>CM074732.1:37127347-37842347 GCA_037367245.1 Phrynocephalus guinanensis | reverse complement strand
GATGGGAAGCGCAATGAGGAGCGCACAACTTCCTACACCAGTTATGGATTCTTGGTTAAGAGTCTTGGAGAACAAGGCGCTCCTGCTAGGAATCCAGAATGACCAATGCAGGAAGCAAGAGCTGGCTGGACACTAAGCAGCAGAACGGGGAACGGCAGGCCTGATACCCTGGCAGGCCTTGAGGTGCAGCAAGAAGCAGAGGCAACTGGGTTAAGCAGTGTGAAATTAGGTGAGTGCCGGCTGCCTCGCAACACCCAACGCTAACGACATTAGATTCCCCTCTTCCACCATCACAAGGGCTCTGAGCAATGAATCCTTGCCTCTGCCTTCAGGCACACAATTGCCTTCCTCCTGGGCACCAGTTACTGCTTACTGCACCACTGTGTAACATGCTGTTCCAAACAATTCCGTGTCAACTACATTTACCCCAATTTACAGGGAGAGTTTAAAGAGAAGTTGCATTAGGTACAGAGTTCTATAGCTTCCATTTGCTAAGTTGGCAAAAATAACTCTTTGTTCAATTCACAACGTGGTTGAACTCCATGAGAGTGGAGATTACTGAAAATTGCACCTCTTATCTCCAGATATAGGTAGGAGCAGCATGCTAAGCAACATTGATCCAGGTTTAATTAAAATATAATTGTAGCAAGATAGAAAGATATGTAAGGGACCCAACATTTTATGGGTGCTACATGTGTTTCTAAACATAATAGTAATAATAACAAGCACAGCAAGCCATGCAGAGCTTTTAGGTATGCTGGATCTGGGTTTTTGCATATTTAGATTCATGTTTTTACACTACTGATTTCTAAGTTGCTTCCATAAAATGATACAAGCCTATGGCATGCCATCCTTGAAATAACTGATGCAGGTGTCAAAATAAACGGGAGCATGAATTCATCAGTTCTCATTTGACAAAGAGAATGAGAGTATCAGAGGATCAGACCTTTTATGAGAGAATGGTTGAAATTCTGTTGCACAACTTTACGCCGCTCAAAGCTGATGATACAATCAGCCACAGCCTCTCCCTCTCCCAATTTCCACACTAACGCCCACCCCCAAAGATTGGCAGGCTTCTTTAGGATCCCTTTCAACCTGGCAAAGGCTTTGGGGACCTGAAAGCTGCTGCTACCTGGATGATCCCTTCCTCAAGACCATTTTTTGTGTGTGTGTGCCTTCCCTGGAGAATTGTAGCAAGGCTGATTATCTGTCCCCAGCCCTTCATTGTATGAGGCCCTATTTGAGAATCAAACAGGAACCAATGACCTTGTTTTTAAGTGTGAGCTGTCTGCAGAGCTGCATGCCTCCCCAACATAGAAAGCATGTCAGTAGGTCTACACTAGTTTCTATAGAACCCCAAGCCCTACACATGGGATAGCGGGATTTCATCCCCAAGGTAGCAGACTGGGCCTCTGTTGAAAAATTCCCTTCAAATGTGTGCAGAAGTTTATGTACTTATTTATTTCTATTGAAAAACCAAGGCTTAAGGTGCTGTCTTTTATAGTAATTGAGATAACGTGGTAAATGATTGTATTAAAAAGGGACAAGCCACATAATAAAATAAAAGCAAGAGGAGCCTTAAAAATAATTCTAAAATCCAGCACAGGATTTTTTTGTTTTCCGAAAACGGGCACCATAACTAAAACCAAGAATGCTGTGAGACAAGATAAGAAATAATTACTTTGGCTAAAACACCAATTCCGAATAATAATGGTGCTATACTCATTTTAAGGGCTTTTCTGTTGAGTCCTTAGAGAGATTATTTGCATTCCTCAGGTATTCTATTGTACAATTCGGATGAATAAAGACTTACAAATCATTCCTCCACTGCCAGTGAGAGACTTTGATCCAGTGAATACACTATTGTACCTTAACTATAATTGGCAAAAACCTGACAGTGTGTAGAGCATCACAAGCTTAATAACAAAGGCGAATATCTCAGAGTGTTGACAGATGATCTTCATAATGCCGAAGCCGAGCTGGTACGTTTTAGCAATAAATGAGCACAAGGGTCTAAAGGTCTCTGAAGTGACTGACATCAGACCTGCCATCCGCTAAACACACAAATAGGGTACCGCGTCGCCTCGTAAAGTCAATCTCTTTGCCCGCTCATTTTACTTTTGTGGCGCTCAGTGCGATTTTTTTTTTTTTAAAAAAATCATTTAAAAGGCAATTAGAGAATTTCCATAACGTCAATACAGATGAATTACAAAAACAACATTCAAGAAGATAAATCTTGTTCTTTGGTGAGGAGGCTACATTATTTTCTTCAGGCTATTGTACTAGTTCCTATGTGGGTTAGGCTACACCCCTTCTAAAGCCACTTTCCTGTCACACACCACACAACTGAGAGCAGTTGAAAAAGTTGATGTTTAGCTAGCTCACAGTCATCTGATCATACCTGATCCTGCAACCGACTTCAACTATGCCAGGTTGATGATCTTCCAAAAGTAGCAGAAAGGCCTCTTCAGTCTACCAACACTCTTAGCTCTACCATTTATTAGCAACTCTCAGCTAAAAATCCTTTATATAGGGAAGGGAAGGGAAGGGAAGGGAAGGGAAGGGAAGGGAAGGGAAGGGAAGGGAAGGGAAGGAAAGGACAGTATGAACCAAAGAAAGAAAGGGAAATGAAAAAAGTTGTCTTTATATTTCTCAACCTGCCTTATAAGACTTGCACAGCCCACCCATTTGCCAAAATGAACTTCTCACTCTTGCCCATCTGAAGTCCTGAACTCCAAATCAGCCTTAAGAGCTTCACCAGGTTTCTTCTTCCATGGTTTCACTTGTCACTGTCCTTGACAAAGCTGCTTATCTACAGTGGGTTGTGTTTTCCCCTGTGACTTTCAGAGTTGTGGAGAGGCAGACTTTGGCAAAGAAAGATCACCACCCACTCCCTTCTCGGAACACAGACACATGTTTTTCTTTTCAAGACAAATACAGACATGTGAAACAAAGAGGGCCCTAGAAAATATGTGGTAGATTTTCCGGGCTCATTCTACATCTAAGGAATGCCACCCCTTGTATATTTGCTACAATCTCTTGTGTGATGCTTTCCTTCTTTGCTTCCTTGAATGGCAACTCTGAAGTGTGGAGCGAGACAGGACAGAAAAAGCACTTTGAGACAGGCACAAATGCTGTCAAGTACCTTTTTTCTTCCAGGCTCCTTATTCTACGAAGACAAATTTCAAACTGAGAAAGTGGAAACAGAAAGCCATGCTTCCCTAGCTTGCTCTTGAAGAACTTAAGTCAATTGGGCTATTAACTGCTTGATGAACCAGAAGTGTAGGGATGTATTCAGTTAGTTAGAGCCAAGAAGATATTTGGATTGCACTAGATCCTGAGGTTGGCCCTGCATGCACTTACTCATTCATTCATTCATTCATTCATTCATTCATTCATTCATTCATTCATTCATAATATTTTACCCCACTTTAATCCTTGGAAAACAGCCCAAGGTGGCTTACATTAATGAGGGACAATATGCAGTCCAGAAAATTTAAGACATACTGTATTCAAGTTAAGAACAGGGAATTTTGAGAGGCATCTTAGAACATTAAAAAAGGTAACATAAGAGCTACAAAGAATATGCAAGAAGAAAAGAAAATTCAGTTATGAGGGGTGAAAAGCAACATGGAGAACACTAGTGTTCTTATGAAATCAGTAGATGTAATCATGTATGGTAATACATATAAAGTCACATAGTAGGTAGTCCTTCATTCAGTGAAAGCTTGCCTGCTTCCGGACAGAGAGCAGAGATGGGGCAGTCCTGGCCTCCAGTGGGAGGGAGTTCCAGAGTTTGGGAGCAACAAAGGAGAAGGCCCTTTCATGTGTTCTTATGAGACACATCTGTGAAAGTCGTGGGATGGAGAGAAAGGCTTCTCCTGATAACTTATGTCTTACATTATCATCTCCTCAAAATTTGGCCCAATATGCTTGGTGTAGAAGTTAGGAAAATTACACATTAATTCTGTAATCTTCTTTCTCATGACTAAGTGGCGCAAAGCATTTAGAGGTAGGTTGACTCCTTTAGTGAAAAGACTACAAATGAGAGAAATGGATCCATCCAGGAGAAACAGTCCTGGAAAGGTGAAATACAGGCCATAATCAATGAGTAAGAAGCAATTTTTTCCTCCCCAGGGTTCTACTCAAATCTGGATACTGCTCGAAAGGCTCTTTCGCCCTCTGAAGAAAGTCTGGGTTCCTTCAAAGACTGCTGTGTTATTGGGAAATCATTACCTCTACCTTGTTTCTGCCAGTGAAGAGTTACCAACCGGATATACAACAATTCCTCCTCAATGGCAAGTTAATTTGTAGGGTTAATTTAAGATAATTCCATTCTCTCCAAAAAGTATATGAACAAACAAACAAACACTGAATAAAGTTGTTGAAGATTACGGTATACAGAAGCAGAAACCTTAGTTATCTTTCAGAGATCGGGGATTCCCCCCCCCCCATTTTGATTATTTTATGGAAATAAATATGAAACAATAAGCAACAAGGTTGTGAGGTTCTTGCACTGCTGCTTCTCTGCTTCATAGGCATCACAGAAACGATTCAGCAATATTCATGTGAGTTTTAAACTTATGAAACAAATGCTAAAAACCTCTCTCTTAGCAGCTGCCCCAAATGCCTTTAAGGGTCTTTTTACACGACCCCTAAGATCCGCTGATCCCTTAAATTCGGACCAGAGATCTTGAGGGTTTGTCGCTTTCCCTGCGTTCCCACCCCCTCCGCACTTCCTTGTTCTGTCTGCGTGAGGGGAGGGAGAAAAAAAGGGAGAAAAGAATGCACTCTTACCTCCGGAGTGCCAGTGGAAGTTGCTCCGACCCCCCGTCACTTCCTGGTTCCTCTTAAGGGGCGGGAGGCAAAAAAAAAAAAAAAAAAAGAAGCGAGGAGAGCCCAGCACTCTCCGCATCAACATTTTTCACTCTTCCAGAGCAGGTACTTGAAAGGTGCGCTGGGTCGCGCTTAGGTGGGCGGGGTTGCACTTAATTTTCTGTTAGCTCCGGAGCTGGTGGGGAAACATTTTTAAGCTCCGGAGCTGGGAGCCATTTGCAGCGGAGCTTAGGGGTCGTGTATAAACGCCCTAAGTTCTCACTTCAAGAATTAAGAGCAGGAAATTGTGAGAGACAAGAGGTTTTGATGTGCCTTTCCCATGTTTAGTATCTCCCATCAAGCACATTTTAATGTTGGTACAAAACCTTGCTTCATATGGAAATCCTCAAGTTTGAATAGCCTCTGCTAGCACAGAGGCTACACTGATTTTGGTTTTGATTAGAAGTGGTGTAACACTTTTCTACAGAGCTATTGTACCCAAACAATGCAAGGGTCTTCGAATGTCACATGTTCCTCTTTGCAATGAACAAAACCTGAACCTGTTTAAGTGGTGGTCAAAGGAGATGAGTCTTTCCATCATAGTTCAATATGGTGGAATGACTGGGACATTTATACAATTCTGATATGAAAAGTGACATGGGAAATCTGAAGACCCTGGTGTGATACTGTGCAAAATCATGAGAAATCTGACATGGATTTATGGTACTGAGCTACCTTATGTATGCTTACACAATGCAACATCCAATGTCTGAGCCTCAATAGAACAGCGGAGGGAGATATATTGGAATAGGGCAGCCATGTAGTTTGAGTACTCACAGCCAAGGTTCTCTCTAAAGCACTCATGTGCAGACACCTATGCCTACTTCTGCGCAGGGCTCTCTCTCCCCTGTACATCCGCAGCGACCAGTTTTGTTTTGGTTGTGAAAGTGCCTGAGTGGCAGGAGTGGGGCGCATCCCAAGCTTGCGACAGAGACTTGCACAGTGGGGCCAAAAATCGGAGGGTACACTGCTCACAGCACAGCAGCGCTAGCCCTTCTGTGAACACAGTCATCACTGTTGTGTGACATCTATGTTTTCTAAGAGGGATCAGATCTCTAGAATTAATCGGAGTATATCTGAAATCATTCAGTCCCAAACAAAATAAATATCTGTAGGTAAGGATTTTTAAAAACAAACAAACCTAACGGCACATCTTGAATTCACTGAATTAAAAAAATCAATGCGCAGTTGTTACATATTGCAAACATAGCACAAGAAGTACTGGAATTGGTAGTTCAAATAAGTTTGGCATGAAGCTTTCTGCAGGAAGCTTCTCCCCAAAACACAATGTCCCTGGATGGACACTGAAGCTCATCATCGTACAATGAGAGATGTGATCTCACAGAACCCTCAGCATCACAGCTACACTATGAATCAATGATGAGTACAGTCACACCTAGAGCTTTGGTTTCTTCTCCCAAGTACAGATAAGGTTCAAAGAATGTTCAGTCCCTTTGTATGCTTCTCAACTGGCAAAAGAAAGCTCACTATTAAATGAAATACCAAGTTACTTTGTTTTAACAACTAGAGAATTAGGGGTGGAAGGACGATCAGTGACAAAAAAGAATGGTAGGTAACTCTTTCACCACAAGAGACATAAAGCTGTTACTGGTCGCTGGGTGACACACAAATTTTAGGGCTGTTGAGTGACAGCTTAGGGTGAATTGTACCCTTAACATTTACAGTGCTGGAATACATTGCAGGCAGGCATGGAATCCAGGCAGACTGTATGGACCTTAGACATGCCACAGAATATTCTGCAATTCACTGCAGTTTTGTATTGGGTTGCACAGCTAAGAGGTTGGGAGTTCAGTTCCCTACATGCCTCCTGGGAGAAGAGCCAGCCTATGTCTCCCTGGGCAAACTGCACAGTTCCAGGGTGCCCCACCCCTGAAAAACATGTCTCTACCTGGAAAACCCTGAAAAGGGTTGCTTGTAAGTAAGAACGGTCTTCATGGCACATCATCATCATCCAGATACGCTAATGACAGGATGCTGCCATAAAAGGCCACTGCTTTTTCAGAAGTTCTTCCAAATTATCAATTGCTGAGGTCAAAAAGACTGCAGCAAGGGGTCACTGCTGTTGATGGGTGGAGGGGACTGAGCTGTGAGCCTAAGCTAGGATGTTGATTTGGAACAGGAATGGATACTTTCCAGATGTTTGCCAAGTCCCATTCTGACTCGAGGAGGTGGTTCCACACCTAGTGAAATTATAGAATTACTACATGTGGAAGATTTACAACCATTCTGAAAATAATACATTTACACTTCTGACACGCCCCCAAAACTACAGTTTTTTTGGGGGGGATGTCTGGGCTACAGACAGGGCATACATCTGTCAGCTTTAGTCAGGATGGCAGCATCCATCGCCACTTGTGTGTGTGTGTGTGTGTGTGTGTGTGTGTGTGTGTGTGTGTGTGTGTGTGTGTGTGTACATAGATCTTGTCACTTTTATGCATGCTCTGGTAACTTCTCAGTTCGACCAACATAAACAAACCTATACGTGGGGTAGCCCTCCCTACATCAGAAATAAGCAACCCACCTATACTCCCAAGAAACAAGCTGCACAGGTCTTGAAATGGTTTATGCAGCCATTTTAAGTTGGTGTTCTTCCTTGGAATACCTGGGGAAAATGCTTGCTGTCCTATTAAGTCTCCAGTCACTGAGGTCCAGCTATGAACATAAGCCTCATGTGCCATTTCCTATGGGCAGGAGGCTGCCTGAGACAATTCACAGACCTTTCTCTCTGGTACCCCATGTTCCTATCCCCTTGAAGCTTGCTTGATTATGAGGGTTTGAGCCACTCGCATGGGCTGTTAGCATGCTTATTTTTATGAGGACTTGTACCACCACATGGAATACATGCCATTATATTGATATTTTTTAAAAAATGTGTGTGAATACGCAATCATTTGTGTACGTGCAAATGATTGATCTTAAATGATAAAACTTAAAAACAGGTAATGTATTAAAGTTATAGGCTGAAATGCTTTGGCAACAATATATAAATCAAAAACTCAAACACAATGTTATAATTTACTAAATAACTAAAATGGCAAAAAATGGCAAAAAATGGAAATTCATGCTTTTAAAATAGATATACCTCACCAATAGCTTTAGCTATCTTAGAATAATGCAAATGTTGATGGTATCTCAATAAGGTCAAAGTATTAAATCATCATCATCATCATCATCATCAATCATCATCATCATCATCATCATCATCATCATCATCATCATCCGAACTGCAGCACTAGAAGGGAACCTGTAGATCATTAAGTCCACCCCATATCAAGAAGGCATAGGGAGGAATCGGAATTCCCAACCTCTGGCTATGCCTAACCACTGGGCTATTCAGCAGTTCTTGTTACATTTAAATTTTACCCCACATGTAGATAAAAGGAAAAGAAATTCAGAATCTTAACAAAGCTAAGCTAAGTGTTCTGCTTATATATCACCCCATACCACTTCAAGTAGTCTCTGGGCAGTTTACAGTTTAATTACAGTATGCAGGCTACACATTGCCCCCCCCCAGCAAGCTGGGTACTCCTTTTATTGACCTCTGGAGGATGGAAGGCTGAGTCAACCATGAGCCTGCTATCTGGGATTGAACCCCAGGTAGTGAGCAGTTTTACCTGCAGTACAGGCATTTAACCACTGCGCCACGAGGCTCCTACAGCATAATAATGCTACAGAAAGCCAGAACTTATATATTTTTTCCTTCGAAAATCTTTCTGAAAAATATCTCTTTCTCTAGGCACAACCTTTAGTAAAACAAGGTTGCAAATATGTATAAAGCCCAATGTTAGTCATTCCTAATACTTCATATACTTTAACCACATTTCGTACTATACAAATAATTGTGACCATTCAGAATTTTAGTTATTCAGAATACTTGGACATGAAAACCTCTCCAAGAAATAACATCCAATACAACAGTAAACATAAAAAGTTAAATTCAGTGGTTTGTGCCACTTACAACAGATCCATGGAATCAACAGGATTTGCATATTCAATGGCTGAGATGACGATTTGGATTCAATCTCCCAAGTTCATAAAAACAAGCATTATTGGCAAAGCAAACCCTGGTCCAGAAAAGTTTAACATGAACATCTAGTACATAAGAGCAGCTACAAATCATCAACCATTCACACCAAATACAACTCAATGTTTCTCTTTACAGAGGAGTCCAATGCACGGCTTTTCTGCAAGCCTGCAATGCCAGAATCTAATGGAATCCAGATATAAAATTGTTCCAAATGTATAAGGCCATTGCCCCTCTTGCGCCCAAAGGTGAGCAAACAAGATGAGCCTCTGCTGTACATTCTGAAACCTGGGCAGGGCTGGTTCAACTATCGGGTAAGGAAAATCCAGTGCTTGCAATGAGGACTCCAATTGATTAAATCCCATGAAGCGTAAAGGGCCATACTTTTAAGTACAGTAGATATGCAGGATTGCAATGCAAAACAAAACTCTCTATGTAGAACACCTTAAACTAGCATTTCTAGAACTACTCACATTTTATTGTCACTCAATAAAACAATACAGTAAATGCTTTCTATTCCTATGAACCTAAGACTGAGAATTACAGAAACCCAAGGTACAATTCAATGTAGTGATTCATAGTTTCTGTAATAGAAAGATTCAGCCATTTTCAATCAAGACCTTTATTCCTTCTCTGAATAAATGATGCCTGAAATTTTTATTCTTGTTCTAATGGAATTTCAATGGCCTTCACTGCAAATCTACTGGAAATTTTCGCATATTAAGTGGAAAAAATTAAATGATGTTAACCACATTTTAATGTGATTAAGTCTGACAGGGTCATTATTTCTGCTAATCATTCAGTTTAAAGAGCTCAAACAAAAGTTTATAACAGACAAGGTTTTTAATTGCATATTGACTGTACTCGAGAATTTAAGGCCACTAAAAAAAAATCATGGCATTTCCAAGTGTGCACATGATAATCTCCCACATTCCTATTTTAAACGTATGCAAAAATCAATTAGTGAACATGTAATTGTTCCAAGTTGGCTTTCCAGTACAATAAACACTAAATTTTGCATTTTCACAAAGTATTTTTATTCTTCTATTATATTTAACTGTCTAGTTTTTTTAAAAAACATAGTCACAGATTTTCTATATGCTAGTTGATATTATAGATACTATGTAAGGACAGAAGCCTCTGTATTGTGGTTACTGTGTGTGCACGCACAAACACACACACATACATACCAATCATCATACAGCACAGAGGCTGTTTCAGAGAAGAGGGATTATACAGTATTTAGAGACTTGGCAGCATTTTGGCCTTAATTCCAATAATGTAATTTGGGAGATTTTTTTGCAGCTTGTGATTTCACCATTTTGAATCAGTAGTATCTGCAAGCTTGTGATCACCCCTGGGGTCTTATTTATTTACTATCTTAACCTTTTTTTTTTTGTTCCTTTATATACATCCTGTCTCCACACCTCAACTTGAGACTGGATTAAAAGTATTATCACCTGATGAGGGGTCAAGTGAACAAGAGCTAGTTCTTACTGATCTTTCATATACAGTGCCAAACATGAGCCGCACCCTGGTTATCAACTTCATATAGATATTTAAAACTATAGGTACAAGATTCTTTCTTCTGTGGCCCTCCTGTAAGAATGAAATGAAGTTATTCTCCAGCAACAGGAGGTGGGGGGAAAGGCTCAGAAGATCCAGTTTTCTAAATGGAGTTACATCCTACTTGGAATTGTCTGTATGAACAAAAGCACTGTTAAAATCCATCAATAGGATGCAAACGTTCCCCAATGAGCTGAAGGCAAATCACTGACTAGGAGCAACTTGCAGTATCATGAACCGCTTGCAAACCAGATTGGTAAGGATACAAAAAACTAAAGTTATCCAGGTAGACACAACTGAGGATGATCTTTTACTTTGGTATCGTGGAAGGTGGAAAGGAGTTTGACAACAGGCTGGAGAATCTACATGCAGTCTATGCTTTCAGCATAGGAACTAAAGACCCGCCCATTCAAGGATTCTAGCAACTGTTGTCTCTGTGTGAGACAAATAAATAAACAAAATGAATATCAGTTTTCATGAGAAAGAAGGGACATGGATCCCACAAACAGCAACTGCACTTGTTCATGAGAACCTATATACTTTAATAGGGAAGCAACTATGTAAAACCAGTCTAAAGGAACAGATGGAGTCTAGGCTTCCGTGTCTTAAGAATGGTACATCTCTTCCAGTCTTTTCGTAACAGATCCAATTTAGCGATACAACTGCATATTTTAGTTTTTAAGACCACGTTTGTGCTAATTACTCTCAAACGAGTGTCATTAAACCTTATTCACTTTATTTCTCATGCTCCGCCAGCACTTTCTAATCAAATTGTGAAGTCCAGTGCAATCAACTTTATATGCATGACTATTTAAACACCAAATGCATCCCAGAAGCATGGAATCACAACCCAGTGAAGTGTTGTCCATGCCATTGCATGTATACATAAAAGGTGGCTTTTAAATTTGTCAACTAGCCCTAAAAATTCATCTCAAATACCCCTTCTGGGAACAGTTCCTTCAAGATTTTTTTTAAAACCTGGTACACTATTTCACATTTCAGAAATACCGCATCATCTCCTTGCAATGAAAGACCCCGAAACAGTTCATTCAACAACTTTGCTATGTACAGACGTCCCCTGCTATATTTCAGTTCATATACCGCAGTCCCGGTATATCACAGGACTACAGTATATGAAGGCAAGGTCTCCTGGGGCAAGCTGTGTGGGCCTGTTTGGGGCCTCCTGCACTTACCCTAGGCCTGGTGCTGCCCTGCGTAGGCCTCTAATGGTCTTCCCGAGCCTGTCTGAGGGCCCAGAAGCCGTTTCCAGCAAACCGGAAGTGACTTCTGAAAAACTAGAAGCGACTTCCAGTTTCCCGAAACCACTTATGGAGCCTCTGATGGGCTTCCCGGGAAGCCCATTGAATGCTCATTTGGGGCAGTGACATGCCTAAGGTAAGTGTAGGAAGTCTCAAACAGGACCCCCAGTCCTGACCTGACCTAGTATCTGCATAACACAGATTTCCCTTAACTCGGGTCAGGTCGGGTCACTAACCCCCACGATAAACAGGGAATTACTGTACAGTCACCCCCCCGACAATCATGGGGGTTGGGGACCCACCCCACCCGCAATGCATGAAAATCTGTGATATGCGGAAGCGGGTGGGGTGGGGGCTGGGGGCGGGGGTGATCGCGCGCCTGTCCAAGGCTTCTCAGAGGAGCACGGGGGGCGGCACGAAGTGACCCGATCCCCCCCCCCCCCCCGCAGCTCTGAGGCTTCTCGGAGGAGCGCAGGGGGGAGGCATGGAGCAACTCGATCGCCCCTCGCCGCCTCCCCCCGCGGCTCCAAGGTTTCTCAGAGGAGCGCGGGGGGCGCGGCTCGGAGGCTTCTCGGAGGAGCGCAGGGGGCGGCGCAGAGCGACCCGATTGCCCCCCCCCCCAGTGCGGCTCTGAGGTGCAGGTACTGCGATCCCACGATGTAGTGGGACCGCAGTACCTGAACCGCGAAATGGTGGCGGGGGGTGACTGTATCATCTAATAGAGCTTTGTCTCATATGAATAGTAATACAGTGTTCCCCCGCCCTTTCGCGGTTCATATATTGCGGTCCCGCTATATCGCGGGACCGTAGTATATGAAAAAAGCCCCCTAGGGTAAGGGGGAGGAAGTCCTGTTTCAAGCCTCTCATACTTACCCCAGGACTGGAGTTGTCCCGAACAGGCCTGTGAGGGCCTTTCTGGGCCTTCTGGAGGCCACAAAAGGGCCTCCCTGTGGACCGGAAGTGACTTCCGGATCACTGAAAATCATTTGTGAGGCCCCTGAGAGCCTTTCTAGGCCTGTCGGAGGCCTCAGAAGTGATTTCCAGTTTACCAGAAGGCCCGGGGAGGCTCTCACAGGCCCATTCGGGGTAGGGTCAGGCTGGGGGGTAAGTACAAGAGCCCCCAGCTAGCCCCCTCCAGGCCTGACTTGACCTGCATCTGCATATCACAGATTTTCAATTATTGCGGGTCAGGTCAGGTCCCTAACCCCAGCGATAGGCAGGGGATCACTGTAACTGTCAAACAAATTTTACAACAGGGACTTGGTATTTATCCCTGATGCACTTCTAAGAGTGTCTTCCTTCTTACCTATAATGAAATAGTGATGGTTTTAATATCATCTGTTGTCTTTTGCAGTTTCCACTGAAAACTGCTGTTGAATTCCAGTCAGTATCTTTCAAACTTTCTATCTATTAAAGGCTATCTCCAGCGGTTACTTATCAATGGATAGCACCTAAGCAGCAGGTAGAGAGAAACAAGGGCACAGAGAACACAAAAGCATAGCAAGTGGGAATGAAGAGATGTCAGAAAGCCTGCGCATGGTTAGTGTAACATATTTGTACTCCTTGTCTCAGGTGTTGTCTCTAGCATTATATGGTCATCATGTAAGTGCTATGAAAAAAACAGAATTATACAACAGAACTCTATATTACACCTATACTCCCGTAAATAAGGAAATGTAGAAGTAGTAGTAAACCAAGGCAGTTTTGTGGACCACACAAAGCAAAGCAAAAGCAACGTGTTCTGCTTATATACCGCGCTATACCACTTCAAGTAGTCTCTGGGCGGTTTACCGTTCATAACTACCAGCCCATAGTCCTGTAAGAAATTCAAATTTGGATTACATATAAAATGATACTTGAGGCTGTTAGAACACAACCACGTGACATTTCCCCCTCCCCCTCTCCTTGTCCTAAGAAAAAATGGGACGTGTGAGAGAAGAGAATTAACAGTCATTAATAATGATATGCAAGAAATCAAAAACAGAAATGCTCCTATATGACTTCTTACAGTACCTGAGCACTGTAGTGAAAGGATGAATTGGACCAGCATCCCTGCCTCAAATATAAAGCGAGAAGTGATTCTGTACCGTTCTGCATTGAAATGGTAGGTAGATTACATGCATAAAAACGTTAATAAAGTTAGCAAGCCTCACGGTGCTCGATCCTGACAGTCAGATAGCCAGCTCAAAATTGACTCAGGATTCCGTTATTCTGAGGTTGATAAATTGAGTGAGTACCCAGCTCACAATGCGTAGCCTGCGGAATTAAATTGTTCTACCATTATGGGATGGTAGATAAGTCAAAACAATAAACACATAAAATATCTCTTCTTAAGCAAACTCTGTGTCATGGTTTGAATATGTAATCTGAATACTGAAAATGTTAAAAAATATCATGGAGTATCCTAGTGAAAATTCCAGGTTAGCGAGGTAAAGCTTTCTATCCATGGCGAGTCTTTGCTTAAACTTAACTTCATGCTGTGGATGGAATCTTGATTACAAAGAAGGTTCCAAACCACACCTGTTAAACTTGAATGTGTTATAGAGAACTTAAACCAACAGATGAACACGGCTAGCCCTCTATCATCAAGCGTAACTAGATTTTCCTTCAGGTTAAAACAAAACAAAACAAAACAAAATAAAAAACACAGGGATGACCAATTGTATCATGTACCTCCAGAAAAGGTGTAGGTGATTCATGATCCAGAAGCCAAATCTAAGCAAAACAAGTCCGCTACAGACTGTGCCTTATCCATTTCACTGGCTTCTGAGAACCAAAGGGAATGATACTATTCTCTCTGAGCCAGTGAACAACAGAAGAAACTATTTGTGGGTCCGTCTGGTGGTCTGCCTTTCTCCTTCCAGGCTCCAACCTATTACCCATGGTGCAGTGCTTAAATGCCTATACTGCAGGGAAAACTGTGCTCACGACCTGGAGTTCAATCCCAGGGAGCAGGCTCAAGGTTCACTCAGCCTTGCATCCTTCCAAGGTCAGTAAAATGAGTACCCAGCTTCCTGGGGGAGGGGGGCAATGTGTAACCTGCACACTGTAATATATCTCCTAACTGCCTTTAGTTCCTTTCAGGAAAATCCGGCGGGATATAAATATAAATATAAAAACCAAAATATCATGACCTTCTAGATCCAATAGATCCTCATCAAATAAATAAATAAATACCTAGGCAGGCCACTTCGTAATACAAATAAATAAAGTGGCCTATAAATAATAACAACCTTGGTAGCACGTTCATCTTTATCACCGAAATTCTTCCCATCAACGACAAATTCAATCTATTCCATGTTTCCAGATCTCTCTTAATCAAGTTCCATACCGTATTATAGTTATCCTCAAAGAGATTTAAATTCGTAAGAGATAAGTTGATTCCCAGATATTTAACTTTTTTCACCACTGAGAGGGCGGACAATTTTTCAAATTCTTCGCAATCTTTCTTTGTTACATTTTTCAGTAAAACCTTCGTTTTATTGTAAATCGCCTAGAGACTACTTGAAGTGGTATGGGGCGGTATATAAGCAGAACACTTTGCTTTGCTTTACTCCACAGCTATCTAAGCTTCAGCAGGCAGCAGCAACTTCTTCAGAGATGTCACAGTGCCATGCCCCTCTCTTTGCCAGCCCCCCATCCCTAATGGTGGGTGGGGAGACATGGAGCTTGGAACACGCTCCAGCATCAGTACCTGATGACTTTCAAAAGCTTCCCTCCTCATGAGACATTTAAAGGTGATGGACTCAAGACACCTGCCAGCCCAAAGCACCCCTTGTGTGCCTTCCAAGGCAGTGAAGGTAACCTAAGCCAGCAGCAGCAACACCCCTGGCCTTTGGTAAGGCAAAGGATGAACATAGGGAGTAACTGCAGGCTGGATGAAATTTCTTTGACAATTTTTTATAATATTTTGCAGTACGTCACCAGATTCAGCCTACTGGCCACAGTTCTTCCCTTTAACTACAATAAACCCAAACTCCAGTTGTAACTTTGGGCATACGTATGTAATCCTTGCATTTTTGTTTTAATTTCCATCACCATTGCATTATGACTCTATATGGTGTTAGATAACAACAAGAGTTATAGGTCCCCACCCATACTCCTCAAATCTCCATCAGAAGAAGAGAAAGAGACTACCTCAAACTCACATCCATCCAAGTTCCTTAGCACAAGATTATGGTCTGTATTACATACAGTACAAATGCAGTAAAGTTCTACTGAATCCACTACACTGAATGTGTATTATTGAAGTCAGCACACATATAACTGGGCTGTACAGTTATTTTGTTTGATTGATTTTTACAACTTTACACCACCCATCTGAGCAACCAGGCCACTCTGTGGCAGTTTACAACAGTATGTTTTGCATATATCACCATCTATAGATGCAACAAAATTTTGTTTTTTAGACATATGTTTCATTGCAACAATAGACAAATCACATTTTCTTTCTTCAATAAAATCCTGTTTCTCTTGGCCTTTTCATTCAATTAACACCAGTAAATTGAAAATTTGAAATTAAATATATTTTTATCAATCTTATTCAAATATTGGCCATAGCTAAATCCGCTTTATCTTCTTCCTCCTCAGAGAGTTCTAACTAGGTGATTTATCACCTATTCCTGTACCCAAGCTCTTCTCCATATTTTCTCAGAAATTTACCTATTTCCGACTCAGATATTATTTTAAATCTTTTCATCTTGTAAGTAAAGGATAGGCCTTTGGAACTCCCAGCGAAATCTCAAACCATTTCTTCTCAACAGCGAAATAATGGAGAGGAATCTCCTTATCAAATCTGTTGTCCATCAATCACAAACCGGTTATCAATGTTTCAAGATTCTGTCTCGCACGGCCATAGATGTCAATGATACAATAACATCACTCTAAAAATGAACATAAAAAAATGGAGAGGAATCTCCTTATATATCAGAATCTGTTTGTCCATCAATCACAAAAGCTATGTTTCAAGATTCTGTCTCGCACGGCCATAGATGTCAATGATACAATAACATCGCCTGGTGTCTTCTTCACTCTCAATTTCTTTGATCTAACTGCAATTCTGAACACTTGAGAGATTCCCTCATGAGACATTTAAAGGTGATGGACTCAAGACACCTGCCAGCCCAAAGCACCCCTTGTGTGCCTTCCAAGGCAGTGAAGGTAACCTAAGCCAGCAGCAGCAACACCCCTGGCCTTTGGTAAGGCAAAGGATGAACATAGGGAGTAACTGCAGGCTGGATGAAAGTTAGTACGTCACCAGATTCAGCCTACTGGCCACAGTTCTTCCCTTTAACTACAATAAACCCAAACTCCAGTTGTAACTTTGGGCATACGTATGTGGTGTTAGATAACAACAAGAGTTATAGGTCCCCACCCATACTCCTCAAATCTCCATCAGAAGAAGAGAAAGAGACTACCTCAAACTCACATCCATCCAAGTTCCTTAGCACAAGATTATGGTCTGTGTTACATACAGTACAAATGCAGTAAAGTTCTACTGAATCCACTACACTGAATGTGTATTATTGAAGTCAGCACACATATAACTGGGCTGTACAGTTATTTTGTTTGATTGATTTTTACAACTTTACACCACCCATCTGGCAACCAGGCCACTCTGGGCAGTTTACAACAGTAGTACATCTATAGACAACAAGGACTGAACAATGACATAATAAAAATTAATAAACCAAAATGAAAAGAAAATTAAACACTACCTATTTAAATATTAACAACAAATACAATAAGCACAACAACACAACATAAAATGAAATGCAGTAGGTGGCAGGCAGCAACACAGGAATTATGAATGATCACATACATACACTTAAATAAAATTGAACCATTATTACTGTTGTTTACAGGAATGAGAGTTTACATCTTCTGTAACTTTTCCTTCTTAAAAACATTAAGAAAAGCTGCAAGAAGAAGCATCTTGTAAAAAAAATGCTTTAAAATCAACCCATGAGGCAAATGTATGCCCTACTTCTTGCTACTAAGAAGAGACAATACCCCATTTTTTCCAGACAAAAGACTAGTTGTCCTCCAACTGGCAGGCTAACGCTGCTGAACATTTACAGGTCTAGCAACGTGATCCTTCAAATGTAAAGACAACTTGCAACAAATAATTTGTTTCGATTGCCATGTATTGCTATTTTTGGAACTTTTCCCCAAACACACAAAACTCACTTTCAGAACAGGTACTTTCCCTCTGCTACATTCACAACAGCAACATGCCACGGCTTCATTAAATGCTCTAAAATACAAGTGTACCATTTCAAAATTAATACTTGTTACTCATTTTCACTTTAGGTCTTCAAAAAGAAAAAAGAAAAAAGGAAAGGCTTACTGGTGCTGCCGCACTTATGGCTATATGAGATTATGCAGAGATACCTCCACTAATAATGCATCAGCCTCACCCAATTTTAGAGCTCATCTAAAACGAGTCCCCACTGCATGCCCTAATGCATCTTATTGTGAGTCTTCAACAAATAAAACTTCATGTATGAGCTCATGATGTGCTTTGCTGCTGGAAAGTCACAAACTCTGCAGGAAGCTTTTTATCTTCTCAGCAGTCAGTTTTCTGAGAACATCAGTGCAGCTACTGTAGTTACCTGTAGATTACTTGTATTTTCTCACATCTGGGTCCAGCAATCTAAACCATGATGATAAAGGGTCATTAGGTTTTGAGTGAGGAAGGGGACGGGCTAGACAATTTGCTCTGATAAGCTCCTTGTTGTGAGCTCCGGTTTAGAATGTGAAATGCTAGGTATGTACACCATAAACTAGGGGGAAAATATAGCTTTCTCTACATACCAATTAAAATTATGCCGCTTAATCGTTTTTAGATCATGACAGTACATGATACCATGTTATTTTGCAATTAAAACACTAAAGATAAAATAATTCTGCCATGGGAAAAGAACATCAGTGGTCTATTAGCTGCAAAAGAATTCAGCTACAATTACTAAGATAACTGCTGTTTGGAGCACAGCAAAGCAATTTCCCAGTGGGACTAACAGTTCAATTTACCAGTTGGGCAAATATTTTTGTGCTCTGTAGTGGTCCAGAGAGTTAACAGTTACAGGTAACATTTCAGCCGTGTTGTTTATACTTGGGGGGGGGGGGGGAGTTTCTTCAAGCCAAATAGATAATTTACATCCCAAACCCAAACACTTTACTTCCAAGTAAGTCCCCTGCACATAAATCAAACTGACTTCCAAGAAAACGTGATTAAGTTACAGACATGAACCCAAATTTCACATTTTATACTTCTGCAGGTGTCAATGCCACTTTGAATATCGCATTCCGTGCTCTTTAACATTTGAAGGCACTATTGGTTGGGCAGGAAAGATACTTGCCTGAAATACAATGCATGCTATTTAAAAATTAGATAGATAATAGGAGTGCATCTAAAGCTGTAAAGTGGAATCTAATTTGGTCTTCCTTTGTCAGAGTTACTTTGATCAATGGAACAGGGAAGGGGACATGCCCTTTCTCCACCAGCAGGGTCTGTTCCAGAGAACACAGGACTTTTGGGGTACAGAAGGGGTTCTGGTGAAGAGACATCCCAACATAAAGATGAGCACGTCTTTGCAGAATATTGGATTTCACCCATAATCAAAAATGTCAAGGTGTTAGGTACACAGAGCCTTATTTGTCAATTAATATACCATTAATATGCTATTTATGAAACCCACATTTTATTTAAAATAAAAGAATTAAGGTAACTGTATATTTTATCTTGTCTGAAGACAAAATTCAGTGTTTAACCCAGCAGAAGAGGACCACTTTGTTCATGGACCTAACTTGATAATGAAAATACAGAACATGAAGTTGAGGATAACTGTTCTAGAATGTACAATGAAAAATGCTGACAAATGTCTCTTCCAAAATGAAGATATATAGAGGAAGTAATTGAACATTCTCCTCCTCCCATTCCATGAATCAGAATCAGAATCCTTTTATTGGCCAAGTGTGGTTGGACACACCCGGAATTTGTTTTGGTAAAAAATGCTCTGAATGTATAAGAAGGAAATATAAGAATCATATATTCAACAATAAAAACACAGTACAACAATACAATAAAACCTATTATTTAAAAAGGAAGAAAAGAAGTAAAAATTAATTATTCAACAGTTTGATAGCACTTGGAAGCAAACTATCTTTATATCTAGTTGTCCTAGTATGCAATGCCCCAAAACGTCGCCCTGAGGGTAACAATTGAAACAGATTATGTCCAGGACATGTGCAATCTGTATATATTTTCATTGCCCTCTTTTTTAGCTCGTGTGGTATACAATTCCACAATAGATGGAAAATTAGTAACAATATTTTTTTCTGCAGTTCCAATTATCCTTTGAAGTCTATATCTGTCCTGCTTAGTCATAGAACTAAACCAGACAGTTATAGAGGAACAGAGGATAGAGTCAATAACACCTCTATAAAACTGCTCCATGAGCAGAAGCTTGCCACTGGTGGAGCGAAATGAGGTGAATCCTACCCAAAAGCTATAAAACCCATCTCTACTGCTGAGAAAGACAAATTTCAGTGGAGACCCTCCAAAACTACTTTGCTACTTTCTGTCTTTTCTCATTCTTTCCCTGAAATGGTTGGAGATATTTGGACTGGCATTCCACCTCAATCTGAAGAAAAGTCCATGGATGTTAGATCTTGCTGCTTCATTTTTACTACTTTAGTGCTCCAATGCTCCCAACCCTGGATCCTCAGATGTACTTGGAATACAGCTCCTAGTAATCTTGGCCAGTACAGCTAGTGGGGAAGGCTTGTGGGAACTACAGTCCAAGAACAGGTGGGGACCCAATGTTAGGAACTACTGCTCTAGTGCCTATCTGGACCTCTTCTGCATCTTCATTCTGCACAAGCAGCATGACAGCAGTCCTCCCAAGGCTCAGTGTAAGCACTCAATTCAATTCTAAAAAGGGCTTTTTATCCCTTTGATAAACAATTCACTTCACATCTTAGTTGCTTTTGCTTTGCGAACCTTAGCACCAGTTTCTATGTAGGCTCCTATTTACACGACGCAGTCAACATTCTCCTGTTGTTGTTCTTCTCTGTAGATTTTCTGGATTTCAATCCAACACATTTCCAGAGTTATAACTATTAAACTTTTCCCTTTCTCTGGGAGAAAAAAAATCCAATAAATAAATTATTCAATTAAGGTAACCAATTCTTAACAGTAACGAATATCTGAAAATAAAAATGCATGAAAAAAAATCATATACGAAAGCAACAATAAACTGCAGTCACTTTAGAGGACCTGAATGTGTCAAGAAGTTTGACAATTATGACTGCAGCTGGGAAACTGTAGTGCTGCAGAATTTCTTATGAATTTCTCCAGTTACTTTTTATAAATGCTGTCTTAGATGACAGCTTAATGTGTACCACATGCAATATTTATTCTTCTTTAGTGTCAGACTGTCTAGCCATCCAAGGGAATACAAAGAATGTCACTTATTAGGATAAAAGCACAGAGAAGGTAATCAAGGACATATGTAACATCAGCCAATCATGTCTTACTTCAACATCCTATTCCATTCATAACAGTTCAACAATTATTTGCTTACTAATAACTTGCTTTCAGCCTGTTTGTGTTCACTATAATGGTGGTTTGCATTTATTTTGCTCTTTACAATTGGACACTTGCTGTGCTATGCATGTTTGTCAAAACTTTGTATCTTCTGCCAGAAAAAGCTTAGCATATCAAATCATTTTGATGTGCTGCAAACCATGAATAGAACAATCCAGTTACCCTCTATGTCAGGAGAGCAGTGAAATTGCTGGATATTAAACCCAAATGTATATAATGCACTGCCATTAAAATACCCTAGAAGCACCAAAGACTTTCTAGCATTCTGAATATGTAACATTTTAATATCCTAGAAGATGGCAGACCTGTTACCAGAAAGAAGGAAAATGTGCAAGAAAGCCTTGCATTGACATATGGCAATTATTTTTTCAGTGCAAACACATACATGCCATCCTTTGCACCTTGAATGATTTACTTGGTTTATATGTATTTAACTAAACAGAACAGAGAAGGAGAAGTTGCTTATTTGTTTTCAACCACTCCGTCTTTTAAGGCAGGTGTATGTTGTGCGAAACCAGAAATTCTGAAATTCAGGATCGACAGGCTGATAGAGGGAGCCAAAGACAAACATTTCTCATTCTGATTTTCTACAAAAATTAAGAACCAACCAAGTTTAGGTGATCCAACAATGCACTAAGTCAGTGATGGCGAACCTATGGCTCGGGTGCCAAAGATGGCACTCGGAGCCCTTTCTGTGGGCACCCGACATTGCCCCTTCATAGCCATCTGTATTCAGGTTAAATCACTGTATTGGCACTTTGCAAAAAAATTTAGTGAGTTTTGAATTGCAGTTTGGGCACTCAGTCTCTAAAAGGTTCACCATCACTGCACTAATTCCTGCATTAACTGGCAATGTGACCAAATAAATTTCTGATTCAATGTAAAAGTCAAAGGATATGGAAACATTTGGAGTTTCAAAATTCACAGTATTATACATGTTCTTTGCAAGGGAGAATTTTAGCTACAGATCATCTATAGCTCAGTGAGGTATCTGATGTCTGGCTGCAGAGCCAGAGATTAGGAGTTTGATTCCCCACTCTGCCTCCTATGAGAAGAGCCAGTTTGTATAGCCTTAGGCAAATTGCCTAGTCCCAGGGCACCCCAAGAAGGTGGGAATGGTAAACCTATAATGAAGCCTGACTACCAGCAAAACCCTGGAAAGGGTCACCATAATGAAAGGCAAAAGTTGCTATATAGGCCCATCACTCAAATGGGGCAGAGGGCGACTATTTTAATACAGTGCACCCTCATATAACAAATGGTTTGTATAACATAAAATCTGTACAACATAAAAAATTCCGGAGATAGGGGAAATTTGCTTAACAGAATCACCTATGGGGCGAATCCATACAACATAAAAATTGTCGCGATTGTGGATTACTCTGTTTTCAATGCATTCCTATGGGAAATTTGTATAAAGGAAAATTTGCTTAACACAATTTCATTTGGAAACAATTAATTCCTTTATACAAGGTACCACTGTATTCATCCTCCCCCCCCCTTTTTTTTTTGCACTAATAGCTTGCTACCACTCCTGTTTTTCGAAAAGGCCACTCTTTCAAACAACACTGACTAGAAAACCCTAAGAATTGTGAGAACAAGAGAGGGGGGAGTGTATTTCGACAGATGTCAGAAGGGCGACATTGAGTTGAAGGTCACATAATGTATACCAGCTCTATCTAATACAGCAGCTTAGATTAGAAATAGTGACCTGATCAATGCAATGACTTTTCGGGTAAGCCTTAAGATCATCTACTGCATGTTTCTCCAACTTGGTGCTCTCCAAGAATTTTATATTCCAGCTCTCAGAAATCCACAGCTGGATTAGTCAGAAGACTTGTCTATCTAAAGTGATTTGATATGTGTGTATGTTTTGCTGAGTGGAATTAAGTTCTCCCTGGAAAACTAGATACCTGTTTGGAGGACAAAGATAGTCCTCTTTCCGAAAAGACCTCAGCCACTATTGTGGGTGATCAAGAGGAGCAGGGAAAGTACTTGTTATATAAGCGTCCAGCAGAAGATTGCACTGTGTGCACACACAAAGACAGCATGGACTGTGAGCCTGGACATAACTGCAGTATTGCAATGGATAGTTCCCATCAGAAGACCTCTTCATGGACTACTTCTAGATCCAAGCACTTCATGATACCTGCCATCATGGCCAGGAGTCCTTGTTCCCCAAGTGAAACTGCTGTGGCAAGTTGTGGCTATCTCTTTAAAAGATGGCCCAAACATCAGGATTAGATGTCATCTGCCTTCCAGGAGAGACTACCATAATGTACATCAAACAGAGAGGTCTGAAGACCATTTGGAATCTTCAATCAGTGAAGCCTACTTCTAAGAATTGAGAATTGAGCTTACGGGAACTCATAGCTTTCATACTAAAATTCAGCTCCAGGCACAATACCAAGTGCTAGCATTATTCTATGAGTTCATAAACAGACAGGGTCCTAGAGTTCCTCAGGGAGTCCATCTTACAGTGGGATACCCTTCCATACACCAAGATGTGTTCCAATTCCCATGTTCCTCTGACATTGAGCCTGCCTTCACAACAGTGTCCCACTACATAAATTATTCTCAGGATGGCCAGACAGTTCTCTTTGAACAAAAAGGCCAAAACAATATTCTTTTGGCAGGCATCTGTTAAAACTGAATTTTAATTGGTACCACTCAAGTGCTGCAGCACAATGTGCTGAAATTGTTTGGAACTCATGCTGAGATACAATTTAGGGCTCTGGTTTCCATCGGATTAATTATGTGCGTGTGAAAAATACTTTGGGTGGGATACTCTCAAGAGGAATGGAAAAAGGAACATGACGTATCTAAGTCATAAGTCTCAGAGTAGTAACTAGAATCAGTGTTGTTAGAATAGTTCAGAAGAATTAAGGAAATCAATACACTAGTCAGTTCCACATCAACCCATAACTAAGGAAACCACAATTGTAAAACAAGATCAGAAGTTTGATTGAAAAGGATCTAGACAACCAGTTCTCTTTCAGATGTTTATATCTTCAGTGGTTTCAGTGATGGAGTTTTTGAAGCTAACCAATAATTATTTAGCTCTGAGAGTTTCAACAGCTCTTTCAAAACAAGACCACGTCACTACATATTTCAATAATAATATGACAACCCACCTTAACATCAGAAATGCTACAATCTGTCTATGTTCTTTTGACTTTGTGCCAGATGCTGCAATCTATGGCCTCTGGACAGATTACTGGTAGGATCAAGAGCCCATTCTAAAACACCAGTCTAGTCAGGAGTGGACAAATTGATGTGGTTTCAGTCCATGACCCTTCAATAAATTCATTCATAAGCTTGTTCTTTCATGTTACCATTTAAACAGGGACACTTAAACAATGCTACTATGTGCCATAAAATATGAATTTTGTTATGTTACCTTAAAATAAAAAATAAATATGTATTTTGTAAACACAAAACATACATTTTGGAATGTCTGAGGAGTGTTTCTGGGTTGAGAAGAGTACTGCAAAATTCAGAGAACTGTAAAAACTGAAAATAACTACAGTGGTGCCTTGACTTATGAATGCCCCTAGTTGTGAAAAATTCAAACTATGATGGGAAATCAATGTGGGGCACAATGCACCCTGGGAATTGGTCTTCCACAAAAATCTTGAGATATGAACATTTTCCTATGGGATGCCTTGGGATACGAAAATTTTGCGGGAGGCTTCCATCCCCAGGGTTCACTGCACCCCGTTTGATTTTGAATTATAAAAAATTCAAGATACGAAGTGTCACAAGGAATGGATTAACTTTGTAATTCAAGGCACCACTGTATCTTCTGATTTACATATTAGTTTGCATACTTCAAGATAAGTTGAGTTACATTATAACGAAGACAATTTTAAAGCATCCCTGACTACAACAGGAATATCTTGAACAAAAATCCCCCTCCCAGGATCCCAACACTCCAAGTTGAGTAAATGTTAGAAAAATGGTTGGTGCACTGTCTCAGACTGTTAATAAAAATGGAAGGCTCTCTTCAGTCAATTAAATACATACCAAAAAGTGAATGGACCACTGAAAAATTTCTCTAGCCTTCTCTGTGAAGAGTATTTATATATTTGGTGGGTCATTGCAGTTTGGACGATCAGGCTCACAGGTATTGTGTGGGCACTCCAGATTTCACACCACACACCTTCCTGCAGGCACCCCATCAGAAACAGCAGCACAGGCTTCCCTGGCCCTCCTCCTCCTCTGAGTGGGCACTCACAGGAGAGAGAAGGTAGGGAATGGAAACTAGGGCAGTTGCATAAACTGCACAAAACCCAATCCTCCAAAGTGATCCCACCCATCGAACCACAGTAAGTGCCCATCTCCAGTTGTAATCCTACCATCCCTCCAGAAGCATGATAAGTAACTTTGTGAGTTTTTGTCCTAATCAATCTACAGTAAACAAGCCTTAAACATGTAGAGGCAATTAAACCTTTAAACCAAATGCTTTGACACATTAGTTTTATAATTTATGATACAATAAGCAAAATATTCATGAAATTTCATTCAGATTTGAAATGCTAAGAGTACCTTAGCCTACACTAAAAGGCAGTCATCTCCATTACAGTATTTTTTTTTAAAACCTGAATGACATGATTCATACATGCAAAACCATGACTTATAATTTAATGAGTTTACAAGATATATCAATCTAATACTCAATAATCACATTAAAACGAGATGCTGAATCCTCCTTCCATCAGAAAACGTTACTTCATAGGTATGAAAGCATAACAAGATCAGTTTCTAGAATTTATGTGTGCAAGTACACTTAATACACAGATCACTTAATTGTTTTAAAGTACAAAATGTTTCAACATGCCAAATTAAACAGATACAATGATGATACATGGACTAACATATTAGACAAGTCAGTATGTGCTAAAAATAGTACTCATCTGGATAAAAGATATACAGTGGTACCTTGTATAAAGGAATTAATCCATTCCAAATAAAATTATGTTAAGCAAATTTTCCTTTATACAAATTCCCATGGGAATGCATTGAAAACGCATTTTTATGTTGTACGGATTCTCCCCATAGGCGATTATGTTAAGCACATTTCCCCTATCTCTGGAAATTTTGTGTTATACAGATTTTATGTTATACAAGCTGTTTGCTATACAAGGGTCCACTGTAATGTGCAACAATCCTTAAATAATGGCACCAAAGGAATTTTGGTGTCCTATCTAGTTTTAACACCTTAAGCTTTGTCAGAAAGCACATACTTGTCCATAAGCATTATTTTATTTACAATACATGCTATTATTGAAATAGTTCTGCATTTACTTACTAATAAGGAAAAGTTACTTTCTGCATTCACTATAAAATATATGATTTTTATAGAGGCTTTCAATTATTTAACCATTTATTTAAAGACCAGTAAGCTGCATTTTAAAATGCAGTAGATTCTTATATGTGTGATTTGTGTCATCTGATCGTCATGTTAAGTGCAACTAACGCAGCTGCCACATGAGCTTTTCTTCAGGAACAAAATCTCAATCACAAATGAGATGAATGACTAATTTAAAACTGTTAATACTAGTAAGTAGTTCCTTGGAGATATTCCAGATTTTATATCTTTCAAATGATCGATACAAATATTTGACTACACACAAGTTCTATCATTTCTACTGTTTTCCCCCCCTGTAAGACTGAACAATGGAGTGGTGTCATTTCAATTTTAGTAAGTTTTCACTAGTAATTTAAAAGGTTCATTTATTCAGGAAGGGTGATACATATCAAATACAAATGGTCTAGTTTTAGTTTTCCGGGTTCTTCTTGTGTAACAATCATAAAACATCATTAAAGACTTATGAAAATGTTTGGTGTTGCATTGCTCTCAAATTATGTTCCTAACAGTGTTTTAGCTAAGAACACAGTTAGGATTAGGAACATGAACCAAAAAGCTCAAATTAAAATATATCTGCCAATAAAATATGTTGTAATTATTTGCACCTGTTGGCACTGCCCTAAATAACAAAAGCCCCACCACTAGTCTCTTCATTTAAAAGAGTGGGCGGGGGGGACTTTAATGCAAAAGACACATCATATAAAGAGAGGGGACCAAATGCTCATTCATACTGCCTGGATGAAGAGAAAGAATGGTCATCGTTCGGACTTCAGTAGATACCCATTCCATATTACACGTTTCCCACTCATAAATACATGACAAATGCTTCCTCAATCATTTTTTACGAGCAGGGATGCACAGGGGGTTGTCAATGGTTAGCCTGGGAGAAAATAGGAACAGCAGGCAGCAGAAAGTGTCCTGAAAATGGTTATGTGGTAAATTCTCTTCTGGAACATCACTCAGCTATCCCAGTGCTTTGATCTTTCAGCTACAATTACACTAACATCCACAAAACTTGGATCTAAAAACATACCATCCTCTGTTCCCTATGAACACAGTAAGATTTTTTTGCTGTTATTTTATAATACAAATATGCAATATTTACAAATTAAAGGACTGCAATATATATGCTGTTTTGCATTTTGACATTACCGCAACTGACCCCCCCCCACACAAATTCTTTGGTGGTAGATAAAGTACAGACTAGCGTCTCCTAACCACTCTGTCTGCTCTTCAGATCTGAGAAATACTATTTACAGCACAATTAGCAGAAGTGAGCAACAGCTGTGATCATCCGAATGAAGGTGTGGATGACCTCTCCTGCCCAAGGAAACCTGACTCAACCATGAGAAAATTAGTGCTGATGTATATACTTGTGGCTGTGCCCGTGAATAAATCTCTACAAATGCTTCTTAATTTAGAATGCTCAGTGTGTGTGAATGTGAGAACTTTTTCTGGGCTATAGCATTTCTGGAAATGGAAAGAGGCATCTTGAACATTCACTGAAGGGTAGATGCAATTTTATGTAACCCCAGATGGAGAAAGAAAGGTTTTGCCAACAGTGCATTCTGAACCAAAGATGTACAATTACCACTGAAAAAGTTGAACTGTATACAGTGGTACCTCTATTTACGAGCAGCTCTACTTACAAGCAATTTGACTTAAGAGCAGAAAACCATTGGTGTTTTACAAATTTTAGACGTGGGCTGCTCTACTTACAATTTTTTTATTTCTTTCAATTTTTATTTTTTTTTTATTTTATTTTTTTAGCTACAGCTGCTCTACTTACGAGTTGTTCGACTTATGAGCACGCATTTGGAATGGATTAAAGTCGTAAGTAGAGGTACCACTGTAGAACTAACTACATAGAATATCTGTATACTATAAACATAAATGTATTGCAGCACTGAGAACAGAGTAGTTTTAGAAGAAATAATTTAACAAAATTTATTCTAATAACATATTATTGGAGTTAACCATCTGACATTAATTACTGCTTTGGCTTCCAGTCTATGAATGTTTATTTTCCAGTTTAAAGCCTTCTCACTCTTTGATATCATATGGAAATGAGAAGTTTTAATGGAAAATTGAAACCATGTGTATCTAAGCACTTAATGAAGTACAGGGAAAGTTAGAATATATGTTTTAGAAGATTTCTGATACACTATTCTAGATACTTCTGCAGAACAAATACAGTCTGAAATGTGTTTCATAGTGACGCTTCTATAAAATTTTGCTTATTACCAAATTTGTAAACAAAGAGTAGTTTAAATTAACATTTCCTTTAGAAATACAGTATACCAAGTTCCTCATGTCTCAAATAAATATTTTTTCCCACCTGAAACTTTCTGAGCGCAATCTAATGCAGCATTATTTTCAAACAAAAGATTTCTCCTGATCTTCCGCCTCTGGTCTTGAATTTTAATCCCAGCCACTAACTGTTTGACAGGCAGATTATTCTTTACCCATTACACATATATCATCCTGCCAACAGTACAGAAGTGTCTGCACAGGATGTCACAAGCATTATGTATAACATGTTACATTTTCTAAGTTTTGACAAACAAGGCTCTCAATTTTATACACAGTTTGAATGTAATGTAAAATACCGAATATATGCTATTCCCTGCACATATATACAACCATTTCCCCCTAACATGTTCATGCCATTTTAAGATAACCTAATTCTTCAAGATCCAATAAACATAAAGATTTATAATATAAGCCTTAAATTTACAGGGGAAAGTATGCTATTTCTGATGTTAAATGTTAGTGACAGCTTACTAGTCTTACTAGTACTAAAGGTTAAGTTTTTCCTTCACGGTTGTATTAGATAAAATACGGAAAGGTAGGAGAGAAAATTGTTACTTGAGTTTATGAAACTTAGAGGAGAATTTTTTGTTCTACTGCATTCCAACAAATAAGGTAAATGTGTAGGATGATCATATTAATTTCAGAATTCCCTTGAGGTTGAGGAAGGGGAAGCCCTAATTATTATTTTTCAAAATGCTAAAGTAAGTTTTAAAAGAATTAAGACTTTTAAAAACCACAATCAAGTTAACTTCATTAAACTTACCACTTGTTTTTCTTTCTAATATAGTCTTTTTCTGAGAGGTTAACCAAGTAGATCATTGGTTTTGAAGTTAAAAACAAGTATTTGTTCAGGACATCGATCTAAAGGTAGGAAATAAAAACTATGTTATAACAGAAAACCCATACTGCAGTAGCGCTAACTAAAAAAAAAAATTCAAAATCTGTGCAACTTCTGAAATACAAAAATAAATTGTTAAAAGTTATTCAAATGGCCAGGAAATTATAGTATTAATTTACCACAATTAAATTTAAAAGGTTCAAATAAATATCTCATACATTTGGGGTGTGTGTGTGGGGGGGGGTTAACATTAGATTTAATGGGTTAGTTTAAATTTATAAGCCTACCTCTTTGTCATTCCAATCATGATAGAAACGGACTGGCTTTTTTTCATCTATCACCCAGCTTTTGATTTTGCACATTATGTCCTGTGCAGAATTAAAAAAAACAAAAAAACACAAAAAGTCATTCAAAGAGGATATATCCAGCTATATATACCAGACAGTGATTCTAGATAGGAAAACGTTATGTGCCTTGTAATTGAAATGTTCTCTCTCTCTCTCTCTCTCTCTCTCTCTCTCTCTCTCTCTCTCTCTCTCTCTCTCTCTCTCTCTCTGTGTGTGTGTGTGTGTGTGTGTATCTGTGTATCTATATATCTATCTATCTATCTATCTATCTATCTATCTATCTATCTATCTATCTATCTATCTATCTATCTAAGAAATTTATTAGGTCTAAAACATGAACATGGAACAAGCCTTTTAGAGATGTCATCGAAAAATACAAGTTATACCCTCCTCTCTCAAGTGGAATTTTTTAAATCCCTGTCTATAAATTTAAAATACTATTGTTTTGGCGAAAGCAATTAAACATTCAGTGAACAAAGCCAACGATGAGAAGCATGCTCCTAGGACAAAGGAAGATGTGCAAATATGTGAAGCGTATGTTTTAAGAACACCAGTAGGAAGGGAAATGGAGCTGATTGTTGATGATGCGCCCTTGAAGGCACTAATTCAAATGGCCAAAGGCCTACATATTCTACATTAATTTTTCTTTTGGTCAACACCTTCTCCTTTCCTCCAAAAACGAAACCTGCCAAAGCTTCCATTACACAATGGCAAGAGCCTTGCACTGGTGACCTCCAACCAGCTGCATTCACTTTCAGAACATCTCTCCCTGCAGGAAATCTAAAGGCCTTTTAGTTAGCAAGCTAGTGTGCATTCAGAAGGAGTAACTGCAGGAAGAGCCCAATGTGCTTTGTTTCTCTGGCCTTTCTTCACAGAAAGATTAATCATCTGTGAAATGGAAACGGCAAACAGCAAGTGACACAAACTGAACCCTTCAAGCCTTTCCTCATCAGTTTTGTGGTTCTGAATCTGAAAGCTGCGTGTGGCAAGGTTTGCCTTACAAGCAGGTGTTAATAAAAGGCTCTTGGGTCTGAAAGGTCAAGCCAAGCTCTTCTAGAAGTGGTACATGTTAGTGTCAGTTTTTTGTCTGAGGTAATTTATGCTCCTGCTCTAAATATTGCATTTCAAGAAAGTTGCCACTGGCACGATACTCAATTAAAGGATTCGATATGAATTTCTAGTCACCAAATTCCCTCCCCAGAAGATACATGTTTACCCTGTCAATAAACAGGTCTAACATTTATAAATATATAGCCTTAGTATTTAGCATACCACAATTCCCAATCTTGCAATTGCTTCGGAAGGGGGGGGGACACCAAGAGGAAAGCTCTTCTAAATCTTAGATCCAGATTTGCAGCCCTTCAGGAATAGGACTCCCCACAGATTTTAACAAGAAAGGGGCGAGCTGAAAACTTTTAATGAAATATAACATGTTCTGCCTAAGAATAATCACTTTTACTCTCCTATAACTGATTTTCACTCATAAATGTTTTAAAAGTGGCTAATGTAACACCATTTCCTACAAGGAGAAGATCAAAGTGCTATATTACAAATGCATTATGATTAAAAAAGCACTGTGCAGCCTTGCTATTAAATGTTCTTTAAACCCTAAAAGGCTTCCCATAGATCTCACTTGGCACTGCATATACAACCTTTGACAAGTAATGTAGACCATTTTTATTCATTGCCTAAAATTGTAGGCAATTATGTGCGTCACACTGGCCACCTGCAAGTTCTGAATGCCTGCTCCAGTTGTCAGAGCTAAAAACTAATGTCGGAGGGGATTAATCTAGGGGGAGAGAGTCCTCTTTAATGGCTCCAGCAGGTGAAATGGCCCAGCTGGTTACTATGATGAGTGGCCAGAATAGCTTATGTAGAGACATGCAACAAGATTACACATTTTGGGGTGGGGGCGAACCCCAGAGCAGAACTATCTTTTCATGAGGACCTGCTCTGTTTTATGCTTTATTTAATCAGCCAACAAATGAGTTTAATGTGTATTGCATTATTTCAAGACATTTCTTACTTATAAAAACAATTCCTCCAACAATCCTAGTAGTGGAGGAATTTTACATTGCTTTCTGATTTTAGAATTGAAAAGTTGGCTGCGAACTTTCACTTTTAATAAACTATCAACACGTAATAAAACAAGCACTGCCACATTCTACTCTGTGAACTACATGCTAAATATTTGGGATTAAACACTTCAGATTCTGTATTCTAGATCGGTGGTCCCCAACCCCCGGGCCGCGGACCGGTGCCGGTCCGTGGACCGGTCGGCACCGGGCCGCCTGGGGAGGCCGGGGAGGCTCCTCCCCTTTTCCTCCGCCGCCCTCCTCCTCCTCCTCTTCTCTCCCGCGGGCGGCCGGTGGAGGAGGAAGGCTGGAGGAGTGCAGGAGGAGCTGCCGCCGCCGCCTTTGCCTTTGCCTCCCTCCTCTTCCCGCCGCCGCCGCCGGCGCATCCTCCTCCTCCTCCGCCCTCCTCCTCCTCGCCCTCCACCAGCAGCAGCAGCAGCAGCAGCAGCAGCCATGGTGGCGGCGGCGCGTCCTCCTCCTCCGCCCTCCTCCTCCTCCTCTTCTCTCCCACGGGCAGCCAATGGAAGAAGAAGGCTGGAGGAGCGCAGGAGGAGCCGCCCGCCGCCCGAGGGACAGAGAGTGTGGTCTTTGCGGCTGCTCTTGCCTCCGCCGCCTTCGCCTTCGCCCCTGCCGCCGCCGCTGCGCTTCGCCCTGGCCCTGACGGTGCTGCTCTGCGCCGCCGCCGCCCGGCGGCGGGAACTCCTCCTCCGGCTTGCCCTCAGCGCCCGGCCCAGGCCCCGACGACGACGACGCCTCTAGCGCTCCTGCCGGCGGCAGCAGCAGCACCGACCTCGACGGGGACGACGGGGACGAGGAGGCGGCGGCGGCGCTGAGCAGCACCCTCCGGGCCAGGGCGAAGCGCAGCGGCGGCGGCGGGGGCGAAGGCGAAGGCAGCGGAGGCGCCCGGGGCAGCAGCCGCATGACCGCGCTCTCTGTCCCTCGGAGGGCGGAGGAGGAGGAGGATGCGCCGCCGCCGCCGTGGCTGCTGCTGCTGGTGGTGGAGGGCGAGGAGGAGGAGGGCGGAGGAGGAGGAGGATGCGCCGGGGGGCACGGGGCTGTTGCCCCCCCCCACACACAGAGAGAGGCCGCCCCCCCCCGAGCCCCCCCCAACCGGAGTGTGCGTGGCCAGCGCACAGACGCCACCCCCCACCGGCCTCCCTCCCCTCCCCCCTCCCGCTCGCCTGCCCGAAGGCCGCAGCCAGAGGGAAGGCGACGCGGCGGCGGCCCCGGCCCGAGGGCGCCACCGGGACCGCCGAGCCGCCGCTGGCGGTGGCGCAGAGGCGCCCCACCAAGGCGGGCGGCGGCGGCGGCGGCGGCCGAACCCAGGCAGCTGCCGTGGCCACCGCGGCCGCCGACAGGAGAAGGAGGTGGGGGTCCGCCCGCCCAGGAGCCCCGGGCTCCCCCCCACCCCGCCCGTGCGCATGGGAGGGGAGCGGCACGCCCGACGCCCCCAGCCGGCGAGCGCTGCCGCCGCCGCCGCCACTCCCATGCCCCCCCGCAAGGCACACACGCCAAGCCCCCCCCACTCCCCCTCCTCCCTCCCCCCATCCCCCGCCCCCCCCCACCTCCCCCCCTCCCCTGCCCCCCCGCCCGACCCCCCCCCGCACCCCCTATCTCCACCCCCCTCCCCACCCCCAGCCCCGGGCCACGGAAAAATCATCAAACATTTACCGGTCCGTGGGGACAAAAAGGTTGGGGAGCACTGTTCTAGATGACAATAAGAAATATCAGTCTCATATTATTTTGTCTATCCTTCAATTATGACTGAACAAAAAACAGAAAAACTGTTAATATGGCTTTTCCATTCTTGTCTAAATTGTTTAGTTCTTGGAAGTTACAATCAGATTAAAAAATTTCATATAGCTTTTATATAACACACACACACACACACACACACACACACACACACAGAGAGAGAGAGAGAGAGAGAGAGAGAGAGAGAGAGAGAGAGAGAGAGAGAGAGAGAGAGAGAGAGGGAGGGAACAAGCAGAAAGCCACTATCACTGCCTGTCCCTCACTGAAACTCATTTCCCTAGAAATCTGACAAAATCTAGCCTCAAGAATCTACCAGAAATGCTTGTAAGATAGTTCTGGGCTTGCTTTCAATGACTAGACATGATTTTTGAAATAATAATTTTATGTCTTGATTGGATGACATATTATATAAAAAAAACTAAAGAAGTAAATTTGAATTCCGATCCATTAGCACTTGATGGCCAGAATCCAACTGCATATTTAGGTATGAGGTACAATAGCCTACCTCAAAGTAGTGAATAGCTACTAATTAAAAAGTAGCTATTCACTATCCAATTGAATTTCTAGTCATGTGCTGAATCACACAATTGGAGCATAACAGGAAATTCAGCTGGCAATTCATTAATTAGCAGCTATTTGCTGCTCCACGTTGTGCTACCGCACTTACAGTGGCATAAATACTCAATGGGGTTTCTGGCCAACACAGCATCATCTTCAGGCACTCCGTGTATTTTGCAGAGTTTTTTTCTGTCTAAATAATGCATATCATAGATTATTTTCTCAGAAAGGATGCATTTTAAAGAATTTGTTCAACATTCTTCGTATCAAAGAAGTATTTCTGGATTGGTCCCCTCCCTTATCCCACCCAAAAGTATTATCACACTAGCTTAAATGTTCTTGAAATATTTTGAATTCAAGGGGGGGGCAGGAATACTGAATAAAAAAACTACTTAGTTTTACCACAAGAATGGAAAGGTTGGGAAAGTTACCAGGAAGCAAGGTCAAGAAACCAGCCATCCCTTGTAACATTCTGCTAGCAGCTGGGATTTCTCTTTTTCTTTTCATTTCACCAGGCCCTCCTTCCCTCCTTCTTGCCCCCCCAAAACCCTCATGCAAACCATGAAGCCATGGTTTAAAACCTTTGGTAGGAAAAAACAAGACAATAAAGCCACCAGCATGTGCTCTGGAGACTTGCTGGACTACAGCCAATAGGAGCAATTATGTCTTGCCAGAGAAGTAAAGCATTGCAAACAGAATGCTGCCTCTAGCTTTTCAGTCCAGAGAAATGGATCAAAGACATAACTAGATCCAAATAAATTAGTGTTTTTCATACAATATTCATTCGGACACCTGGACTCTGTAAAACGCGATGTGGCTAGTCTGCAAATACAGAGAAAACAACAGCTGAATCTAAGGTCAGTGCTGTTCATGCCACCCCAGTGGTTTAAACAAAAGGATACTTCCCCTAAGAATAAAAACCTTCAAGCTAAAGCAAAAACTTATGGTTAAAGCCACTGTCCCTTCCCATAAGAGAAGAACTTCAAATCAACTTTCTTCCACTCAGATTACAGCCATATTCATGCAATTTGCACAGCCCTTTAACTTCTACCCCACATAAATTCAAGGGAAGAATTCAATTCTGTGGTTCCCATTAAAAAGGGGGGTGGGGAGCTCTGTTTACCTAGAACTGAGCCCAACCTCATCAAACATGAGAGTGCCTTCTTGCAAATATGGATCAAGGGGAGTGGAATAAATAAAAATGGCAAATCGGTTGCTTGGAGACATTCATCTTATCAAAGCCTGCATTTCATGTCAGCTCTTCTGTGCTCAAAAGGGATGTTCTAAGTGGGGCCTAGAATGACTAGTGGGATGACACTATATTGTGGAACTTACGGGTATTTTAGATAGACGTTAAACTACAAGAAGGTACATCTATGCCCCCATGTTTTGAGCAAAGACGTTTGACCTGCGTGACTGACTAGAGATTGTCCTGAACCAATTCAGGGCTCTGTCAACGAAATTTGCTGAGCAGAAGCACAGATGCTGTAGGGCCCCTCTCCCCACTCTCCCAGACCAGAAGACTGATTCACCTTTGGACACACACCACAGGGTTCCTTTGTCACCACTGGTGTACCAGTCCAGGCAGGAGCTTGGCTGGCCCAGCACTGCCTCCCCCAGCAGCCAACCACTCTGGTGAGGAGCCAGGTTGGGGCTTCTCTTCTTTCAGCTGACAAGTGAGCTCCTGGCTGGACTAACAAACCACCAGCAACAAAGAACCCAGACAGCAAAACATCTAAAGCAGGCAAGTCCAAACTTTGGCTCTCCTGATGTTTTGGACCATATCTCCCAGAATTCTAAGCTTAGATGGCCAATGGCAAAGGACTGTGGGAGTTGCGATCTAAAACATCTGGAGGGCCTAAGTTTGGACATACCCGATCTAAAGTGTCTCTGCCAGCCTGAGGATAGGAAGAGGGACCGACCGCATGGCAGCTGCACCCGTCTTTATTCTGGACCTTCACTTTTGAGAGATTGACATCAAGCGTTACTGAAGGTTTTTTGGATAAGTTCTTTCAAAATACAGGAACACATATACATCCAGGATTGGAAAAGAAAGTTTCCTTTCATTGAACAATGCTACAATGGTAACATAAACAAAGCAACTTGGACCACCACTTCTCCCCTTTAGTTGAATTGCCGCACCTACTTACACAGGGTATGGAGATTATATTTAAACCTTTCTCCTAAAGCAGTGTTGGCAAACCTACGGCACAGGTGTCAAAGGTGGCACTTGGAGTCCTTTCTGTGGTCACCCGACATCGTCCCTTCACAGCCACCTGTATTCAGGTTAAATTGCTGTATTGGCACTTTGCGAAAAATTAGTGGGTTTTTGAACTGCAGATTTGGCACTCAGTCTCTAAAGGTTCGTCATCACTGTCCTAAAGAGTCAGAACCTGTATATGTCATTTACAAATCTATGTTCTTATGGCCAGTTGTTGGACTGCTCCAAGTTCTCCCCTAGAGATTGAATGATTGACTGATGCAAACCTTACAGGACTCCCATCATCATTTTCACTTCTTTCTTGGGCAGGTCCACATTTGTTCTGCATACAGTACAACAAAGACTTTCTGTGTGTTTCATATCCTCCTGTTAAAATTTCTCGGTGTGTGTGTGTGGGGGGGGGGAGTGGGTATATAAGACCTCCAGGCTGCTGGTTGGAATACGGCCATCAGTAGGCAATCCATGGGCCTGTGAGACAGAAAGTCCACGTTGCCTGGTAACTGGCTGTATATAGAGGCAGAAAGGACAATTCCAGAATTTCGTCCTTCCATTGCTCAAGAAGGACCATTATAGTGACTTTTAGTAGTGATCTTTAATCAACTTTAATCAATCAAGGGCCTGATCGAGAATCACAGAATGGGTTGGAGCACACAACAGATGCCTTCTAGAAAGATGATCAGAGCTGATTAGTCTTGCGGATTGGAATACACTGAGATAACACAGTCTATACAGACAAGCTATTTTCTGCAAAATGGTCCACCACTCACTAAATTTCCTAACTGTTCCCCAAGGAGTATGTGGAATTGGAGCTTCAACTTGAACAGTGGAAATATTGCCCACTAAGCCCTACATGTCTTGGGTCCAGGCTACTTAAAGAGCCGTATCTTTCCATGGGAGGCTTCCTGGCACTTAAGATAGTCAGAGGAGACTCTCCCCTCAGTCCCACTGCCAATTCAGACATGGTTGATGGGGACACAAGACATTTCTCTGCGGCTGCTGCTAGGTTACGTACCACTCTCCCTCAGAAGGTCAGGTTGCCCCACTCCCTTTTATCCTTACACCGATAGTTGAAGACACATCACTTTAGGCAGGTTTTTAATGATCATTACTTGAATCCCTGAATGCCATTTTTAAAGTTAAGACAGTTCTTAATGTTTTACATGTTTTGAATGATTCAATGTATTTTAATTGGTGTTATAGTTTAATTATAGAAGCCCTGGTGGAGAGGTGGTATGAGGATGCCACCCGGGCTGTTGACTGGATCGCCCCCAAGTGTCTTCTTCACTGAGGAGCTCGGTCCTCGCCGTGGTTCACGGCTGAGTTGTGAGTGATGAAGCAAGAACATAGAAGACTTGAGAGCAGATGGAGGAAGGACCAGTCAGTATCCAATCAGGATGCTGTTTGTATACTGAGCAGGCAGTATGTTTGTGCGATCAGGGAGGGTAAAATATCTTATGTCTGTCTGAAAATTGGTGTGGCTTGTTCCGGGTGGTTCGAGACCTCACCAATCCTGGTCAGTCTGGGCCTCCTCCTAGTGATTCCACCAGTGAGTCTTTTGTAGCCTTCTTTAGATCTAAAATTGAGGCCATCCGTGCTGCTTTGGACTCTGGTTGTGCTGATCTGTCCCCGAATATCCTGAGCGCCGCACATACCCCAGTTTCCTTGTCCGGTTGAGCCTGGGCCTGTATTGTCAGTTGAGGCCTCCAGAGCAGTGGCCCATTGCAGGCTGGCGGATTCTCCCTTCGACCCTTGCCGGTCTTGGCTGATTAAGATCACTGGAGGGAGCATGCCAGAGTGGGCTTCCACGATTATGCCTGCTTCTTTCAGGGACTGGGTTGTTCCTGATCGCCTGAAGGAGATGGTAGTGAAGCCCACATTAAAGAGCAGCTCCAGTCGTACCTGGAGGAGGATTGCATCTTGGACCCATTCCAGTCTGTGTTCACGCTGTGTCGTGGGACTGAGACTGCCTTGGTTGCACTGCAAGTTGACTTCCTCAAGGGGGCCGACAGGGGTTGTTCTATCTTGTTGTTCCTCCTTGATCTGTCCACAGCCTTCGATATCGTTGACCACGGTATACTACTGGGACAGCTGTCTGAGGTGGGGATTGGAGATTCACCGCTTAGCTGGCTGGTAGCTGTTCCCAGCATGTTAAGTTGGGGGAAGAGTTGTTGGACTCTTGGACGCTCCCTTGGGGGTGCCCCAGGGGTCGGCAATCTCCCCCATGCCGTTTAATATCTACATGAGGCCGCTGATTGAGGTCATTAGGGGATTTGGAATTTGCTGTCATCAGTATGCTAATGACACGTAGCTCTATCTCTCCTTTTCCTCCTCTGCAGTGGAGGCGGTGCAGAACCTTGACTGTTCCCAGGTTGCAGTCATGGAATGGACCAGGACAAACAGCCTTAGACTCAGCCTGAAGAAGACCAAGGTTATGTTCTTTGGAGTGTCTTCTACTGGGTATAGGGGCCCTTTCTCCAGTTTGGAGGGCTCTACCCTTCAGCTGGTGGATAGAGTGAGAAGTCTGGGCATGGTCCTAGACCTGGCTTTATCCCTTGAACTGCAGGTGGTAGCCATTTCCAGATCCGCCTTTTTCCATCTTCGGCTGATCGCCCAGATTTGCCCATACCTGGACAAGTCCTCCTTGATAACAGCTGCGCAAGTGCTTGTGATTTTGAGGGCAGATTACTGCAGCACTCTCTACGTGAGGCTGCCCTTGACCCTTATTCAGCGAGTACAGCAGTTATAGAATGTGGTGGCCAGACTGGTGCTGGGTGCGGGCAGATATGACTGCATCACCCCAGTCTTGACTCGAATGCATTGGCTGCCTGTTGTGTCTCGAATAAGCTTCAAGGTACTGGTTTTGACTTTTTTTGCTAAATAAATAAATAAATAAATAAATAAATAAATAAATAAATAAATAAATAAATAAATAAAAATAAATAAATAAAAATAAATTTTTAAAAAGCTTCAGTTTTCCTTTATAACTACCACCAAAACTGCTAAGACATAAGTTTTCTCTTCATGTGGGATATACTGACCATATTTGATTATATGTGTTTATAAGCAACTAAGCTATTATTTAGGAATATATGCATTCAATAAACAAAACTGAATAAATAAGGGAGCCTAACTGCATGGGCTTCAACCCAGTGAAAAATATAAAGTTAAGCTCAAACAAATTCAAGTTTCTTCTGGGAATGAGAAATTACATTTTATCTAGAACTAAATATATATATATGGAATTTAATAAAAATATTACTTTAACTTGATTACCACAGATTGTTGAAAACATATTTTAGATTTTAAGGGAAAATGTAGGAAAGTGAACTTCAACTCTGAGATTAGAGTTAAATTCAATGTATGGTAACTTCATCCTGCACTGTATTCACTCATCACACAGCTCATTCATTTTATGAAATAACAATTTTATGTTATAATAGACGGAAGGGGGAAATGTCCTATCCTACAACCATGACATTTCTGTGACAAGAAAGCTCAGAACAAATAGGGCCAGCACAGAAAAAATTGCCAATTGCCTAGATTGCAGAAAGAGGGACAGTTTTCGTGATCGATCCATCAGATAGCCTCCAAAAGCTACAGCTGCACTTTACTTCTCTTACTCCGACCAAACCCTATAGGTAGTCAAACACAATGTCATTATCTGCTGCAATAAAGCCTGCTGAGATATCTACAAAATCAACAGCAAACTGCTTTTCCCTTGATTTGTAAGTGTGTATCACCCAAGAACAGTGGACACAGCTACTATGACCAGGTCAAAAGTTGATCTGAAAGAGAAAAAAACTTACAAATCAAATCTTTCTTTCCAGTGGGCGCTGTATTTTCTTTGCTGGTGTGGTAAAATCATACTTTTAATTTAGTTGGACTTTAATATGTGAACTTATTATTTGATATGATTTTTGTTATAATGGGCAGAAACCAGCTGAAATAGAGGTGATTGATAGTTGCACTTCTGAGCAATACATTTTATAAGGCAATTATAAAAATGGAAACAGCCCAAACAAAAAATGGTATTTTTTAAATTGGGCTTCAGGCCAGCATCAAATTCTGCACAGTTGTAGCAGAAAGTCTGTTCGTATTCTGTGCCAAATTGAGGGAAGTTTCAACAAAGCTGCTTCAAGTTATGAAGCTGAATGTTTTACCCCCCTTCAGAAACAGGTGACCCAAAGCTGTCCCAGAATTAAAATAGCTCACATGAACGGAAAGGGCTAATCTTCTTTCCTTTAAAGAGAATTGTTTCCCCCATATTGTTTTCTTTATTACAAAAGAATCCAGGCTGCATGGGCTCAAATACTGATACTTGAAAAAGGAGAAACATGAATGTCTTATAACACTGAGCATGTGTGGTACAAGCTTGTGAAGAATAAGAGTTGCTTCACCAAGGACTAGAGCTGAGTGGGACGGCTGCAGGATGACTAGGAACGTTACAATCCAAACAAAAGGAAACTGCAGGTTCAAAACCTGGTTTGCTTTAAAGAAAATAAGAGTGATTATCCTCCAGAAAGGAGGACATTTTGCAGTGTGTATAATCAAGGCATCCAGATGCAATTTTATAAAGCTTTTTCAAAGTATTTTTGCCTACATTACCAAAGCACATAGCACAAAATCAACCTGTTGCATTTTGCCATAGCACAAAATGTTTTCAGAAAAACTCAGGATTTCTGAGACCAAACAATTTCCTGACATGAGTTTTCAATTGGCAGGTTGGCTCAATCTCTAGGTCAATCTGAATATTTTACCCTGCCAATTAGGATTCTATTAGCTATCAGAGACAGGATAGTAATCATGGGGGACTTCAATTATCCCCACATTGATTGGGCCAATGCGAACTCGCAGCAAGAAAGAGAAACTGTGTTTCTTGACATGCTGAATGACTGAATGTGCCTTAGAGCAACTTGTCATGGTGCCCACCAAAGAACATGTGATTCTGGATGTAATGCTATCTGATATTCAGGGCCTACTCACAAATGCGAATGTCCTTGAGCCTATGGGGAACAGTGACCATGTTGCAATCTCCTTTGACATAGTGTCAAAGTGTCAAACAAACAGACAAAAGAACCCTTGATTTCTGAAGGGGGGACTTCCCTCAGAAATTAGCTAGAAAGAAATTGAAAGGGAAAGTAAAAAGAATCCAATTTCTCCAGAGTGCATGGAGCCTATTTAAAACAACAGTAGTAGAGGCCCAGCGGAAGTGTATACCACAAAGAAAGAAGAGCTCATCTAAGTCCAAGAGGGTGCCGGTATGGTTAACAAATGGAGTTACAGAAGTTCTAAAGAACAAGGAGAGATCTTTCTGCAAATGGAAATCCTTTCTAAATGAGGAAAATAAAAAGGAAAACATACTCTGGCAAAAAAATAAGAAGCTGGTAAGAGAGGCAAAGAAAGACTTTGAGGAACTTATGGCTAGCAATATAAAGGGAAATAATAAAAGCTTCTTTAAATATGTCAGAAGTAGAAAACCTGCCAGAGAATCAGTTGGCTCCCTGGATGGTGAGGGAGGTAAAGGGGAGGTAAAGTAAGACTTGGAAACTGCAGAGAAATTAAATGAGTTCTTTGCATCTGTCTTCACGACAGAAGACCTCGGGCAGATTCCGCTGCGCAAACTGCCCCTCTTGACCAAAGAATTCAATCAACTACAGGTTAAAAGAGTGGATGTTTTAGGTTTGATTGATAAATTGAAGATCAACAAATCACCGAACCCAGATGGCATCCACACTAGGGTTATTAAGAAACTGAGAAATGAAATTGTGCATCTCTTAACAAAAATATGCAACTTGTCTCTTAAAACAGCCACAGTGCTGGAGGACTGAAGGATAGCAGATGTCACACAATTTTTTTAAAAAAAGGAAGGAGGGGGGACCTGGGAAACTACAGGCTGGTTAGCCTTACATCTGTCCCAGGAAAGATGGTCGAAAGCCTCATCCAAGAAAAAAAAAAAACACATAGACGAACAAGCCTTGCTGAAGGAAAATCAGCATGGCTTCTGTAAGGGTAAGTGTTGCTTGACAAACCTTTTAGAATTTCTTTGAAAAGGTCAACAGGCATGTGGATTTGGGTGAACTGGTGGACATGGTCTATCTTGATTTTCAGAAGGCTTTTGACGCAGTCCCTTATGAAAGGTTGCTGACAAAACTGCACGGTCGGGGGAGAAGAGGGCAGGTGGATTGAGAACTGGTTGAGATCCAGGAAACAGAGAGCGGGTGTCAATGGGCAATGTTCACAATGGAGAGAGGTGAAAAGTGGTGTGCCCCAGGAATCTGTCATGGGACTGGTGCTTTTCAATCTGTTCATAAATGACCTGGAGACAGGGATAACAGTGAGGTGGCCAAGTTTGCGGCTGACACAAAACATTTCCAGGTGTTGAAGATGAGAGAAGATTGTGAAGAGCTCGAGAAGGAGAATCGGTTGCAAAATGGCAAATGTAAAGTAATGCATATTGGGACAAAAATCTAAACTTTATATATCAGCTCGTCGAGATGGGCATGAAATGCCAAAATAGTGTTTCATTTTTCATTTTGTTTTTTATTGTTTCATTTTGTTTAGAACAAAATGAATTTTTTAAAAAACATCATTTTGTTTTTTGTTTGTTTTTTATTATTTTTTTAAAATCTTGCACTGACCAGCTGGCCCATGGGCCGGGTCGGCACATGTTTTTTTTTAATCTCGAGCCGACCAGCTGGCCTGCAGGCCGGGCCAGCACGTTTTTAATTTTTTTAGCCCCCCCCCCCAATCCCAGCTAGAAATGAACCAAAGCGAGCAGCAAATTGAAGCTTCTTGCTTCAATTTGCCAGCTAGTTTTCAATTTCCCCATATCATTTACTGGTTTACACAGACCTTTTAACCAATTAATGATATGGGGCATTTTGAAAATTAAACAGCCCTCTCTCTGGTTGTCATATTTAACAGGGGACTTATTCTTTAGCAATCATTCATGACTCCGAGCTATACCATGCACTTTCAGAGGCATAAATATTCTACTGAATTCCAGCTAAATGTTGTTATTTAATCATATAGTAAAGGCTAAATAAACATGTTAGGACTCATTTTTGAGATAAGAGTGTCACACAAATCCAGTCAACTAAGTACGTACGTATCCACCTGCAAACAATCATACACTTACTACACTGCATGTAACGCAAGATTTTTTAAAGAAATTGTCTCTTTCAAGCGATCAGATTTTGAGAAACAGCAGACAGAACCCAGCTCTACTGCAATTTATCATTCTCCGATACATGCACATCTTGTTCCAGCCAGACTTCACAAATGAAGTGTGGTAAGTTCAAGTATAAAAGGCAATCACCAGCACTCCCCAAGCACCCTGACATTTTACCCACAAGGTGTTGTTAGAGGTGGGGCCATGGGGAAGCAGTTGCTATTTAAAATGTTAATGCTTTTTCCTCATATCAGACTCCCCCCCCAACAGCTGTGGTTCTTAAGAGTGCAAAATTATAGGGCATTCTGGATTTTGAAAGGTGTTTTAAGTCTAATTGTGGCTAACAGTTTCTTTAAATCTCCAGGCAAGCTAGTAACTTTCAGAGACATATTTGCAATGGAATTCTTGGGTGATGATTACATCCAGGTTGTAACAGCAGAGCTCAACATCTTTTTCTTTCCTGGTGCGTAAGCTGCAATTGAGGTGTACACAATCACTTTTGTCATGCTACTTCAAAATTAAATTAATTAAGAAACTCTACATTAAAGCAACTTTTCACCTTCAAAATATTATCAATATCAGTTTTAGCACATTTTTTTCACTGTCCTGTCTTTTCAGGTCTCAAGAAGCCAGCATACGATCATGCAATATTTCTGTCCTATTCTTGGATGCAACAAACCCGAAGCCTGTGAAATATTACACAATATTATTTGGGGTAACTGGATGGGATGGGCTGTCCTGACCCGGCTTATGGGAAAAGTGCCTCCACAACATGTTTCACTGTATGTCCCAAAGCTATTTTGGATTATTTGCAAAGGCACAAAGGTAAAAAAATCTTCACAGCAACTTGGTGAGGGGGTTGTCCTGTCTCTTATGACACTTTCATAATGTACCCTACCATCAATCGCTCTTTCAACAACCTCAACTTCCAAAACATCTGCATGTTTAGCAGGTACCATCTTATCATTTTTATACTTTATAGTAAATTTGTGGACAGAGGGTACATAGGAATTAACAAACACACTTAGCATCCAAGATTGCCACTAAACGTGATCAAAACATGAAGATGGAGCACAGGGTGATTGTTAATAGGCAACACGTCATATTTGCAAGAGGACATGGAGACTGAGGGGGAGTGAATTCTTACTGATTTTTCAGAAAACCCTGCATTTGACCTACAATACTTCCATAACCAAGCACTGATACATCCTATGACAGTGTTGGCAAACCTATGGCCCTTTCTGTGGGCACCCGACATCGCCCCTTCACACCCACCTGTATTCAGGTTAAATTGCTGTATTGGCACTTTGCAAAAAATAGTGGGTTTTGAATCACAGTTTGGGCACTTGGTCTCTAAAAGGTTCACCATCACCGTCCTATGGTGTATCTGGAGTTGGAAGGATCAGTTAACAGGGCACTGTTATAGCCTAGTGGATGCTGAAATGTGTCCACAGTCCTCACATTTTTCAGTGAAAGATTTTTCACCCCCTTCCACGTCTACCAGGATCACTATGTGCAGGTAATGCAAGTAAGGGGTCAGTTCTTCTCAGCTGATGCTACTATGGATTCTAATAATGAAACAGATAATGTCTACACATCTGCTTGTCATATCAGATGCATTTCACAAATAACGTTAACCAAAGACATTTGAGCAAAGCAATGGTTGTTAGACACGACTCATCCTTTCTCACTGTAGTCTTGTATACCTCCCAGAAATATTTTTTCTTGAATGTGTCAAGAGTTTACTCAAAAGGTATAGACAGCAACAGGTCCAATATAATTAACAATGTCAACAACAAAACAATGCAAAAAGGAACCCACTCATGAGAGACAGCATGAATGGAGTGGTGGAAGTATAGATGCCTGAAGGAGCATATGCCATATTTTCCCATCAATAAGATGTCCCCATGTATAAGACGACCCCCACTTTTCCAACCCCAAATTACAATTTCGCAACCCCGATGTTCTCTCCTCAGCTTACTTCTGTGTATAAGACAATGCTCAATTTTTAGTCTAACAATTTTAGATGAAAATATAGTTTTATACACAGGGAAATGCTGTAATCCAGCCCAAGGTAATGCATGTGTGTTTGGATTTCCTTGCCCTCATTCTTCCACTGCTTTTCTCTCTCCTTAGGGTCTTATAAAGAAAGGCAACGGGACATGGGAGTATAATATGAACCACATCATTTTTTTACCATCTTCCTCTTTCTCTGCTCAGGCCTACCCCTCCACACACCCCAACAATGCATAACAGAGACTCATTTCCCTTCCACTGAAAAGTAGTAAATTACAGACACAGTCATTATAGGCAGAAAAATATCTTCATCCAGCTTGCTACAGAAGAATTTTCATTCCAAAAGTAAGTTGTTAAAAATGAGTTATCTCCTAGCTGTGATCAAAATCAATATTTATCACCTAGGGCTGTTCTTGTGGCAGATGCCACACTGAGCTGGCACACTGTTTTGTGTGTGTAATCACATGACCAGGTGCACAACCTCATGTAATAAGCTTCAGATTGACAGAAAAAAGTCTGCAGGTGGAGTTTCAGGCACAAAATTATTTGATAGGGCACTGGCCACAGAATGCAGAGTTACACATTCATATATGGCAATGTGCATTCAGATTTTCCCACTGTACTTTCTATCTAAATTACTCTCTTTTTAAAAATTCTTCTGCAGTACAGCCATATTCTCTTTAAATATATAAAATGGATGCAATAATGATGCAATAATTTAACGGTAGAAACTTGAGGAGAGATTTCCTAAGCCAATAAAACTGGCAGCTGATAAATACCATGCTAACCTTGCGTCCGATGAATCCTACGCTGTAAACACTATTTTTAAAATGGAAAAGTAGTCTTACTTACATATTCAGGTTTTAATTTCTTGTCACCTCCTCGGACAGCCACCTTTTCTAGTTTGTCTATAATGGGCATGATCATTTCCTCATCTTTTAGCCTAAGTTCTTCATGTATTATTTCAATGTCACGAACTGGCTCAACGCTTCCTTCAATGTGTGTGATATCATCATCATCAAACGATCCTGTGAGAGAAGCAAAATTCAGATGTTAGGCAGCATTCTCAGTTTGTAAAAAAATAACAACCATATATTCCCGAAGGTATCCAAGATCATCAAAATGAATCACAATAGATAAAGAAAGTAGTTGTATCAACTTCTCATAGGCATAAAAGCTTGATGTAGCTTAACTGCAAACATTTTAAGTGCTTTTCCAAACAACAAATCTGTCAAAAGTCTTTTTCAAAAGTTATCACGGCCAATATAATTTTGCAGTGGCCAGTGGCCAGATAAAACTATCCTTGTATATCACTTCATAAATATAATTGTTTAGAATAGCAATTTTAAGCTACTCTCAAGTTCCAGTAAATATTAAAATCACAATAAAGTTTATGTCAAAAATGGTGAAGTTCTATACTATAGTAATGTGTCTCCAAGGGAAACAGGATTTATTTTTTAGGGGGGGGGAACGGGGGAGGAGGCCTGAAATCATCTGGCAGACCTCTTCCCGGCTTCAAACTACTTTATCACTATGGTTCTGACGGTGATTAGATAATGAACCACTCAGACACACAATTTACACAGCAGCTAATTTCATCGGTCTGATTTGAGGGTATGGTTTTTAGGGGGCCATCAAAGAAGCAGATGAAGGTGCATTTGTCATATATGAGTGACAACCATTCACACTATCTCAACAAAATGGTGCTGGCCCTTATTAGAAACACATGCTATTATCACATATTTAAAGTGCAGCTGAAGCCATAATTTCAAATTGCCAACGGGAAACATAAGGGTAAACAACCAGATATTACTGAAGCATGTGTACTGACTTTATGCCCCTCTGAAGACATAATGTGGCAATATAATTCAACTGAGATACTCTTGAGGTATCAATAAAGAATAGCATGAAAACAAAAATTAAACATGTTTCTTAACAGAAAAAACTGTAATTTAACATTTAGATCTAGTCATGAATAATTCCTGATGTAAATTTTAGGTCCATTTTAATAATAAACCCCACTAATTCCAAGAATAACGCTTTAAACAAATGTTTAGAGTGAATACTAACACTTTGTTAGTATCTGGCTGAAAGGGTGATATTTTACTGCTGGTTATCTTGGTTATCATATCTGGATCTCATAATCCAATTCTTTCATCTATCTATATCTGGATATATCCTAAAGTGATAAATAAACAAATAATTAACTGAATCCTAAATATGGAAGGGATGGAAGCTACTTACAATTGTACAACAATTGGGTTCTATGAAGACTGCATATATACTTACCTACGAGGCATTTCATATAGCAATGAATTTTCCAAATAGCATCTCTGCTCCCCCATAGGAGAAAAGTCATCATGTGCATCATTTGACATCTATAAACTACAGAACTAAACCTCATATATTCCATTTAGGCAACCAGGAAATACTGGTGTCTCCTTATCCATCAATGCACTTGAATCCAAAAATGACGGATCCTCCCGTGCAAATATTTTAGTGTACAACACTTCTTTATTATACAGTTCAATACAAGTGGTGATGTAAGGCTGTTACGTCTCTAGCTGCTTTTCTGCAGTTCTAACTAGTTTTACCACTATCCTCCTCGCAGTACCTGGCCAGTATGCTGATAACTTATTTCCTTTCCTAACCCAGTTCTGCAGTCTCAGAGTTCAGGGATCTTCAAGATGGTAAAACTGCAAAGCTGGTTCAGATCAAGTCCAGCCCCTCTCAAGGATACTTAGTGGGGAATTTCAGCTCCCAACTTCTACTTCCAGAGCCAGAGATCTAAGCCACTGAACTATCCTGCAGTTCTCCATGTGAACGGTAGCAGAGTGGAAATTACGGTATCTGGGCTGCAGTTTGCAACTGTGGTGTATGTGACACAGAGAGGCCGGGCACTACAGATGAGAGCATCAATGACAGTCTCAATGCAGCCAATGTTTCCAGGACAATTGGCATAGCTGGCATCATCAGAGGGAGTGCAGAGTGCGCATGTAGGTGGCTAAGAAACTCCTGCTATGAAAAATCATTACTTACTGGACGGACATGGCTGAGCAGGCAAGATGGGACATTCCAGATAAGTTATCAGGAACCAGTAGTAGTCTTTCAGCTTAGAGGCACGCGAGCAAGGCCATATCATATTGGTTGAAGATAAGGCAGACACTGCTGTGCCTGACAAGTATCCCAGTGGATGTGAGGCATCCCAGACCCACTGCCATGGATTTCCATATCTGTAATGTGGTGATGTTCTTGTGTAGTTACAGCATAAGCCAAAAAGTCTACTGGTGAGCAGGATAGGAGTAGACCCTGGGTAGAAAAGAGTGAGCTGTCCACTGAGAAGAAATCTATACTGGACAAAGAAAAGATTAAAGGCTTAGAAAGTAGAGTAAGGAGTATAGAGATTTTTAAAAAGTGTTAAGAGATAGGAATATGCAGGAGATAGAAAAGGGGAAGAGTCAGAAAGCAGGGGATGGAAGGGATAGTTCAAAGGATATTCCAGTACAGTGGAACCTTGACTTACGTCATTAATCCGTTCCAGAGGTTTAGACGTAAGTCAAACATGCCTTAAGTCAAACGAACTTTTCCCATAAAAAGTAATTAATCCGTTCCAGATGATGAAAAAGACCCCTGAAAACAGCAATTTAACACAAATTTGACTGGGATAGGAGATTCCTTCCAGGGATGTAAATGAAATGTCTCTTCAAAGAGAAGAGGAGGCAGTGGAATTATAGTCCACAAGTTATACACCTCTACTTTTTAATGTTCATAGCAACAATGTCTAACATTTAAGTTTTACTGATTTTTAACCTGACGTTCCAAGTTCTGAACAACTCTATGCTTACCATTAGAGTCCCATAACTGTACAGCTCCCCAACTAAAATGCTTCCATTGTGGACCAGAATTCTGCAGTCAGATTTTTTACAAGACTGAGCCGACTGTCTAACCAGCAAGGCCAGCCCCGAGCTCCTGGCCCTTCTTCTCCTCTGGCGGCAGCGGCGGCTTCGGTGAGGCCGTTGCCGAAGCCGCCGCTGCCGGAGGAGAGGAAGAAGGCAGGAGCAGTTTGGAGGCGGCAGCCGCGATGCTGGGTCGTGGCTGCCGCCCAATTTCGGTGCCTTGCGCCGGGGCTCCGAGCTGTAAGTCAAAGCCTGCGACTCAAGTCAAACAGGCCCCTTCTTGCTGCAAGTCAAATATGCTGCAAGTCAAGCAGCATGTAAGTCAAGGTTCCACTGTAGTAGAAAGTCTGTGGGTGAGTGATGAGGATAGTCCAAGGAATAGTCCAACAGGAGAAAGTCTTTGGGTGAGTAAGGAGGAGGGAGGTGAATGGAATGAGAGGTGTGAGCATGAGGGAGACTATAAAAAGAGAGAGAGAGGATAAAGGAATGCAGACAGAAAGAGATGTAGGTCTGCCCTTGCCTATACCTTGCCAATCAGATGTATGGAACTGGTGTGGTTAAGACCTATGACAGGTCCGTCAGGATGGATCCCTGGATGGGGCTGGGAGAACAAGAGAGCCTTGGTCAGGCATCACTGTTCTGGGACCATATGCGCTGGACCCATGGTGCCAAAACCAATCCCAGTAGCCAGGTACATGAGAAGGAGCAAATAAGAAGCATACCTACAATGGAAAGTTATTTGTTAAAGAACACACACCCTGATTATATGTTGTTATCCGAAGTTTAATGTCTAAAGAAAGACACGCAAGAAGCTGTGGTTCTTGGAAATATTAATAAAAGTTTATTACATTTTGACAATTTAAATGAGTCTGTTAATGTGTCATCTTCAGAACCGTTGATCGTTATTAACGGACCCTCCCATCCACTTAATGCTACCGATGTCAACTGAGACTGAGAGAGGTGGCAGATCAGGGAATGGGAGCAGCATGACAACATGAAGATCACTGGTGAGAGCAAGCAACTGGGGTTGAGATAGGGGCTTGTGCCCTCTGCAAGTGGAATACTAGTGCTGAATGTAGCATCAATTCTGGATTAAATATACAGCCTCTGTCCCTAAAAGGAATCAGGAATGGGTTCCAAAGATGCATTAGATGCCTTCAAAGTTACCCTCCAAATAAGAAGCAATACTGTTCCCTACGGGGCCTATTTCAATACAAGAGCAAAGGTAAGGACAGTCTGGGAAGGCTGAGGAGGCAGCAGAAGCAGACGTGATCTTCAGGCACAAAATTAAAAGAGTAGCTTGCAAAGCTTTTGAGGGATTCTTGACACTGGCGAGAACCCAGAGACAGAGCCAAGCAGGACTTGAATCTTTTTCCCTTTTTTAAAAAGCCACATTTATGCCTCTTACTTGTAGGCACAGGAGAATGTGAGTCCTGCCTGTAATGGAAAGATTTATGCAACTTGAGGGTGGAGTTGAGCACAGCCACATCCCAAGTCAGAGATACAGAATTGTGTAGAAATCAAGATGGCAGTATTCTGAATCAACACTGTTGGCTTTGAGTGTGACAGATGAGAAGGAGGGCAGCAATACCAAGGGGGACACAAGCTGAAGCTGCTCCATCACTGGTAGTAGGTTGGAGCAGAGGAAAGGCATAGAAGGCGATCAGCCCCAAGAACCAATTTCCCAGTTCAATGCACAAAGTCTGATCTTCTCGTTCTGAAGGGTCAGCTTGGAGAGATTTTGACAACGGCAGCACTCTTCTGCAATATGTTCCTCTACCAAATATAAAAAGGCTGTTACAAGTGTATGTCTGGGGGATCTTGTTGCTGCACTGAACACACTACTTAAAGAAAGCCTTAGAACCCCTGAATCTCAGAGGATGGAAACATACACTGAACTCACAATGTCCAAGTCGAACCATGGAAGTGGCAGTAGGAGCGGTGGGAGAACAAAGTTGAAGTAGATGAGCCAAAAGAGAAGTCAAAATTCTTCAATTTTCAATCACAGAAAGAATCAGGAAATAAGAAACTGAGCTAAAAGGCAAGAAATTCCAGCATGCGGCAAAGGCTGCGGCAGATGAAAAGGAACAGAGAGGAAGGTGCAAGATCCAGATAGTCATGCACATAACTCCTGCTCAAACTAGAATTCTCATCACCAATGGTTTTCAAATACTACCGGCACAGCAAGACTCATGTTGTGCGTCACAGAGAGGAATCCACAAAACACCTGCTGTAGCACATTGCTAATTACAATGTCACTTTGGCCAAGGAGATGTCTATTTTATAATGTTGGATAGAGGCTTACACAGGTATCTAACAGCTAGTCTAATTGCATTCTGGAGTGGGCACAACTGCTCTCACAGATCAAACATGGTGCACAATTAGTAGATAGTGATTCTTTAAAGAACGGGATGTCCAGGGGACTTACAAAACTTGGACATACATTCAGTTAAGATGGCAGCCCCCTGGGCACTTATGATGCAAGTGAATTCCAATGAAATTATGGGGTACCTATTTCTAAATGTGTTTATATACAGACTAGTTCTAGGAAATAGTGGACTTGACACATGCCTTTGGATAAAGTCAGTTTCAAGAATCTCAAATGCCTCAGACCAAGTCTCTGAAATGGCAAAAAACACAGAACATCTCAGATGTAATACTGCTTTTACCATTAGGGTGGAATTGATTTAAATCAAAACCTCAGGGTGATATACAAGGTGGATAAGAATCAATTTTTTAAAAAATCAAATCGATTTAAACCACAATATAAATTAAAGAATCAGGTTATTTTATGATTTGAGTTTTTAAAAAGTTTTTTATTTAAATCATAATCTAAATCAATTTTATTTTCAAGGAGCAGTGATTTTTATCCACTCTGTCAACCACCTTGAGGTTTCTCAAGGTGGGAAACGTGGAATTTCCATGGGGACATTATTATTTTGTTAAACACTATTTGTCTGAGGTGATTATAATCTAACTACATAAGAGAGAGGTGGAAAGATCCCATACCATTTAGAAAGATCTTAATCCAGGGATGTATTTAAATCCTTGGTGCTATATCACGTTGACATCTGAAGTTGCAACCATAGTTTCCTTTGGGACATGTAAGACCCAGGTTCTAGATTTCATCCTGTACAGACTGCAGACTTCTTGTCTCTAATTTCAAGATGTTCAAGGCTCAGAAGGGATGTCCAGCTATTTATGCTTGGGATGTAAATTCATTGATTGACTGACTGACTGACTGAGTGTTTGACTGAACGTTTATACCACCCATCTGGCAAAAAGCCACTATGGGTGGTGGCTATTTGAACATAACTACCTAGGAATAGTGAAAATATTCACTGAGCATGCAGACTGAGTCAAGCAGCCATGTTATGAAATATGGAAGATTGTGCCTTATTTCCAGAAAATTCTGTCTTTGTCACTTTACTTCCTTCTCTTTTAAAAACTTACTCACTGGCTATACTCTCCCCATCCCCATGCCCCTATTCACAATTGTCCATGCAAGAAAGCTTTAAAACAGCTTCAAGTATTCAGCAGCAGTACAGTATTTAATTTGCATTGTGTCCATTCTTCTTGGTTTCTCAACAACCCTCATTCAAAGGTCTTCAGGGACCCCAGGGATCATTCTCATCCCCCAGATTGGACCTCCCCACATTACACTAAAAAGCCATACTCTTCTTGGGTATTTATATATTCTCCCCCACTTCTTGCCATATTGTAACATGGTAGATTTCCTCTATATTTTATCTCCACTTTATATGATAAATTGCCTTGATATTATTCCACATAGAATAATAATACTGTATACAAGCTCTTCTGCCATTTCTTACACCGTCCATATGACAATTATTTCAAAACATCGAGAGATTTTGTCTGTGCTTGTGTTATACCTGTCAAGATCTGATGACTCTATGTTATGTATTCCTCTGAACAGAACCACTACACTTAGTTACAGGCTATCATCAACCAATTCATTCTCTTGCTAAAATCAAGTCATCCAATTACTCCTTGACTAATCAAGGCTGTTTTGGCTTTTTCTTTTTTCAAAAGGTACTCAACAGCATAAACAGTTCACTTACAAGAAATGGAAAGGGGCTAATCAGCAGAATTATTGTTTTGCTGCTACAATTTGCAGTATTTAAATGCAGTTGCTGATTGGACTGAAAGTTTTATGATACAGCACAGGAAAACTAGTTTTGACTTAAACATGAATTTGCCTATGCTGTAGACAAGTATGGCAAAGAAAACCGGAGTATCTCCAGCAATTCATTTTTGATACTTCTGTCTCTAAGGAAACATTGAATACACCAGTTTTAGAATTCAAGTTTAGAATTCAGAATTCAATAGATCTGTACTTCCTCATGTTTTTCAAACATGCCCTTATCTTTCAATACATGTGAATTGGCTTCTATCAGTGCCATATTTCCATAAGAAATAAACTGCTCCTTTTATTTTTGAGGCACATTCTATTTGGAAAATGTTTGGTACAGATAGTAAACATTTTATGTGTAATATGCAAAGATAAAATGTTTTCCATAACAATATTCCACCAGCATCCTTTACAATAAAGGATGTACTGTTTAAGTGATAAAAGCAAGTTGTACATCTTAAAAACATATCACATACACAAGCAACACTTTTTTCTGACACATCTAGAAAAGATACAGGATCACATTAAAAAGTTGACACCTTTACTACTATGCATTTTGGGAAGCAATTGCTGTAACTCGATCATGGTTAGCTAAAACAATTAAGCTAGTCCTGAAAAGCTGTCAACTGCCAATCTGATTCTTAAATTGTTAAATTAGTCTAATTCATTTTCAGGGTGGATAAAAATCAATTACTGTATATACTCGAGTATAAGCCTAGTTTTTCAGCCCTAATTTTGGGCTGAAAAAAAGGGTCCTCGGCTTATATGCGGGTCAATACTTTTAGCCACTGAGGCAAGTTTGGGTCAGTGGATAAAAGTCATTTTAAACATTGTGCGCCACTTCTCCTGAACCCCCCCCCCATATTTAAAATGACTTTTTAAAAGGTCATTTTAAAACAATGTTTAAAATGACTTTTAGCCACCAACTCAAGCACTTGCCTTGGTGGCTAAAAGTCATTTTAAACATCACACACACACAGCTCACAAAGGAGGAGTTGCCAGGCCCTGCTGCATTTCCCACCCTAGGCTTATACTTGAGTCAATAAATTTTCCCAGTTTTGGGGGTTTAAATTAGGGGGCCCGGCTTATACTCGGGTCGACTTATACTCGAGTATATACGGTATTATTATTTTTAAACCACATTTATTTAAATCACAATCCACCCTGTTTGCACTCAGATGCCAAAGGGCCCCACATTCAGAGTTCAGTCTCCAGCCTATGAAGTTCTTGAAAAGCCAAGATGCCATAGAAGAGGTTGCATTGAGACAACATCATGGGTGGCTCAGAACCCTTGTAGCTTTCAAGTCTTGAACCGAGGCAATTAACTGCCTGAAAACAACTGAAAAACAAGACACACCACAAAAGGATGGCTTGTTTGCAGCTCTCTTCGAGGCACTCATTCTACTGAGAGCAGATCTGGAAGTTGAGCCATGGCTACTGGACTTCTTTTTTGAGAGATATAAACGTTTCACTGCTCATCCAAACAGCTTCAACACTTTGGATGGGCAGCGAAATGTTTCTATCTCTCAAAAAAGAAGTCCAGTAGCCATGACTCAACTTCCAGATAAACTCACCTGGATGACTGAGAATCTCCACAGACATAGTGAGAGCAGAGTTTTCCAACTTTTCCAAACTGCAACTCCCAGGTCTAAATACAATTGTTCACTCCAACTTCCGGCAGGAAGAAGAGACCCACTGAATGAACAGGATTTTTAGGTCAACCCTAAGGTAGGTAATGTTGAATCCCCTGGTCTACTCTAGGCAGGACTTACTATTGGATTCTGCTCCAGGGCCGAGCCAACTAACAGATTCTCAGTCCTACCAACCAAAGAATTAAGTTTTCCAAGCTCTGATTTGAGTCCCAAGACCTTTCTTGATGGTCATTGTTCTCAAGGTATAATAATGATGCCAATGTAAAGTAAGTAACTACTTTTAGGTCTCTAAACAATAACAGAAGATGGCACAGGTCCTCAGAAGTTTAAAGAAAAGATACCAGAAGGAAATGTGACAATTGGATTAACATATCCAGAGATTCAAGCTTTATAGAAATGAAGCAGAATATGCAGAGGCAAGGGTTCGGCCATTCTCAACCTTGACCAATGCACATTCTAATTTTTCTCCCCACTGCTTGGGGCTCTGTTTTGTGCATGCCAGAATGCCTTAGAGGTAATCTTGGCCATGGCCCTTTTAGGATCACTTCTCTAGTTCCAGGACTCCCTCTCAAACAAGGCTACAGCATGAACAAATGAACAGAAAAACAGAATAGAAAATGTTTCCATTTGTGCCCCCCTTCAAATGTGCCAGGGCTCCCTAGATGGCCATATGGCCACCATTGAAAACGCCCAGATTAGATCTTAAGACAGAATGTGACAGTGTTGGGAAAAGTGGGCTAGCAAGCTGGTGAACGATAGACACTTCAGATGTGGCTGAAAGGCTCACTATTGGACAGCACCCATTTTAAAAACGTTGTCTCTTAGGTGGTTACTTCACGTCCTACCTTGTTCCGTGATTATGTTCATTCCATGACAGCGCTGTTCGCGATCACATGGTTTTGTCCCTGTTCAGTCCCTGTTTTTGTTTACCCATGGGTGTGATTACTTGTATCGTGACAACTGTTACTTCATGTCCTTCTTTCGTGACAACTACTGGATTTCCCTGGCTTCGTTTAGCCTTTTTAAAAATTGTCGGGCTTCCGTATTTTGATATTTTGAATCCCCGCTGCAGGCGCGCAGGCTGTCTCGGGAAGCCGGGCAGGAGGAGCCAGGTGAGCCCAGGCGGCTGCAACGTCACCACTAGCTGCGGGCGAGCGGTGGTGGCGGTGTGGGCAGTGGGCCGAGACACCCTCGCCCTGAACTCAGCAGTCTGTGGGCTGGCAGGCGAGCAGGTAAGGAGAGCTCAGCCCCGCCTCCGGGACCCGAGGAGGACGGACCTATGCCTGACAGTGGCTCTCCATGTGTCCCTTCAAGAGCCACCTTCTCCTGCAGGGACAGGCGGGCAGCAAAGCCTGGCCTGGCGCAGGAGTTCCAGTCGGCTTTCTCGGTTGTCGGAGCATTCCTAGAGCGAAAGGGGAAAACAGCCATTGCCATTACTTCACGTCCCTTGTCTCGGACAGGAACTGGGAACAAAGTGTGACAAGAGAATTCCCCAGCCCAGGGGGAGGCATGGCTCATCACACTCTGTTCCCGGTTCAGGGGGTGTGGTCAAGACAAGTTTCCACTGTCAAGCTATGGATGTGAAGTAAGTTTTTTTCGTACCGGTTCCAAGCGGGACAGCCAAGAGGGATGAAAGGGACGTGAAGTAATGGCCTTAGACTTAGCTTGTTGACTGTTCATTAGACTATACAAGCCAAGGCCTTCGGCAACAACAAATATATTATTTAGGCTTAGTCCTTGATATGCCAATCCTTTAATTATCACTTAGTTTGGCCTTCAATGTTTTAGAATGCAGAAATAGTATTTTTAACCCTGTCACACTCCTGGAATCTGTCTCATTTCATCTCAGCCCCACTCAGTCTACTGCCATCTCAACAAGGAGCTTTTAGGAATTTTTTTCCAGTATTTTTAACCCACTGACCTAAATCATATTACTACCATACACCTTTGTATATTAGATGACATGTATCATAGCAGAGAATTGCTGCTAGTTAAGAAATATATAGAGCTGATGCACACCAGTCATGCAACAAGGAATATGAGTATCAACTTCTTAGTCAGCAGCAATTAATCACTGGGATTTATACTGTTTGACTTGTGCCAGTGTGCAGCAGTAATAGGATTCTGACTTTCATGAATATTTTCCAACATGTTTAACTTTTCTAAGTATTCTAATCTTTGACATAGTTTTCAATATTCCTGAAGTTATACTGTACAGGCAACATAGCAGGCAAATAGATGTTTATGTTTGACAGGAGGAGTTCACATATTTTATTTACTTTTGCTGGTCTAACCAACAACAGAGAGAGGAACTGTAAAATACACTTAATATACTGTAGAATGTACAACTGACAAAGCTGACACGATAGAAGACAGTATTAACAAAACAGCCAACTAAATTATGCAACCTTTTTATCTTCCTCCTGCATTTTAGCTACATTTCAAAAATATTTTGTGGTAGCAATTTTCTACTGATTAATGAGTTGCTGCTTGCATTCCAAGTAATATGCATGACTGGGACTGTGAGTAGTAACTTATTAATTAGCAGCATTTGCTGCTGCTATGGACACAGTTACTCTTACACCAGCATAAATCCCCAACAGGATTATGATCAATGAGTTTTAAAATAAGAAGTAAGATCCATATTTATTCTGCAGTCTATCTAAATATCTATCTAAATATCTAGCTAAATAAAAAACATGCAAGCTTCTGCCTTTTCAGAATAAACTCAATTTTAGTTCAGATTAAAAGTATGCACAATGAAATGAAAGGTACTTGCTAGTCAACACAAGCATACATCCTACTGATTCTAACTAACCTCTTTAGCTATTAAAAACTTGGATGTATAGGCAGACATTTCCATAGGCCAGCACATGACCTTAGTATTTATCAATGATGATTCTATTCTCCACACCCAAAAATGAAATTTTAATTATAACTTCTGTGCTCTTAATTGTAACAGGATGTGATTTCATGTAAGTTTGTTCTTCTTGTTTGATTATTGTTTCTGTTGTTTGTATGTCTTGTGAACCACCCAGAATGGCCCTGTTGTGAGATGGGCAGTATAGAAATATAACAAACAAACAAACAGACAGAGTATATGGGCTTAAAATAAGACTTGACCAATTGCCTGAAAATGCAACTGCATTAAAATAATAAAAATCGTAATTAAAAAAAAACCTTAACTTGAGTTAATAGTTACATTACAAGTGCTTGGCCTACCCTAAATCCACAGTCACGAAGATTTAGCAGTCCCATCAGCCCTGTGAAAAATCAACCGTGATGCAAACACAACAAACAGGTGGCAAAGAATACTGAATAGAAGCTCTCAGGAGAAACAGCACTGGAAATGAGAATCTCTCAAACTTTGCTGAGATTCCCATGGCCAAAGTGTTATTATTTACACTCAGTGGTGTAAATCCACTGCCATAAATCTCAGCAGTGAATTGCTGCTAGTTAAGAAGCCAGTGGAGGCATTTGTCCACCCAGCTCGGAAAATAAAGAGATGAGACACGTTTGTGGGATTTAAAATTGGCTCACAACTTATTGATATTAATTCATGCTATTGCTTCTGTTATCTCTCCCAAGGGGGACCTTAAAGTGCAAGAGGCTCTGCGGTATTTTTAGATTATTGTAAGCAGGGCGCTGGCAGGTAGGTCAGCGCCCCTCAACGGTAATGTTGAGGAGCCCCCATCAATCAGTTTTGAGCCTGTTTCATAAATCACCCTGATCTGTCATATCTAATCTCATTGTCCATCTCTGATGTCCTAGCTGGACCTTAAATGGTTTCTGACCGCCGGGGCACATGACCCCGCGGTGAGCCCTGGGACCAGACAGTCTGGCTGGTGGGAGGGTCCTTTTGGACCACATGACCCCTGGTCAAACAACCCCGTCCTGAGTGAGTGGACAAAGGAGCCCCTCCCAGCACGGGTCCGGTCCGAGCAAACATTCCTCTCATACAACAGTCACATAACATGGGACAAAGAGGCCTTTCAGACAATTTACTACAACTGACTTATGATAATGTAATTTTCCCCTTTGATTTTGGCTCATTTTAAAATTCTGGTTAGGAATGGTAGTGTCATCTTGGATGTATCCCATCGGGAAAACGTAGTGGAGGACTTTGGGGACAGAAAGGAGCCGCTCATCTGCAAACCTAAACAGACCAACTGGAAACAAGTGTTTCTGAATGTGACTCCCGAAAGCTTTACTAACACAAGGGTAAACAGAGCCATCAAGTTGGCTTCCCTTGGATCCTTGCATAGGAGGAAACAAATGGAACAGCAAATAAACCACATAAAGAATTTGTGCCAGATTTTCACTTATCCTGCAATACCTAGCCAGCCTGACCCATTGTTCTCATATAGTGGTTCCCAACCTGCGGGTCGGGAGCCCTTTGGGGGTTGAATGACCATTTCACAGGGGTCACCATGAGCCAGTGAAGAAAAAGGCACAAATGGCTTGGATCTGGAGGAGGGGGGGGAGGAAGGGGGGAAAGAATGAGTTACAGCTTGATAGGCTGGATGGGGATGTCACTCAATGGCACCGGAGGCTGCAATTGGCTGAGGGTGCCTGTAGAGGGAAGTTCTTTATGGCACCTGAGGCAGTGGCCTGCCAAAGGGGGCTTGTAGCATCTTCCAAGAAGGGCATGGGGTCACCACGACATGAGGAACTGTATTAAAGGTTTGCGGCATTAGGAACCACTGTTCTAGTAGGACAGCTGGCAGAACACATTGTCCCGAGGACTTCTGTCAATTCTTACTATAACTCTTCCACACAAGAAGCTAAGCCTGTCCTCCTAGCTCAGTGGTGGTGAACCCTTGGCACTACAGATGTTTTGGACCACAACCCCCAGAATTCCAAGCCTGTATTGCCAATGACAAAGGACTGTGGGAGTTGTGGCCCAAAACAACTGGAGTGCCAAAGGTTTGCCACCACTGTCCTAGCTCATCAACACCTGCCCATGATTAGCAATTCTACTTAACTCCTAGCGTTGTGACGGTAGTTGTCTAAAATACTTTAAAGACATAATTCTCTCTTATTCAACACTTTCGAAAAGAGAGGAAGGGCAGTGTAAGTCCCTGCTCTTGGTCTAATATTTTAGACTGTTTCTGGAGGTGTTCCATCAAGGAACAGATCTTATGGACAGTATGAATACTATACAGACTGACATGAATAAACACTGTTAACATAAATGTGTGAATCCAGAGTACGGGCTTAGCTTCGATTCTATGGAAGGAGGAAGACATGCAAAAATGTGGGGAAAAGCAAAATGCCGAATTGTGAAATTTGCACAGAGAAGGGTTTGTTTTATTTGCCAGAAAGCCCCCCCCCCCCGGTCGTAAGCACACCTGCCACCAACTTAAAGCTAAGAAAATTAAAGAGTTTTTTGGAGGGAGAGAGCTATGACAGACACCTTTAAAAGAAATAATTTTTTCAAATTCTTTGTAACTTGGTTCTACAGTGCTTCATAAAATACTAACTAGTTGTAATCATTTGCAGTGTTAATTGTGGACATTTATATGCTTTTCTTATGCACAGAACATAGCTATTAGAGCTGAATGGTGATGGTGTGAAGTATAGGTTAGATTGGGTGAAATTAAAGCAAATTACTCAGGGATGTGGAATTCTGAAAATAGAAACAGCCAATGATTTGCAACCCTCTTGATGATCAGCTTCACAGAACCCTAAATGGCAAGAACTTACATATTTTAAAGTTAACTAGATTTTTTCAATATTATGTATAAATATAGTTTAAATGGAAGTACTCAGTGACTTCGGAAATAATTATTTTGTTTGATTTACAAGCCCTGTTTTGCTGAAGACTTTGTTCTGTTAAACATGCCTTTATTCTTAATTTCTGATTCTAAAGAGCTGATCATGAGAAAAAAATTATAAGCTGTGCAACAACACTTTGATACAAATAGTTCTTACATACACGTTTTCATACACTTTCATACCTTTTCATATTTGTTCCAGCAGATTCCACCATCAACAAAAATGCAAATAATAATCAAGAAATTCCTTAATGCAATCCTATATAGTGGACCCTTGTATAAAACAGCTTGTATAACATAAAATTTGTACAACATAAAAAATTCCGGAGATAGGGGAAATTTGCTTAACATAATCTGCTATGGGGAAAATCTGTACAACATAAAAATGGGATTACTCCATTTTCAATGCATTCCTATGGGAATTTGTATAAAGGGAAATTTTGCTTAACATAATTTCATTTGGAATGAATTAATTCCTTTATACATGGTACCACTGTACTTGCTTTACTTTAAACTGAATAGGACTTATTTCTGTGTTGAGATGTATAGGACTGCACTCTTTGTTCTTTATGCCTACTTGTCATCAATACTTAGTAGAAGGAAATTAACTGAGCTTATATATTGTCATCCAGTGAGGATCATTCAGAATGCATTTGCTACAACTATGTATTAGGAGCTGCCTAGATGCCCCAAGCACATCCTATCTCGCCCTGGCTAGGGAGACCACCAGGGAATACCAGGTGCTTGTAGGCACCTGGAGTAGGAAATGGCAAACCACTACAGTATTCCTGCCAAGAAAACTCCATAGACATGGGGTCACAAAGAGTCGGTCGCAACTGCAAGGACACAACACACACACACACAAACAGGTATTATGAATAGAGTAGATAAAAATCAAATTGATTTCAATTTAAAAATTTGGATTTTTAAAAAATTTATACCGTATCACCAATTTTATAAAATCGAAATCATGATTTAAGTCCTGCAATACATCAATCTGAGTTAAATCGAATCCACCTTGACTATGAATTGAGTGTTGTCTGTTGGGGGTAAGTATATATGGGTGATTTATGTATTCATTTGTTCTTGTGGTCAACTGCATATTTGTTCAGTCAATTTCAAAATCACCTTCTGCAAAATTATTCCCTGCCCATTTTCAACCCCTATGCATGTTCAGTATCTTAAATGATTTTAAAGCTTAAATCAGGCATGTCCAAAGTCGGTCCCAGGGGCCAAATGCAGCCCGTTTTCAAATTCTGAGTGGCCTGTGGCTTCTTCTCCCCACCAGCTCACCCTGTCACGCATCCTTGCCAGCTGGCCCCTCCCCTTACCTGATAGAGGCATTAGCATGCAGTTTTATGGTTTGCCTGCCCTCCCTGCCTCCGTCCGTCCCCACAACCACCTGCCCAGCCTACCCACCCCCAGTTCCATTGCTGCAGCATCCTCCCTGCCTCTTTGCATGTTATAGAGACTTGTCCAAAGTCCAGCCTGGGGGGGCCAAATGCGGCTGAATGGTCGGCCCCCACACGTTTTCCCCTCACCAAATCTGGCCCTCCTTGCAAAAAGTTTGAATACCCCTCGCTTAAATGATTTTACCTTAGCTTTAAATGATTTTAAAGCTAAGGTAAATTGGGCAGGGGGTGGGCAGAGAGAGAAAAAACTACAATATCTCTTATGTATCGCCTATATAAGAAATCTTTTAAGATGACTGAACTTTAATGCTTTACACACCATATGATAACCAACTGCAACAACATACTATGCTGGTCCTCTCCTTCCCAGGCACCCTCAGTCAAACCATTTAAATATGCAGCTTCATTTATTACAAGAAATTAAATTCAAGATGTCCCACTCACTCATAAGGGCACCAAAACCCTTCCTATATCCTTCCACCAACAGAGGCCCCAAAGAATGGCAAAGTAAGCAGGCCAATACATTGTACTTATCCAAAGTATTTAAAAAACTGCACTTTTGATCTCCTCTTCCCATAAACTTCTACTCCTACCTCAACTTATATCCTTGAACAATTAAGTACCCCCAAGCCGAAATGTTGGATATCCTTAACCAATCACCTTTGATTGTTATTGAAATATAGAAGAAAGTGCATTTATCAATTTCTGAGAACAGATAAATCGTACCAGTAAACATCACTTGTCAGTCAAAAGCAAGGACCACATTGAAGCTTATCCTGCAGAAGTCGTCAAAATATGTTTCCAAACTATTCTAACCAACTACACTTAAAAGTCATTCGGAATTGTTAGGACTGAAGGACGTAGGGTCCCTTGGATTTTCATGCAAGCAGAGGACCATGGTATCATAAAACTCGTGGTTTAAAACTCATTATTTTATATGAATATGCCACGCATGCATGCACCTAAGACAAATATTCCCTTCACTCTTAAAAAAAATCCAGATGTTGTGCTTTTACAAAATCATGTAAACAGAAGCTTCTAAGCTGTTTTCTCCTCTCTTCGTCAACTTTATAATGTGATATCTCTTGTAGCACAGATTTTTAGTCTTCAAAATGGCATCCTAGTAAAGCAATCCTTATCTTTTCCCTTTCATTGTCTGTATTTTCACAAGCACCAGACTAACAAACCAGGATTGAGAAGCTCTCTCATGCATATATTGCTGTTGTCCCACATCGTTCAGAACAAACCTTTTTAGATCGTTAACTACCACAGGAGTGCTGATTACATAGGCACCAGCAATTTCCTAACCAATGACCACCTGAACAATGATGTGTTCAGCTTCTCAGACCCTGAAGCCTTTCAAAGGTGAATCATTTCACAGTTTGGAACTAGATCGCCATAGCAACTTCCCTTTGAGGGTTTTAGAATCACCATCCAGTAATTCTATGATCATCAAGCTCAACCATTCCCAATGGTTCTTTTCACAGCAGATGGAAAAGGAAGCCTTGAAATTTTACAGTCTATTTCAAGCAATTCATCTGGCAGCCTATTAGAATTCAAAATATTTCGACCTTCAATCACAAAGCATGTTATCTGAAGCTGTGGTGATCTAAAGTCAACACAAGCAGACATTTTAGTCTAATCATCCATGATGAGAAGAGACTGACAAAAAACCCTCTTAATTCAACCACCATCAAAATGCTTATTTTAACTGCATGCAAGTCTTTCAACAGGCAGTGAAAACAGACCATGTACCATTTTCATCACAATCATCTGTTCAAGGGAAAATATGAATTCTGAATATTGACATGAATCTCTGCACTCTAAGCATGCTTCTGAAAATATTCCCACAAACAGTGAGGCCATATTTTTATTGTTCTGCAAAATGCACAGAGGAAAATAAATCCCCTATAGAATAAATTAAAAGCACCTTGAAATTAAAACTGTAACTTAGAAACAACCCATTCTATGCATGTTCTAACAACATCCAAATGTGAATCAGAATGAATATGATATGACTGTTTGGTTGAAAAACATAGTAACAATCTAACATTGTAAAATAAAATAGTTGTGCACAGAAAACAAGATACTAGTATTCTTCTCTTAACTACAACAACCAGCAAATTGGAATATTAATTGAAATACTGTATTGTTAAATTTTAATCCAATTTAAATGTACTGTACATTTATATGTAAATATAACCAGACTCAGCTCAATCGTTCTAAACTTAGTATTTAATGCTACCTAAAAGAACCAAGTTCCTCTCATACACATGAACTGTTCCTCCTCTCCCTGTACCCTACCATCTGTCTCAGGGAGTCTTTTAGTCCAGATCTGGGGGCATACAAAGAGGGAATGTCTTTCTGTTGGCAAACAAAGACCACACAATAAAACTGTATGAAAATACAGGAAGGACTACATACAATATTTTTCCATCTAAAAGATGCTCTCATGTATAAGATGACCCTCCCTTCCAACCCAAAATTACAGTTTTGCAACCGCATGGTTCTCTCCTCAGCTTACTTATTTTATTTATTTTGTATTTATTTATTCGATTTATATATCACCCATCTGGCAGAAAGCCACTCTGGGCAGTTTACAACAAAATAAACTGATTACAAAATACAGATACAAAGATATAATAAAAAGCAAAAATATTACAAATGAAAACATAACTAAAACAACTATATTCATAAATAAGATAATGGCGGACGAGATTAAATTACTAAATCTATAAGGCAATGTAACAGTTAATAACCAGGAAAACCAGATGGAAATAACCAAGTCTTCAATCTTTTCTTGAAAATCAGCAATGAGGGGGCCTGGCAGATCTCCGAGGGAAATTGGTTCCACAGTCTAGTAGCCACCACTGAGAAGGCCCCATTCCTTGTTGTTGATTGGCAGGCCTCCCTCAGTATCGGCACCCTCAGATGACCTGCCTTCAATGAACGGGTGACACGGGCAGAACTCTGGGGTAGGAGACACTCTGACAAATAGGACAGTCCCAAACCGTTTAGGGCTTTATATGTCAACCTTCAGACCTTGAAGTCAATGTGGAAACGGAACAGCAGCCAGTGCAGTGCAGCCAGAGATGGACTCCAGAGTCTAGCTGGAGCCTCCACGTTAACTTCAAAGGCAGCCCCACATACAGAGCACTACGGTAGTCTAATCTCAAGACTACCAGTGCATGGACCAACGTAGCAGGGGTGCCGGGGTCCAGGGTCAGGGTTAACTCTATGCAGAAGCTTTGGAACATTCTGAAGAGGCTCCATGCATGGGTAGATCATGCGCAGATCAACAGTGTGATTCACAGAGGCCATGAAGAGAAAGGCAATATACCCTAATGACATCCCAGCTGGACTACTGTAATGTGCTCTATGTGGGATTACCGATGGAAAGTCTCAGAAAACTTCAATGGGTCTAGGCAGTGGCCATATTGCTGACTGGAATGGGTAACAGAGATCACATTACACCCCTACTAAAGCAGCTCCACTGGGTGCCAATCAGCTATCGGGCACAATTCAAGGTGCTGACCTTAACCTACAAAGCACAAAATGGTCTGGGTTCAAACTACCTCAAGATCGAATCTCATAGTATGAACCGGCTCAGGTGCTAGGGTCATCAGGAGAGGCCTTTCTCTCCAACCCGCCACCTTCACAGGTGCATCTCAGAAGAACACATGAAAGGGCCTTCTCTGTTGCTGCTCCCAGACTTTGGAAGTCCCTCCCACTGGAGACCAGGACTGTCCCATCTCTGCTGTCTTTCCAGAAGCAGACAAAGAACTTCCTCTTCAGGCAAGCTTTCCCTGAATGAGGAACTACTTATTATGTGACTTTTATATGGATTACCATACATGATTACATTGACTGATTTCATAAGAACACCAGTGATTTCCATGTTAGTTTCCACCCCTCATAATGGATTTTTTTTCTTTTTTGGGTACTCTTTGTAGCTTTAATGTTACATCTTAATGTTCTAAGATGCCTCTCCTAATTCCCTGTTGTAAACTTGAATGTATCTGAAATGTTCTGGGCTGTATATTGTCTTTCATGTATGCACAGTAAACCCTCGTATAACAAGCTTAAAGGAAAAAATGTCAGGAGTTAGGGGAAAATCACTTAACAGACTTGCCTACAGGGCAAATCCGTACAACAGAAAAAGGTTGCTATTAGGGATTAATCAGTTTTCAATGTATTCCTATGGGAAATTTGTACAAAGGAAAATTTACTTAACAATATTTCAATTTGGAACGAATTAATTCCTTTATACAATGTACCACTTTAATTTAATGGAAGAGATAAGTGGACCCTCATATAACAAAGGGTTTGTATAACAAAAATTTGTTGTTGTTGTTGTTCAGTCGTTCAGTCGTGTCCGACTCTTCGTGACCCCATGGACCAGAGCTCGCCAGGCCTTCCTATCCTCCACTGCCTCCCGGAGTTTTGTCAAATTCATTTTGGTTGCATCGATGACACCATCCAACCATCTCATTCTCTGTCGTCCTCTTTTCCTTTTGCCTTTGATTTTTCCCAGCATCAGGGACTTTTCCAGGGAGTCCTCTCTTCTCATGAGGTGGCCAATGTACTGGAGCCTCAGCTTCAAAATCTATCCTTCCAGTGAACATTCGGGGTTGATTTCTTTCAGAATGGATAGGTTTGATCTCCTTGCAGTCCAGGGGACTCTCAAGACTCTCTTCCAGCACCACAGTTCAAAAGCATCAATTCTGCGACGATCAGCCTTCTTTATAGTCCAGCTCTCACTTCCATACATCACTACTGGAAAAACCATAGCTTTAACCATCCTAACCTTAGTTGGCAAAGTGATGTCTCTGCTCTTTAGGATGCTATCTAGGTTTGCCATTGCTTTCCTCCCAAGAAGCAGGCGTCTTTTTATTTCGTTGCTGCAGTCGCCATCTGCAGTCATCAAGGAGCCCAAGAAAATAAACTCTGTCATTGCCTCCATTTCTTCCCCTTCTATTTGCCAGGAGGTGATGGGACCAATGGCCATGATCTTAGTTTTTTTGATGTTGAGCTTCAGCCCATTTTCTTCACTCTCCTCTTTCACCCTCATTAAGAGGTTCTTTAATTCTTCCTCACTCTCTGCTATTAGAGTAGTATCATCTGCGTATCTGAGGTTGTTGATATTTCTTCCAGCAATCTTAATTCCGTCTTGTGATTCATCCAGACCGGCCTTTCTCATGATGTACTCTGCATATAAGTTAAATAGGCAAGGTGACAGTATACAGCCTTGTCGTACTCCTTTCCCAATTCTAAACCAGTCAGTTGTTCCATATCCAGTTCTGACGGTTGCTGCTTGTCCCACATATAGATTTCTTAGGAGACAGATAAGGTGGTCAGGCACTCCCATTCCTTTAAGGACTTGCCATAGTTTGTTGTGGTCTACACAGTCGAAGGCTTTGGCATAGTCAATGAAGCAGAAGTAGATGTTTTTCTGGAACTCTCTGGCTTTCTCCAAAATCCAGTGCATGTTGGCGATTTGATCTCTAGTTCCTCTGCCCCTTCGAAATCCAGCTTGTAGTTCTGGAAGTTCTCTTTCCACATACTGCTGAAGCCTGCCCTGTAGAATTTTGAGCATAACCTTGCTAGCATGTGAAATGAGTGCAATTGTGCGATAGTTGGAGCATTCTTTGACGTTTCCTTTCTTTGGGGTTGGGAGGAGCTCTATACAGTCAGCAAAAACAAGACCTGGTGCTGACTGTGGCTCAGATCATCAGCTTCTTATTTCAAAATTCAAACTTAAACTGAAGAAAGTAGGGAAGATCACTGGGCCAGTCAGGTATAACCTAAGTCAAATCCCATATGAATACACAGTGGAAGTGAAGAATAGATTCAAGGAACTAGATCTGGTGGACAGAACACCTGAAGAGCTATGGATGGAGGCTTGTAACATTGTACAGGAGGCTGCAAAAAATTTGTACAACATAAAAAATTTCAGAGATAGGGGAAATTTGCGTAACAGAATTGTCTATGGGGCGAGTCTGTACAAGCTAAAAATGGTCGCAATTAGGGATTTCTCTGTTTTCAATGCATTCCTATGGGATATTTGTAGAAAGGAAAATTTGCTTAACATAATTTCATTTTGAATGAATTAATTCCTTTATGCAAGGTAGCACTGTATATATCTTATGGCAGCTGAAGAGCTACAGCAGTACATAAGAAAAATAGCAACAAGCTTTCATTCAGTAGAACTTTACAGAATGGAAATCAACTGCTCTCTCTCTCTCTCTCTCTCTCTCTCTCTCTCTCTCTCCCTCCCTCCCCCCCTCTCACACACACACATACACACACAAACTTTTTTCAGATTCATTCGTGCATACAGGGTGCACATGTAGAATATGTGTACTTTTGTTTGGATATATGAGACAGAAGGTCTTAGGCCACCCACTCCACCAATCACTTTTCTCTCAAGATCAGTCTCTCACTGTGTTTCTATCTCAGTATTCCCAAGAGTGTGTTTTAAAAAGTTCATCAGTTTTTCTGAGTACAATATGTGTTATAACCTTACAGGTATAACCAAGAAGGGCTCTCTCTTTTTGCTCAATACTATACATAGCAGACATAGGCTTCCAAATACTGTAATACCTTCCTAGGCTGCAAACCACCAGCAAGTTTCATGCGAAACTTCCTATGCTTTGGAATAATCCACAGTATTTTATCATTGTTCAGAGATGATATTAGATGAAACTCCTGATGAAACTGCAAACCCAAGTAGGGTATCCCCAGCCTGGAGTAGATGCACCCCCAGGAGTAAAACTGAGCACATTTAGGGGTGCATTAATAAAATTAAATAATGGCAGGAAAGGGAACATAAATCAACAGCATAAGACAAGATACAAGTCACAAGTTGTGAAAATAGGTGAACATTATTGAGAGCAGCAGAGTGGGTTTTATTTATTAAGAGAGAAAATCCCTGTTCCCTCACTTTGGTATTTAGGAGAATGGAAGGAGTCCCTGTCAAAAAACTGTGTTGTGAACACACCACTATAGTGCACATGCTCAGCAGCACACAGCTCAGAGGCTCAGCTCACATTCTCCTCTGCTTTGTGAAGTGTTTTGAGTGCTGCTGCACCAACAACAGCACTCAAAACAGTAAATATCTTAGCAAGCAGTTCAGCAGTATTCAAGAACGGCGTTCTAAATCTTCTTTACTTGTCCTCTCTTTGTTATTGTTTAAGTTTTAAATTAATTTTCCAATTTATGTATTATCATATATGGAACAGCAGTTGGAAACTAACACATAATTAATGTAATGTAGTTTTTTAAAAAGCACAATCTGTGATGCATATTTGAATTAACTGCATCTTTTGAGTTGTAAATGTAAGTACTGCATATGTACTGTCTGTTTGGCTTGTTATTCCACTGCTTCTTAATCTCATTATCGGTCTATTTTATTTCCAGTTACAACGTAAAATTTTGAAATAACAGCAACCATATTAATGACAGACATTTAGATAATAGGAAGAGTACCATTAATGGAAATGGGCTACCAAGGAGTGTACAAGTGAAATAAGGTTGGGATATAAAGCATAAATTCCCCCACATTCCTATAGGCAATTTCTTTACAGAAACTGCACTGCACTCCTGACCCATATAAATATAGCTTCTCATTGGGAGGTCTACATATCTAAACCTCCACCAACATTACAAGCATCCACAGACTTTATTTCTACAAGTTTGAAGACACCTTTGCTGCTATAAAATCACACTAGGCATACCACAAAGAAAGCTGTGGTGGCTGGGTGGGGGGGGGAGGGGGGAGAGAGACTATAAGAAGTTATGCACACACATGCTTAAAGCTTCCAATTAGTTCCAGGCTGTCATTTTAAAACAATCAAAACAAGTAGTAACCTTGTTTGCATGTTCCTTTTCGGTTCTAAATACAGAGATCCTGTAGAGTTTTAGTGAACAAGCCACCGTGGGGGTTGTCAGGTCAATTTAGCTTGAAGGTGTACCTTTACCTTACTAAATGTACTCACACTGTACTTTCGATTGGTAACAATGGCTTTAAAGAAGTCTAACAGCAATACTTTAAAAAAGGTTTCTTTAAAAATCAACAATGATTTGCTTGAAGATAGCAATTGAATTCCATTAACACTCAAAACCATTGTTAAGTTTAAAATACAAAGTAAAAAGGTAGTCTTCCACTCCCACTTCCTTTCTGGCAGTCAGTACCACCCAGGTAGCTCCTGGGCAGCTTAATGGGTTAATTTACTAAACAGCGGTTTTAGGACCGGATTTAGTGTGAGCAATGCTTTCCACTTTCCAGCTTCAGCTATTGACTCTGATTATATGGGGCTTGCAGCAATGCCCCACATTTCTTTTGGCCCATTAGCTCTTCATGCTAACTTTGATGGGCTTGTTTCATTGTTGCTATTCCGAGGAGTTCCCTCCAGTCCTGGCACATTTTCGGCCCACTTTACCAATGCTACTGTTGACTACCAACTCCTACCAGTAGAGATGGGCACGACTCAAAAAAATATTTTTTCGTTTTTCATTTAGGGGTCAGTTTTGGTTCGTTTTCATTTTTCGGGGGGGGGGGTGTTGCACATTTTTGTTTTCGTTTTCGTTACGAAACGAAAAAACCCGAAAACGAAAATTTTTTGTTTCGTTAGCATTCTTTTCAATGCAATGTGTCTGCCGTAACGAAAACGAAAAACACGGCAAAATTTTTCGTTTCGTTTCCGTTGTCATTTTGCTTCTGAAAAATTTTTCGTTTTCGTTTTCGTTGTGAAACGAAACAAAAAACCGAAAACGAAAACGAAAACTTCGCTGAGTCGTGCCCATCTCTACCTACCAGCTATGGGATGTAGCAATATGGCAGGCGCTGGCTTCTTTTTCTTATCCACGCTGTCAACAAGGGCCACATCCCATAGCAAACCCAACAGCAGTTCAATCATCATCATCATCATCATCATCATCATCATCATCCTTCCATGCATGATACAGAAAGCAGGCTGTCCTACAAGAGAGAAACTAGTCAGCAACTTAATTAATACATGCCAGATTTAGGTGATATATGATTCCAAGCAGTATTGTAAAGCTTTGGATTCTTGAAGAAATAAAGATTGACTACTTGGAACTGCAGAAATCTATACTAATGCTCATCCATCACAACAAGCTTAAAACTGTTATGTCAGTGATAGAAATCTCCTTCTTACACTCTGGCACAGGATTTCTTTTGGCCTAAGTTCTAAGTTTCCTCTGCAACTGGGTGATCTAGACATTTTTGTGCATTGGCGTAAGATCATCTGAGTCCTGGGATATTACTTCTATCAGGACAGGTGGCAAGAGGCCTTATCCAAACAACTCACAGAGCAGTTCTCAATTTTTATGACACATCTGTTGCCCTATAAAAGAACTGAGTCCCACCATGACAGCAACAAAAAAATTGCTTCTTCTGAAATAGGTATCCTTATGCTATGTGTCGCAATATGAACGCTCTTGACTCTTTACTGAGTACGTAAGAGCTAGCAGAGTTCCCAGTGTAAACCCCAGAGAAACACAACAACTCGGCAGGGCCTAGCTTTAAGTAAAACTTGAACTTAATGTAGTAAAGAAAAATAGGCACTCAGTTGCAAACAATATAAACACACAGCATAGCATAACATACAGAGAACATACATAGAGGCATAACCTGACTTACAACAGGTAAAGACAAGCAGGGTGACCATGACATAGTATCAGAGTTAACTGACCTACATCAGGCAAAGTCTTGCTCTCAGCTACTTCTTCATATACAGTAATACCTCGGATAATGAATTTTTCGGATAATGAACAGACATTTCCATGGCCCCCTACAGCCCCAGACAGGTGCACTGACTGGCTGAATCCACCCCCACAGCCCAGGGCTGGGGAAAGCCCTGACTCACTGGCTCCTGGTTCCCAGCGGTGGTGGAGACAGGAGAGGTGGGAGCAGGGGAGGATGCGAGGGAGGAAGCAGTGATGGCAGACGGCTTCGCCAGCTGCCGGGGTGTTCAGCAGTGGCCACGGCGGTGGCTGGCGAAGCATGGGAGGCAGGGGCCAGGAGGGATGGGGGAGGCGGTGCTGGTGCCGCACAGCTTTCCCCGGCTTCGACTGCCACCTGGGTGAACAGCGGCGGGCGAGCCATGAGACGTGGGGGCTGGGGGGAGGGGGCGGCCTTGGCAGGGGTGGGGGGAGTGCACTTTGTAAAGAGGTCTCCAAAAAGGCTTATTTTGGCCTTTTTTCTGGACCTCCGGAACAGATTAAATCGTTTTCCATTCAGTTCAATGGGAAACTTTGTTTCAGATTGCACATTTTTTCTGATAACAAATTGCCTTGGGGAACCAATTAAATTCATTATCAGAGGTACCGCTGTGCTGACTTTCAACCAATCATGTTGCACCACATCATTAGCTAATTAATTACCTTTGTTTCAGCTGAATTACATCTTGTACTTTACATTGTAACTCTTCACAGACATAGCCAGTTACAAAACTTAAATACAATATTACATTTTAACATTCAATTACAAATTGTATTGGAACCATATCTTGACACTATGAATAACAATCAGAAGCCATCAAGTCAGTTCTGACTTACAGCGACTCTTTCCAGAGCTTTCTAGACAGAGAGCATTCACAAGTGGTTTGGCCATTCCCTTGAAGGCACCCTGGGAGTGTGCAGCTTGCCCAAGGGCACCCAGGCTGGCTCTTCTGGAACGAACAGTGGCAAACTGCTCTGCAGCTAGATACCGGTTTCACTGAGCTGTCCAGACAGCTCCTTACTAGAGATGGGCACGAAACAAAAAAATGGCATTTCGGTTTTTCGTTTGTCATTGAGAGGTCTGTTTCGGTTCGGTTCCGTTTGTCGCGAATTTTTTGAAAAATTTCGTGTTGTTTCTACCCGCTTTTTGCGCAATTTTTAAAGCTTTTCCGTGCGCAGGCATCCCCCAACGCCCCAGACCAGAGGGAAAACACTAAAAAAAAAGGATGCTGGCAGAGACACAGTATAGACTAGGTACGCAGGGAGGTTGCAAAGGCAGCGACGGGCGTTGCCCAGGATGCAAGGCAGCCGCAGAGTGACTGCACTGCGGGGCAAGGGAGGGTACTCATCTAGAGGTACACAGCACGCACGCACACAGGGAGGTTGCAGGACTGAAGCTAGAGTCGCAGAGACAGCAATCCCACCCTAACTCCCACCAGAGACTGCAAGGAGGACGGGGCTGGGCTGCCAGAGCTTTTTATGCCCTCTGTGGCTGCCAGACCTGCCCAGCCAGTCTGCAACCTGGGCATGCTATTGGTTGAACATGATCCCATCATATGGCTTGCCTCCATCTTGTGGCTGGTGGCGACATCCATTTTAAAGGGAAAAGAAAAATACATCGCGATGGGAGAAGACAAAAAACAAACGTTTTAAGGACCCCAACCCCCCTGGTAGGTATTATCAGACAATATAAATAATTATCGCTGCGTTTTTACGGATGTCCAGGGCATTTTTTAACATTTAAAACAGCTCATTTCATTGTGCGTCGCCATTAACGGAAACAAAACGTAACGACCACAATCTTCGTGGTCAGGTCCGTTTCGTTTCATTCTCATCACAATTTTCGTTTGTCATTTCGTTATGTAACGGAAACGACAAACGGTAACGGAAACGAAAAAATGTTCGTTCCGTGCCCATCTCTACTCCTTACTCTTACGGAATATATGGGAAATTGGTGAGCAGGAAGGCTTTAGGAGAAACATAAGAGTGTCTGAAGTTACCATCACCAATGACACTTATGCATTAAAAGGCTTCAAGGGGATAGTTCATAGGTAAATCAATATGAGACTTGCAGGACACAGGAATGGAGGGAGAATAAGTTCTTAGTGATGTTTATGAAAATCTGTGTCTCAACTAGGCCATTTATGTACACTACCAATGGTATGCATGCCACTAGTTAGGAGCCCCTGAATAACTAGATAGTTACTAAGTTCTTACCAAAACTCAATAGTAGGGGAAATGCCAACTGTGGCCGGTCTCTGCAAGATCATGGAAAGGATCAAAGTGGTGTTTGCATAGGAAGTGAGCGTGCGCCAGTCTCCCTCCCAAATAAAGCATGCCATGCCTGCAGTCATGTGACCATCCCAGCAAGAAAGGCAGCACAGTAAGAATTTCAAAGCTGGCAAAGGTCGCTGGAAAGTTACCTCCACAAAGCCAATTCTCAGAAGGATTTACTCCAAAGTTATTGTAGTCCAGTCAGTAACTGCGATTAAGACTGGCGCTCTCAGGAATGCTTCATAGAGAGATTTTTTCCCACCTAAGTCATCGAATCAAAGGGTAGAAAGAGCAGGCACAGAGAAAAAAAAAGAAAAGAACTCTTTTCTTTCTCTGCCTTAAAGCTGAAGAACTTCTTTCAGCCCAAGGGCTTAATCTAGGTTCAGAGACCTTCTTGGGGCCACATTTCAGTGGTAGGTGGGACCAAAGGTCAAAAATACCTGAACATTTTAGCTTAAAGTCCTTAAAGACAGAGGCATTTCAACTTTTTAGAATAAGAATTGTCTACCAAAGGCCTCAGAACTATTTGGCAATGGCAGGATGTCCATTTGGAAAAGCCCAGAGGGATGGATTAGGACCACCAGGAAGACTGGATTTGGTCCACGGGCCGGGGTTCCTTTACCCTAGCTCTACATGCTTCCCCCTACCCCATCCCAAATGAATTACTATGGATGGTCATTTCAATTATGTATATATATGTGTACATATGTATGGCAATACCTGAGGGAGCGTATCACAGAAACACACACACATTTAGAGAATTGATAAATACTGTACAAATGAAGCAAAACAAGTTGAGGAGTCATGTAGCCATCACAAAATCCAAATACAAAATACAAATACAAAAGTAGCCTAAATTTATCACCTGTTCCACTTTTGTACTAATGAAGTATTCCAGAGTTCAGAGACAGTCATTGGCCACAAATGTAAGACTGGCACATTCCAGTCCAACTGCCATACGGCAGCAGCCCAATACTAGTGGTATACAGTACAACTGTTAATTATGTTGTGAAACATTATACAATCTCCCTTGAAGTATAAATTACTTCATTTTATGATAGAAATCAAAAGCCCTTAAAATGTTCTTAGTTTCCCGTTTTGAAAAATACATTGAATAAAAGGCTAATCATAAATAAATGAACTTTTTAATAAGCATGAAAAGCTTTCCCTCCTGGAAGGAAAAAAAAAAGGACTTTCCCAAGGGACCTGTCATGTTAAAGCAGTAGTCAATAGCTGCATACAATCAGTAAACAAATTCAGCTCCATGGGAAAAAAAGAAAAAAGAACTACATCACCGTTTTAGTGGTTGCAATTTAGATTATTCTAGCGTGTAATACTTTAATTGTATAAAACAAAGCTGGTGTCACAAACACAAAAGAACTCCTTGCAAAGCAAGCACCACAAGTAATTTTTATGCTGCCACGGAAGGCTGACAAGTGATGAGCACTTTGTTCAAATTTATACACTTATGCATGGAAGGCAACAGGTGGCTTGTAAAAAGAAACACTGAAAGGAGCTTTCTTTTAACTCTTTCAGAACGGCATTTTTCTAAAATAATCTAATACATCATGTATTTCTAACAGCTAAAAGTCCAATGCGTTAGATTCACAGATTTACGAACATCAAGCAGAAATTATTTACATGGAACTAGTATGATGCTTTCTGACACGTTTAGAATCGAACTCTTTGTTCAGCTCCACAAAGATCAGCTACTCTATGCTGATATGTAAGGACATATGCAGCTAAAACTCACAGCATATTGAATATACAGTAAATAAATATTATCTCAGATAGATAGATAGATAGATAGATAGATAGATAGATAGATAGATAGATAGATAGATAGATAGATAGATAGATAACACACTGAGCAGTGCATAAGCCAGGCGTCACAGCATGTGGGTACAAAAGCAAGTATTGGAGTGTCTGAATAAACCACAAGTGTGTCAGCTGGCCACTTTCCTTCTCTGGTTTGCTTCCTCCTTGCAAATCAGAGAAATAACTAGGGTTTGTCCGAGGCATCTCTCTGTGGTTTACTGGGAGGGAACAAACAAGGAAGCAGACACTGCCAAGTGGCACCGTAAACATACTGTGTTTCCCCGAAAATAAGACACTGTCTTATATTTATTTTTTCTCAAGAAGACACACTAGGGCTTATTTTCAGGGGATGTCTTATTTTATTAAGCATAATATGCTTGAATGTCAACCCTGCACACAACCATAGCCACACCCATCACTAGGTCTTATTATCAGGGTAGGGCTTATATTTAACAAATGCATAGAAATCCTGCTAGGGCTTATTTTTTGGGGAGGTCTTATTTTCAGGGAAACAGGGTACCTGCTGAACACAGACTGAGGACCTAACTGGTTTACTAAGCCAACAACTTAGAAGTCAGAGACCATGCCACCAAAGATGGTCAACGGAATTCTAAGACCTTTAATGAATTTACTTACCCTATAATAATTTCCTTGTTTTTGCATTACAGTTAATAAGACACTTTCACTTTTACTTTCCAATATCATTGCCAGGACTTTTTTTTTTTGGCTTTTGTTTTAATTCATTTTAAAAAAAAGGGCACACAGCCTCGCAGCCTTCTACAAACAATAATCCCGCAAATAACAGTCAACCGCATTCATTCATAGGAATGATAGTCAACTCAAAGAACACTCTACCATCTACCATCTCATCTGGACAAGAATTTTAACACCTGGCAGACCACATCTCTTGCCACGACTGGAATTTTAGGTACAATGCTTCGATAAAGATGGCTTGCCATCAAAAGCTCAGCTAGCAATGGGTTTTTGGTTTGTTTTATTAGTGACCTATAAAGGTATCACCTAGCCTAGCTTTGAATTGATATCTATTAGCACATAAATACAAGATTGCATTTTGAACCATATGAGGAGTTAGGTAAACTCACTTCCCACTTCCAAGAATGGGACTCTATTTCCAGAGACCTCTATCCTCAAATGTGTTTACTGTGGTTCACAACTATATTGATCCTTCTTCTACTGGTATATTTTTTCCAGTGAAATATTTATACTCTTTGAAGGGAAAATGGTCAAGACGTCGGGAGCTATATAGCAGCTATGAAGGATAACTATCATACTGCACTATTATGTGTGTGACCTTGCCTCAGTACTTTTGCATGTTATTTACCATATATTCCTTCTCAAATACTGAATAGCCTAAATAGAAATGTATTAGATCCCACACTAGAAGGGTGTCTGTCCACCTGTTGTGAGCAACTTTTTAGCTGACTTGGAAATGGGGGGTCTGAAGAGCCACAAGTACAGCTACAATACAGTGTTTTCCTTGGGTCTCGGCCATCATATCTAATTTTCAGCATGGGTCCCCTGCTCAATCAAAACAGTTCAAAAACTGTTCAGCAAAGCATGGCATTAACTGCTTTAAGCTTTTAGTGGCTGAAAATGTGCCATGCATAACCTGTCTGGCTATGTACATTATTGTACTTGTGGTCCTTGAACAATAAAAAGAAATAATAATATAAAACTATAATGTGCAGACCATTTGAGGTTTTAAATTCATCTCATACTGAAATGTTAACATCCGAGTCACAAGTTTCTGGAAACAATGCAAACTCACGAGAAGTATGACAGCTTATGTGCAGCTGCCCAAAGCCACTGTTATAATGGCCATAGGAAAACATCCATTCAGAGGGCATGAGATGCGGCCCTTGCTGTGTTCACCAAAGTAGTGCAATGGAGTGTGGCTAAGTGATATCATCCGACATCATCCCTTCCCCACTCTTCTGCAAGCAGTTCCAGCAATATCTATCAGCAGGGATGATTTCTACTTTGAAGAAATATTGTGCTGGGAAGGCAGAAGATGTTGCAAAGGTTACATCTGAGACCTAATAAGCATTTTCAGAAAACTTGCTAGCCCACTGAATATTCAAGTAGGGACATTCTGTAAAATCTGAAAAAGGACTTAAAAACAAATACAAAAAACAACCACCACCCAACTCACACCCTAAATGGTAATACATTTTCTCAGTTTGCTCCACCCATCTGTCAAATATTAATTTAAAGAAGAAAATCAGCTCTTGGAAAACATGGTGAAAATGTATGTATGTTTTCAAGCAAAAAAAGGTTATTGTACTGTTTGATCTACAAAGACTTTTTACAAGGGTAAAAGTCAATGCACCTATAAGGAAAATTCAAAACTGTTTAAAGCAGACCTCAGAAGAACAAGAGCAGTATTGGTGTGGCCTTCTGCAACATTAAATAGGCAATGGGACAACATTTGTTATCAAGCACACTACTATAATCCGGATTGCCATTATTAGATGTATACTAGGGGGATACCAGATGCTACATGAACCCAGAGCACTGACTACTATTCTGAATCTTTCCCAAAAGCAGTATGTGCGTGTTAGAACTGGCACATCATTCAGGTCTCAAAAATGTACCGAAGATGCCTTAAACGAAATCCCTGTAAAGTCAGATGCGGAAATGCAGCTTGCCTTTGGTTTTCTGTGTTATGTTGAGCCAGATATAGTTTGCTATCTACAGCAAAGCATACTTTATAGAGCAGTGATGGCGAACCTATGGCACAGGTGCCAAAGGTGGCACTCGGAGCCCTTTCTGTGGGCACCCGACATCGCCCTTCATAGCCACCTGTATACAGGTTAAATTACTGTATTGGCACTTTGCAAAAAAAATTAGTGGGTTTTGAATTGCAGTTTGGGCACTCGGTCTCTAAAAGGTTTGCCATCACTGTTATAGAGTATAATTAAAGATCTGCATCTTAAACTGTTTCACGAGAATACCAAAAGTCCACAGTATATTACAAACAGTTCATAACATGAAAAGAAAAGTAATGTCAAGATGATTAGAAGTCCTCTTCTAGAGCAGCTTACACACAGTATAAAGAATAACTGCTTCTACTGTGATACAGCTGTACTGAATAAAACCCTAAGTAAGAAGCAATGTCATGACAGAGAAATGTCTAAGGCAGCGGTTCTCAAACTGGGTGTTGCGGCAATAAACTAAACTTTCCGTAAAAATAAAGGAAATAATGAAAAAATCATCCAAACGGTTTCATTCATCACATTAAAGACGACTGAGGATTAAATTGCACTGTGTTCTCCCCCCCCCTTCTTTTCCTAAGTATTCAAACCACTTTAAGGGCAGCTGTGCCGCGAAACTTTTTTAGCCCAACAAGGGTGCCATGGTGAAAAAAGTTTGAGAACCCACTGGTCTAAGGGACATTCCAATACAGCAAGAAGCTAATTTAATAAAGTTTTCAACAACTGGCCAGATAGCTCATTGAGTTATATATCTGGCTGTGGAACCAGAGGATGGGATTCCAACTCCCATTTGTGGGTCTCATGAGTAAAGCCAGCCTGTGGGGCCTTGGGGCAAGCCCACAGTCTGAGGACACCCTCAGAAAATGGGGATGATAAACCACTTCTGAATCTTCTCTGTCTGGTAAGCCCTGAAAAGGGCCACCATAAATCAGAACTTACCTGTTGACATATACAGTGGACCCTCGTATAACAAATGGTTTGTATAACATAAGATCTGTACAACATAAAAAATTCCGGAGATAGGGGAAATTTGCTTAACAGAATCATCTATGAGGTGAATCCGTACAACATAAAAATAGTTGTGATTAGGGTTTACCCTGTTTTCAATGCATTCCTATGGGAAATTTGTATAAAGGAAAGTTTGTTTAACAGAATTTCATGTGAAACGAATTAATTCCTTTATACAAGGTACCACTGTAATTAGAGTAGGCCCACTGAATCAAGACTGATTTTTCTTTCTTTCTCTAAAACATAGCCCTCTTATCTAGGGAAACAAAACACTATGTAAGGTTATCCAAGGCAGGTAATACATCCAATTCTTACTATTCACAAAAACTTCTACAAGTTGCACTTCAAACTCATCATTAGAGAACATTATTTTTATTTATTAAACAATTACACCCTGTCCTTCCAACACAGTGGTAGATTGCTACAATTAAATTGGGGTGGGGGAGTCCCCCATTGGAAGGTTAAAAAAATCTTCCTAAATTTTTAGCATTTTCATGCCCCCCTTTCTATTAAAATAATATTAATTTTCCAATTTAACATGAACTGCTTGTTATGTGCTATTACGTTGAATCCAGATAACAGCAACCCTACTAGGGTATTCCAGGTTTATGAGATATTCAGGGACAGGTTTACCACTGCCATCACCAATAGGTTTTCACCATTCCTCAGGATTCTGTGTCCTAATCTGTCATTCTGGTGAGCACTGGCTCTCAATGTGAATGTCTAGTTATCCAAAACACTACAAAAAATGAAACTGCTCAGAAAATAGTGACTCTTTATATCAGATTATCAAACCTTGGAAAGTTTATTTTTAAAATAACTACTTATAGTGATAGTTCATGACTCTTACTGTTGACATTTTGAAACAGCTGCTTTAACATTATCTTTTGTAGTTACTCTTTAAAACTCAGAATGCTACAATCTATTGGTTGTGGTACAAAACACACCTAAGCAGCAAAGCTACACACACACACACACACACACACACAGAGAGAGAGAGAGAGAGAGAGAGAGAGAGAGAGAGAGAGAGAGAGAGAGAGAGAGAGAGAGAGAGAGACTGTAAAAGGAAATTTAAATAACCATTATAGTCACTTTACCAAAAGTAATGGGCTGTGCATACATTGCAACCATAATGTGACTTAATTATTCCAACATAACTGCAAAAAGAAAGGCAATAAATAACTTGTTATTTGTAACCCGTTACTTTGATGCTTTGGAGAGCTTACTCAAAATATTCTACTTGAACTATATACACTTGGTGAGCACCACAAACTAGAAAGCCAAACTTTGTATTTCTCTCTCTCTCTCTCTCTCTCTCTCTCTCTCTTTTTTTTTTTTAATCTAATGCGGTGGAGAGAAGTCTTTTAGCAAGCCTGAGCTGAAGGAATGTGCATTTATTGAGGTAATATTTAAGAAGTTTTTCAATCTGATCTTTTTTGCTTGAATAACAAAAAGCCCCTTTCTTAAGTTCCATAAAGATCTTAAAAAGTCAAATGTACATACGGAGTAGATGAAAGATTCCATCACAGGCGCTAATGTGCGACAAAAAGGCATTTCCTAGCCCTTGTCCGGCATGTGCTCCTTTCACAAGGCCAGCAATATCCACGACGTTCAGAAAGGCGGGAATTTTACTGAAATATAATTCAAGGTTTTAGTCATTAACGGTATGTGCCGTTAATTAAGGTATGTTTTATTTGGGTTGGACTTCTCAGTAAACACATATCTATACGCAAGCACAACAGACTGGAGGGCTTTCCCCACAGACTCCCATAAGTGACTGCGCTTCTCAAGTCTCAGAAAATGTAATTTTACGTATGTCAGATCAAAGAGCTCTTCAAGGCCACAACACTAAATGTTCATGTTTCTTGCATATCTATTGTGCATCTGTCAGGGTGGGGAGGTGAGCGAATGAATCTTAACTGTGAACCATGAGATGGTATGTCATATATTCCAGGGCAGTTCAACTTTGAACAGGCCACGGTCTACTTTCTCTGACCCAAAGTGCCTGAGGGCTACTACACTAAAACCTCTACTTACAAATTTTATCCGTTCCGACCACGTGCTCATAAGTAAAAACATTTGTAAGTAGAGCAACGGTTTCCCATAGGAATGCATTGAAAACCAATTAATCCGTTCTGGAGGGAACAGATTTCAATGCGCCATGGCCCTTGAACTGCCCCGCTCAGTTAAGACAGTGGGCTGGCTGACCCAGAACTTTGCTGGGGCAGTGGTGACCCTTGGGATGGGTGAGGGAGGGGTGGAGAACTTATCCCCTAACTTTTTTATTGATGGCCGGCGGGCTACTTTTGAACCATTCATGGGCTACCAGTAGCCCACGGTCTACGTGTTGGGCAGGCCTGATATATTCCAACAATTCCAATGCAACGTGAAAAGAAAAGAATGGGGTGGGAAAGAAACTCTTGATCATTATTATTTTTTTGATCTGCCTGAAAAATAATTAGTCTTCTTCATGGCAGAAATGTTGAAGCTGAACATTGAGGAAGTTGTCTCTTTTAAGGAGAATCAAACAAATGGGAACAATCAAAAGTATTTACCTTGGAGGTTTGTGGTACTGGCAAAGAAAATCAAATCTTTCATCTGGCACGGGTACTCTGCTTTCATTTGGATCAATAGTGCAGAAGGGGAAGTTCTCTGCTGCTGCTTGACTCTTGGTTAAGACATTGAAAAAGGTGGATTTCCTGAAGAAGAACAGAAAGGACATCCCAGCTTTGAACCCGGTTCCTCTTTAGTACTACTACATATGCAACCATGCTAAGCGTACATCAGTGCTGGGCACTGGGATAGCACAACACCCTTTCTGCATGGCACTTGAACCCTTTTTGTACAAGAAAGATAGGGAAAAAACCCTAAGCCTCTCCTTGTTTTAAATAGAACCCTTGAATCCCTCAAATTCATAGCAGTTATAGTTCTGAAAACCACTAAAAACTTGCAGTCCTTCAGTCCCTGGAAAGACATCCAGAGAACCACCAAAGAGATCAACCTTCCAACACCAAAATCCAGGACTGTATACGTATGGGTGTGGATGTATGCACACCTATGTCTCTGTTCAGACATCTACATTTTCCATCACCAATATGTGTGAGACAGCTTTTTTCAAACATACAGTATTTTTCTGTGCATAAGACTATATTTTTGTCTAAAATTGTTAAGACTAAAAATTGAGGGTGGTCTTATACACAGAAGTAAGCCAAGGACAGAACCATGCAGTTGCGAAACTGTAATTTTAGGTTGTGAAAGTGTGGGGGGAGGTCATCTTATAGACAGAAAAATACAGGTACTGTATGTCTGTCCTCTGAGGCAGAGTTCCCACATTGGGGCCCTTTCTCAGTTCACATGCAGACCTCCAATATCATCATCATCATCATCATCATCATCATCATCATCAAAGGAGTGTAGGTGACCCTATAGATCACTGAGTCCACCCCTGTCAAGGAGGTATAGTGTGGAATCAAACTCTAAAGAACTGAGCTATCCAACAGTTGCTTGCCACTTTAATACTGGCAGAGGCAAAAAGGGGATGGAACAGATTTTATAGAAATGGGAAGGAACTCTGGAGGACTAAGATCCCAAGCCCTCCATGGCCTCCAGACAGGTACCGCTGAGGTAGGAGAAAATGTATGCCAGCAGTGTGAGCATGCAGACTCCCATCTCACACAACTGAAACTATTTCATTATAACAGAAAACCCAAGTTCATCAGTTTTCAGATCTTCCTACTGCAGCTGGCAAGACTTCTCTACCCAGTTACTCTTCTAGTTCTTCTAATCTGCTGCCACCTATATTGCAGAGCTTGGGAAGTTACTTTTTAAAAGGTAGGTAAAAGTTTATTGCTAAAAACCATTGGTCACCGCAATCTTGATTTACAACCGAGAAAAAAAACTTATGAGGTTACATCTACATCTACGACAAATATAATTAAAACCATTTTAAAAAAAACGAGTGACACTAACAGAGCAATACAGTCCTCCCAAAGTTAGAGATTGACCCGGATTTTCATAGCTGCCAGCGCAAACTTTGCAACTTGCTGTGTAACAAACCTGTCTGTACCAACAAGTAGCATACTAAGTTGGGCTCCAGGGGACCTGTCGGCCAGTGAACCAATAATCCCACCAAGAAATTTGCCTCTGAGTTGGTCGTGGAGGGGGCACGTGAGCAAGTAGTGGAGCACATCAGCGACTTCACCTGAGCCACAAGGGCAAAGTCTGTCCGAAACAGGGATGTTGTCACGTCTCCCCTCTAAAAAAGCAGAAGGCATGGTCTGAAAACGCAGGGCTGTGAAAGCTTTCCTCAGGGGAGCAGAGGTTAAATTGTGGAAATAGCTTTCCAGCCCGAAGGATGTTTTAAACAAAGGATAATAAAGAGAGAATGGCGATAGTGAAGCCACAGCCAATTCCTTCCATTTGGAGTATAAATAAATCTTGTCTTTGACCAATTTTTTGATACTGGGGGAAACAAAAGAGGGGATAAATTCAGTATTGATCCCATAAAGGTGTAATATGGGTCTGACAAGCTTTGCCCAGGACTCCCGCAAGGGGTGCTAGAGTTGTTCTATATAGCATTTCTTTGGCAAGAGGGAGTTGCTCATGGCAGCTAGCTTCAACCAGTACATTGCTAAGGCGATGTGTATGTGTGTTTCAATAGGAATTAGCCCTGCTTCAGCTCTTACATATGCAGATGGTGTGCCACGGGGTACAGCAAGGAGAGATCGGATAAAAGAATTTTGAACCACCTCAAGGTGTGGTATTTTAGTATACCTCCAGATTTCGGCCCCATATGTTAATTGGGGGACTATCTTTCTTGCAAACACCTCGACTGCAGGAGCAACCAGTTTACCACCTTGGGTTGAAGAGAATCTCAAAAGGGATTGAGTGGAGTGGGGGGCTTTCAAAACTGTTGCTTTCAGATGATGTTTCCAAGAGAGCAGGTCATTAAAATAAAGACCAAGATATCTGAAGTTTTTTAGCTGCTCAATAGGTTTGTTGTGTCTAGTTCTTTTCCTCCCAAAGACAACTACTTTGGTTTTAGAGTAGTTAATGGACAAGTGTTCTCTATTACAAAAGTTACCCAGCTTAGCCAAAAGTCTTCGCATACCGACTTGCGCTGTAGAAATGATTGCAATGTCATCTGCATAAAGAAGGGCAGAGATCTTAGCGTCTGCTATAGAAGGGGGGGAAAAATACTGGGCCACTCAGTTCTTGGACAATAAATATCATTAATATAGAAATTAAACAGAAAAGGGGCCAGAAGACAACCTTGCCTGACCCCTCTGTCCGTGGGTATAGATACTTTTTAAAAAGTAATTTGTTCTCATCTGAAGAGTAATTTGCTCCACTGATTGTGTTAATTGTCTATTTTTTTGTTACGAGAATAGCCTAAAATCTTAAAAGCTCACGTCACCATGCCATCCCAAAAGTGTCCTTTACAAGTTACTAAAAGTAATTAGACACCATTGTTCATCACACCAATAAGATAATACTGCTATCATATATTATGGAATATACAGTATTATGGAAACAAAGTGTATTATGTCCTCATTACCCAGAAAAAGGTAACGATTAATACTTAACTACAGTATGTAGTTATGTAGCGTGGTGGCTTAGTGAACTAAGCTCCGAAAACTGTCGGCTGCAAAGTCGGCAGCTTGGCAGTTCGAATCCCGGGTGCCACATACCGGAGTGAGCTTCCGCTGATAACCCCAGCTCCTGCCAACCTAGCAGTTCGAAAGCATGCCAATGCAAGTAGATAAACAGGTACCGCTGTAAAAAGCGGGAAGGTAAAAACAGTGTTTCCTTGCAGCCATGCCGGCCACGTGGCCATGGACTTGCACAACACTGGCTCTTCAGCTTGAATGCAGAGATGAGCACCGCCCCTAGAGTCAGACACAACTAGCACACATGTGCAGGGGGAACCTTTACAGTATGTATACTTAATTCCCTACTTCAAGCTCTGACACTTTCAAACGAGTATCCTAGATGCATACTGAAAGTTAGCGTAAATCACACCTTCATGACTAAATGCTGTTAAGTGACTAGATAGATTATGCCAATAGCAATATACAAAATTTACAAAATTTAAATTGCCATCATTACGTGGCCCAGAAGAAGGCCCTCCTGGTCCAGCATCCTATTTTGTATACAGAAAGGCCCATCAGATAGCTTGACAAAGCCTACAAGCAAGACTTCAAACAATGGCTCCCATTATTTAACTCGCCAGCAAATTACATTCAGTGGAGCTGACCATAGAGCTTAAGGTACTTGGCAGGGCGCATCATTCATGCTAAAAGAAACACTTCTGGAACTAAAAAATAAGTAGTAGTCACATTCTTATCTCATAACCAAACATGATGAGGTGAACTTTGGCTCACCATCATTGGCAAAGCTATGGAAATGACACATTCTGTAGCAAGTCACAATTTCTTAACCAGCCACCAGGCACATTCTAAACCCACTCTATGTTGCTATCTTAAGAACCCTAGCTTGCTTAAACCCAGGATTGGCAGTGATGCCATAACCTGCAACTGGGGCTTGTTCCTCACTTGTGACCCCACTCACTCACCATAAAAGCTATGTTGCTTTGTGACCACATCCACTATATTAATCTGTATTACATGCCATCAAGTCAAATTCGATCTTTCATTAATCCTAGAAGGTGTTCTGAGGCATGTGAGATACTGAAGGAGTGTTTTTACCAGTGCCACTCCCCAGGAAATTTCCATGGCAGAAGGGGAATTTGAACCCACGTCTCCCAGGTTCTACTCTGAAGCTATCCACTACACCAGTGGTCCCCAACCCCCGGGCCGCGGACCGGTGCCGGGCCGCGGACCGGTCGGCACCAGGCCGCCTGGGGAGGCCGGGGAGGCTCCTCCCCTTTTCCTCCGCCGCCCTCCTCCTCCTCCTCTTCTCTCCCGCGGGCGGCCGGTGGAGGAGGAAGGCTGGAGGAGCGCAGGAGGAGCCGCCGCCGCCGCCGCCTTTGCCTTTACCTTCCTCCTCTGCCCGCCGCCGGTGGCGGCGGCAGCGGCGCATCCTCCTCCTCCTCCTCCGCCCTCCTCCTCCTCACCCTCCACCAGCAGCAGCAGCAGCAGCAGCAGGAAGCTGGGGGCCGGGCGCGCGGGGGCCGGCGGGGAGGAGGGGGCGCGCGCGGGAGGCGCCGCAGCATGGGGCCCCCCTCGGTCGGAAGAGGAGGTGGGTGCCCCTCCTCCTCCTCCCCGGGGCGCGCGCCCTTTGGCCCCTCCCTGCGGCCGCGCTCCAGGGCGGAGCCCTCCCCGCTGCCACCGCCGCTGGACCGTGCCTGTGTTGGGGGCGGGCGGGGGGCGTCGCGGGCCGGCCTGGGTGTTTTCGCCGCCGCCGCGACCCCCCCCAGCGGTCACCGCCGCCCCTGCGACCCCCCGCCGCAATCGCCCCAGCTGCTGCTGCTGCTCCTCCGGCGGCGGCGGCGGGAGGAGGAGGAGGAGGAAGAGGCGCTACTGCCCTCGTTGCAGCCCCTTCGGGGCGGGGCGGGTTCCGCCAGTCCCCAGCGGCCGCCTCGCCGCCTCCCCGGGAGAGCGGACAAGTTCCAGCAGCAGGTAGAGAGAGGCGGCGGCGGCGGCGGGAGGCGCTCGGGTTCCCCCTTCTCGGCCCGGAGACCCGGCGGGAGGGGGGGCAAGTCTTGGTGGCGGGGGAGGGCGCGCGCGGCACGGGGTGAGCTTTGCCCGCCTCCCTGAGAGGTGGCCAGGTGTGTGTGTGTGTGTGTGTGTGTGTGTGTGTGTGTGTGTGTGTGTGTGTGTGTGTGTGTGTCGGGGGAGGGCTGAAGAAAGGACACTGGCCTCTCTGGGGGGCGCGCGGGGACGCCACCCCCCCCACCGGCCTCCCTCCCCTCCCCCCTCCCGCTCGCCCGCCCGAAGGCCGCAGCCGGAGGCGGGCGGCGGCGGCGGCCGAACCCGGGCGGCTGCCGTGGCCGCTGTGGCCGCCGACAGGAGGAGGAGGCGTGGGCCCACCCGCCCAGGAGCCCCAGGCTTCCCCCCACCCCGCCAGTGCGCGCGGGGGCGAGCGGCACGCCCGATGCCCCCAGCCGGCGAGCGCCGCCGCCGCTCCCGTGGTCCCCCCACAAGGCACAGGCTCCAAGCCCCCCCCCGCCTCCCTTCCCCCATCCCCCCCCCCCCACACACCCTCCCCTTCCCCCCCCCGCCCGACCCCCCCTGCACCTCCCATCTCCCCCCCCTCCCCACCCCCAGCCCCGGGCCACGGAAAATCATCAAACATTTACCGGTCCGTGGGGACAAAAAGGTTGGGGAGCACTGCACTACACTACCGGTATATTGGCTCTGTACTTGCCTTCTTTGGCTTAAACAGCACCACCGTTTTGGCTGAACTATGAGTGCATTCTTACATGTTGGTTTAGTTTTCTCCAGGGTTTTTGTTTTGTTTTGGTTTTGGCATCTTTTTATACCTTGCATGTGTAACAGGACACAGGAAGCTTTTGAAAAGTTAGTATGTCCCACTTTAGAGCACAACAGGAGACCACCAAATGTCCCCACTAGGCAAACTGGAAAGGGAAAGAGTACTGGAAAAGTATTTTGTAGGATCTTTAATCTCAATGAGATCACATTCTAATAAGTAAACTTACAATAAATAAATAGCATTACCCTTTCAGATCATGTTCCCCAGTACTTGCCTGTAACACAATGGAAACGGCTGCCTGGTATCATAAACAGACCTTTTAATCTTTAAGCAATTTTCATTAATACTCTTTAATCACTCAGCGGAATGCCTAGAACAGGCATGTCCAAACTTCAGCCCTCCAGATGTTTTGGACCACAACTCCCAGAATTCCAAGCCTGTATTTCCAATAGCAAAGGGCTGTGGGAGTTGTGTTCCAAAACATCTGGAGGGCCAAAGTTTGGACATGCCTGGCCTAGAAATAAACTGCCTTGTTGCCAATAAGCCATGGTTATTTATTTCAAATTTCTACAGTTAAATGCAATGAATGAGCAACACGATTCATGACAACGGTCTGTTTTGCAGTAGAGTTACATCATAACACAAACGGAATCTGCTACAAAACTTTTAAGAACCATCATACATTTCAAATTTCCTTTCAACTGAACCTGCCAGGTCCCAATTTTCTACTCAGAAAAACCTAACTCCTATTTCTTTTCCCAGTACCACTTTCATAGTTTCAGTTGTGCATCTATCCCTATCCAAAAGAAGATCCCTCTCCCCATGTTAACCAGGGAACTTGCTTCTTTAGCAAACAGTATTTTTAAATACTAAAAATCACCTTTCACGTTTATCTCTACTGCTACCTGTCTCCCACACAATTTTCCAATGTTTATCCATCTAATCTTCAATAATTCCTCTTCTGAGTAGAATTCTTGCCTTTAACTCTAAAGTGAGGAAGTTACCAGTTCAGTTTAATATCCACAACACTCGTAACACTACTGAGAATGTGGGTATGAACAACTATCTTTGTCTATTAGAGTTTAAATATTTTGGTAACAAACAGAAAAAGATACTGACAATGTGATGCCAATTATACGCCTCTATGTGTTGCATAAGAAATTCAGAAATGTTCATCCTGCAACAAATAAGTTAGAAGGTGTGTCTAACATGCTTACAGTGCAGCACTGCTTTTACTGAAAAACACCTGATTTCTCTCACTTCTGCACTTTTCAAAACAATCTAAGGCAGCAGAATATATTTTTCTTCGTGTCTAATTGAACAAAAGACAGACTTGAATCCTTTTATGCACATCTTTGCAAGAATTCCTTTCTAGCAAATTTATATTTAAAAACCCCTTTGAGCACACATTTCCCTTTTATTTTTAAAGATGAGTAGCTGTATATTTAACAAGAAAATGTTTGGAAATGAGATCTACTCCATTATTAACAGATGTATGGTATTAGTACAACATTGCCTTTTATAATAAAGCTATTAAAAACAGCAGCCATCATGCATCCATCAAGCAACATGTTAAGCTGTTTGCTATCCATATATTTTCCTCTGAAACAACAACAGTAGCTGGCTAGAACATATGTTTCATTCAGAAGCTTACCTAGTTTAACTAAAATACATGCATGAGCCCCAGGAAGGACACCCATATGTAAATAAATACCCTTGTGTCCAGACTCACAAGATCAGTATTTCAGAGTGCATCCTACACAACACAACAATTACCCGCTTTACTCCAGAAGGCCTACTACCTTTAGGATGACTAAGCAAAGCTTATTCCCTTTTATCACCTACCCGACATTTGGCAAGCCCACGATGCCAATCTTCAGGGATGTCCCGAACCTTCCAATGATCGGATGGGGTTTAATTCCATCACCTCCCTTTTTAGGGGGCATCTGAAAGTGAAAAACAGAGGAGGCAGAGCCATTGAAATCCCCCAACTCCTTTCCCTTCCCTTTTGGGACTCTCCAAAGCCACCACACATTCTTACCACATAACAATTAATCCAGCATGTCCCTCCTGGCATCTATCAAGTACCTTTTTGGGAGCCATGGCCACGCATCACCACGAGCCGAAGAGGAGACCCTTGGGGATGTCGTGTGTGTGTGTGTGTGGGGGGGGGGTGCAGCAAAGGCCGGAGAGCGGCCAGGCACCGGGGTGGCTGCTGCGCACGGGCCCCGTTCCTGCACACCACCAGCTCGAAGCGATTGCATCTGAGTGCCCTGGCTTCTGCAAAGCTCCCGGGAAAGGTTGGGCTAAAAATAGCCGGCTCAGCACCCAAGAAAGGGCTGGTAATCGAGGCCCCACGGCCGATCCCGCCAGGCGCCCGCCCCACGGCCGACCCTGAAGTCGCGGGCTCTGAGTGGCAGCCCGAGGGGGGGACTGGCCGGGCGCTCAAACCCCCTGGCGGGAGGCAGGCAGCCCCTTCGCCCGGGCACGGCCGGGCATGAAGAAAAAAGCTGCACACCCTCCTCCCCCCTCAAAAAAAAACCCTACCCCAAACACCGCCTGCATCCCGTCCGCTCCCTCTCTCCCCACCGCGCCTGCGTCCCCCACGCCAAAGGGCCGCCTCTCCGCCTCCTCCTCGGCCCGCAGCCGGGCTCCCCGGTGGCTCCACGCCGCCCGCCGCTTGCACGCCTCCACGCCAGGCCTCGCCGACCAGGAAGGGGCCCGTTCGCTCGCTCGCTCGCTCTCGCAGGCACCTCCGACACCCGCCCGGCGAGGAGAGCAGAGAGAGAGAGAGACAGGGAGGCGGCCGCCACCACGACCACCACCACCACCGCCACCACCACCCGGGGGCCACCCTTGCTCCTTGCATGGCTTGACGCACCCCCCACTCTTGGCTGCCACTGCCCGGGAGGCGACCCGGGGGGCTGGGTGGGTGAGCGAGGTGGCTCCCCCATCCTCCTCCCCTCCGTGCCCATGCTGGCGCCGGGCCTCGGCCCTGGGCTCCTCCCGGTGTGTGTCGCCGTCCAGAGGGGAGGCAGAAGAGCGGGAGAGCAGGACAACACCCCCCCCGCCGCCGCCGCCGCCGCCGCCCTGCGCGCGCGCGCCTTTGGGCCTCCTCGAGAGGCAGCCACGCGCTCCTCTTCCTCCTCCTGGACGCCGCCCGCCCGCCCGCCCGCCTCCACCCGGATGGCACGGAGGGGACCCGGGAGCCCGTTCCAAGGCGCCGCCTCCGCCCGCCTCCCTCCGCCCGTTCCGAGGCTCTTCACCTCCGCCGCTGCCGCTGCCGCCGGAGGAGGGTCCTGCCGGGAGGCCACGCGCTGCCGGGCACGGACCGGACCTGGTGGGGAGCCGTCGGAACCTCCCCCGCCGCGCGCGGCCACGCTCACCCGCCCCTGGCAGGAGCAGCCGGCGGAACAGGCGGGACGCGCTTCCCTCTTGGGCGGGGACTGGAGAGGGGAAAGGTCACGGGAGGGGGGGAGGAAGGGGGGCATGCAGGAGGAGCAGCAGCAGCCGCCCCCCCCCCCACACACACACACAAACACACGCACACGCCCGCCCCGACGCGGGGTCCTGAACTGGGGTGCGGGTGGGTTGGGGGAGAGCACCGGAAAGAGCAGCAGAGAGAGGAGGGGAGGCTGGCTCAGGTGGACCCGCCCTCCCCTCGCCCGGAAGAAAGCGTCTGCACTGCCCCTTCTTTCGTTTCGTGGGAATATGCAAATAAAGCTCCCTCCCGGACGCGTGTCTTGCTCCTGGTTTGTGCTTCTGGATGCGTCCCTCTCTCCCGCCACCCCCCCTTCTGCTGCGCGGTCTGAGAACTCGCTTCCACGCGGCGTCCTGAAGCGGGGATGTTTTCGCGGGGGTTCTCCCCGTGACACATGAGCCGGAAAGTGGGGAGGGGGGGAACTCCCGGCAACTTTTTCCAAGGGGCAGAGCACTCCTCAGCTTTGAGGGGTTGACTGGAAGCCGTGCAGTCCTCTCTCACGTACACTCTTTCACGTGTTGGAGGTGGCTTTGTCATCTGCCTTGGGAGCCATATGACATAATATGCGGTGTGTGTGTGTGTGTGTGTGTGTGTGTGTGTAAATAAATATTCCTGAAAAGACTCTTCGCAGAGGAAACATAACAAACAGCATTAAGACTGAGGAACCCATTGGACTTATATCCATCCATTTCACAGACACCAACCCTTAGATGCCAGATAAAATTAAGGAAATGTTTCCTGCACAGATCTCAAACTCTAAATATTAAACCAGAAGAGGGTAGGCTAAACCCATAGCAAATAAAAGCAGCACACCTTGCAGAATGGATGAATGCTAAAGAGTGTCTCCCATCAGGAGAAGACTGCGCCTGGAACATCTGGAAGTCACTTAATAGACTTGAAAGTGAAGTAGAAAGATCAACATATTTATTTATTTATTTATTTATTTATTTATTTATTTATTTATTTTAGGGTACTTTTTACCCCACCTTTCTCCTTGAAAAAGGACCCGACAGCTTACAGTAATGAGGGATAATACAGTATACAGTCCAGTACAATTAAGACATGTTCAAGTACAGTATTGAGAGCAGGGAATTGAGAGGCATCTACAGCATTATACAAAGTTACATTAAAGCTAAAAGAGAATGCGAGCAGTTAAAAGGAGAATAAAATTCCATGTAAAGTTATGAGTGATGGAAACTAACATTGGAAACATAGTGTCAATGTAATCACATAAGATTATAAGTAGTTATAAACACAAAGTCTATGTGATCCTATAGAATCATATAAAAGACACATAATAGGTAGCCCATCATTCAGGGAAAGCTTGCCTGAAGAGGAAGGTCTTTGCCTGTTTCCAGAAAGACTACAGAGATGAGGCAGTCCTGGCCTCTAATGGGAGGGAGTTCCAGCAGCCAAGAAGGCCCTTTCATGGGTTCCCACGATATGTAACTGTGAGGGTGGTGGGATGGAGAGAAGGGCCTCTCCTGATGACCTTAACAGCCAAGTTGGTTCATACTGTGAGATTTGATTTTTGAGGTAGGTAGGACATAAGAAAGAAAGAATATAAAAGAAAGAATATAAAAAAATCACTTGCAAATCAGTTTCTGAGAAGCAGGTGCCAATTCATTTGTCCTACAGCTTTCTCTCTGTCATATTTTTCAGATGTCTTTAAATATGAGCAAGTTATCTTTGAAGACAAAGTAAATGGGCCCCTGATTTTCTTTCAACTTTTTGTGTTTTTTCCCACCAAGTTTCTGGATGTGTTAGCATCACGTCAAAATACCACTGGTTGTTCCACATCTAATTTCTACCTAGACCCTAGAGCAGTGGTTCTCAACTTGTGGGTCCCCAGCTTTTCCTGAACTGCAACTCCCAGAAATCCCTTCTAGCACAGCGAGTGGTAGAGGCTTCTGGGAGCTGCAGTCCAAGAATAACTGGGGACCCACAGGTTGAGAACCACTGCGCTAGAGCATACCACAACATCTCTTATCAAGCCCTCAGATACAATCAGATTCATTGAGGTCCACAAGACTAAGATTCAAAATGTGGATTTGCAGCAGGCATTTCTTAACCTACAAACCCCACCCGATGAACTGAAAAAAGAAATTTGCAGGATAAGACAGGTGCCTAGTAGCAACAAGAGGAACAACATAACACTGACCCCTACAAATGTTCAGTGTTCTGGACTATAAATTTACAGGTTTGTATAGCAAGCCAGTACTCCCTTACTAACTGCAAACCAACTGTGTCCCACATCTACTCTGGCACCACCACTACAATTACCCATAAACTGGGAGCTGACTCCACAATGTCATTCAGAGAATTAAGAGCTCATTTACATATTCATATTTTAATATGATGTATGCCGTTCGCTGTCAGGAGTGACTTTGCATTATACATAGGGTACAACATGCGAAAATGTTATAACAATTCTATAGATTGGTGTCTTTATATTCCTGCCAAACACTCTTCCACTGAGCAGGGAAGGAATCTCTCTTTCCCGCCTCCATACCGAATTGGTCAGATGCGCATGGAGTCTGGGAAGAGCTGTCAGGGCTCCTTCCACAATTAGTGCATTTGAACCTCACGCCATGCAGAGCCTGGCAGCTGGTTGGACGGGTTCTAAGGGCAGGGGTTGAGTCACCACAGCACCTGCGGTGCCATGGTTCATATTTCTATCCTCAGGGGTATGAATATGGAGTGTCCATCTCTTGACCTTCCAAGGCACTCTGCCACTGGCCCTCAACTGGGTACTGCACATGAAAGGGATGTAAAGGGGGATTTAGGATGGAGACACCCAAAGTAGGCTATGCCCATAAATTCCAGTGCACCATCTACCAGCTTAAACAGAGCTTCTTAGCCCATGTTCTTTATATGAATAAACATTTTTCCTGCAGTCTTGTATATAGCTGAAAATTGTTTTCTTTGGCAAGAAGAACATGGCTGAATCCAACCACAGAAACACCATTTTTCCTGAGTTCAGAACTCATTGCTTTAACACTTCAGAAACCATACTCTAACTTGGGACCTCATTACCTGAAAAAGTGCTTCCTTCCAAGGAGAACAGCCCATGTGGGGTGGTTGAGGATTCCAACCTCAAGAGATGCCCAGAAAGAAAAGAAAAGAAAAACCCTGGGCCTTCTTGATGGTCACTCCTTGTCTTCGGAAGTCACTACTGCCCCAAATCTGCCTAGTTTGAAACTTTTAAATGGTCTGTAGAAACATGGCTATTTAGGCAGGTTTTCCATGAGCCTGCTTAAATACCATCTTAAGTCAGTGTGGTTTTAATAACGATCTCAGTTCTGCCTTTCTTTTAATTGTATTTTTAATCTTATCTTTTTATCTTTTTTTCTTTGATTTATTGATGGATTGTTGTTATAAATTATTTGATGTTGTACACCAATTTAATTTAATTTCTATTATCTGGTTTGATAGATCGTAGTTAATTTATTGTATTTATGTCATTTGTAATGTCATAAACCACCCAGAGTGGCCCCGCTGCCATATGGGCAGTATATAAATCAAATAAATAAATAAATAAATAAATAACCCTTGTGCTTAGTCAACAGGTATTTTGCATTTACTAATTCTACCTGTTGTCAGGATGTTGGACATGATTTATCAAAGCTTGCATTAACATACAGTATAAGTCTTTAATATTTAACAATATTTTAGTATTTTTAAAAAATGTTTTTGTCTGATCCATAGAAGGTTTGTTATCAACACTTTGAAAGTCTATTATTCTATCAGTGTTAACAACACAGTTATCATGTTCTACATCTCACCATGCTTGGTCCTTACCCCGCAACTTTCCTGTGGCTACAGATGTGAATTTTAATATGCAAAAATCCACACTGAAATCAAACTGTTCTAAAGGTGCCAGAAGCTATCTTTTTGTTGTTTTGTTGTGCACCGGTGACATGGAGATTGTGTGTGTTTATCAAATGAAAAAGTGATGTCATCTTTTGCCTTTAAAATGGGTCATAGCTGAGTAACAGACCTCAGCATGTTAAAGGTAAACTTCTTAGCCAATACTGTATAATCAGAATGGATCTGAGCTGAATTTCCAAAAGACCCTCAAGATTCATGGCATTTGCTGCCAATTAACGACGAGAACGCTGCAGTAGATGGATTATTGTTCTGATTTCAATCTAAAGTTGGCAATTCAATATAGAGATTTTGTGCTGTACTTTGTCCCTAAACATTTTTCCAAGTCACATGGGTAAGCATTGAGGATAGATATCTTGTTTTTAATCTAGGACCAAACTTGTAAAAAGATAATGAATTGCCCAGAACTAGTCAGTGAGATCTGAGCCAGGTTTTTCATTTAGCCACCATATTATCCTGGCTAGTGATCTGTGTCTTTCGAGGGCGCTACCCCTTTACATGATCTACTGGGACATGGCAGTGATACTAAGCAGCAGAACCCAAATCAAGGTTTAGATCCTAACTTTTTTTCCTGAGGACCTAGACGTGTCTGCAATACAGAGCAGGCCCCAGATGTGCACACATCGCTCATCCCTGCGAACAACAGCTGCATGAGAAGTGAAACATCACGTGCTGTGTGGCCCCATTGCACTTTGTGCAATATTTAATTCTAAAAATAACAAGCCCAAGTGCTGGCAATTTGACACACAGAGATGACAGCTGAAACACCAGAGATGCTACTTTGTCAGTTTCTGAGCACCATCAGCAATTTTAAAGCGTTCTCCACAAATGGGAAGAAAACTGGTCACTGAATTATTTGGGTTCTTTAGGCTGCCTCCCATTTATTTTCTGTGGTAACTATTTAGAGTCTAAGCCAAGACTATCAAATACGAGGTCCTGAAGCAAGTATGACCTTTGGGAGGGGAACGGGGTTGGGGTTGGGGGGTTAAAAGGCCTATTCCTGTCGCTACGGCGAAATTCCCATCATTTTCAGGGCAAGAAAACCAGCACTCTTAGGACAGCAAAGGTCTTTGACTATCAGAAAAGATGCTTCCAATAACCGCTTTAACATCAGCCCTTTCCTTGCTAAATGTGAAGTGCAGAGTGACAAGTAATACAGAGAAGACTGTAGGCCAATCTAGTACAGCCTTCATTAGCCAGATGCCCTGCAAATGTGCTGGACTACAAAGTTCAGCTTGATGGGCCCTGTATTCTTTAACAGAATATGGGTGCTGTTAAATATTGTGGTGCCGGGCTAATGGGCATCAGTGATGCTGGCACAGCAGTGTTTTGGACACGGCAAACATTTTTCTGATTTTCTGTGTTGAATGCTTCCCCCCCTTCCCTAACTAAAATAAAGGAGAGAAAGGAGTAGGACTCAAAATGCCCCTCCTGGCATTTTGCATAGAACCAGGGAGGTCATGCCTGAATAGACCATTTTGTGTACCTGCTACTGACCTGAAGCTCAAAAGAGACAGGTTTAAAACCACAAGAGAAGAAGTCCAGTTGCCATGACTCAAGTTCCAGGTTCAAGCATCGTACTGTACCATGGGGGGGGGTGACTTATGGACTCTTGGGACTGTTTCCCCCTCCCACATGCACAGCCCTGCTTAGATTTGATCCAGCAGGACTCTCCTTATGTTACTCTTAGGCATAAACCCTGAGAGGAAAGTCCCAGTGGGCTCTGTGTGGCCAGCCCTCAAGCCAGCAGGCCTAGGGTCATAGGGTTAGATACACTATTAAAGTGGTAAAATAGCACAGGTGGACTGAAGACTTTAGTCACTTTAAAGGTACGGTGTCCTTTGAGCTGCTCCTTCTTTGCTTGAGGTTCCAAAGGGAAATAGAAAAACTCCCTTCAAGCACTTGGCTGTGTGTCTACTGGGCCATGACTGGCCTCCAATTGCTTCCCTGGACAAAACAGTAGTGGCTGAAAAAAGACAAAACAGTCTAACTTGATTTCCCAGGCTTGAAAACAAGACAAGCTAAGCCAACAGCCCACACCTGTTACAAATCTAGCTCTTCTCACCTTTCCTTCAACTGTCCTAACTGCTTCCATCCAGATTTCACCATGATCACCCAACGCCCCACTCTTTTCTTCATGCGTTCTCGTTCTCGTTCTCGTTCTCGTTCTCGTTCTCGTTCTCGTTCTCGTTCTCTCTCTCTCTCTCTCTCTCTCTCTCTCTCTCTCTCTCTCTCTCTCTCTCTCTCTCTCTCTCTCTCTCTCTCAGTCTTCAGCAACAACCATGACGTCTCTTCTCTCTTGGAGAGGCACTCCAGTCATCTGAGGGCTGTGATGGGCTGATCTCAAGTGAAGGTGGGCACCAGCCTTGTCCCATCACAGTTACCTTCTGGATAATTCTTTTAATCTTGCTAGACCATCCATTTAATCCTGAGGAGGCATTTAGTGCTAAATAATAAAGTGAAATAAATATCACTTGGATCAACTGTACATGTATATTAGACAATTGAAGCAGCGTTGTACCCCTTTAGTTATCACGGTTCTACCATGTGGAATCCTGGGATATGTAACTTGGTGAGGGACTAATTTCTCTTCTAGAGAACCCTAAATCCCCCAAAACTTTCCAGCACTTTCTCACCAAACTAGAAATCCCAGCTTTCTAAATGAGAGAGACATGGCATTTAAAGTGTTATCCAACTGCTATATCTATGTAATGTAAAATGACAGGGACTGGACCCAGTGAGCCATTGGTACCTTTCCAGCCCCACAGTTCTAAGATGATGAAGATGATGACGACGCAGTTTGGCCATCATTGGAAAAAAATCAGGTTTCTGTGTGTCCCACTATCAGTGCAAACTATGTGCTCATTCTCTTGAGGATGTTATTTGTTTTTTCTGCCAAATGTCCATTCTGATTGGCCATCCTAGCTAGAGAGTTTCCTTCCCTCAAATCTTAGTCCAGTCACTTCTTCCCCAACACCTAATTAGCTCAAAAGCCAACTATCCTCCTTAGAATGGAATGTATACAAATAAGACTGTTGCTGTACCATGAATTTAAATGCACTCTCACTGGTTTCCTATGATGACACAGGCTACCATCTATTCTTCTGAACATTTAGGGACTTAAATACTACCTTCTTCAATACTGTTGCAAAGTAGCACAACACTGATTCTAATATAGAAATCTCATTTGGCATGTGAATGGCCTTCTCCTCAAAGTGCTTTTTAATGCAGAATAAGAGGATTAAATCCCTTTTTTTTTTGCTAAGTCAGTGCAAAATAAATGAAAAGGAGTACTATAAAATGTTGCTAATAGTGTGTTTTTGTATCAGGTGAGGTAACACATAGCCGTGATTAACAGAGAATTTACCCTCTATAGAAATATTTTGGAATCTCATAATGGGTAACGGGAGCCATTTTGAGTCTCTGCATCAGGAGAAAGATGGCCTATCAATGAGACAAGTAAGGCAGATAAATAATAATCTTCAGTGCACAGGAGTAAGGAATAGTTTCTCCTGCAGTCCTTGTTACTTTCACATTGTCTTTGTAACAGGGAATGATCACAGTATTAACCTGCTAGAAGTTTCATGTCTTTGGGGAATAGCAAAGGGTCAGAGCAAGGCATCTTTGAAGACAAATCTGAAGATAATAGCAAAATGCCTTTCCAAACCTCAAGGAAGATTCAAGCAGGGAGCAAGTGAGGAGGAAAGTTAATATGAAGCGCTAAGCAAGTGAAGGTGTCTAACAACCTCTGGAAGTGAAATGAAGCGTAGAATAGGACAAAGTCAAAACAACAGCCAAGGACAAGCGGCTGACAGAAAGAAAAGAGTGGTGAGAAACCTATCTAAAGAAAAATGTGATTATGTGCTGTTTTATAACCTTTCCTTTATTGTGTGTGGTGAAGTGCTAAGTGGAGGAGAGTCGTCCTGGTTTAGCCACCACATGACTGCTTTTCTTGAAGGACAAATGGTTTCTCCCTCATTCAAGGCCCCCTTCCAGACATGTTGTCCCTGATACTGTATCAGGGATTGAAAGTAATTAGTTATCATCAGTGTGGTTATCGTAAATGAGCTATGTTTGTTAACAACAGCTAACAAAAGTATATTTGAAATACAATTTTAATTAACAAGACAGCAGTAATTTTGCTCATGTAATGAATAACCTTGGCTAGTTAATTTCCAGCGTTACTTGCTGGGGGCATTTTTAGGCATTTTAGAGGAGGGGTAGGCAGAAATGATAAAAATATAACTCCATTTTACCCCTTCTGAGATCTACAGTATGTTATTGGGTTTAAAGTAACTGAAAGTAATGGACAAGAAACAAGCAGCATAACTTGTAAGGTACATGTTATTTTGCTAAAATGGTCACAAATAATGACCATAGCATACTCTTCCAACACCATAATGTGTAATGCAAATTACTTTCTGTGGAGACTTGGGTAGAGAACTAGAACCCAAAGGAGTGCCGGCTGCCCCAAAGAGAGAGAACTGGGGTGAATGTTGGGAAGAACAAAAAGGAAGGGAAGAAAGGCGAAACAGACAATTGAAGGAGGAGCAAGAGAGAGAGAAGTCGCCAAGAATAAATTTGAGGAGACACTCCGTATTGGCGGACAGGAAAAGGCGGGAAAGAATGAACCGGTGGTGATAGAGGTGGGGTTTGGAAATATAAAGGGAGGGGCGCATATTCTACCCCCAGGTTGGCACTGGGTATGGATACAAAACCCAGACACCTTGAGGCGGGAGAAGATGATGATGCCTCATGCAGAGGTGGAGAGTTATGAGGAGAGCACATAAGGCTGGCTGTTCGTACTGGGGCGAGAGGGAGGCGGCAGAGTGTCAGAGGAAGTTGAAGGAAATAAGAAAAGGCCTTGCTCTAGACAAGTGGGTCACTCAGAAGGTGGAGGAAGAGGGAAAGGAGAAGAAGTACTCCTTGGGAAGGGGTGTCACAGTCCTCAAGCCTAAACCCACCAGAAGGGGAGGACGGAAGGAATGTGGGACCCAAACCTCCTGGGAGGATGGGGCAACACTGGAGGAGAAGGGGAAGGAGGCTTCACAAGAAGTGTGAGACATAGCCTCGGTGAAGGGACGTTGTGGGAGGAAACCCTCTCTGAGTTAAGCATATGTTCTATCCCCGTATTATGTACCCCCTCTTGTTTCACCTGTTGCCAAAACTAATTTGGAAATGGTTAAAGTTGGTACCTCCATTTTCTTGGAAGAATGAAATAAATCAGATGTTTTGGAGACTTCAAAGATGGACTATGGGTGGGAGGATGTCAGGCAAAAAGAGGAACATGTACCTTACAAGTTATGCTGCTTGTTTCTTGTCTCGGTACTTTGGAAGGACAAAGGACACTCTTTCAAAGATGAGGATGTACACATATTAGACAAAGAAGATAGGTGGTTTGAGAGAGGAGTAAGGGAAGCCATTCATGTGAGCATCAAAACCCCCTCCCTCCACAGCGGTGGCGGCCTCAGGCATAGTCTATCTGCTACTTATCAGGGTGTGCTTTCCAAAGTACCCAGACAAATCAAAAAGCCTTCACCACCAAGGCCATAGCTAACGACCTATTCTTGATAGGTTTCAGCACCTTAGGCCATTGTTCACCTTAAGGCTATGGATACTATTGTCTCCCTAACGAGCCTATTCAGGCCATTGTTCATCTTATGAGCCTAATTCAGATCAGGGTGACAAGAGGTCAAAGCTGACTGACTATAAGATGGAGGACTCACCCAGCTGTATTCAGACTGATGAAACTGTTTGGATGAGCAGCGAAACGTTTCTATCTCCCAAAAAAGAAGTCCAGTAGCCGTGACTCAACTTCCAGACATGGAGAGGAAATCTGGAAGATGGGCAGGGCTGGATTAAGACCCTTAGAGGCCCTAAGCACTTAAAAGATTTTGGTGCCCCCTCCATATACAGTGGTACCTCACAAGACGAATGCCCTGTAAGATGAATTCTTCATAAGATGAATGCAATTTCCGGGTGTAGGTATTTTTTGCAAGACAATGGTTTGCCTACTGGATGTCTTGTGAAAAATCCATTTTATGGGGCAGGTGTTTGAATTTCACACACCCACAACCTGAGGTGGTTATGGGTACGCAAAATTCAAAAGCATGGTCCTCCATCCCGGCTTTCCTGACCGTGTAGCACCTGGTCTGTGGGTGCTACACAGATGGGAAAGCCAGGATCGAAATTGCCACCCCACCCCATTTAAATCCTCCAGAGTAGATTAATTGACTTTCAGTGCATTCCTGTGGGAAACCGTGTCTCTTAAGACAAATTTTTCCTAAAACATATTGACCCCTAGAACCAATTAAATATGTCTTAGGAGACACCACTGTATTTGTAATTCAAAATGTAGACAACACTATACCATAAAATAAAATTTTATCTATCAAATGTAACTTACAGTAAGATGGAAAATAATGTTTATTTTTGTATACTTCCACTGTACTGTATTTATATTGGAAAAGATTTCTTTTTTGTTTCTAAAAAAATACTGCATCCCCTTATAACGCCCAGACATTTTAGCAGCGTTGTTATAAGACTGACCCCTACATTTTGAAAAGTTTACCCTACAAACTTCACATAAGAACTGCAACACCTGATTTGCCATTTCCTCACCAGTATGGCCTTAAAATTTCCAGAAAAGTTAAAAACTGATCAGAAGACTTTCGTCTATTGAGGGGGGGGGGGGATTCCCCACTCCTTCATAGCCCTTGGCAGACATCTACACTCTCTGAGTGCTCTTGTTACTATTGTATATATCTGTATGTATTTTTTTCACTTAATGTGTGTGTGTGTGGGGGGGGGGGCTTTTTGCAGATCCTGGTTCAGCTGCACCATTTGCAGTATTGCACCGTATGGCCCATGGACCCTGGTAAATTTGGGTATGGAAAACTTCTGTGGTGCCCTCTCTTCCCTCGATGCCCTAAGCATGTGCTTATTGTGCTTAACGGCTAATCCAGCCCTGGTAGGGGTGTTTAAGCCAGGTGCTAAAAGGCACTCTTTCCCTTAATTCTACTAAGAGTGACTCTGTTCCTTTTGGCTGCTATTGAGATGAATTCGTTTTTTTTTACTTAATTAAGTTCCTCATATGACCAGGCATGTAGCAGCTCTTGAGGTATGTGTCCTCAGAAAGATCTGCATGTTTCTGCATTGTCAGAATTTCACACACACACACACACACACACACACACACACACACACACACACACACACACACACAGAGTATATCTTTTTAAGGATTTGGTTTAACAAGAAAATGGCTCGAGTTTTGATTCTCAGTTCATGTGCCACGTCCTTCAGAGAATATGCCCAAGTAAAATAAGCACTCAGCAAGTAAACAACAATTCTTCCACCTAAATTGGCCCTGTCAAAATCCACAATGCTATTATTTAGGACATCCTTCTATCTCTGCTTTTTCCCAGTAACTGTGATCTCCAAAAGCTTTTTGAGATGATTACTGCCTGTAAAGAAACTGTGAACAACAGCCTAGACACTTCTGGAAACAATAACTTAAATGAAAAGGAAATGGCAGGGCCAGCTTTGTCTGGAGAGGAATATTGTGTGCCACCAAGTGAGAAATATACTTCCACGTCCCTTCCCTCTCTCCTTGCTGCCTTGCTTTGGGTCTGCAGGATCCCAGATGTACAGCAGTTCATAAAAAGTTGGGCTGAATGAGTGAGCATTCTCTAAACTTGATTAAAAGAATGGTGTATCATTCCCCCTGATTATAAAAAAGATGGATGTGTAATGTAAGGATGCACTGCCTCGTCACCAATAAACAAATGGGTCAGAAGAAATCCTTTCTATTTTGGAGGATACCTGAGATAGACAGAAAAATCTTCCTTATCAAAAACATAATAAAACCTGATGAGGACCAAAGGCAATGCATGAGTCACTAGTACAAAGGAAGGAGGACAATCTCCTGACTGAAGGCCTCATTTGGTCTTCTGAAGGTCATGAATGAGCCCCTAAGGAATCCATCCCCCCCTTCATCCCCTCCCATGGCCTCTACAGATGCTGCCCAGGAAAGGGAGTGCCTACTATCTCCTATCAGTGTTGTCAATTTCCAGGAGCTTCAGCTGAGATCCTTCTTATTACGTCTACTACTGGCCATTCTGGATGGAAGGTCCAGAAGAGTCATCGTTCTAAACTTCTCCAAGGAACTGATTGTGCCTCCCGATACTATCCAATTCACGAAGGCCATGGATGAAATAATCCACTACCATTTGATACACCATTTTTGTTCTCCACCTGTGCACTGAAGGTTGGCAACAAAGAGCTCCATGCAACTGACACTGGGTGTAGAGATGGGAATGAACCAGTTTCTCCCAATCTGAGGGCAGCACAGGTGCAGCTGCTCCCACCCTCACCTCCTCTGCTCACCAAGCCCAGCTTGCATGGCTTTTCTACCTCCTCAGCTAATCCCCCAGTCATGAGCAAGAGCACATATGTCTCTGCTACTCCCTTTTGCCTGAGATCAGCCAGGAGAGTGGGGCAGAGAAGCCTGAGCTGTTACCGGGACTGGAAGATCAGTCGAGGAGGTGCAGGAAGCCAGCATGCTGGGCCTGGTGAGTGGCTGGGTGAGCCAGAGGGGGTGGGGAAGGGAAGTAGCAGCAGCTGTGCTGCGGACCTTCATGAACTGGGACAAACTGGGATGAACCAGCTCATGCCCATTTATAATTGGGAGCGAAGGTGAAGGGAACCAGGGGGCTTGCAAGAGCTAGTCGTGTGATAGGAGATAGGGTGTCATTGTGCTCAGAAAATTTTCATTCTCCAAACATTCTCCCTTGACACTTGTCCAGAGATTCCAGCAGGTGCAAAATGCGGCAGCCAGACTGGTGGTGGGTGCCCGTAAATTCGATCATATCACCCCAGTTCTGGTGTGCCTGCATTGGTTGCCTGTTGCTCTCTGGATAAGGTTCAAGGTCTTGGTTTTGGTTTTCAAAACCCTCCACGGCTTGGGACCTGAATACCTGGTGAAGCAGATCTTCCAGAGATCAACTGAGGCCAGACCCACTCGATCGCCACAGGCGCGCTCACTCAGGGTGGCCACACAAACAAATAAATAAATAAATAATTTATTTATTTATTTATTTGTTCCGCCGCTCTCCACCGAGGGTTTTCCCTCTTTGCCACTTTCCTATTCTATCTTGCCTTTGTTTTCCCCATTGCTTCTGCTGTTTTATCTGTGTTTTTAACTATTATTTATTGGAAACCGCCCTGAGTTCCTTTATGCAAAAAGGTTTGCGGTATAGAAATGCACCAAATAAAATAATAATTATTATAATAAACACATGACTGGAAGTGTCCAGTTCAAGGTTGGGACAACATCTATGAGGGATGCTGTAGTTTCATGCACTACACACTGCAGGGCCCGCCCTGAGTTGCATGACACTGGATTAAATCAGTTCTCTTTACTCGGGTACTGTGAACTGCATCTCCAAGTACTTTTTACGACTGTCGATGCTGAGTAGAAAGAGAGCAAAGAAGTTCCTTTTTAATTCAGTGATTTTCTTAACTGGAATAAACATATATTCAAAGATGGATCCCTACTGCATTTTCAGCCAGATGAGCCCATTCATTCATTCATTCATTTTATTTGTTTGTTTAAACTTGTGCCATGCCCAATTAGTGGACAGGTTAAATAATCAATATTTTTTATAAAAAAAAAGTGGTAAGAAAAAGTCTGAGAGAGGCATTAAGGCCTAGCTGTGCTCCAGTGAATATGGAAATGACAGCTTCAGATGCTGAAATTTCAAGCCAGTAAAGCGGCAGTTAAAACGCCAACAGTTTTCCACTCTTAAGTCGAGTTGCTCTTAAGTCGAGCTGCTCTTAAGTCAGGGTACCACTGTCTTTATGAGGATAATCTGTTCCGGAAACATGCTTGTAAACCAAACTAACTATATATCAAAGTAAATTTCCCCATAAGAAATAATGCAAACTCAGATGATTCGCTCTGGGGCCCTATAGACCAATACTGAACACACAAAATGCCAAAACTCACAAAAGAACTTGGATAGACATCAATATCCACACCACGGTCTAAGTACCTGGCTGCGGGATTATTTATTATTTATTTATTATATTTATACCCCGCTTATCTTCCTTGCGGAACTCTAAGCGGCTTACAGTGAGCGACATGCGCCAAATAGACAAAAAAAAGATCTGCTCTCCTTGGGACTATCAACTGGATTTTACTTCCTGTTTTTAATGTGACAATAATAAAATGCAATTTGTAGCCCTAGACACACTTGACTAGCTGTCCCATGATTAGAAATGGTTTGAAAAAATAAGAAAGGACGTTGGAAACAAATGAAATAATAATATAAATATAAAGAATAAATAAACCTGCACCCTAACCTGCACTTTCCTTTGAAAACTTTTGTGGCCTTACTTAAGCAATAAATACATTCTGCGCACCCACATCTTTTGTGCTTGGTTAACCAACCAAAACCCAGAGAACAGGAAAGAAGAAAAGGAAACCAAGCTGTTTGGATGAATAGCAAAACGTTTCAATCTCTCAAGAAAAAGAAGTCCAGTCGCCACGACTCAACTTCCAGATAAACTCCCCTGGATGACTGAGAATCTTCACAGACATAGATTAGAAAGATGAGGGGGAAACAGAAGGGAGAAAATAGAGGGAAAGGAGGAAAATGGAGGCATATTGTGGAAAATAGGTGAAGAGGAGAAGACTGAAATATGCTTTCAGTAAAATAACATGGACCTGTTGGCTGAGGGTTGCGTAGCCCAATATCTAATTTTCTATTAAGTCTTCCTAATGCCTATATATAGGAATTTTGTGAGCAAGATCGAAGTGCAACAGCAACCAGGAGATGGGAGCATGCCAGAGTTTGTTTACAGGAGGAGAGACAACAAGTATGCATACATATATTTGTGTGCATGTTGCCCCAGCTAGAGGCCACATGCAGTCCTTGTGCAGAAAGGGGTTGTGTACCACTAATGTACAGAGATATACCCCCCATGTAGAATTCCCCATGTTTTCTTTTCCAACAATAATTCTTGTCAACATGTGTTCCCTCTTTTAAGTGGGCTGTTTCACCACATCTTTATTTGCTTTTATTATTGTTTTCTAAATCAGGAATGGGTATCATGTGATCTTCCAGATGCTGTTGAAATGCCTCTCACATCATCCCTCTCCATGGGTTCTGCTAGCTAGGACTGAGGAGCTCGACAGGCAGTCAACATCTGAAAAGCTCAACCACTCTGCCTGCTAATTCCCTCCCATGCCTGTATTTCAAAAGGTTTCTTCATTGCACAGCAATGTCTAATTCAATTCTTGGGGGGGGGGGGGACCCAACCAAACAAAAAAAACCACCCTCCAGCTTATATATGTGAGATATCGTGCTTCTATATCCACAGTTCCAAGAAATGCCTCAATATTGCTGCAGAATACCGTGCTTTCAGTGCCAGCAGGAAAAAGGGTGCCAAGTTTTATGTAGCAAAGAGCAGCCGGAATGTTGACAACACCAGTGCCAGCAGTGAGGATGGTCTACGTCAGTGGTTCTCAACCTGTGGGTCCCCAGATGTTCCTGGACTGCAACTCCCAGAAGCCTCCATCACTCGCTATGCTGGAAAGGATTTCTGGGAGTTGCAGTTCAGGAACATCTGGGGACCCACAGGTTGAGAACCACTGGTCTACATGATACCCTCTTGTGCTCACTACCATTCACAATTTTCAGACATAAAACAGCCCTGACAATGATTTTGTGTTTGGGTGAGAAGTGGTTAATTGATGAAAAGAAGAGTCAGCTTCTGGGATTTCCCATTGTTTTATGTCATTTTGAGAACGGTAGTGGGAGACAAAATTCAATTCATTTGGAATGTGGTGTTGGAGAAGAGCCTTGCTGATATTACAGAGAACCACAAATGCAGAAAAGTGGGTAGTCAATCAAGTCAAGCCGGAACTCTGACGAGAATGAAAATGATTTGACTGAGCCTATCCTATCAGGCATGTACAGTATCATGAAAATACAGAACAGACCAGAAAACAGGGAGTGACAGTAGAAAGAGAGAACAACCTAAACTGATATGTTGTTGGTTTGTGAGATCTGAGAAGAGCTATTAATGATAGGACAGTTTAGAGATCATTAACTTGTATAGTCACCACACATCAGAAACGACTTGATCATATATAACATTGCTTCAATTTTTTCTTAATTACCAGACAAATGTGTAGTAGCAAGATGGGCAAAATGGTAGAAACTATGTCAGGATATAGGCAACAAAACTCATCTGACATCTAATAAGACCACCCCCGACTATAAAGCAAAAAACAGTAATTTCACAGCTTAAACAAGTGAACGTCTGAAGAGATCTGCTCTATTCCTTTTAAAATATATTTTAAAAAGTTTTTACAACCAGAAATGGAATCCCTTTCCCAGCCCCAATGCCTGTTTGGCCAGGAAGAAGTTAAAAAGTTCTCTTCCTGAGAGTCAGCTGACTGGGGCCTAATTGACAGGATTAAAATTCAGAATGCCCCAGACCTAAAGTTCATTTATTTTTTTGAAAACTGGTGTCAGGAAACTGGTTTCAAAAATGTTTACTGAAAGCCATTAGGGCTGGGACAAACAGAACTGCTCTGTGCTTTTTTAATGCAGAAATGCTTTGAATATTCCTTACAACATTGTATACAAATTCACTGGAGATAAATTGCAAAATGTCTCCCTTTCTCAGGCCCCGGTCACACAACCATTTTGGTGCTGTGTTTGCTGCAAATGACTGCACAGCAAAAGATCGTGCCTCCAGTCGAAGGCACAGCATTTTGGCACCCCAGTCAACCACACCCCCTGAAGCGCACTTTAACTGCATCATCCTACACCACCACTAGGGGTTCGATCAAATTGCTCCTCTTAATGTTGCGCAGTTTTTGCCGCATCAATTGCAGTGCAACCGGCAAAAATTCACGCCATTTCGGTCCCCCCTTTTCTGCCTCTTTCCGCTGTCCTACTTTAATCAATTGCTGGCATTTCAGTAACTGAGCACTTCAACAAGCTGCAAATTACCTGGTACAGTGACCAATGGGTCACTGTACCAGAAATTTTGTCATCCGTTTCATTTTCGTTACAGCAATACATTGAACTGCTTTAAATGCTAAAAAAATCACAAAAAATTGAAATAAATGGTAACGAAACTGTAACGAAACGAACAAAAATGCCCCATTCTGAAACTATCGCATGAACTCTTGCAATAATACTAGAAAACTGACATGCCAGTAATCGACAATAGAGATGGGCACAAAACGAACAATTTTTCGTTTCCGTTTTCATTTTTTCGTTTCGTTCTGCAACAAAACAACAAACGAATTTTGTCTCAAAAATGAAACGAAACGAACAGAAACACCAGAAATTTTGTCATCCGTTTCGTTTTCGTTACAGCAATACATTGAACTGCTTTAAATGCTAAAAAATCACAAAAAATTGAAGTAAATGGTAACAAAACTGTAACGAAACGAACAAAAATGAAAACGAATGTTTTGCAAAAATTCATGAAAAACGAAAACGAACCGAAACGGACCCCCTAAACGACAAACGACAAACGAAACACCATTTTTTTTATTTGTGCCCATCTCTAATCGACAAGCAAATCACTTATATATATATAAACAGCCATCTAACCCACCAGCAGTTAAGCCCTTAACGATCGCCTCAGCCACACAGCAGATCACAAAAGAACAAACGAACCTACAATCAGCAACAGAGCAAGCAAACCACACACCCCCAGCAGTATTTATAGAAGGACTTCAACTGAGATCACGCTTTGCTTCAAGAAGAAAGAAGCCAGAACACCAGCCTGAAGATGACGAGTGAGACCTCGTCGAAACGTCGCCAAAACAACCAGATTTCTACACGGGAAGAAACCCGAATCCACCCTAACATGCATACCTATACCCGTGAAAATCTACGAAAACAAATATCCGACCTCTACGGGGAGGAAACCTTCCAGCTGACCAGAACCTACGAGAAACTAGAAGTCCGAAGAGCCACCATCTTATGTGACATTGCATTCCTACGCAACTGCCGAGATAAAAATGTGATCCCCACAAGCTTCCAACTGAAATTCCACTCAAAAACCCCATCCAGCGAAAGGATCCTGAAAAGAACAGAACTAGCCCTAATCAGAAACGAACTACACAAGAAAAGATACCTACTAGATCAAACCAACAGAGACCTACTCACTCTCCACCTCAAACTCAGCAACAAAATCCACCCAACACTCTGGAACAAATCCAAGCAACTCGCCGCCTGGAGAGCTGAAACAGAGACCTCCCACAAGACAGACATACACACCAACAAACTCCACAAACTGGAAAAACGCCAGAAGCCCAACCCCCCACAGCAGCCCATGAAACAAACAGTTCACAACATATCAGACAGGACACTCACCACCGCAGAGACCAAAGTCCTGTCCAAAGGATTCAACTTTGCAGTCGCCCCCAGACACATCCCCACTGAAAACATCATATGCGGAGTGGAAGCCAGCCTAACCAAAATCAACCCAGATGAAGCCAACAAAATCAGACTCGAAGTCACCAATATCCTCTGCTCCAGCAAACCACCCAGAAGCAATTTACACAAAGAAGAACAAAAAGCCCTCACCAACCTGAGGAAAGACAACAACATAATCATTCTCCCAGCAGACAAAGGCAATGCCACAGTGGTGATGAACACATCTGACTACCAAGCCAAACTATCCAACCTACTACAAGACCCTGCTTACATACCTTTGAACACAGACCCCACCACCTACCTGGAAAAAACCACCAAAGCCAAAATAAAAGCCTCACCCTTAAGTGAAGAAATCAAGCCAAGCATCATCCCCAGAGAGAAATCATCCAGATGCCCTAAGCTCTACGGCCTCCCCAAGTTTTTTTCACAAAGAAGGAACACCTCTCAGACCCATAGTCAGCTCCATAGGCTCACCCCTACAAAACCTGGTTGTTGGCTTTTCTTGCCAAACAACTCCAGCCCTATGCAGAATCCATCTCTTCATACGTACAAAACTCGTTCCACTTCATAGAAATTATAAAGAAACAAGACCTACAACCCAATGACCTACTCGTGAGCTTCGATGTTGTTTCGCTCTTCACACAAGTGCCCATTCAAGAAGCCTTGACAGCTATCCACAACAAATACAACCCCCCCCAAGCACATCCTAGATCTGACCAACCACTGCCTAACCAACACATACTTCATCCACAATGGACAAAGATACAAACAGATAGAAGGAGCACCCATGGGATCACCCCTCTCACCGGTCATCGCAAACCTATATATGGAACACTTTGAAACCAACGCGTTACAGAAGTCCGAACATAAACCCAAACTCTGGCTCAGATATGTTGACGACACCTTTGTTATCTGGCCACACGGGAAAGACAAACTGAACAACTTCCTCACACATCTCAACAGCCTACACCCCAAAATACAATTCACTATGGAAATAGAAGCCAACAACCAACTCCCCTTCCTGGACGTCCTAATCTACAAAAAACCCGACGGCTCCTTAGGACATACCATCTACCGGAAAAAAACACATACAAACCGCTACTTAAATGCACAATCACACCACCACCCTGCACAGATCAACTCCGTAGCAAAAACCCTCATCTCCAGAACCAAACGCCTCGCTGACAAAGACCACCTAAAAACTGAATTACACACTCTCTCGAATGCTTTAATTGCGAACGGATTCCAAAAAAACACCATCACCAAACTAATCCAAAAAGAAACACCCCCCAAGAACCAAGAAACAGAAGAGAACAACGGCACTGCCCTCCTCCCTTACATCAAAGGCACCACAGACAAAATCAGCAAAATTCTCCACAAACACAATATCAAGACAGCCTTTTGCACCGAACAAAAAATAGCCAACATTTTAAGAAACCCCAAAGACAAGATTGAGCTAGAAAACCAAGGAGTCTACGAAATACCATGCAAAGTCTGCCCAGCCACATACATCGGACAGACAAACAGGAGAATAAGCGCACGCATCGCAGAACACAAGAACGCAGTCAAAAAAGAAGAAAAATCTTCCTCTCTCTTCCAGCACATAAAAACAACAGGTCATGAAATTGATTTTAAAAGAACCAAACTCATCTCCAAAACTGAACACTTCAACAGTCGAATAATCATGGAAGCCATTGAAATAGAGAAACACCCAAACAACATGAATAAACGTGATGACACCTCCCGCTTGCCTGACATCTGGAAACTAGCCCTGGTCAACAGACGAGCCTCTGTCACAAAGACTGACACCAGGTCCAAAAGGACACAAGATGCCACCACCTTCCATCCACACCAAACACAAACCCAGACCCTCCCCACAGATGAAACGAAACCACCATCCAATAACAAAACCACGACTGCACCATCTACCGCTACTCCCCACTCCAGCCACCACATGGAGCACACTTACACACGCCAAAAAAACATTGGGAGACCACAGACACGCAGCCAGACCAAAATGAATTCACAAGACACAGGACCCCACTCCACCAAAGCCCAGGATGCTGCCAGAACACCCATCACCAAGGTCGTTAAGAAACAAAAGGCTAATAGACACACATCCAGCACCTCACCCACACATGATGTCTCTAAACAGCCATCTAACCCACCAGCAGTTAAGCCCTTAACGATCGCCTCAGCCACACAGCAGATCACAAAAGAACAAACGAACCTACAATCAGCAACAGAGCAAGCAAACCACACACCCCCAGCAGTATTTATAGAAGGACTTCAACTGAGATCACGCTCTGCTTCAAGAAGAAAGAAGCCAGAACACCAGCCTGAAGATGACGAGTGAGACCTCGTCGAAACGTCGCCAAAACAACCAGATTTCTACACGGGAAGAAACCCGAATCCACCCTAACATGCATACCTATACCCGTGAAAATCTACGAAAACAAATATATATATATATATATATATATATATATATATATATATATATATATATATATATATATATATATATATATATATATATATATATATATATATATATATATATATATATATATATATATATATATATGTGTGTGTGTGTGTGTGTGTGTGTGTGTGTGTGTGTGTGTGTGTGTGTGTGTGTGTGTGTGTGTGTGTGTGTGTGTGAGCATGACAGAGAAAAGCAGATCAATAAACAGGGAAGAGATGTGCATTTGGCAAGACAGGATGCACAGAAAGAAGTATAATACAGGTATACCCCTGCCGTTGGGGTGTTAACTGTGCATCAAACGTCATGTGATCGCCTGCAATTTTAGTACGCATCAAAATATGATGCGCAGTTAATAACTGTGCAAACGAGGCCTAGGACTGTGACTCCCATTTCTTTCTTGAAAACAAACCTGGGTTCTTTTATTTTTGTTTCTTTACTTTTCAAAGACAATGTGTCTTTTGATACTTTATGTGACTTTTTATTGCTCTCCAAACATCTCCCTTCTTGGCTCACAAAGAGAGTTCCAAAGTAGATGGTAATCTACTTTGGAACTCCCTTGCTCCTAAGCATCTTCATTCAGAGCAGTTCCCGCTTTTGAAAGACCTTTTTAAAAAGATCAACACTGCACCTCCTAAAACCTGGATTCTTTCCAAATTAAAAAATGAAGTGGGTGGGACCAACCATTCTCTTTCAGTGTAAGACAGGGATGTCCAAACTTCGGCCCTCCTGATGTTTTGGACCACAACTCCCAGAATTCCAAGCCTGTTTTGCCAATGACAAAAGACTGTGGGAGTTGTGGTCCAAAACATCTGGAGGGCCAAACTTTGGACATGCCTGGTGTAAGATGATTAATATTTTCAGTTTGTTTGAACTATTTAAAATCTGGAGGACATTTAGGGTTGCTTGTTTCTGCAAGGGGAAAGGAGTACAATTATTTTACTTTTAGGAAATCACAACTTGAAAACCCTTTGCCCAAACATCCCCAAATATAACATCATGCAAGAGCAGGTGCTCTGCTATATCTGTGCCAAATTCAGTGCTGATCCAAAGTCCAGTTTCAAAGTTCTAATTCTCCCCCGATGCCCCCATGTTAATTTGGTCAGCTGCACAAGAATATAGTTGCAACTACTGTGCAGGTATAATAGACAAGCAGGTATAAACACATGCGCAGAGCAACAGGAGGTAGTATACTTGTCTATTAAATCATGGTTTTGTTCTAATGACTGTTGACATTTAAGATGTGTTTAAGATGTTCTATGGCTTTCTTTGTGTGTTGTTACGGAATGATCCTCAGTAAAGCAGAGCTAGCTAACTTATTTCCCATTTTATCCCATTTTATTGATTTCATTCTCTATAAATATGTTATATTGTGCCAGGAACAGCAAGCCCCTTGATGGACCTCTCTACTAATTTTGGCTCTTTGTTCAACATAATTCACTCTAATAATAGCTTCCTATTATTAGATTCTTCTGTCCTCACAATCTATTCCTGTTTCTTCAACAAGATGAACATTTTATTCCAGCTGAGCCTATCAGTGCATAACTTCTGGGCACAAAATGTCAAAAATTAGAAACTCTTGCAGGAACAGGATAATTAAGCTTGAAATCCATACTTGCTTGAAGTAAGTCCCTTTGAACACTGTGGGGCTTGCTTCTGAGGCAACAGGCATAAAATGGGGCTGCTGAGCTGGAATGCCATCGGTATCTCCCCTCAGAGTACAAAATGCAGATTTGGGCAACCTGCCTGAAATCCAAAGCATGCGAGTTAGGACATTAAAGAAAACAAAGCCCCTTATTGGACTCAAAGCTGCTTGTCTGCTATTATATACTCTCTCACACCCTTCACTTCAAGAATGTGTAGTTCCAGATTAGTAGATGTTAAAGTTGGTGAGTGAGCTATTAATTTATTGATTTATTATTGGTTTTATTTGTAAAATAAGAGCCTCATGGTGCATTAGTTGAACTGCGGTACTATAGCCAAAACTCTGCTGACAACATAAGGTAGCCAGCTCTAGGTTCACTCAGCCTTCCATCCTTTCAAGGGTGTTAAATTTAGTATCAAGCTTGGGGCAAGTGGGGGGATATGTGGCCTGCATAATTAAATTGCCAGCTCCCCAGAGAATGTTTTAAGCCTGACAGGGCAGTAGTGCATACAGTCAGGTCCATAAATATTGGGACATTGACACAATTCTAACATTTCTGGTTCTATACACCACCACAATGGATTTGAGATGAAACGAACAAGATGTGCTTTAACTGAAGACTGTCAGCTTTAATTTGAGGATAGTTACATCCAAATCAGAAGAATGGTGTAGGAAATACAACAGTTGCAAATATCCTACCCACTTGTTATGGAACTGAAAGTAATGGGACAATTGGCTTCTCAGCTGTTCCATGGCCAGGGGTGTGTTATTCCCTTATTATCCCAATTACAATGAGCAAATAAATGGTCCAGAGGTCATTTCAAGTGTCCTATTTGCATTTGGAATCTGTTGCTGTCAACTCTCAGGATGAGATCCAAAGAGCTGTCACTATCAGTGAAGCAAGCCATCATTAGGCTGAGAAAAAACAACAACAAACCAATCAGATAACAAAAACCTTAGGTGTGGCCAAAACAACTGCTTGGAACATTCTGAAACAGAAGGAACACACTGGTGAGCTCAGCAACACCAAAAGACCCGGAAGACCATGGAAAACAACTGTGGTGGATGACCGAAGAATCCTTTCCCTGGTGACGAAAACACCCTTCACAACAGTTGGCCAGATCAAGAACACTCTTCAGGAGGTAGGTGTGTGTGTGTAAAAGTCAACAATCAAGAGAAGACTTCAGCAGAGTGAATACAGAGGGTTTACCACAAGATGTAAACCATTGGTGAGCCTCAAAAACAGGAAGGCCAGATTAGAGTTTGCCAAATGACATCTAAACAAGCCTGAAGAGTTCTGGAACAACATCCTATGGACAGATGAGACCAAGATCAACTTGTACCAGAGTGATGGGAAGAGAAGAATATGGAGAAGGAAAGGAACTGCTCATGATCCTAAGCATACCACCTCATCAGTGAAGCATGTTGGTGGTAGTGTCATGGCATGGGCATGTATGGCTACCAGTGGAACTGGTTTTCTTGTATTTATTGATGATGTGATTGCTGACAAAAGCATTATTGATGATGTGATTGCTGACAAAAGCAGCAGGATGAATTCTGAAGTGCAGATGGACAATGACCCGAAGCATACTGCTAAAGCAACCAAAGAGTTTTTTAAGGGAAAGAAGTGGAATGTTATGCAATGGCCAAGTCAGTCACCTGACCTGAACCCGACTGAGCATGCATTTCACTTGCTGAAGACAAAACTGAAGGGAAAATGCCCCAACGAACAAACAGGAACTGAAGATAGTTGCAGTAGAGGCCTGGCAGAGCATCACAAGGGATGAAACCCAGTATCTGATGATGTCTATGCGTTCCAGACTACAGGCTGTAATTGACTGCAAAGGATTTGCAACCAGGTATTAAAAAGTGAACATTTAATTTATCATTATTCTGTCCCATTACTTTTGGTCCCTTAACAAGTGGGTTGGATATCTGCAAACTGTTGTAATTCCTACACCATTCACCTTATTTGGATGTAACTACCCTCAAATTAAAGCTGACAGTCTGCAGTCAAAGCACATCTTGTTTGTTTCATCTCAAGTCCATTGTGGTGGTGTATAGAACCAGAAATGTTAGAATTGTGTCAATGTCCCAATATTTATGGACCTGACTGTACATTCCAGGCAAAAATCAAGGAAAAAAACAATAGACAAGACAAGAACATGTGGCACCTTAAAGACTATTATATTTTAATGCAAACTTTCATGATCAGGTCCACTTCTTTGGACATATAGTAGCAGAATTAGATATTCAATGTAATGTATACAATGAAATATAAGTTTCATACGAAATGTTATTGGCTGTTGGATGTCTGGCACATTGGCATGCAGTGATTTGGCTTGTGTTGTTCTAGGACTCTGTTGTATATACACTCTTCTGCATGGTGGAAAAAGCTAAAATCAAACAACAAACAGAACAATGAACCACACAAACATGTAAAACAAGATAGGAGGAATGTATCAAGTACAAAATCAGGTGGTACATTGCACCAAAAAATAATAGAAGAGAGTGGCAGGGCAGGGCAAAGAAAATTATGGGAGCCTGCCAGCAATTGCATCTCCAAAGATAATTATTTTCAGCAGTCTCTTCAATATCAGCAGGGTAGGGGGTGAGGTGTAGCTCAATTAGAAACTGGTTCCAGAGAATAGGCACCACCACTGATAAGACCTGGCTGCTAGTGTATCATTTTCTTCAGTGTTACGAACCAGAGGAGTTTTGCCTAAACAGAGCTGGTGGTATACCTGAATCATCTTGGGAAAGGTCCTCTGCCAAGTAAAAGCATCCCAAACTATGAAGGGCTTTATATGTGAATACCAAGTCTTTGAAGGCAGGCAAGCCAGAACTGGGGTGATGCAGTCAAATCTGGCCACACCCACCAGCCACATGGTGGCTGCATTCTATATCATTTAGAGCAGTGGTTCTCCACCTGTGGGTCCCCAGCTGTTCCTGGACTGCAACTCCCAGAAGTCTTCATCACTAGCTGAGCTGGCCAGGATTTCTGGGAGTTGCAGTCCAGGAACATCTGGGGACCCACAGGTGGAGAACCACTGATTTAGAGTCTCCCAGCCAACTTCAAGGAACGTTCTATCTCAAGAGTGTTGAGATCACCAGAGCATGCACAAGTATCCTGAAGGATCCCTCATCTAAGTAGGGGCAATAAGCCTAAAATGGTTATAGCCCAATTTGGTTATGGCTACAATCTGAAAATCCCAGGAGAGACCCTGATCCAGGAGTCCCCAGACTGCAAACATGATCAAGGTATAAGGTCTACCTACCCCATCCATCTTGGGGAGATTATTTCCTAACCTATCTGAAGAAAACCCTCACCAAGGAGGAGGACCTCTGTCTTGTTTGGATTCAACTTGAGCCCATTTACTCTGGTCCAATCCAAAACTGAAGCCAAGCAACATCCTAGGGTCTGGATAGTATCCAGCAGAGAAGATGAAAAAGAGAGCTAGAATTGCATGCCAGCAGAATACTGGTGACACCTTCCTCCGAATCTCCTGGTGAATCTTCCCCCAGCAACTTAAGATAGAAGATTTAAAGATTCTCTCGGTGTGTGCAGGCACATGGAGGTATGGTTAGAAGCTTGCCATTTTTTCCAACAAGGGACAAATACACCCCTTTTTTCAGAAGAGAGAACGGTCATTGTATGTTTGGGCAAGTTGTTTTGCAACATGTTGTACACCGCCCTGAGTTCCCATGGAAAAATCGGCCAGTTAACAAGTACAAAAATAAATAAATATAAATAAATAAATTTGATAAAGCAGATGCAGGGCTTCCCGAGACACATCTATGAACTCAGCAAGATCTATCCAAGATTGTTTTTACCCCACCTTTCCCATAAAAAGGACCCAAGGTGGCTTACTAAATTGAAAAATAAACAATGCGACAGATAAAAACAATGTTCTTTAAAAGGAATTAAAATATATTAATATCTCATTGATATAAGCAGTATTAAAAAGCAGTCCCTCCTATAGTCAGCTAGTTCTGAGTTCTGTCCCCAAAATAGGTTCAGCACCAGGCCAGCTCCTTGAATGTTTGGCTTACAACCTGGCACAGATCGACCACATCTACAACACCCGCCTTCCCTGGGCAAGCATGTTGGTGAGGTAAAAAAAAAAGCTACAAAAGGTCCTTGGGTACTTTGACAGCCCCTTGCTTCATTGTAACGTGAGCTTTCCTAGACTTATCACCTGTTCCGTAAGCTGCACAAGGTGTTCTGTCCTATCTATGGTGGTGGGTGAGACTGTAGAGAATCAACAAGGCTGCAACAAAATGAAATACAGAATGTTAACTGTCACCAAAGCTGGCATTAGCTTTCCATGAAATGGTTGCTGATAATAACACAAACATCTTGGAACAAGGTGAGCCAGTTAGCTCATCCTCAGTTCTAGGAAACCCTAATTCCAATTTAGACCTCTGGGGACAGAACAAAACTTCCTAATGAATCATAACACAGCTGTTCAGCTCCCTCTGAAGTTTCTTTACTCTACAATGGCTACTTCAAGGTTTTCTTAGAAGATACTCAAACACATAGGGTTCCCCCCCCCCTGAACCATTAAAGATAGACTCCGTCAAGTGTTTGCCTGCTAAGAAAATTGAAGGACAGGGAACTATGAAAACTGTTCTTATGGCATGTCCTAGTTTAAGGCTATACAATAAAAGTCCCAGAGAGATTTTCGGTAAAATTGCCAAGGTTAGAATTTAGCCAGAGTATAAATTATCTGCACAGAAATAAGAGGAAATGTGATCTTGTTTACTGGAACACAGTTGTGACATTTTTGTATTAAAATTGGATCACGTTTTAATTTTAAAATGGTTTCGGTATCAAGATTAGAAAAAAAATCTAAATCTTTAATAAATCTAAATCTTTAATAAAATAAATATCAAGAACTAAATCTAGCATAAATAATTTTTAATAATGTTGAGAGGTTTGCTACCCAATGAATCCATTCTAAATACATTTGAATTTTGCAATCCTGGTGCTACTTAACAATTCAGTTTTTCTCCTCCCAGGACTGTATCTGAGGGCTGCCGTATTTAAAAGAAATTATAATAGTTAAACAATTTGTTACATTTTCCCTCTCTTCCAAGGTGCTCAGAGGGATTCACGTGTTTTTTAGCCCCTAACATTGAATTTTTACCAGTGATAATGAGAGATAAGCTACACTAAGAAACTGCAGGTTTCACCATTGTGAGTGTGTTAAGTCTGTGCAAACATTTTAACAAGAAACACAAAACAAAGCCATGCCAAGCAAAAGGACATTGTGGCACTTGGAAGACTAGCTGCAACATTTTAATGCAAGTTTTTGTGGCATATCAACACTGATTGACCTAACCTTTCCCAGTGTGTAAGAAAGGGATTTCAACCCAAGAGGTAAATGTACGTAACTGATAGTCCCAGGTCAGATATGCCAATTGAATGAATGGGGCAGGTTACTTCAATGCTTTTACAAGCCCCCATTGATTTAAATGGGTATGCTGCACTGGGAGGAATCAATTAGATTCCCTTCCAGATCTTCCTGATTCTAGTCTAGCAGTGCTTGCCTCACCCCAGATAACTCTGGGTTTCCTGCCTATCAGAGATCTCAGCTCTCTTTGCATTGTGGCCTCCTGGCTTACAAATTGTTTCTGTCTTATTGGAAACATTGCATCATTGGGGCTTCCTTGTTGTTCAGTTTTGTCACTTTGTTTATTTTATGTTTATGTTTATGTTTATAATGTTTATTATTGCATTTATTTTATCTCTTTGGTTTTATGTCTAAACTTCCCAGAATAGAGCTTTACACTAAGGCCGTTACTTCACAAAGTGCCTCGCTTCGAACCGACCTTGCCTTCGCTGTGAATTCGGTGGTGGTCACGTGGTCTCCCTTCGATCCCACCCCTATTTATCAGTGCTCACGCGCTGCATTTTTACTACCGAATCGATTACTACCTCACGTGCTCCCTTCGCATTAGGACGCCGCTTTGCAACGTTCGCTTGTTCCCATCCTTAAAAAAAAAAAAAAAAAACTCGGCGTATCGATGCATCAATACTTGGCTGTCATTTCCGACAGAGCTGGTTATGTGTCTAATCTGGTGGTGGAGAGAAGCGGGCTTGAACCCCCCCCCCTTACGTGCTTGAAAGCCAGCAGGGTAAGGGACTCCTGCCCAACCTCTCCCCTTTGGATGCGTCTTTCCTCCCTCCCCATTCCCTTCTCGCTCCCGGAGGGTGTGCGGTATGATTTTCAAGTCCTCCCTCTGATGCAGACCCGACCGGATCGCCCGGCAGCGGAACTCCCTGGGCGTCCCACGAGGGGACGGAGGTGATCGGGCTTTAGGGCGCGTTGCCGAGTCGGAGCGCACGTGCGCGCGCAGTTACTGCTTCTTGCTGCGCCGAGCATCTTCAGTTTGGAAGCCGAAAGGGTCGTTTGCAGATTTTGGATATTTAAAAAATAAAAATAAAAAAAAACCGAGTCCACACGTCACGTTGGGAGCGAAGCGAGATGCGAAGCGAAAAGATTCCCGGCCGCTGGCAGGGGAACCACTCACCCCGCTTGGAGCACGGTAAAGGGGGCGTGGTCGGGGTGGCATCGCAGCCAAAAAGGAGGAGCGTGCGGACTGAAACGATCGATTCGCAAAGAAAGGAGGGGTTGCCGCGAAGCGAGCGGTTCGTGAAGTAACGGCCTAAGATAGATAGATAGATAGATAGATAGATAGATAGATAGATAGATAGATAGATAGATAGATAGATAGATAGATAAATGTAATCTAATTTTAAGCTGCAGTTGCACATTTCTGACATGTATTGGCAGAACCCTGGCAAATGGGTGGAGAAAGATCCTTTGGTTAACATTTTAAATCTTTTGCAAATTTGTTTAGAATTATTTAATCATAGGTACATCTTAGACAGATAGTTGTGTCCCACAACAACATACTGTACTTCTCTAACTCTTTTATAAAAATATTGAGGTTTAGAGAATTCTTAATCTTTAAAAATGTTATTTGGAGAGCTATTGCTGCATGTCTTTCAGTGCTGCAGTGTGTGCTCATGCACACACACACATACACGTGTATCCATGCACATGCCTTTGCAATGTGCCACTTCCTAACAGTATGCTACTCATGCCTTACCAATGATTCAAAAATATTACGATCTACATGCAGAACTGGTATTGTACAAGTTAAGAAAGAAAGCGGAGATGAGCAGAATGACGTGAGAACTGATGTTAGCTTCTAAGACAGCTATGTCCGGCACAGAACCCATTGTTCAAGGAATACATAGTGAAGCAGTCATCTTCCAGAGACCCAGCTCAATTAAAAACATTGCTCAAGATTTCAGAGTGATGGGGGTAGCATGGGGGGGGGCGGGGAGGACTTGTGGGTGGTTAGCTCATATCAAAATAGAGCCTTGGGCAGTGTTATCTGCAGTGACGTATTTATTTGGTGGTTTGTAGTGTTGAAAGGGAGGACAGAGGACCTCCCCCCTATATTTTCCCCTACTCTACAGTTTTGTTTTGTTTTTTCATACTTTCCTATGCACAGAATGCTAGGTAGATGTCAGGGTTACCGCAAGTCAGACATGCCTCCACTAACCACTCAGACACAGTCCTCTGATTGTCCTGTGGTGGGTTAATCCAAGAGACCCACATGTGCTGATGAAATGGGAGAGACATCTTCCTGCCCAGGACCTCCCCCCACCCCAAACCCTTTAGCCCACCCTGACTAAGCATTGCTTCCAGGGAGTTACCAAAAATCGACAAGCTTAAGCACTTTGACTCTTATGCCAACCTTGCAAGAAAGGGGTGCCAAAAACACAGGTGCCAGTAAATGGTTGAAGAAAGCCCAGTTTTAGTATCACCAACCCTCTTAATCCAAAACAACCCAACAACTTTAAAAATATGACTTTCACTAAAAGTGATTTTTAAAAAAAATCAAAATGAGCCCATCTTCACAACAGCCTCGACAGTTACTGAACAGTCAAAAAGCTCATGGAGGAAAATCAGCAGTCAAAGCACTGGGGCAAGAACAATTCCAGAAAGCCCTGAAAACAGTTGCTCTAAGTTAGAATTAACTTCATGGCACACCATTACTATTACTACTGTCATTGTCGTCGTTGTCGTAGAAGAACTTTCACAAGTATGGAAGATCCTTCCACTGCCTGTAGTTGGGATACAGCACTATGGCTGGAGAGAGGAAGGGATACAGAACTGAGATTGTTAAAACAGAGTTTCGGCTCTAACCGTTTCACCAGTGTTATATTCATTGTTTCTGCCTTTCCAGATCAGTCATTTGAATTTGATGCTGCATCCATTAATTCAGCCCTCACCGCTGAAAGACAGTACACATATATAACCTAGCTGAGCAATCCACTGCCTGTGTACTCTGAAATAGATTATAGCATCAATATTGATGGTTGTTAAGAAAACTATTACTTTGATTACCTTGAGGGCAAGCTACCCTGGGTGCCGAGTGAGAAATACATTTAACAAACCTGATCAAAAGACACTAACCTTAAACGTTCATAATTTGCTTCTTAAATTAATGAGTTTACATCTGCTTATTTAATAGACCAATCTTGTTCAGAAGGGAGAGTTAGGGGAAATCTGTCTAAGAAGGGAGTTTGGGATCTTGTAAAGGAACAAAGATATTAAACAAAAGGAGACCACTGAATGAATGGCGGGCTTGGTTCAACTGGCAAACATTTAGTGGGTCTGACAATATGGCTGCCATATTGTATAAATGGCATGTATGGTGGTTCCAGCCAGCTCATAAATCCCAGTTCAAATTTTGCCATCTTTTGAAAAGTGTGTGTGTGTGCACTTTTCAAAAGATGGTGTGTGTAGATATATGAAAAGTATGTGTGTGTGTGTGTATATAGATAGATAGATAGATAGATAGATAGATAGATAGATAGATAGATAGATAGATAGATATGCTTTTCAAAAGTATGTGTGTATACACACACAACACATGCACGCATACGTGTGTGTGTGTGTGTGTGTGTGTGTGTGTGTGTGTGTGTGTGTTGAAAGTAACGAATGCAAAAAAAACACCTCACTGACACCTCAGATTTGCTGTGCCCTTTTTGTCATTGAGACATAATGACAATCTTTATTTCATAATATCTGCTTACGTTTCTTTGGTTAAAGAGGAAAATGGAGTCAAAAGAAAGAAAGTAATGCAAGGACAATGGCTGGAAAAAGAAGGTTATTCTAAAAAATACGGGAGTTCTATCCGCTCTGGAAGGGGCTGCAACCTTACACAGGTCAACCTTGGTTCTTACAAGATAGCAAACGGCTTGTGCTGCTTAGAAAGGTAGCACTTTCTCGGCAATAATGATGGAGACTTAAACAGGCTGGATGCTATCAGAGGTCAGCCGAGTGCACTTAAAGGCGCTGTGACATGTTCCTGTAGCCTTACTCATTAGAGCAGCAAAGAGCATCCTTGCGATGCTTTAAGGAGGAGGGTAGTAAGTGGGGAGCCCACTCAGCATCTTGATGGAGAAATTCTACTGCAGAACAGCAAGGGGGGAGAGACCCAAAATATCTTTTTTTTTAAATGCAGGGGATCAAGACTTATAAAAAGCATCGGGAGTCAGAGGCAGTTATCATCTCCTAGAAACCTTAACTCAATGACCAAGTACATAGTTAAGGCAATCCGGGGAGTGTCAAACTCAGTGGGACCTTTCTCCCTGATGAATGAGGAGTGAAAAATCATACAATGTGATTGCGGTGTGCATGCCTGTATTAGTACATTTATGCGTGGATATCTGGGAGTGGGGCAGCAGAAGGGATGCAGACTCTTCCTTGTCATCCTAGATGTATCAGTTATTTTAATTGTTTCAATAGCTGTTTCAATCATAAGAGAAGCTAAGTTGTAATGGCATTATCTGTGCATGTGAATTACAGTGGAACCTTGACTTACATACTGCTTGACTTGCATCATATTTGACTTGCAGCAAGAAGGGGCCTGTTTGACTTGAGTCGCAGGCTTTGACTTACATCTCGGAGCCCCGGCACAAGGCACAGGAATTGTGCGGCACCCACAACCCAGCATCGCGGCTGCCGCCTCCAAACTGCTCTTGCTTTCTTCCCCTCCTCCGGCAGCGGCGGCTTCGGCAAGGCCAGCTCAGAGCACCTGGAGCTGGTCCTCGGCCTCACCGAAGCCGCCGCTGCTGCCGGAGGAGAAGAAGGGCTGGGAGCTCGGGGCTGGCCTCGCTGGTTAGATAGTCGGCTCAGTCTTGTAAAAAATCTGGCTGCAGAAGTCTGGTCCACAATGGAAGCATTTTAGTTGGGGAGCTGTAAAGTTGTGGGACTCTAATGGTAAGCATAGAGTTGTTCAGAACTTGGAACGTCAGGTTAAAAATCAGTAAAACTTAAATGTTAGACATTGTTACTATGAACATTAAAAAGTGGAGACATATAACTTGTGGACTATAATTCCACTGCCGCCTCCTCTCTTTGAAGAGACATTTCATTTACATCCCCAGAAGGAATCTCCTATCTCAGTCAAATTTGTGTTAAATTGCTGTTTTCGGGGGTCTTTTTCATCATCTGGAACGGATTAATCCACTTTCCCATTACTTTCTATAGGAAACGTTTGTTTGACTTAAGTCATGTTTGACTTAAGTCTAGACCACTGGAACGGATTAATGACGTAAGTCAAGGTTCCACTGTATTGTAATATGCCACTAGGAAGCATTGGCACCACCACAACATAGGCAGATTCCCAAGGACGTCCATGTGCGTCACTCTCCTTTTTTCATATGTTTGGCAAATGCTTTCTTTTCCCACCACATAAGCTTTTTTTATGTGGCAGGGGAGCAAGTTTGACACATTTGTTTTCAGTGCTTTACAGTTTCTTTTTTTCAACTCAACTGGCAGTGGCAATCATCATCATCATCATCCCCTTCATGGACACAGGCAGGAGGGGCTTGCATGCTTCTGTGAGGTTGAGTGCTATGCTGGTGGTAGTGTTCTTATCTGAAGAGTCTCCCAAGCTAGAAGGTCTCAGCTGAGAATCCAGACCAACGGTGTCCACCAACCATCAATTTTCGTGAGAGGAAATAAACAGAAAGCAATACCAGATCGGTCATCACTGGGGTCAACAAGGACAATGCCAGATGCTACAGCCCCAGAACATCTGGTGACAAATGGGCTACAGGGCTCAGTAAACTCTGCTGAAGAACCAGGACAGGCTGCCGCAAAGCTGCTGGAACAATGTAAACACTAAACATGGACTTCTGTAAGGGTTCATCTTCTTCAACCCTCGGTTCCGATCCACAAAAGAGTCCAGAAGCATAATTCGTAGAAACATCAAATGCATTTTTACTAACAGCATTAACAGACAAGGCGCTTGCTTTAATATCAGGGTCTTGTAACAATGGAGAAAACTCTTTCATGTTCAACTCTTCAAATAAATGTTCATTACAAGTTACTGTTTGGCTTCTTTCTTTCTCAGCTTCTCTCAAAAATAGTGGGGACTGGGTGACCCTCTTCGCATGCACTGTGTCCCACAGCAGGGATGCTTGGCCCATTGGGCTACTGGGTTTTTGGCTTTTCCCCCGTTTCCATTCTGGGTGAAATCTATCCAGATACCCTGGTTTCACTTGTACCGACCATCTAAATTCATCCATGTCCTTCACCCTGAATCTTCCGGTCTCTTCCCTCAGTGGTCTAAAATTCATCTGAGTCCCAATGTCTCTCAACTGACAACCCCAACTGTGACTTGGCACCTCCCTTTCTACCCATACGTCCTCAGAACTGTCTGTCACCCAAAATGCTTCTTTCACTGGTTCTTCTTTTTCTCTCTTCTTAACACATTCTTCCCTAGTTTCACCCCTTAATACTAAATCACCCACATTCAATGTTATCACTTTGTAATTATTATCTTCTTCAGCAATCAGAGATTTAGACAGCACACATGGATTCCACGTAGTATTATCTCTCTCTCTCTCTCTCTCACACACACACACACAACTTCCCACCCAAAATTGAGAGATTATGAAATGCTATTATGAAGCAAACCCATCAGTCCATGGTTTTCAAAAAAAGAATAATGGGCATTTAGAAAAAGGAACACCCAAACAGTGACATAATGGAACAATAACTAATGGAAAAGAGAATGCCTATCATGTGGAGTAAAGAGTTTTCAGAACTGGAATTGCAAGAACTAGAAAAGGTGTCAAGAGAAAAATCAACAGAGAACTATGGCCATAGTATGGAAGCCAAATGGAGGGTAGAAAATAAACCATCTCATGTATAGCACAGTTACCATAACAACTTGTTACAAGCCACACAAAAAACCCAGAAAATTCCCAGAACTCCAAAATGGAAAATTTGGCTGGAAAGAAAATAAACCAAATTGCGTGCAGACATTAGCAACTTAAAATACTTAAAAGATTCAAAACTTAGAAATAAAATAAATAAATAAGCCAAGCTATGCAAAACATATGACGTAAAAAGGAAAACCATTGCTGAAATTATAGAAGAATTAAAACAACACATAGCAATTAACAGCAAAGAAAACTGAAAGATCTGATGGAAGCTTGAAATAATATAGAGAAAACACCCACTTTTGAAATAAGCAATGCTTACCCTAAAAATCACTAGCAGAAAATGCAGAGCGAAAGAAATTAGGCTCATGTAAAGATGATGCTCTAAAATTTTGAAAAGAAATCTGGGAAAGTCCAACTGGACGTAACAAAAATGCCTCATGGATTGAAGACATTTGTAAATAAACTGAAGGAAAGCACATGGATGATATTGTAATAACAACTGAAATGATTAAGAGCCAAGTGAAAGCTGTGAGAAAGTGGAGTGCACCTGGTCTAGATGAGCTGCACGGGTTTTGATTAAAGCATTTAACAAGACTCCATCAACCTATAGCAGTGCAATTTAATCGCTTACTCCAAAATTCTACAACTGAAGATTGGATGACTAAAGCCCACACATTTTTGATAACGAAAGCACACCAAAAGGGCAATGAACCCAGTAATTATTGACCAATTACATGCCTTCCAACAATGTTCAAACTTCTCACTGGAGTACTTGCAAGATCAATATATAATTATTTAATTGAGAACTACCAGTACCTAGTGGAACAGAAAAGGAACTTTAAAAAGTCAAGAGGCACAAAAGATCAGTTGTGTGTGTGTGTTGTGTTGCTACAGTCATGACCGACTCTTTGTGACCCCATGTCCATGGAGTTTTCTTGGCAGGAATACTGGAGTGGTTTGCCAGTTCCTACTCCAGTTGCTTATTGATAAAATAATATTAAAGGATGCTAAAAGATGAGAAACAAATCTTAACACGTCCTGGATAGACTGTTGGAAAGCATTTGACTCACTGCCACACAGCTGGATTAATGCCTGCCTAAATTTGGGGGGAATCAGTAAAAATAATCAGAAATTCCACAAGAAAAACATGGAAAAAATGAAAAATATTCTTAATGGCCCATTGTGAAGAAATTGGAGGAGTCAGCATCAAAAAAGGACTATTCTAAGGGGATTCTTTGCCACCACTGCATGTCAACATCCCACTCGTATCTATGTCTATAATTTGAAATAAAACTGGATTGACCTACCATATTTCAGAATAATCCAGAAAAATCAATTATCTGTTATACATAGATGACCTAAAACATTCCATGGAGATAGAATCAAAGCTATAAACGTATGGGCAGTTCTAGTAATCAGATACACCGTTTTGATAACAGACTGGAACCAAAATGAATTAGAAGAGTTGGATCAAAAATATTGAAACTCATTAACATGCATTTTGCACCATATCCAAAATAATTATATTAATACCGGTAGAGGAAAAAAATGAAGGTGACAAAAATGTGGACTATTATGAAAACAACAGAAACAAAGGCTCAATATAAGATATAACAATTTGAAAATGAATTAAACAATTTGAAAAATAAACCACCACATGAACAACACCTGAAAAATATTGATGGAATGCTTGATAATAATTCAATATGGGCATGACTAAAACTGGGGGCCATTAAGAGAGAAACCAAAGGTTTTGTATTTGCTGCACAAGAATAACCCTATAAAATCAATGTGATAAAAGCAAAGATTCAAGGAATTAGTGCTGACAGTTATTACAAATGCGACTCTGCTCAAAAAAAGATGATGTGTCGCATCTGATATCTGAATGTCCAAAGACTGCACAAACAGAATTAGACATGATAGAGTGGCAAAATTAGTGCTCTGGTCATTGCACAAAAATATAATTTGTCGGCATCCAAATTCTCATGAGAACACCAGTCAGAAAAAGTGTCAAAAAGTACGAAGTCAAGTTCTTGTGGGATTTCCAGATTCAAACTGACAGACACCTTGAACATAGCACACCAAACATAGTAGCAATAGAATGAAAAAATGTCTGATTCATTGACACTGCAATTCCAGAGAATGCCAGAGCTGAAACGAAAGAACCGGAAAAACTAGCATAATACAGAGACTTGGCAAACAAAACATCTCACTTGTTGATGAAACACACTTCAGAGATCTCCATAGTTATTGGGGATTTGGGAGCAATGTCAAGGAATTTCACACAATATTACAAGCAGTTGCTGATCTCAGAAATGACACCATCAAAGCTACAAAAAACAGCGCGCGCACTGCACTAATATTAAACAGCTACTTAGGTTTTTGGTTAAAACTTGTGTGTGTTATATATTACACACATGCACATACATTCAGCAACAATCCTTTGCAGAAAAATATCTCCCTGTCCAAGAGCTTCCTTTTTTTCATTATTTCATTTTATTTTTAAAAAATTATATGCCACCTTTCATCTAAAAAGGATCCAAAGTAGCTTGCAATATATATTTTGTTTGTAATTTGAATGTTCTGAGGTACTTTGAAGGCATTGGGTGCAGCATTGAAATATTTATACAAATAAATTCATTTCTGGAATAGAAACAGAGACTGACACGGTTTTTCAAATAAGAGTATGGCACTAATTACTGCCCTTCTTACTTCTTTGTACAGGGAGAATGTTCTTTAAACTGTTTACCAGAATTATAATATAGAAAGCAAACAATAAGCAAAAGAATTTAATTCTGTTTACCAGAATTAAAATATGGAAAGCAAACAACGGTAATAAATAAAACGTTGCAGGCTCATTTCAACAGAAATGTAGCCTAAGTGTGCAGAATCTAATGAAGAAATAAGTAAGCAAAACCAAACATCAGAAAAAGAATGTACAGGCTATAGAAGAAGTCCCCTCTTGATCACTGCTCCAGCAGATATAAACACAGATCACAAGAAATTAAATGGGTGTAACATAGACCGATGGGTTTCCGCTTTAAGGTTCGGGGGAGGGGGGAAGCGTGCTGGGAAAAATGGTCTTTATCAGGTAAAATACTTGGTTGAGCCTGCTTTTCAGGCTCAAGAGCTTTCAGTGCCTGACATGCCAGTTATAATTTACAGAACTCTTGACAACATCATCGGAGATAAAATTACACATTTGTTGGGCAGGGTTTTTGTTGTTGCTCTTGTTGAAATCAGAAGCTTGTCGAATGTGACCTTTTTCTTCTGGTAAGTATAAGGGGATGGAGCTGTCATCTGTTGGGTCACACATTTTTAACACCAGGCATCAAAAAAAATCTTCTCTGAAAGCTCTGCGGCCTATTGTCATGTCTGCTTGATGCTAAATGGGTGGCCAGCTGGAGCAATTGTGTCGGAACAGTTCATTAGATTCACTGCTCAGAGTTCTACCTGGCTACCTATGTAAAACCAACTTGGAAATACTGCTTTTGTGATACAGACCACCCAGGGTCCCTTAACTGGGTTAACCGGAGGGTTTCGGGACAAGAAGTCCAAGAAAGGACCATTTCCAAGCCATGTTTGGCTGAATTTATTTCAAATTTTAGAGAAAACTGTTCCTGTCCTATTTTTCCTACCTGAGATACAGCCTTCCCCTTGATAAACACATTGGTTCCTAGAGGTCCTCTTTGACAAGGGTGGGTGGTAGGCCTAAGGTCAAACATTCAGATAGCTCTGGAACTTACATCTTCCCACCTGTGATCATATTATGTCTCACATCCTGAACTGGTGGGACAGTTTGGCATCTTCTGAAAATGCATCGTGGCCATTTGTGGCTACGTGGTCACATGAATGCAAGCTGGGCATGTTGTGTGCTTTGGAAACTACTTGGAAGAACAGAGGCATTTAAGAGCCTGCTTCCATGGCTCAGCCCCCAGGAACACAGTCACAGCTATAGAGATTGAGGAAGATGATGTGGGTGGACTCCAGGTTCCATCAGTCCCATCAGCTTACCTCGTGGTGGAGAGTTGTGGGTATTCTACCCCAACAACATGGGGGGGGTAACCATCCCCGCATTAGCACAATGGGTTCAATATAAGCTGGAATGATTAAGATTAAAGCCCTCTAGGGCGGTGATGGAGAACCTTCGGCAATCCAGATGTTTTGGACCACAACTCCCACAGTCCTTTGTCACTGGAAAGATAGGCTTTGGATTCTGGAAGTCGTGGTCCAAAACATCTGGAGTTCTCCACCACTGCTATAGGGTAAATCGGTGGTTGCCGACCTTTTTCAAGTCACTGTACCCTTCTATAATAGCTAAGTAACCTGTGACCCCTCCCCTGCCACATTTGCATAAAAAAGCATCTTTAATAGGGTTAAAGTCATCCCTTCTCAGAAAGTGGAGGCTTGTCCTAAAGGGCCTGCTTCTAATACATACACATCACCTTCAATATCAGCTCCAAAAGGTTGAGAAAGAACTTACTGTATTTAACAGTGGCTACAACAATATAAATGGGGTGTGGTGACTCAGCAGACTAAGGCTCCGAAAACTGTTGGCTGCAAAGTTGGCAAGCTTGGCGGTTCGAATCCCGGGTGCCACACAGTGGAGTGAGCTCCCCTGATAACCCCAGCTCCTGCCAACCTGGCACTTTGAAAGCATATACAGTCGACCCTCATATAACAAACAGTTTGTATAACATAAAATCTGTACAATATAAAAAATTCCAGAGATAGGGGAAATTTGCTTAACATAATCGCCTATGGGGCAAATCAGTACAACATAAAAATGGTCAGTTAGGGATTACTCCGTTTTCAATGCATTCCTATTGGGAAATTTGTATAAAGAAAAATTTGCTTAACAGAATTTCATTTGGAGCGAATGAATTCCTTTATACAAGGTAGGTATCATTGTAAATATAAGTAGATAAATAGGTACCAACGTAAAAAGCAGGAAGGTAAAAACAGTGTTTCCTTGCAGCCATGTCGGCCACGTGGCCATGGACTTGCACAACACTGGCTCTTCAGCTTGAATATGGAGATGAGCACTGCCCCTAGAGTTGGACACCACTAGCATGCATGTGCAGGGGGGGACCTTTAGCTTTTACCTTTTTACAACAATGTAAAGCAATCTGCAATCCCCCAGAAAACACTTTGCAACTCCATTGCAGATCATGACCCCAATCTGGGAAACATGGTGCAAAAGCTACACAAATTGCCTTTATCATCCAGTAATATTAGGACCAGGCACAATGTACATAGGAACATAAGAACATATGAAGATCCATGCTGGATCAGGCCAAAGGCCTATCTAGTCCAGCTTCCTGTATCTCACAGTGGCCCTGCCCAATGTGTCTGGGACTGCACGAAACTAGACATCTGTCTCCTGATACCACTCCCCTGCATCTGGCCCTTGAAGTACCCTGGTTTTAAGACTGGAGGTTACACATCTCCATCATGGTTTGTAACCTGTGATGGACTTCTCTTCCAGGAATCTGTCCAATCCCCTTTTGAAGGCATCCAGACTAGATGCCATCACCACATCTTGTGGCAGGGAGTTCTACAGACTAACAACACGCTGGGTAAAAAAAATGTAGCTCCAACTTAAATGAAACAAACAGATAGATACACGTGAATGCCGATTTCCTTGTCTTGCTTTCCCCCTACATCTCCTTTTACATCAGTTGGGATGAGAAGACAGCTAAAAAAATGGTGATCACATTTTCTCTTGCTCATCTTTGGGATTTATGTTGTAATTGTGTGGGCCTTCTTTGAACCATCTAATTGTGTGTGTGTGTGTGTGTGTGTGTGTGTGTGTGTGTGTGTGTGTGTGTGTGTGTGTGTGCGTGCGTGCGCACGCATGCACACATGCATGCTTGTATCTGTGTGTGTACACATGTACACATATGCATGAACGTGCTTGCTTGCATAGGCACATGTGCCTACGCACGCATGTGCACGCCCTTTAGTTTCCAGACGGGTCCAAATCAACAATCTATTTAAAATAAAATGCTTTTGTGTTCCACTTTGTATTGGTGGACATTTGGAGTTCTATTTCAGGTTCATTAATATTGATGTGTCTGGTCCTCCTGGCTTATTTGGCAGGAGATTTGTTGAAATTAATCTCCAGCAGTGTGTGTGGTGATTTGTTGCTGGGTTGCGCTTCTGCTTCTCGCGTTCAGCTCTTCCCTAGTTAATTTTGGTTTTTTTCTGCTCTCGCGCCCTTTGCTGTGTCTGTTGCTTGCTTGTACTTGCAGGGGATGTCATGTCCTTTATGGGAATCTCTCTTTCACCAGCGGAAGTCACTGTGTGATTTTTTCCATCATTATGGACCTCTTAAATAAAATATATATATATATGGAGCTCTTGTTTTTGACAAAGTCCATGTTTCTTTCCTTTCCTTGCCTTCCTGTGTTATTTTCCATCCTCGCGGCTCTTAAATTTCATGAATAAGGATATACACTATGGACAAAACAGAGGCAGCTATAACTATTTTACCATGGTTTCCTAAAGCATGTATACAACTCTCAGAGCACACAGCACACTAACAAAGTCTGCACCATGTGTGTGAAAATAAAATGCATGTGAAGGAAGCGTCCCAAAAAAACCCAAAATGAAATAAATTGTAACTATGAAACTGTGGCCAAACTCCTCGTGTATTTATGCAAAAAGGCCTAAATTTCAGTAGCAAATTGCCGTAAGTTAAGACATATCTGTAGGCATTATCTACTGCATGTAGAGGTCATTCCTGCAGAGATTTCTTAATTTATGATAATTTGATTTGAATTCCTCCCTTGAGCAGGAGATTGGACTCAATGGCCTTAGAGTCCCCCTCCCTTTGGCAGAGTGGATTTCCAAAACACACGAAAGGTGATCAACTCTTTGAAAAAGGTTGCAATGCATGACCTCGCAGGGATATTCCAGCCAACTGCAACCTTAAGCAGCAGAGAATCAGGACTACGGAGAGCTCCCGATGGAGCAAACCTCAAGATCAGGTCAGGCAAGAGATCCACCCATGAGATTTACAGTATAATGAAAATGAAACAAAAATCAACAAGGCCATGATACCCAACAAGGACACAGCTATCAAAAATCTCCTAACATCTGGTGCTGATTTAAGGATATTCCTAACTATTCATGGATGCACAACCTTTTTAGCCAAAAGGACTACACCTGACATTGATGCGGGAGAGCAGACCTGCACACCTGTAGCCATGCTAATGCACACAGATCTCACTGCACAGACACACAAACAAATGCACACATCTTTCCTCCCATGTCTTGGCACCTACACTCATGTACAATAATTCTCTCTCTAGCTAAAACACAAATACATGTACATGCACACCCATACGAGCACAGAGGCACATGCAATGCAGTAAGCTGCAATGAGGACTTGGATGACACCACCGACCACTGAGATTTAGGGATAATTGGTGGAATTGAGATCCTTCCTCAGATGGCCGTTTCTTCATGGTGAGTAAAAGGGGAATTAGGGGTCATAGAAGGTGGCAGGGGAGGTTGGGAAAGGTTTTCACCTTTCCCACTCAAGAGCTGCCTGAGACTAAACTCAATATAACTAGGCACCAAAACTTGGAAAGGCACCTTTAAGTCGACATCTCTAATGAAATCCAGAAGTAGTAGAAAGATACCTGAGTATTATGCTTCCACTGCTCAGTGGTGGTGTTCCCAACATGTCATGACAGCCACTCTTTTTAAAAGTTTACCGTCCTAACTCTGCTGCCTGTTCTTTGTAAAGTTCTCAAGTAATAGAAACAAGGCCAGTTGGTGAGGAGAAGTACCTACTCTGTGCCTCAGGTCCCGGGAACTTAGAACAAGAATGCAGGTAACTGATTGCTTTTGTCTGTCTCCTTCCCTCGCACCTTTTTTGTTCTTTTCTGGTATGCAAGCAACTGCTTCCTGATCACAAGGCCTGCAGAAACTCTGTAACATTGGTGTGAGTTTTTCTACAAAAAGACAGCAGAGTTTCCTTCCATCGCCATCCTGTATTGTTTGTTAATTTTTTTAAACACCCACCCACACCCACACCCACACCCACACGTGCGCGCGCGCGCACGCGCGCACACACACACACACACACACACACACACACACACCACTCTCAAGCTGAACCCAATCTCTGTATCACAGTGAAAGGTAATGAACCTCCACTGAGTTTTGCTACTGGAAAGCAAACTTTGGGACGCTCATCTTTTCTGAGGCAGTGGAACGGCTTCTTTGGCTAAGGCTGCTGCCAGATCAAAACTTCTAAAATAATGGTTTATATACAGTAGCTCTGCAAGACTTCATTCATTGCCAATCTATGGAGTGGAACTAACTGAGATATTTCAGCAACACAGAGTACAGAACTCCTGGACCCTCTTCCCCTCTGGTTGGGAATCAGATGGTGATTGGGAGATGCCCCCTCCCCAATGCATTTGCCAGGCGTCTCTGGCCCTAAATCCAAAATAGCACAGCAGGCATAAGGGAGCAAAAAGCAGGGCCCTACGGTAGACAGGAAGCTTTCCCCTCCCTATTACAAGACACAATAACAAAAGGTAATTTTTCTACCCTCACTAATCTTAGGCAACACACGTCACTATCATCCTGCTTTATTTTCAGGCCACTTTGTTGTGTTGCAGAGTGGAACCTTTCAGGAGCTTCAGGCTAAGCTGAGCTTGCCTCAGGCAGCCAAATTGGGGAGGCAGCAGCAAAGTCTTGATGGAAAGAGCTGGGTCCCAGGCAGCCTCCTGTGTCAGTCTGAAGTTCTGCTTTCAGGATCATGGCCTATTGCCCAAGGACAAAACCAGGTACTTGTCTAGCCTGCTGTTGTGCATGGAATGGGAAGGGAAAGCTAGTTTGTTCTGTGCCTCAGGCAAGTGGCGGGGCTTGCAACAGCCCCATCTTCCTGGGGTCTCAGTGTGGGTCATGGTGCACATCTGCAGAGTCACTGAACACCTTGGGGATTGTGGTGCAGTAGCTGTTCCCCATTGCTTGTTGCACGGGCTTTCCAGCTAGGCTCAGGGTCCACTCTACACTCAGGTTGCAGATTACATCCCATTTCTAAGGGGTCCTTGCCATATATTGTGGGGACTGCTCCTACAACACCTTATATTTGACCATGTTAAGTGGGGCTGCTTTACATCCCAGTTTGGGAGGGAAGAGGAAGATATAAATCAAACAAAAATAAAGGAATGAAAAACAACCACAAAATTGCTGTGAGGTGTGGACATAATTGCAACATTAGTGCCACAGCTGCGGCCACTGATTAATTACAAAACCTCCACCCTGTAGTTTGATACTCAGTGGCCATCATTACTAGGCATGTAAAGAATTTTGGACGCAATCACTTGTGGGATTTTTATCTGGCAATGCACACCTAGATTTTATAGGTGTGCATTTAGAGCTGGGGAAGAGCTTCAGAAAATTACACACACATACACACACACCCTGGACCTACAAATCCCAGAATCCTCCAGCCAGTATTGCCCCTGGGGGATCAGCTGCAAATGACAGCATTTAGGGCCCCACTGTCCAAAGACTGTCCAATTAGTGAGTGCAAACCATAGACTCTCAGGGCATCAGACCATAAGGCCACCCTATATTTATGGCATAGATATAAGGAGCTCCTTATGATCCCTGGTCCCATGAGAGAAGATAATGAATTAAGTTTTGTGTAGCAGGAGAGGCAGCGGCAGCAGCTAAATCCAGTTCACAGGATCAGGCTACAAAACGAGTTGCATTCTACAAAAGCAGCGGCCTTTGTTATTTTTTTCCTCCCCAACTGCCGATGATGTCATCTTCCATGGGCGATTGCCAATCCTCAGCAGAAGAAATCCGTTTCTGCAAGGCGGCATCAAAACCAGCAACCCAAAATAAAGGCTAATTCCATGCTGTGAGCCCCGTTAAAACTGTACACATCTGCTTGGCCTTATAACTATTTTCAGTCCATATGCCAACTTCACATTGATAATACCAATGACGGTCGCACGCATGAATGGCTCAAATGCGGCATTTCATCCTTTGTTGTTGCCATCATTATGCTATATCTGGTCAATGGGAGTGCTGCATTTGCACATTTTCAATGACAACATATTGTGCCTTCACAAAGGCCATTTTGTCACATGTAATAACTACTCAGAATTTGTTTCCATAATAGAAGAAGCAGTTTGGTTGGGGGGGGGGGTGGAATATATATTTTACAGAGGAAACAAGTTCATTTGGAGAGTAAAAATGCTAATTTTCACCTTGTTTTTTTAAGTTTTAAAAACCTTCAGAAATGGCTTTATTCAGATTGGTAACTGAAGATATCTCAATGGACTAATACTTAAGAACCGATCAGTAGTAATTGATCGTCAAGGAGAATATAAAATTAACTCTCTCTCGTATTGAATGCCACATTCCCCTTTGGCAAAACTTAAGCGGTTTAGAATCATATTTATGTCCAAGTTTCTAGGCATCAGCATTGGAAATCTCAGCCCTACTCACTTAATTTGGTTTGGATAAGGTTTACCAGCACAAAATTCTATGTAGAACCACAGCTTGATGGTGTTAACATGAGATCCTGTTTCTTTCCTTCCACTATTTACCACTGTCCACTTTTTGTAAAAACAAACTGAATGCTCCTCTCAGGGGAAGCCAGGATGGCCTCATCTTTGCTGCCTTTCTGCAAGCAGGAGCAAAGAGCTTCCTCTTCAGGAAGGTTTTTTCTTAGTGACTGGCTATCTAAGAGGATTTTTTTTAATGGCTTGTTGTGTCCTGGTGTTTTAAAATGTGTTTTTACTATTCATTTTATTTACCATTTTTATTTTTTATTTTATTTTATTTCATTTTATTTTATTTATTAGATTTTTATACCGCTCATCTGGCAGAAAGGTCACTCTGAGCAGTTTTTAGTATAATAGTTGTTGAATTCTTTTTAAATATTCATGTATTTACTGTTTTAGCTTTTACAGCTTGCCTTTCAATGATGCAAGCCACCTTGGTCTCTTTAAAGAGAAAGGAGAGGTAAAAATATTTTGAAGGAAGGAATGAAGGAGGTATTCTGGTCTTTGCAAAATGCATTCCATACTTTTTTTAAAAAATCAGCACGCACAAAAACAAGATGAACATATTTATTTCTTCCTGTTGTATGTGTTGGTTAAACATCTTTAACTCAGAAGCTAGCTACACAGGCTGTTTAGCCCAGTGGTACCCAACCTGGGGTTCGGGACCCCTTTGGGGGTTGAACGACCATTTCACAGAGGTCTCCATGAGCCAGTGAAGAAAAAGGCACAAACGGCTTGGGTCTGAAGGAGGAGGGGGAGGAAGGGGGGAAAGAGTGAGTTACAGCTTGATAGGTTGGAGGGGATGTCACTCAATGGCACCGGAGGCTGCAATTGGCTGAGGGTGCCTGAAGAGGGAAGTTCTCTATGGCCCCTGCAGCAGTGGCCTGACAAAGGGGGTCGCAGCATTAGGAAAGTTGGGAACCACTGGTTTAGCTGAATGTTTGGGGTGCTGCAGGGTTGGGCTGGTGCTCTCTTAGAGATGGCAATCAGACAACATTTTGCTAGAACATAGCCTGCCCTGCTTCTGTCCCCTATCAAGAGGCTTCTGCTTTTCGGGTGCAGGTAGGATCGCTCTGGTTTGAATTGGTTCTAGCCCATATGATCATTGAAAGTGATCATAAGCAATCCTTGGCCAAAATGGTGACATAAGTCGAATAAGCAAGCCACTTCAGGATAATGAGAAATTAGTCACATCCCCTGCTTGGTAAAGGGCACGGGAAGTGGTTGGGAGGGTTTTTTTCCTGTATGTAGTATACCACTAATGTGTTGCATCAGTTATAATCTTTTAAAATAAATTTCCCTTGCCTTAAAGGGCTGGTGAAGATATGGCCTGCAATTGAATCCAAGACGGCATATGTCTAAGAGAGATCCATCTTGCCCCTTTTGCTAGCTGTTCCACTCCTTTCGGGAGCAGCTGCAGGTCTGCAGTTAATTGGGTATAATTGGGAGAACTCCTGATTGTCCCATTCTGTAGCCCTGTAGCTGCTTAATCTGTTTCCAAGTAGATCTGTGGGCCATGTTCCATTCAGTGAGAACCCTGTGACCTATGTCACATAGGCTGTGACTGTAGAAAGGACAGGGAGGAGCCCTCTCCTCTATTTTCTCCTCACAATTTAAAAAAAAACATTTGTCTACGTGAGTCAGAAAGGAGCAGGGAAGGAGGAGTCGGTAATCAAAAACGGGGGAGACTGGAGCAATCTGAAATGATGTCTGAATCCTTTCGCTCGTGTGAAAGATCACTCAGGTGAGAGACAAAGGCGGTTACTTCATGTCCTTCTTTGTTCCGTGACTAGTTTTGTACCGTGACAGTGTTGGTCGCAATCACGTGGTTTTGCCCCTGTTTCAATGTTCCCATGGTCGTGATAACTTGTCTCATGACAGGTGTTACCTTACGGTCTTGTACCGTGACAAACACTGAATTTCTCTAGCTTCCTTTTTCCTTTTTTTGGGGGGGGGGGTTAAAAATTCTTTTTCAATATTTCGCTTCTGAAAAGTCAAAATCTTTGCAGGCAGGGAGGGAGTCTGCAGCTCGTCTGGCTAGCTTTCAGTTTCTCCACGTGGCCGCATTGGAATGCTCCGGGTGATAGCCTTCGGGCTTTCTTTGTTCTTTTTTCCTTTTGCTTGCTAATTAATTTTTTGTCTGGTGTTCCTCTTGCCTGGCTTTGAAGTTTGGTTTGTTTTATTGGTATTTAACGGAGGAGGGCAAGGGGGTGGTGATCATCTGGGGTTGGTGGGCACTTTGAACGTAACACCCAACCCAGTACCTGGGACACAGTTTTCTGAGAGAAACAAATGTTTTGTTGCATGACAGTTGTTACCTCATGGTGTCTTGTCTCAGAAAGAAACCGGGAACAAACCGTGACAAGGAAATACCCTACCCCAGCACCAGGTACAGATTTGTCTCACTTAGCACTCGTTCTGGGGGCGTAATCGAGACAAATTTCAGCTGTTGCACGACGGACATGAAATAATTTTTTTTTTACCACTCCGAAGCACAACACAGAGACAAAACGGACATGAAGTAACTACCGAAATAGATCCCACTGAAGATAAGAGACTTTCAAACACAATCTGGATCACTCCTAATTCCCCCATTTGGTCACACTCAAAGTTAACCTGTGCCCACAGAAATCAGTAAAAAATACACCAGATATTTCCAGAGCCCCTTTCCATCCGAAAACTAGTCCTGCCTGCAGTCACACTGTTCAAGTCAAGGAACATGGATTTGAAAGCATACTTCAGGGGTTGCCATCTGCATGTTTTGGCCTGGAACGCCCAGAAACCCCACTTAACATGGTCCAAGATGAGGTGTTGTAGGGACTGCAGGGCAACTGGGTGGAGGTTTTCTGCCTTCTGGGGGTTAACATATATAACATAAGAAGAGCCATGCTGGATCAGGCCAAAGGCCCATCTAGTCCAGCTTCCTGTATCTCACAGTGGCCCCACCAGATGCTTTTGGAAGCGCATGAGACTAGATATCTGTCTCCTGATACCACTCCCCTGCATCTGGCCCTTGAAGTACCCTGGTTTTAAGACTGGAGGTTACACATCTCCATCATGGTTTGTAACCTGTGATGGACTTTTCCACCAGGAATCTGTCCAATCCCCTTTTGAAGGCATCCAAGCCAGATGCCATCACCACATCCTGTGGCAGGGAGTTCCATAGACTAACAACGCGGTGGGTGAAAAAATATTTTATTTTGTCTGTTCTTACTCTCCCAGCCCTCAATTTGAGTGCATGTCCCCTAGTTCTGGTATTTTGTGAGAGGGAAAAGAGCTTCCCTCTATCCACTTTACTGATGCCCTGCATTATTTTGTACGTCTCAATCATATCCCCCCTCAGGCGCCTTTTTTCCAAACTAAAGAGCCCCAAATGTTTTAGCCTTTCCTCATAAGGGAGGTGCCCCAGCCCAGTAATCATTTTGGTCGCTCTCTTCTGCACCTTTTCCAGTTCCACTATGTCTTTCTTGAGATGCGGTGACCAGAATTGTACACAATACTCCAGATGCGGCCTTACTATTGTTTTGTATAATGGCATTATAATGTTGGCTGTTTTATTTTCAATCCCCTTTTTGATAATCCCTAGCATGGAATTGGCCTTCTTCACTGCTGCCACACATTAGGTAGACACCTTCATGGAGCTCTCCACCAACACACCAAGATCTCTTTCCTGATCTGTCACGGATAACTCAGAGCCCATGAGTTGATAGATAAAATTTTGATTTTTTGCCCCAATATGCATTACTTTACATTTGGCTACATTAAAACGCATTTGCCATTTCGTAGCCCATTCCCCCAGTTTGGAGAGATCCTTCTGGAGCTCTTCACAATCTTCTCTGGTTTTTACCACACGGAAAAGTTTTGTGTCATCTGCAAACTTGGCCACCTCACTGCTTATCCCTGTCTCCAGGTCATTTATGAACAGATTGAAAAGCTCCAGTCCCAGGACAGAGCCCTGGGGCACACCGCTTTTCACCTCTCTCCATTGTGAAAATTTCCCATTGACACCTACTCTTTGTTTCCTGGATCTCAACCAGTTCTCAATCCATAAGAGGACCTGCCCTCTTATCCCCTGACTGTGCAATTTTCTCAGCAGCCTCTGGTGAGGGATTGTGTCAAAGGCCTTTTGAAAATCCAGATAGACTATATCCACCGGTTCACCCAAATCTACATGCCTGCTGACCTTTTCAAAAAATTCTACAAGATTTGTCAGACAAGACTTACCCTTGCAGAAGCCATGCTGATTTTCTCTCAGCAAAGTTTGTTCTTCTATGTGTTTTAAGATTTTCTCTTGGATGAGGCTTTCCACCATCTTCCCTGGGACAGATGTAAGGCTAACTGGCCTGTAGTTTCCAGGGTCCCCCCTCCTTCCTTTTTTAAAAATTGGTGTGACATCTGCTATCCTCCAGTCCCCCGGCACTGTGGCCGTTTTAAGAGACAAGTTGCATATTACCGTTAAGAGATCTGCAATTTCATTTCTCAGTTCCCTAATAACCCTTGGGTGGATGCCATCTGGGCCCGGGGTCTTGTTAATCTTCAATTTATCAATTAGTCCTAAAACATCTTCTCTTTTCACCTGTATTTGATTTAATTCTTTAGTTCAGGCAGCAGAATCTGCTCAAGGTCTTCTGTCATGAAGACAGATGCAAAGAACTCATTTAATTTATCTGCAATTTCCAAGTCCTCCTTAATCTCCCCTTTTCCTCCCTCACCATCCAGAGGGCCAACTGGTTCTCTGGCAGGTTTTCTACTTCTAACATATTTAAAGAAGCTTTTATTATTACCCTTTATATTGCTAGCCATGCGTTCCTCAAAATCTTTCTTTGCCTCTCTTATCATCTTCTTACATTTCTTTTGCCAGAGTTTGTGTTCCTTTTTATTTTCCTCATTTGGGGAGGATTTCTATTTACAGAAAGACCTCTCCTTGCGCTTTAGAGCCTCTCTAACTCCACTCGTTAACCATGCTGGTGCCCTCTTGGACTTAAATGAGCTCTTCTTTCTTTGTGGTATGCACTTGTGCTGGGCCTCTGTTACCGTTGTTTTAAACAGGTTCCATGCACTCTGAAGAGATTGGATTCTTCCAACCTTCCCCTTCAATTTCTTTCTAACTAGTTTCCTCATCTGAGGGAAGTTTGTCCTTCGAAAATCAAGGATTTTTATGTCTGATTTGCTTGACACTCTTCCTCCAACATGCATGGCAAAGGAGATTGCAGCATGGTCACTGTTCCCCAGAGGCTCAGTGACATTCACATCCCTGACCAGATCCTGAGTATCAGACAGTATTAGATCCAGAGTTGCCTGTTCTCGGGTGGGCTCCATGACAAGTTGCTCTAAGGCACAGTCATTCAGCAAGTCGAGAAACCCAGTTTCTCTTTCTTGCCCGGAGCTCGCATTGGCCCAGTCGATGTGGGAATAATTGAAGTCCCCCACGATTACTATCCTATGCTTCTGAGACACCTCCATGATTTGTCTCCTCATTTCAAGGTCCCCCTCAAGTTTTTGATCTGGTGGGCGATAGCATACCCCAACTATCACATCACTCCTTGGACCTGGTAGTTTAACCCACAGTGATTCTATGGTGGAGTCAGACCCTCTGTCAATCTCCATTCTGCTGGATTTTACCCCTTCTTTAACGTAGATGGCCACTCCCCCTCCAACTCGCCCCTCTCTATCCCTTCTATAGAGTTTATAGCCTGGGATTGTTGTATCCCATTGGTTCTCTGCATTCCACCAGGTTTCTGTTATGGCTATTATATCAATGTTATCCCTAGCTGCCAAATGTTCGAGTTCTCCCATTTTTGGTCAGAGGCTTCGAGCATTGGCGTAGAAGCACCTGTACAGTGGGTTCTGCAACAACAGCTGCTGCTTTGTTCTTTTTCCCCCACAGCTATTATTTTCAGTAGATGAACTATCACATTCCATTATTCTCCCAGTACTAATACCTGCTATGTCATCTCTATGTGATTCTCTACCCTTTCCAACCTCATTCCCTGTGGATGAGGTGTTCCGAACCGGATGCCACACAGCTCCTGCCGGCATTCCCCCAGTTATCAGTTTAAAAGCTGCTCTGCAGCCTTTTTGAGGTTGAGTGCCAGCAATCTGGTCCCATCATGATTCAAGTGCAACTCATCCCTCCTGAACAGGTTTGGCTTGTCCCAAAATGTTCTCCGGTTCCAGACAAATCTAAAGCCCTCCTTTCGACACCATCGCCTCATCCACGCATTGAGGCTTCTGAGCTCTGCCTGCCTGGCGGGTCCTGCACGAGGAACAGGTAGCACTTCTGAAAAAGCTAGCTTGGAAGTCCTGGACTTCAATCTTCTTCCTAACAACCTGAACTTGGCTTCCAAGACTGACCGCTTGGCCTTCCCGACATCATTGGTACCAACATGTACCATGACCACTGGCTCCTTCCCGGTTCTCTCTAACAAGCTATCTAGATTTCTCGTGATGTCTGCAACCTTTGCACCTGGCAGGCAAGTGACCATACGGTTATCATGCTCATCACAAATCCATCCCTCCGTATTTCTAATTATAGAATCCCCTAGCAGAAGGAGCTTCTCTCCTGCAGCCTGTTCTTCTACATGTACCTGATCCTGTATCTCATCAATTGTGATGAGGGAGAGATCCTCAGGTGAAACCAGTTGTTCCTCGGTGTGTGCCTCATGAGGTGTGATGAGGGAAAGAGCCTCAAATTGATTGTGCAATATGAGACTCTCTGAGTGATCCCTTGGCCTTCTACTCCTTTGAGTCACATTCCTCCACACATCTACCTCCTGGGTTGGGGAAGTGATTACATCCTCAAAAGTGTGCTCTGTCTCTTCTTGGACCTGGATAGTCTGTTCTGCTCTGTCCAAGAACCGCTCAAGCTCCTTAATATGTTGCTGGTTCGATATGCGGGCCTCTAGCTCCTGGACCTTCTCTTCTAATAGTGCAACCAGCTTGCACTTGCAGCAAGTGTAGTTCTCGGTGCGATTTGTCAAGATGACAAACATGGCACAAGTGTTACAGGTAACTACAGCTGCTCCCTCAGACTCCATTTTAATGAGTGCAGTATTCTGGGCCTTGAATATTTTTAGTGTTACTAGCTACTACTCTAGAAATAATAATCTAGTACCAATGTTCCTCTTTTTAAGTGAAAAATAAATTCTCGCGCGGGCCGGTCAAACAGCCCTAGCTGAACTGTTCAAACCCAGAAACTTACCAGTGCTGTCTTCTTTTTCTCTCTCTCAGCAGTAGCTCTGCTTGGATTCACACCCAGGCTCAAATGCTAAGGCTCAAATGCTTCTTCAGGGGGAAAACACTTAGTGTAACTCCACCCCCAAGGTCAGTGGAAGGCTTAGTCTGGCACCAGCCCTGCTTCCTAGCAACTTCCTTTGTTTAGCTGATTAATGGCTCTTTGTATTTAAATGAGCAGTTAAGGTTAGCAGAGGCAGAGGTAAAACAGAGGTCAAACAGCCCTAGCTGAACTGTTCAAACCCAGAAACTTACCAGTGCTGTCTTCTTTTTCTCTCTCTCAGCAGTAGCTCTGGGTTCCCTGGAGGTGTGACGTTTGCCCATAGTTACACATGCTGGCTCTACTTGCAGGGGGCTTAGGGGGGCATTGAAGTCTTAATTATTACTTAAACCACTGAAATCCAGCCAGCTTGGTGACACCAAGCAGACAATTGAACAATGACAAGTTTCATGTTCTACCTGCTGGGTTTGTCCTGCATTTTACTGTGCCTACTATGACACGGAAGGCACATGAACCAGGGCAGAAAAGCTGGACAGACTCCATACTTAACCCAATCCATAAGCTTACCATCCAGATCCATCCTTATGCAGAGGACAAAGAAATATGGGTTGCTCGTGATTTTCTTTTCAACGGTCACCAGCTTGTCAATAAAGTCAGAGCATAAACTACATAACAGAGAAGCAGCAAAATAAAAGCTCAGAGAAAGCAAGAGAAAACAGATGTTCTTTATGTTACCAATCTTTCCAAATCACAGAAGCCTCAAGGGCCACCTTCATTTTTTTTTATTTTAAAGTGACATAAGTGAACAGAAAGTATTAGATCAACCCTTTCACCGCAGTGTTTCTGAACTGGAGGAAGAAACTCCAGTAGACTTTAATGCCTGCCCTGCTGGTACTCATCTCCAGATCGACATTCTTAAGCTCTGCAAGATATTATCCAAGGAACGCACACATTTGAGTAATAGTTGGAAATTGTGGGAAATTTAATTTCATTCTATGACGTTTTGGCACAGTTCCGAGGTGGGAGGGGAAAAAAACTTTAACTGTATAGAATGGAGAACTTTCTGCCCCACAGAACCTTAAGCAGAATACATGAATTTGAAAGGCTCCTACCAGGGAACATAAAGTGGAGCCAAAAATCTTATTTCTAATAATTCATTGTACAGTAAGTACATCTACTGTACTTCAAGACGTCCATTCAGGACACTAATTTCTTGACCTGTGAACTCAAAACAACGTGAACACTCTTACACTGTAGTGCTACAGTAGTACTTTTAAAGAAGAAATTCCCAGTGTGATTTATTTCCAGGGACACTTTAAAACTCCAAATTGCCAAGCCAGACCAATGACTGTTTTGTAGGCAGATATGGAGTTTCACAAGCTTTCACCCCTCAAATACTGCTGGCTGTTGTGTGTTTTGTATTCAATACTCACTGCAATCCCATGGTAGCTTCCAGACACTGTCAGAAAGACATACTACTATGTACTGTGCTTTACAAGCTTCTCTGTAAGTAAGCCTTGGGTGGAAGGATGATACGAGAGCTTCTTCAACGAGATGTTACTTAATATGGCATCTTGGAAGACCACTTGCCTGATGATTACCCAGAACTGTGGAATAGTTTCTAGCATATCTTCTCAGTTCACCATTGGCGGTTACTTCACATCCTTCTTTGTTCCGCGACTAGTTTTGTACCGTGACAGCGTTAGTCACGATCACATGGTTTTGTCCCTGTTTCAGTGTTCCCATGGTTGTGATAATTTGTCTCGTGACAAGTGGTACCTCACAGTATTGTACTGTGAAAAACACTGAGTTTGTCTAGCTTCCTTTTTCCTTTTTTGGGGGAAGTAAATATTCTTTTTTGATATTTCGCTTCTGAAAAGTCAAAGAAAAAAAACTGGACACAGTTTTCTGAGAGAAACAAAAGTTTTGTTGCGTGACAGTCGTTACTACATGGTGTCTTGTCTCGGAACAGAAAGCAGGAACAAAGAGTGACAAGGGAAAACCATACCCCAGCACCAGGTACAGTATTGTCGTGCTTAGCACCCATTCCGCGAGCATGGTCGAGACAAATTTCAATAGTTGCGTGACAGACGTGAAGTAACTTTTTTTTTGTACCGCTCCTAAGCACAACACTAACAGAGACAAAACGGACATGAAGTAACCACCTAGTTGTGATTCCAGGAGTGCCTTGCATGAAGCAAGAGCAGGCCCTATAACTCTTGTCCAAATAAACTGCCTTGGCAGTAGATTCCACAAGAGACAAGTCTACGTTGAAGGTCTTCTGAGGGTAGAACATTTGAGAGGAGCTATGACATATCATATGATGTCAAGTGCTGTCATATGTTGTTGTGTTGTTAGAGTGACCCCATGTCCATGGAGTTTTCTTGGCAGGAATACTGGAGTATTCTTGGCAGGAATAGTGGCAGTTCCTACCCCAGGCGCCCACAACACCTGGTATTCCCTGGTGGTTGCCCATCCAAGTACTAGCCAGGCCCAACCCTGCTTTGCTTCCGAGATCAGGGGAGATCAGAAGTGCTCAGGGCATCTAGGCACATACTAGTCATCAGGTACTGCCTGATTTATCATCCAAAACACCTCAGATATTGACATTAAATATTACCAGATACCAGAGTATAGAAATAAATATTGGGCAAATATTTGAGTTGGGCAAAAGGAATCCAGCCCGAAACCTTCATGGTTTCAAGGGTGGACCATTGGCATCATCACTCATATTAATTCTCCCATTTTCTCTCTTGCCTCCAGCCCCACAGAATGTGATGAGGCTGTGAGCTCAGCAGGAAGTGAGAACAGGCAGTTCTGTGGCAAAAAAAGAGGCTGCAGTGGGTTGTACTTGTTTCTCATAACAGACAATCTTCCACTGAAATACCACTTGCACCACTTATAGTGTTAATATGCATGGCATTGTGCACATCACGCACACACACCTCCCCAGATGTTGCTGAATGGCTACAGTTTTTAAACTCGTTTTTTTTTTTCATACTTTCACACTTCACAGTGCAAAGAGGACCACATCTTTATACTGAAACCCGTTTCTATATAAACCTATTCAGTTTCTTGGACTGAGACTAAGGGCCTTTTTACACGACCCCTAAGATCCGCTGGTCCCTTAAATTCGGACCAGAGATCTTGAGGGTTCGTTGCTGTTCCTCCGTCCCCACCCGCTCTGCACTTCTTTGTTCTGTCTGCGTGAGGGGGGGAGGAAAAAAAAGCCTTAGACAGAGACAAAAGAATAAAAGGCTTACCTCCGGTGCTTGGGGAAGTTGCTCCGACCTCCGTTTACTTCCTGGTTCCTCTTTAAGGGGCGGAGGCAAAAGAAAAACAACAGAAAAAAGCAAGGAGAGCTCAGGCAGTCTCCGCATCAAAATTTTTCACCATCAAAAAGCAGGTACAAGAAAACTGCTGTTTGGTCGCGCTAAAGTGGGCGGGGTCGCACTTAATTGTCTGCAAAGTCCGGAGCTGGTGGGTAAACATTTTTAAGGTCCGGAGCTTGCAGCCATTTGCGGCGGAGCTTAGGGGTCGTGTATAAACGCCCTTAGAGAGGGAAGACTCAGACCCTGTACCCAGCCTCCGCATCAGGATTTATGCATTCATGATGATAATCTGCACGATGATAAAGCTGCTTATAGAGATCAGAAAACACAGGCTTTTTAAAAAAAAATCAACATTTTTCATGTGGAAGATAGTGTTTCTGTCCTTTTGGGATGCAGTGAAAGTCTTATCAATGTAAATAGCTGCAGTAATTAGGTTCGTTGAATATGTAGTACTGGGGAAAGTAGAGTTCATGAAATTTTCATATCAATGAGTAAACTATATTTGACATTTTTTTTCAAATGTGAAATTATCGTGCTTGTATGCATAGAATGCAAATGAAAAGGGAAATATAACATCTCCTCCCCTCCACCCCACAAACCTCCAGTTCTTACAGCGTGTTCCTCCTGTACGTACAAGGTGCTAGCCGGGATAAGGCACAGTGGCAGGAGAGACTAACAGATGGTCCAGGCCTGCCCTAGGAAGGCAAGCATGAGTCCAGACATACAAGACTGTGGTGTAAATAAATCACTCTCAATCTGACCCGCAAGAAAATTATATTTCAGTTCTCAGGTTGAACCAAGATTTATGATCCAATTGTGGTTGTAAGGGTGCACAGGTTGACATGCAGCAATGTTCCCCTGACAAGTGTTATCCAGTTTAACACTGTACAGTAGGGTCCCCATATCCACTGATTCATTATCCACTGATTCAGTTATCTACGGTTGGCAGAGGAAAAAATAAACAATTCAGCTGCTGCAAAGCAAGCTACTGTCTCAAAACTGCAGCCATAAAGCAAGCTGCTGTCACAAACAGCAGTCGTAAAGCAAGCTACTGTCACAAAACAGCATTTTGTGGGATTTTTGGTGTTCTCTCTTATCCACGGTTTTCATTATCTACGGGAAGGTCTGGAACCAATCTCCAGCGGATACCAGGGTCCTATTATACTGTCATGCACTGGACAAAGAGATGCAACATCATTTCCAAATGTATTCTTCCTTAGAAGTGAGTCACACAAAAACCAAGAAAGCGTGTATCCACTGAATGTACACTTTTACAATACATCCTGCATTTCTTCTAGGCTGCTTAGAGTGGTTTGTGTCGTTCCCTTCCTCTCCGCTCTGTTCTCACCACAGCCTTGTGAGGCAGGTGAGGCTAACAGAGAGTGGTTAACCACCCCACCACAATCCAAAGTTCATGATTTAATCAGGACTAGCATTTGGATCTTCCAAGCCCCAAACCAGAAGTCTAGCCGCTAAATCACATTCACTCTCAAACTAGGATGGAGAGTTTAGCAATCGGAACACAAAGTGCTCAACTTGATTTGAGAAGAGACCTCTCTATTTATGGTCCACAGATGCCCATCTAATTCCCTTTTTCAAGCAGCAATGGAGATCTTCCTGATACCACAAAAACTGTTTGCAAATGAAAGACCCCTGAAACCTCATCCCAAACTGAGGCTCTTGGATAGCAGTTTGAGCTTCAGTATATGACTGGTCAGATTTGTTATTATTCCTCTGCCACCGTGCTACAAATGGAGCCAGTCTGGGGGGTTTCAAATCATGGGAGTTGTAGGCATGTATCTGTCGTCTTCCGCACCCCCTTCAAGTCCATCTTCCACAGTCAGATCATAGGCATCAAGTGGGGGAAATGAGAGCCACGGCCAAGGAACGCATCAGTTTTCATCTGCAATGTTCTCTTTCCGCGGATTTCATCATATACCAGTTCTCCTCTTCCTCCAAGCAAGTGCATATTAAGCCGTCAATTATTTCAACCAAGGTAACATTCTCCCTATTTAATAAAGTGGGCTGTAGTCTACCAAAAGGCTGGTGTTAAATAGAAGCAGTTAGCCTTGAAGGTGCCACGAGGCTCTGAAGTTTAAATGGCAATTCTCAGGATCTGAAACAAGGAGAGTTTACCTACCTGTAAGGAAAGAGGTCCACAGGCAAGGGAGCAAGAGACTCTGGAAGATTCAGAGTGGTGCTGCAGGCACAGAAAAACCCAAAATGTGAGAGTTCGAATCTGGGTCTTCACAGCAGATCACAAAGAAGAAATGCTGGTTTTCAAAATCTCAACTGAACAAGACAGTCTTAATAGTCCTTTGCTGTCGCCTATATTTCCTTCTGTGGGTGGGTCAACCCACAGTCTGGAAATACTTGATCCATTGCCTAGAGAAATGCTTCAGACTACAGCTTACTCTTTGGGGCAGCTTCAGAGAGAGCTAGAGATTCTACCCTTTCCTGGCTGCCTTTTGGATTTATTAATCTTTAGCAATCCTGGATCTACTGCTTGAGACGAACGTTCAACGTAAAGGAAACGGAAGACCCAGTGTCCCCAATGGGGAGGTATGCCTCTGGCTAGCTAAGGCCTCTCTGCCATGTACTGTTGTCATGTACTCTACCAAGTGCTTCCCTTGATGATGCCCCAGAGGACTGCTGTGCTGGCAGTAACAGGGGCAGCACGGACAGAGTATATTTGACCCTTTCTGAAATGTTCTGCATTTGCTGCCAGTCAACCACTGGGCCCTCTCAAGGGCCTTGTATTAGATCAGCACATAAAGCCCTAAATAGCTCAAAAAAGCATCTGATTAATACTGGCCCAGTCAAGATTTCAGATCTTAAAAGTGATGCTTAGTCAAAGAGAAATGTGATTTTTCTTTGTTTGCAGGTAGAAATTCATCAGTGTAAAAAGCCACAAGAAATTTCAAATGCTATGAGAACCTTGGAGTATAACTAGAGCGTTGTGGCAGAATTCCCATATTCCATCTCTTTTCAAAAAGAAACATTCTGTGATAGCTTTTTTTTCATTAGTAAATATAAACACATGGATTTAATTAGACTGAAGCTCAAATGGTATTCTTACAAAGAGAATCCTTCTGGATATTTACATTTGATTTGATGCAGCCATGAGGTCTAAAATAAAAGACTGGACCTAATTATATGACTTGCAATCATTTCTTTCAAGACTACATTTCCTTCTTTTCGTGAAATGTTCTCTTGTAGGGTGAAATCCAATAGCAAGACACAACTTGAGGAAGCTCACGAATTAGTGGAACTTCTGCAAGAGCTGATTCATCAAATCTGCCCTGATTTAATGGGTCTACTCTAGTTGTTACTTACTGATGGCTTTTGAGCATAGAATCAAGGCAGTGATATATTTAGCATTCCATTAAAGTGGCATTTCTGGGCTACAAAAATAGTTTTCTTTTCAGATTCAGACCAGGCCTAGACTTGCTTAGCTCAAGCCAGGCTGCTCCATCAAGTATTTTCATACTTTAATCTTAATAACTGTGCAAGGAGGGAGGCAGTGATTATGAACATCTTCTCTAACAAACAATAAATCTTTGGGTCGACTTTTTCCTTTAAAGAAACAGCATTTTGTATGCTCTGCAGGAGCTTGTTCAGTCTTAGTTGAAGCAAATATGTCCCAAGGATTGTTTATATGGTCTCTTTTAGAAAAATGATATAAAATATTGCACAGATGTTTAAGTGGATGGATGAGTTGATGTGGGATGCAATCAGCAAAATGAGAGGGATTTGGAATGAAAAGAGTAACAGTGTAATCATTAACAACAATCATTAACAAGCTGTTCCCAAGGAATAATACACCTTCACATAGATGAGCTGTACCGTACATCACTATAGGTGACCTAGTAGTCAAAAGGTGGTTAATTTAAAAAGATAAAAGATAAAAATAAAAGCTCATTGGCCCTATCCAAGTCTGACTTGTTCCTCCTTTCACAACACCTATGGACCAAACACTGAGGCTCACCAAGGCTGCTGAGTAGTGGCCATAATCTACACTGGGTATTGCATCTTAACAATCAATTTTCCTAGGCTTTTTCCCATTTATACTTCTCTTTTATTCTCATTATCTCTACGCTGCATTGTTTTCATATTCTTTTTATTAGTGTTAGCTGCCCTGTCAACATTTCCAAACAGTACAATATGAATGAGAAAAAGAGAGAGCAAGAACTCTCTCCCCTGTCTCTTATTGCCCACTGAGCTCTAACACAAAATGAAATCCTTCATGTAATATCCCCTGGAGCTGGGGGCCTAATCCTCTCCTTGTAACAGACTGAAGTGGCTGTGAAGTATCATAGGGCCTTTTCACACGACCCCTAAGATCCGCTGGTCCCTTAAATTCGGACCAGAGATCTTGGGGGTTCGTTTTTGTTCCTGCGTCCCCACCCCTCAGCACTTCCTGCTCCTGTTGGCGTGAGGGGGGGAGGCAAAAAAAGGACAAAAGAAGCCTTTACTAACCTGCCCATGCCAGTCGAACTTGCCACGAGCCCCATTACTTCCTGGTTCCGTCTCAAGGAGCTCTTAAAGGGGCGGGAGGCAAAAAAACAACAGACAAGCCAGGAGAGCCGGGCACTCTTATCCACATCTAATTTTTTATCACCTCCAAAGAGAAGGTACAAAGAAAGTGCGCTGGGTCGCACTAAAGTGGGCGGGGTCGCACTTAATTGTCTCCAAACTCCGGAGCTGGTGGGGAAACATTTCTAAGCTCCGGAGCTGGGAGCCATTTGCAGCGCAGCTTAGGGGTCGTGTATAAACGCCCATAGTGAATGTCCCATCTTTCTCTGCCTGATCTACCCCACAGGACTACAATGAGGCACAAGCAGACAGTAACCGCTCCTTGGTGGAAAGACAGGATGTGGACGTCTTTAATTCAGAACACCCATTCGTCATGAGAAGTTTACTCAAGCACAAAGGTTTTGCAGTTGAAAACCTCGAAGGTCAACCGAAAACTTCTCCTTTATCCTCCCACTCTTTATTCTAGAATTGAGACAATTTTATCTTCTTTCAATTGCTGGAGTGTTTCTAGCAATCTCCCTTCCCATCGGAGCCTCACTTCCTGCCAATTAACCCCGCCCCACACCACTATCCAAAAACCCATTTCATGAACAAACGCTGCCTTTTAGTCACCCAACCCACTCCATGTTGGCCTGCAAATGGTACTAAATTGCCAATTAAGGCCGCCAAAGCTAAGGACCTAGCACACCACTTTCGGTCTCTAATGGGTTAAACTAGAGCAGTGGTTCTCAACCTGTGGGTCCCCAGATGTTCCTGGACTGCAACTCCCAGAAATCCTGGCCAGCTCAGCTAGTGATGAAGACTTCTGGGAGTTGCTATCCAGGAACATCTGGGGATCCACAAGTTAAGAGCCACTGAACTAGAGGTATTCCCTAGCTCAGAAGCACCAACCTGCTCCCTCCCCATGGGCTGTGGAGAATATTTGTCTTTCTCCTGCCTTGAGAGGCCTGGGATTGAACATGAGACTTTGAGTGAGCAAGGCATGTCCAAACTTTGGCCTTCCTGGTGTTTTGGATCACAACTCCCAGAATTCTAACCTTAGATTGCCAGTCTGTGGGAGATGTGGTACAAAACATCAGGAAGGCCAAAGTTTGGACATGCCTGGGCCAAAGTGAGCGGTCAAAGCTTCCTTCGAGCGTCCCATTTCCCTGGAAAGTTGCTAGGGTGGATTCTGACGCCTACCAGAGCATTGCTTCTTGCGCCTGAACCTAAGTCACTGGCTGAGGTGGTCAATTCCATCCGGGCAGCCCTGTTACCACAAGCAGGAGGAAAGGCCATGGCTATGAGCCACAGAGCACATCTAAGGGGCTTGGGCCTTCTTGTTTGCCAGCCCCAGAACCGAGAGGACCCACGAATGCAAAACAAACCCCCTTGAGGCGCTGCAGAAACGGGGAGAAGACGCCTGCCAGCGCATCCTACCGGGGACTAATATCTTTGTGTAGCTGTCAAAGCTGCCATTGCTAGGTCAGAAGGGGCCAAAATCATTTCCAGGTCTATTTTTCTCAAAAAGCCATTTCCCTTTAATCTGTCCTTTCCAGACGGTAAGTTTAATGAGAACTTCAGGCATATCTCAGGTGCGAATGTGTTGTTGGCTTTTTCTTGGATTCCCCCCCTTTCTTTCTCCCACCCTTCCCTCGTCCTCCTTTCCCTGTCTGTTTTCTTTCTCTTTCCCCCTCCCTTTAAGCCTCGGTGTCTATGTATTCAATTCAAATGTATTTCAAATAAGCAACAAACCTGGACACTATTGAAACACTCCTGGAGTACCGCTGAAATAATAGGTGTATTCGCCGAGGAAACCGGCTTTTCTTTTCAAGTGACTGTATGCATTATTGCAGCTTCTCCTGATAATGGCTCATTTAATGGCAGGGCCAAGATGCAATCAATCTTCTTCTTCTTTCACATGCTTTTCCCTTGCTCCCTCTCCCGTTCTCTCTTCCACCCCCTTGTAGGCTATCGGCGGCTGGGATGCAAGCATTCACTGAGCCAGCTACAGGCTGCAGAAGCTCACCTGATCTGGAGAGGTTACTACCTTTTCAACTCCATATCTTGACAGGGGGGGAGGTGGGGGGATCACTAGGGAGAGAGAAAGAAGGGGGTGCTTACAAGAAAAGGACAGATCGAGGGGGGGAGATACTGGATGCTGCTGCTGCTGAAGTGAGCAGTTCTGCCTTCCTCTGTAATTAGACTCCCCCCCCCCCAAAAAAATACAACTCTTTACAGTTTACTTAAGTTACTGGGAGCCCCTCAGCTTGTGGCTGCCTGATTGACTCCCCTTCCCCCAGTCCTCCATTGATGAGAGGCAGCATCAGTTTCCCCAAAACAATAAGAGGAGAAGGGGGAGAGATTAGTAAAAGTTCACTTGATCACAATTGAAAAGGCTGATCATTAAAGGCCAATGCAAGCCAGATGTAAGAGAAATGTCTTCAGAGGGAGAAGGAGGGGGCGGGTGGGCAGACGGGCAGGCTGCTGTTAGTGTAGGAATCCTTCTCTCACTTTCAGCCTAGCTAGCGAATGTTCCTCCTCTAGAAAGACTTTCAGGCCCTAGGCAGCCTTCGGAGGGCCCTTCCGCCCCCCCCCCGCCCCCCCCACTAGCACATGGAAGGGTACCGTATGCACTGCAGGACCTGCCACCCTGAGCTGCTCAGCTGCACTGGTGAACCTGCAGCTCTCCCGATGTCATTTGGACCGGGACCGCTTTGCCTCCACTGGCTGATCATCATCGTCACGTGCCATCAAGTCAATTCTGGTGACCTTTTCCAGGATTTCCCAAGTAAAGACTATTCAGAAGGGGCTTCTCCTTGGCTTCTTCGGGGGGGGGGGAATCCTAGGGCTCTGCCTCTTCCCCAAAGGCCACTCAGGCTAGCTCTACTCACAGGAAGCACAGCCTGACATTTCAGCCATTAAGCCAGCCACCCACCCAGCTTCTGTTGACTGAAACTGATGGGGAATGAAGCCCCACACGATCTCGACAGCTTCATGTTCTCCAACATTGCTGCGCATGAGCCTTCATTCCATACCCCCACCCCATCCCCGAAGGTACAGTAACTCCTTGGTTTACAAGCATAATCCATTCCAGAAACATGCTTGTAAACCGAAACACTCGTATAGCAAAGCAAATTTCCCCATAAGAAATAATGGAAGCTCAGATGAGTCATTCTGGGGCCCCATCAGACCACATACTATAGACACCAAATGCCACAACTCACAAAAGAAGTTGTCTAGAAGTCCACATCTGCACCACGGATTAGATATCTGGGTGCTTGGGACTAACAATTGGATTTTACTCTGTGTTTTTAATGTGTTTTTAATAAAGAACAATTTGTAGCCCTATACACACTTGATGACTAGGTGTCCCATGACTGGAAATTGATTGAAAAGTAAGAATGAATGTTGAAAACAAATTAAATATAAATACTGTATGAAGAAAAACAAAACCCTAATCTGCATGTTCCTGGCTGGTGTAAGGGAGACCTCCATTTCTCTCTCTTCCCTCTGCTTTGGAGGCTGCCCATTATTGGCTCATTTGTGATCATGTGACCTGCTCCAGTGCTTGTACTGCAAGATATTGCTTTTTGATCAAGGCAAAACTTAGAATAAATGTTTGCTTGTCTTGCAAAATGCTCTTAAACCAAAGTATTGCTGTATCAGGATCTCAACGAAAGATGCTTAGTTTGAAAAGAACTCATTCCGTATTATGAAATGACTTTTTTTAATTAAGAGGAAAAAACAAAGTATATCTGTTGCTCTATTAACACACGCCAGCATCTCCTGCATAAGAACATAAGAACAGCCTTGCTGGAACAAGCCACAGCAGAGCAGCCCAGCATTCTTTCTCACACAGTGGCTCACCATTTGCTTCAGGGTATTCCCAAGCAGATGTCTTCACCTGCTTATGATTCCCTGCAAATGCCATTGAGAGATATGCTGCCTCTCTCTCCAATCCGGAGGTTGCACCTGTTCTTTATCTCTGCAGTATAAGCTTGTTTTGTGTGGAGGGTGCCCTCCACAGCAACTGAAGTAAATAATGTATATTTCATTTTTAAAAAAATAAGATTGAAATAAATCCCTAATTGTACAAATACTTTGATTTGTTTTCAAGTGACTGTATTTCTAATGCCACATATGATTATTCTGGGATGTATGACTGAAAGGTGGCGTGAGATATCTGTGTGTATGAAAAGGCATTAGGACTCACAAGATGGCCGGAAACCTCATCTAGGTAGCTCTGCTGGGTAGAGCAAATTCAAAAAGCCTCCTTCCACACACACCCCAATCCTTTTTAGTCAAAGGATCAAAGGCCAAAAGAGAAGAGTGGAGTTTACCAGGATTCCACAGGGAAGGGAGATGATACAAGTCACATGAGCACAGATGCTGGTACGGAATTGAAAGGTGAATCTAAGAGCAGAACAAAATCAAATGCTAGACAATGGTGGATTTACAGTGTGGACAGCATACATTTCCTGGCCTGGGCTAGTCACTCCCTTAAACGTTACCCTCCCTCACATCATTATAATAAAATACCCTGTTTCCCTGAAAATAAGACCTCCCCAAAAAAGAAGCCGTAGCAGGATTTCTATGCATTTGTTAAATATAAGCCCTACCCTGATAATAAGACTTAGTGATGGGCATGGCTATGGTTGTGTGCAGGGCTGACATTCAAGCATATTATACTTAATAAAATAAGACATCCCCTGAAAATAAGCCCTAGTGTGTCTTCTTGAGAAAAAATATATATAAGACAGTGTCTTATTTTCAGGGAAACACAGTATAAGCGGCCAGGAGCAGTAGAGAAACACTGCCTTGAACACCTTGAATAGTTTGGCAAAAAAATGTGATACAAATGCAATGAATAAATAAGCACGGTAAGGCTGTCTGAAAGCAGACTTGAGACATGCGGGGCTATGGTCAGCTTTAGTTTTGACAATGAAGAAACTGAAATAGTGAAAGATTCTCTAGATCTTGGTTCAATCGTCAATCCAAATGGAGAGTCCAGCAAAGAAATCAGACGAAGACTGGAACTCAGAAGGGCAGCAAGAAAGGAATCAGAAAAGATCATCAAGCGTAAGGATGTGTCACTGGAGACCAAAGCCAGTGGTGGTGAACATTTGGCACTCCAGATGTTTTGGACCACAACTCCCACAGTCCTTTGTCACTGGCAATACAGGCTTGGAATTCTTGAAGTGGTGGTCCAAAACATCTGGAGCGCTGAAGGTTCGCCACCACTGATCTACACCCTTGTATGCTTAATCATAGAATCATAGAGTCACAGAGTTGGAAGAGACCTCAAGGGCCATCCAATCCAACCCCCTGCCATTCAGGAACCCCCATCAAAGTACTCCCAACAGATGGCCATCCAGCCTCTGCTTAAAATCCTTCAAAGAAGACGACTCCACTGCCCTCTGTGGCAGCATATTCCACTGCCGAACAGCTCTAACCATCAGGACGTTCTTCCTAATGTTCAAATGGAATCTCTTTTCCTATAGTTTGAGACCATTGCTCCAAATCCTAGTCTCTGAAGCGATGGAAAACAAGCCAGCCTCCTCTTAATATGACATTCTTTCAAATATTGAAACATGGCATTCATATCCTCTCTCAACCTTCTTTTTGTAACAAAACATTCCCAGCTCCATAAGCCGCTCCTTGTAAGACATATGTTCCAGACCTTTAACCATCCTGGTCACCTTCAAGGTTGTCAACATCCTTTTTAAATTGAGGAGTGCAGAACTGGACACAGTACTCCAGATGGGCTCTTACCAGAGCAGAAGAGAGTGGTACTATCACCTCATTTGCTCTAGATACTATACTTCTGTTGATGCAACCAAGAATCCCATTGGCTTTCTTTGTCGCCGTGTCACACTGCTTAGTCATGTTCAACCTGTGGTCCACCAAGACTCCCAGATCCATCTCAAATGTACTATTCTCCAGCCAGGTGTCTCCCATCCTATATCTATGCAATTCATTTTTTCTGCCTATATGCAGGACCCTGCATTTCTCTCTGTTGAAACTCATTCTATTTGCTTTGGCCCAGCACTCTAGTCTGTCAAGGTCATTTTGGATTTTTATCCTACCCTAATTAGCCACCCCTCCCAATTTGGTATCATCTGCAAATTTAATCAGCCTACTCTCCCATAAGACCACCATGTATACATGTGAAAGTTGGACAGTTAAGAAAGCTGGCTGGAGAAAACTGATTCATTTGAAATGTTGTGCTGGAGAAGAGGTTTGCTGAGTGGGCAGCCAAAAAGGAAAACAAGTGGGTCCTACAGCAGTTCAAGCCTAGATTAGATCTAGGTACCAAAAATGGTAAAGCTAAGGCTGTCCCACTTTGGCACACCATGAGAAGGCACAGTTTTCTGGAAAAGACAAAAATACTGGAAACAATTGAAGGCAGCAGGGGGAGAGGGGGGAGGAAGACCAAATACCGTATGAGATTAATTGACTCCCCAAAGGAAGCCACAGGCTTCAGTCTACAAGAGTTGAGCGAGGCTATGGAGGGCAGGAAATTTTGGAGACCACTCATTCACAGAGTTGCCATAAGACTTAAGCGGTCTGGCATCACAACAACAACAACAACAACAACAACAACAACAACAACAACAACAACAACAACAACAACAACAACAACAACAACAACAACAACAGGGCTATTATCTCTAGTGTGCAAGGGCTAATCCAGGCTTGCCATGGAATTCACACAAAAAGCAGAGGAAACCCCTAGAGAATTGTTGCTTGTCTGATGTGCATGTCTGCAAACACAGGTTTAGTACGGCTTCATCCAAAATATTTAATAAAGTCCAGTTCTTACAAACAGGACAGAAGATTGTCTTCCAATCCATAGCCAGAAAAACATAAAAATAAGAACAAAGAGTTTTGTGACACCTTATTTGACATAAGGGTTGATGGACTGCAACTCACTTTACCAGGTATGCCTGGTGTTTCCCTAAAATTTATCCAAAATGCACTTGGGTGAGTAGAAAGGAATACGGTGATCTTTAGGGAGAAAGAGGAAGGACTGAAATGCCAAAAATGCAGACATGATTACTACTTTAATGGTGGTCAGTACAAAAGCAGTTTTTGGACGGTAACACAAATACTGAGACGGAAAACCTTTGTCCCTCTGTGCAAGGCCACAGGGTTGAGCCACTGGCAGAATTCCTGCAAATGCAGGATTATAATCAACCACCGGGTTGGAGAGATAGGCAGGATATCTCTCAATGCCATTCGCAGGGAATCGTAAGCAGGTGAAGACATCTGCTTGGGAATACCCTGAAGCAAATGGTGAGCCACTGTGTGAGACAGAATGCTGGACTGGATGGCCTGTGTGGCCTGTTCCAGCAAGGCTGTTCTTATGATCTTCTTATGTTCTTCTGAGTTAAGACAGTGGAGGCCAAACTTTGGCCCTCCAGAAGTTTTGGACCAGAACTCCCACAGTCCTTTGTCATTGGCAATACCAGCTTGGAATTCTGGGAGTTGTGGTCCAAAACATCAGGAGGGCTGAAGTTTGGCCACGACTGATTTAGGAGAGTAGGGATACACAGACAGACAGACATGGGGGGGGGGGGAAATAACAATGATATCACCTGAATATTAAACAGCAATATCAAAAGAAACCATATTCCTTAATATGTAGGCCCATTTGAATTAATGCAACTTTTGAAGGCGTTGCCTCACCAAATCCCCACTGATTCAATGGGTGTGACTTTCTACACTAATAATAATTATATGCCATCAGATAAACTCTAATTTATGGCAACCCTCCTCAAGGTTTCCCAGGCACAGAATACTCAGAAGTGGTTTTCCATTTGCTTCTTCTGGGACCATCCTGGGACTGGGCATCTTGGCCAAGGCCACACAGGGAGGTTCTACTCGCAGGAGGCACAGCGGGGACTTGAACTCCCAGCCTCTGGCTCCATGGCCAGATACTTAAACCAAAAGGGATTTTAATCATCTACCATTAACCAGGCCAGAAGTGCTTGCACTGATGTGCTGGTTGTGACATACTGGCCGGAATCCTGTTGGATAGTTAAGGTGATAACAAGTGAAATGGTGTAAGTCACAGCACCAGTCTGCCATAAGTAACAGGTTGCTACCTGTATCCCTTCATTGTGCACCATCTACATAAACAGCATGTGATCAAGGATTCAAGCTGTGACCATTAGCTGTAGCAAGTTATGGCATTCCACTTAGCCCTGCAGAACTAGCTGACACGATTTGAGCCTCAGTGAAATAAAAATGTAAAACTGACCTTGCGAATGTGCATTGCATTGGTGCTGATCCTGATTCTACCATATACTGGGAAAGGTGGACTTTTTCACAAGAACTTGTTTTTTAAAAGCATGTGAAACATGGCTTTTATCACAGGATACAAAGAATTTCTTGGGTCAAGAAGCACTCAACTGAACAAGGAAAGATCAAGAATTCATAAAATATCTTACATGTAGAACGCTTCAGCATTTCAGGCATGTAATGGAAAAAATGCAGATTATTACAGCTGATCTAAAGAACTTCAAAGATATATTCCCATATTCAAGAACAACCACCTTGAGGTCACACAAAATGTTCCCTCATTGTTTTTTTAAAAAATATTGCCATTTCTATGTCCGATTTATCGTCATCTATTGTTTTAGGTGCAGATTCGATTGCTTAACCTGCACAGGCCACAGTAGGGCATTGCTGGCAGAAGATCACATTTGCTATGCAGGATAGTGAGCTGGCACATGAACGATGCCACCCACAGCTATCGTGTGGGTGGCATGATTGGGGCCCATGAGAGTGGCCTGAGCGAGCACATGGATGTAGCTGCCATCCCAATCTGTGTCTTGGCTGCATCATGGCAGGCATGGGAAACTCCTGTGGTCTGATGTTCCTTCAGGGAGCAAAGGAAATGAAGCTTCTTGTATGCAGAAAACTAGGCAGGGCCTGCAACCAGATCACAGCTTCCAGTGGAGTTTAGAAAAGGTCACTTTTTTGGGCTGGGGGACCCTGACTCCCGGACATTTCTGGGATTTGTAGTCCAAAAGCAACTTTTCCAAGCTCTCAGCTAGGGGCAGCTGATTTGGGAGGGGGTCTCCACATGATGGCCACTTCTTAGTTAAATAAGGACCACCCCCACCCCCATGTTACTCTGGTCCTGGAGGCTTCTGGTCCAGGAGAACACCCCCCCCCGCAGGGAACCTGACCTTTAGGGGCGTCGTGTGGGGCTGGAATCGGAGTCCTGCCAGGGAGGGAGGGAGGTCCAAGGCAAGGTGCAAGGGCCGGCGCAGGCCGTGATCGAGCGCTGGATACCTGCGCCCCTCGGGGCCCTCCGCCGCCTGTCCCCTGCCCGGGAAGCCCCCCACCCGAGTCCAGCTGGGCAAGCGGGTGCAGGAGCCCCGCCTCGGAAGTTGCCAGGACTTGGCTGGCTCTCCTCCGTCGCACCACAGAGTCCCGCCGTGGCCTCCTCCCCGCCCGTTTCCACTTGGGAGAGGGGGAAAGCGCGGTCCGTTGCCTATAATGCCGGCTTGCTGGCTCGGTTTTTGATTCCCCCGCTTGAATAGAACATCTTCGGAAACTTGGCAGCCAGTCTAAGGGACCGTTTTTTACTCCCTCCGGTCTCTCCCTTCCTAGGAGGACAGCCCTCGGCGTGGTGGGCTCAGAAGGGAGTTCCTCCCAAGGAGCGGCGGAGGCGGCAGATGCTCGCAACCTAAGAACTCGGGAGGCCTGGGTTCTAATCCCGAGCCCGCCACGGTAACATCTCACGGGTAAAAAACACGCCTGGGTTGCCTTGAGAGCCGCAGGAGGGTCTCGGTAGTCGGATCACGCCCGAACCACCCCGTTGGGCATTTGCACCTGAGTCTTGTTTCCTACAGTGAGACTTACTTGCCCCCCACCCCTCCCGTTCAATGTCAGCCCTCCCACGACCTGGCGTCCCCTGTCGCTCTGCTGGACCACAGCTCCCATCATCCGTTGTCAGCCTAGCTACTGGGTGGTCAAGCTGGCTACAGTTTAACTCCCATTCTCTTTCTCCTCTCAGGCGTAAATCCCCCTGACTGAGGCCAGGAGGGTTTCCTTACGTGAGAGTGGAGGGAGACTGGTCCTAAAAGGAATATCGCTTCCTTCCCTCTTCTTCCTCCTCCTCCTCCTCCTCCGTCTTCCCGAAAGAGAGATCCGGAGACGGGAAGCGAAAGGAGCGCTTCTCCAGGCCTTGACGGCTCGCCCTTGCCAAGGGAATTCCATGCCCTTCCCTTTTGAACGCAAGCACTTTCGTAGCAGCGCCGGCAAGACTTCGCCAGTTGCCGAGATGGGAACAACCCAACACCGCTTGAGTTTCTTTTGGAGTCTTGAGCCTCCCACCCACCCACTCCCCATGCCGGCTGTAAAGATCTCCAGAACACCCACCCACCCACCCACCACCCCGCCGCCGCCTCATCCGATTCCTTAGTAGTGGGCCAGGATCACAAGCGGAACCCATAAACCTTCCGGGTGGCAATCACTGTGTCTGTGCCGGGACCCTCGTACCCATCCCGCCGCCGCCGCCGCCGCCCCTAGACCTTCGCTCAAGGGAGACACGCGCCTCCCTATACACGTTTGACTTAAGCGTGCCTTTTGGCAGAGGGGTACGCCTTTGAATGCCTACACAGAAGGAGGTTCTAGTGATTTTGATGCGTTTTGCTCCCAAGGAAGTGGATCTGGGAAATCACATACGAGTCAGCGGAGAAGAACAGGTAGAACAATGCAGGGACTTTCCCCCTTGGGCGAATGGAGGCCGTACTTTTTCATTCATTCATTCATTCATTCATTCATTCATTCATTCAAGTGGTCGACAGACTACATGCACAACATATTGTCAATAACTATTGGAAATTGATAAGACACGGGAGGAGGATTAAAAGGCTCGGAGCAAGCCCGCTCCTTTTTCTCTCACAAACCGGCCCTATCTGTGGATTACGCTATAGAAGTGCGTGAAATTAGAAAGCTTTTTAGGGGCTTGATGGCCGCAGCAGTCAAAAATCTCAGAGCCACGCGCTCCTCCTTAGCCACGTGGGGGTTACAGCCCAGTCTTGGGGGACTGTAAAACCCATTATGGAAGGAACCTCCAGGAAGAGTAGGAAATGCCTTGGGGCCTCCCTCTGGGCACCGGCTCTGTCGGCTGGTCCTCCCACTACAGAAACGCCAACCCAAGGCGACTCACTCTACGAACAGCACCATGTAGGCGTCAACATGTCTTGTTTGCTCAGAAGTAAGCCTCATTGCATTCAACTGGAATTACTCCCAGATGAAAAGGCTGTTGCTCCGTCTGCAAATGGGGAGGGACAGCTTGGCCTTATTCAGGTGGTAGAATCAGGTAGATTTCTTCTTTCTTTCTTTCTTTCTTTCTTTCTTTCTTTCTTTCTTTCTTTCTTTCTTTCTTTCTTTCTTTCTTTCTTTCTTTCTTTCTTTCTTTCTTTCTTTCAGTTTCCCAAACACACATCTTCTTTTCCCGGCCTTTCCTCTTAGAATAGAAGAATCCCCAAACAGTAAACGTGCAAAAGGAAAATTTGGAGAGACGCTGTGTCCTTCCTTATAAATGGTCTAAACCGCTTCTCCTGCTGTTTCACGCTTGATGGATGGACTCTGAAGGAGAAGCTTGGTCTCTGGAATATTACCAAGGCAGAGGCGAAAGGATGGAGCGGGATTCGCGGTGGGTTGTAAGAGAGAGAGAGCTTTCTCCGCTGTATACATCATTCACATTGTTTAAGGTACATTGATCAATCTAATGGCTTGTAATAGACTCCTAATTACCACCAGGCAAATATCTCGGCGAAGCATCCCTTCCGAAGAAGGAACGCCTCCTGGTCGGAGGTGGAATTCACCTTAAGACGGAGAACAAATCACACTACAGGAAGGGTGGGAGGGCGAGCAGGTCGGAAGGAGGAGGGAAGGTCTTCTCCTAAAGTGGCCTGCAGTTTTTCCTCTCCACTACTAAGAGCGTGTCTTTTGTAGAACAAATGGGTCTTAATGACAAAGGAATCGCATCACGTTAGCAACAGGGATATATCATACCAATTATGACTCAACTATATGACCCAACCTTCAGATCATACCAATTGGTTTTTGCTAGGGACACCTTGAATATTGCAGCTGAGCCCAAAGGAAATGGAGGTGGGGGTGTCATTTCTCCGCATCCCTGCTCATCCTAGGACCCTGACGCTTGGAGCCTTGGCTCCACCCTCCGGCTGTATTCGACTCCTCCTTCCTTACCCCCACCCCCCACCCCCAGAAAGAGACAAGGCTCAAGAGAGAGGTTCCCGGGTCCGGATGCAAATCTCCTGAGATAGCCTCCACAACTGGAATTCAGACCCAGGACAGGGACAGAAGCATCCTGGTTAAAGTCAAGCTTAGGCAGCCCTCGTCTGCCTTAAAGCCATGTTGATTTCGAGGAATAATTTCGAACAGATTTCATAAATTTAGCCACAGGAGCGATTTTGTTCAGATGAAGATATTTTTTCAATTATTATTTCTGTTGTATTCCTCCGCTGAGAAAATTGCACAGTCAGGGTATAAGAGGGCCGGTGGATTGAGAACTGGTTGTGTTCCAAGAGACAAAGAGTAGGTATCAATGGGCAATTTTTGCAATGGAGAGAGGTGAACAGCGGTGTGCCCCAGGGATCTGTCCTGGTTCTGGTGCTTTTCAGTCTGTTCATAAATGACCTGGAGATAGGAATAAGCAGTGAGATGGCCAAGCTTGCAGATGACATGAAACTTTTCTGGGTGGTAAAAACCAGAGAAGATTGTGAAGAGCTCCAAAAGGATCTCTCCAAACAGAGAATTGACTGCAAAATGGCAAATGTGTTTCAATGTAGGAAAATGTAAAGTAATGCACTTTGGGGCAAAACATCAACACTTTATCAACTCATGGGCTCTGAACTATTCATGAGGATCAGGAAAGAGATGTTGGTCTGCTGGCTGACAGCTCAATTAAGGTGTCTACCCAGTGTGTGACAGTGGTGAAGAAGGCCAATTCCATGCTAAGGATCATCAAAAAGGGGATTCAAAACATGTGGCACCTTAAAGACTAATAACTTTCATATGTGACGTTTCGTGGACGTCCACTTCTTCAGACATATAGCAGCAGAAAAGGGGATTGAAAATAAAGCAGCCAACATTATAATGCCATTGTACAAAACAATAGTAAGGCCACAAGTAGCCGCACCTGGAGTATTGTGTACAGTTCTGGACACCACAGCTCAAAAAGACATAGTGGAAATGGAAAAGGTACAAAATAGAGCTACTAAAATGATTACTGGGCTCAGGGACCCCCCTTATGAGGAAAGGCTAAAACATTTGGGACTTAGTCTGGGGGAAAAAAGGTGCGGGGGGATATGATTGAGACATACAAAATTATGCAGGGCATGAGTCAAGTGGATAAAGGGACACTTTTCTCCCTCTCACAAAAAAACAGAACTAGGGGACATCCATTCAAATTGAGGGTTGAGAGAGTGAGAACAGACAAAAGTAAATATTTTTTTACCCAGCGTGTTTTTAGTCTGTGAAACTCCCTGCCACAGGGTGTGGTGATGACATCTGGCCTGGATGCCTTCAAAAGGGGATTGGACAGATTCCTGGAGGAAAAGTCCATCACAGGTTACAAACCATGATGGAGATGTGTAATCTCCAGGCTTAAAAAAACCAGGGTACTTCAAGGGCCAGATGGAGGGAAGTGGTACCAGGAGACAGATATCTAGTCTCGTGCGCTCCCAGGTGCCTTTGGTGGGGCTACTGTGAGATACAGGAAGCTGGACTAGATGGGCCTTTGGCCTGATCCAGCATGGCTCTTATTGTGTTCTTATATTCAGATGGTCTCTCCCTACTTTTATTTGTTTACTTAGTTGGTGCTGGCAAGGGCTGTGAGCTGAGGTTTGCCCTCCCACACAAACACACCCTGAAACCATTGTGGAATAAAGACGTTTGGGTAATCAATCACACCAGGTGGGTGGACCACATGAATGAGCCAATGCTGTTCCAGACTGACAGAGAGCCAGGGGTTCACCACACACGATCCTGGCCCCTCTTGGCGGTAGAAGTATCAGCCCAGAGAGAATGCGAAACTGAAGCGCTTGGTTTTGGTCTCCCAATTCATCACTTGCCCCCTTCCCACCTACCCCAGAGCAGGCGGCCCTTTTGCTCCTGAACGTCGCTTCCTTAAACTCCAGACAACAAGACAGACTTGTTTTCGGGAGTTTAACCTTATTGTGTGGGCCTTTTTACACGACCCCTAAGATCCGCTGGCCACTTAAATTCGGACCAGAGATCTTAGGGGTTTGTCGCTCTTCCTCTGTCTTCCTCTGTCCCCACCCCCCTCGGCACTTCCTGGTTGCTGGCTGCCTGAGGGACGGAGAAAAAAGAAAGAAAAGAATTCCCGTTTACCTCGGTTTGTTCGGGCAGCATTCAGATCTCTTAAAGGGGCAGGGCGAAAAAAAAGAACAAACGGAAGCCAGGAGAGCCCCGCACTCACTATCCTTACACCGGATCAAATATTTGTCACCATCAAAGACCAGGTACAAGAAAACTGCTGTTTGGTCGTGCTAAAGTGGGCGGGGTCGCACTGAATTGTCTGCAAAGTCCGGAGCTGGTGGGGAAACATTTTTAAGCTCCGGAGCTTGCAGCCATTTGCCGAGGAGCTTAGGGGTCGTGTATAAATGCCCACCCTGCCACCCTGGCTTGGTCTTAAATGGACAATGGAGGGCCGTTTCCTATACAAAAAGCCTGCCTCTGGTGGAGATTTAAAATACTTGATCCCCAGGTGGATCCACACAGCTGCCTGCCTTTGGGGAATTTCCCTTCGGGGCGTTGGGGACTGTCGGGGCAAGCGCTTGGCCGCGGGTCCCTTATCTTCCTCGCGTCCACCTTGGGGACAAGTTGGTTTGAGACGTCTTGATTGCTCCAGGTTCCAGCGGTAGCCATCCAACGAGCCTGAGCGCTGCTCTAAAGCTGCAGCCTCCCGGGTCTTCAACCAGACATTCTGTGCCTTGGCGTGCATTATTACTACGGTCTGCTCTTTGGTGGCTTCCCTGACAGCTGGAGACGGGTCTTACGGCCATGGTTGCTCTCTGCCATTAATGAATTAATTGAATTGCATGCTGGTGGGGTGAGGTGGGTGGGGGTGGAGAGAAAAGGAGGGAGAGAGGAGGGAAGCCGCCTGCCCGGCGGAATTTAATTCTGCGGTTCTGCGACTTGATTTTTTTTTGTGGCTCTAGAGAACAGCACAGGCTGATCCGGCTGCCAGCTCTCCCCACAGCCTCGCCGTCGGGTGAGGATCAATGGACCAAGGGTGGGGTGGGGGCTCCGGAGTCGGTCCCTCAAGGCAGGCTTCCACCACAGGGGCTCGGAAAGAGCCAACCTCCCCAAACGGGGTGGGTGGGTTGGGTAGTTAGGGCTCGCGGTGGCTAGCTCTGGAGAGGGACCAAGGGACCTTGAGAGCCCCCCCTTCCTCAAAAACAAACAAACAAACAAACCCCTGTGCAGGTCAAGGCCTCTCTGGGATCCGAGTTCGCCTGCCGGCCCTAGGCTCGCTTGCTCCGGCTTCAACGGGGGGGGGGGGGGGTCCAGGCTCCAGGCTGAGCTGGCCCCGCCTCGTCGACGTCTTTCTCCCCGCGTGGTAAACAAGCCTAAAGACGTTTTGTTGAATAATCCCCAATAATTGTAGTAATTAAAATCATCATCCAGTCACCTTCCTTTGACACAACAGAGTCTTCCCTTTTAATTGTTCACGTGCCTTCTACAGGAAGAGGGGAGAGGGAGGCGAGGAGGAGGGACGGGGCGTATTGGGAGCGGGAGGGGGGACTGGATGCGATGGAGGGGGAGAGAAGCGACAGATGAGCTCGGGCGGCGGCGGAGCTCCCTTTCCGCACAAGCTGCTTAAAAGCCGGTGGGAGGGAGGGGGGTTTGGCAGGGTGGCTCCGGCAAAGGGGTCGCCCGGCGGCGATGGGCGTGTGTGTGTGTGTGTGTGGGGGGGCAAACATATCTTAGAGGCTCCCGAAGTGTGTGGGGTGGGGAGGCGGGGAGGGGGAAGCTGAGAGAGAGAGACAGAAGAGAGAGGGGGAAGGAAGATCGGGCTCCCGAAGCTGCTCCTGTCGCCTCTGCCAACTCGCCGCAGCTGAAAGCCCCGTCCATCAAACGCTCTCTTTTTAGGGGGCTTTATTTGTAAGGGGCGGAGGGGGAGGAATGGAGGGAGGGGGGCTGTGTGAGCAAACAGAAAATGAACGAACGCCGAGGCAGGAAGGTTTAGCGAGTCCCCTAATTTCTCTTTTGAATATTCCGCCATCCGTTTGATTTCTTTCTTTCTTTCTTTCTTTCTTTCTTTCTTTCTTTCTTTCTTTCTTTCTTTCTTTCTTTCTTTCCAGTTTCCCAAAGATACATCTTCATTTTCCTGGCTTGCTTGCTGTCGACTGCTGTCCCTGCAACCTTTATTGACCAGAAGGCGATATTTCCCTCTTAACTGCAAGCCACCGAACCCTGGTCACCTCTAAAAGACTTTCCCCTCTTTCCAGCAGAAAGAAAAATCCCACCAGAGAAACCGGCCCTTCGTCTCCTGCCTCTCCTTTCCGTCTCTACACTTCATTTCTCTCCCAGCCCAGACCCGCTCGCCCACCTCCGACACCACCGGGCTCATTTATGATCCAGGGCTGCAAAATGATGAAATAGGGAACTTTTCCTAACTCAGCTTCATGTGTTCCCTCTCGTCATCGTCGTCTCTCCCCCCCCCCGACCCCCAATGCACACACATTGGACGCCTCTCCGTAAAATCCGCGGTGGGTTCTGGACCACGTAAATCCAAACGTAAAAACGGAGACCGAGGGAGATGCGGAGGAAAAAAAAGGTGGTTGCTTCAAGGGAAAGCGAGAGGCAGGGAAAGAAAACGGATGCAATTATTTGTACAAACGATTGTGGGGCATGTCCTCACCATCACCACCCCCTTTCTGCTCGACGGCGCTTGTGTTTGCACGGTCTGGAAAATACACGTGCATACCATGCCCGGGCAAACTCCCTCCCTCCCCCTCTCCCTCTCTTTCTCTGTGTTTCCTCCTCAAGATTCCCGGGGTCGTTAAGCAGCAATTGTTCTTCTATCGATTGATTTGGAATCGCCTAGGCCCGGCGGGTGCGAAAAATAGCCGTTTTCATCTGAAGTCTCTTGGATATGAACCCCGCGAGCCCCCCAATCCCCGCTAATGAACCCATTGTTTCGTAGTTTTTGCCTCCTGAAGGAAGATCTACAACTTTGGGAGTTGGTGTAGATCAAAAGGCCCACGGAAAGGAGTGGAGTCTGGGAGACCAAATTCCCTGAAAGGGAAGAAGGCTGATGCCTTTAATTAGACCATTCTTCTTTATTAGTATTCCTGTTGAGATTTAAGGGAAGGGGGAGGGGAGGGGAGGGGAAGGGGAGGTGGGGAGAGAGATGCATGTTGGTTTAAGCACTATTTACGATGTAAATATATTCGGAGACAAAAAACGTCACGGATCAATTGTAAAGGACCCGGATACATAATTTATTTATTTTTGGGGGGGGAGAGGGGAAAAATCAGTTCAGTTTATATGAGGTTCTCACCCCACTTCTTCTTAGTCAAATTTGTTTATGCAGAATCGACATTTAATAGTGCTAATTGCACTCCAGTTAAATTGCTCTGATTGCAGAAAGGGAAGCAATTTTCGTGCTCTCTGTCTGGGTTTGGAAGAAATTGTTTTATATTCACCTCTTTATAAAGAAGTAGAGATAAGGCACCCGAGCCTCGGCACAAATTGCACTTATGGGCTGACTGGCAGCATTCAGGCGCTATAATAGAGCATTATTTGGCCGCTTTGAATAATGTAAAGCGGTGGCTGAAAGCCATTCTCCTGAAAATTGCTTTAACTTTTAAAAGGGTGATGATTCACTCCACACCAAGGCCTTTGTTACAATGTCATTATTGCCCCCCAAATGTTTTAACAGTCAGCTCAACACTTCAATATAACACGCTGATCTTTGTTTAAAAACTAGAATTTTTGGAGTACGAAGAAATCTGACATAAAATGCTTGACCCCCCCCCCTAAAGATTTGGGAGCGGAGACCTCTTTTTCTTTCTCGGTCTCTCTTTTGCTCTTCCAGCCCTGGGCTGCTGCTTTTTCTTCCCCATTTTCCCCCCTCCCCCAGACTCTCTCTCTCTCTCTCTCTTGGGCGTCGTAGACAATTTTATATACAGCACTTTTATATACGGTAAAGAACTAGCGGGTTAAAACTATTTAAAGGTGGTGGTGGTGGCGAGAACAGGCGGCTTAGTAGAGGACGTCTCTTTGCGTGTTGAAAAACAAGGCGGAAATAAAATGAAAATTGATTTGGGTAAGGCAGTGCGTGTGTGGTGGTTTAGTAGGAAACCAAAGAAAAGGCGAGCTGAACCTGGGATGGGTGCCTCACCGACCAGGCATTTAAGGTGAGTGATAAAAGCCGAAAGGGAAATTAAAAAGCTGCCTCCACCTCCACCGCCACCCTCACGCCAATCGGTGTAGACGGGTAGGGATATTCTCCTTTCTCCCTTCGCCGGTCTTCCTTAAAGAGGGGGGTGGGAAGAAGAGCACCCCCCCGCCGCCTTTTCTCCTCCCTAAGCAGCCCCCTGGTTGGCCAGACCGCCCCAGTGACACATCGCCACCGTCCCTATTAGTGTAGATGCAACGGCGGGTTGTTTACAAATAAACAGGGACGCCCATCTCCCTTTCCGTACAGAGGGGGTGGAGAAGGCTTGGTCACCTGTTGGGCGATGACTTCTGACCGGGTGGCCCCTCTGGGACTCACACACACACACACACACACACACACACACACACACACACACTTCGCTGGGCTGCTGGAGAGCTCCCCTCCCCCAATCGTTTTTTAATAGCTACAAGCACACACATTGGCACAGAGCACAGCCTGGCGCGAGGACTCCTTGGCCCCTTTCCCCGCTGCCCACCCACCTACCCACCTCTTGGCACACGACTCGGCCCCTTGTCATCGCCTCCTCCTCCTCCTCCTCCTCCTCCCTTCGCCCCCCTCCCCGCCATTGGCCAGTGCCAGTCAGCCTACAAAAGGGCACACAAGGCGGCTTCTCCTTCTCCACAACCCCCCGCCCCCAAGGCTTCGCTGCCGGCTCTTCTATCCACTGCACCCCCGCCAGCAAAATCCTAAACAGAGAAAATCGTTTTAAAAATAGCAACAATAACAACAATAAAAAGGATCTTGTGGCTGGCGGCAGCTTTGTGTGTGTGTGTGTGTGTGTGTGTGTGTGTGTGTGTGTGTGTGTGTGTGTGTGTGTGTGTGTGTGTGTGTGTGTGTGTGTGTGTGTGTTTAGGACGTGCCACGAGATGCTGGTCTTCCTCTGATAAACCCGGCTCCTATTTTCTGAACGGTGACAGAAGGAGAACGGGGTGGGAGATGGGGCGGCGGGTAAAGGGGGGTGGGGGGGAATCCCGATTCTTCCTTGGGTTTGAACCACGTGCAATTTACATCTGCCAATTGACGGGGTTCGAAGGTAGCAGATGTGACAGAGAAAAGATTTAGCGGGGGGATGAGCAGAAGTTTTCCTCCGCGTCCCCTCCAAAGTACAGCGTGGACCAAGGCGAAGGAAAACCAGGGCAGAACACCAGACTTGCAGGCAGCGCTGGGAAAGGGTGGTGTTTGGTTTTAAGGAGCTCCTTCGCCCGGCGCTGAAACCGGTGAGTTTGAGGCAGTGTTTTGGAGAAACTTGCCAACATGGCTATTAAAGGGAGCTGGTGCCTGGTTAGAAAGTTGACATGCTTTATCACACCCAGGAAACAGATTAAGTGTATTTCAACTCCCTGGCTGTTGTTTGGTATGTGTATATGCAGATTGTGTGTTGTGGGGGGGGGCAGATGTTAATGCCAGAGTATCTCACCCCTGTCAAATTTTCCAATCGAGGGAAAAGATTTCTTGCAGGGGACGAACTTCGGTTTTTATCACACACACACATGGTCTTTGCAAGTACAGAGGAATCTTATAAAACCATCCAGCTGCTTATGAGGAGGAGTAACTCCCCCACCCTCCCCTCCACGTTACATAATCCAACAAGAGTCCTCCGCGATTTTTCCTTTGTTTACATCTTCCTAACGAAACAAGCCAACTAGACCGTACCTACATAATACGGCCGGACGGGAGGGCAAATATCTGAGGAAAGACACAGACACACACACACACACACACACACACACACACACACACACACACAAACCGCGTCAGCTTTCTCCATATGTTTTCTTCGGCACTCGCCGTCTGCCTGCTTTACAGGGCTGTGTCCCACAGCGAGCAGGGAGATGGCCAAGGCCCCTCTGCGGCGAACGGCTTTGCGCCTTCCTGTGCCGCTGGATATTTACTGAGGCACCTCAGTCAGTTCCATAAACGAGGGAATTAATGAACTGTGTAACACCCGCCATATAAAGGCAAAAGAGCTAAGGAAAGCCCTGAATCGGGTGGAGGTGGGACGGGAGGGGGGGACGGACCCTGAACTGCAAACATGCTGCGTGCCTTCTGCCATTACATGCTCTGCCCATTTTGTGGCCCCATTCCTGAAAATGGGTAGTGGGAGAAGAAAAGGTGTCATGCTCGAGTTCTTTTTCTGTCAACAAGACCTAAACGATATTTAAATTTAAGCTTAGTTTTTTTTAAAAAAAGATAAAGAAAGATAAGGAAAGGAAAAGAAAAGAAATAAAAGAAAGTTATTTGCAGTATAATGATTTTAAAAGATCGAGATCCCACTGGTGTGATTCGGCCACCCCCTTTCCATGCCTTTGACTGGCACGCGCCCAGAGCCCTGGTTCTTGCATCTCTAAGTTCCTGATTGGTTGCGGGGCAACTCCTGCCTGTTCTTTCTCCACTCTCATTGGGCGAGAGTCCCAGCTCGCGGTACTTCAAAGCAGGCGCTCCCCACACTTAGGCTGAGTTTAGCCGCCCAGAGCCAGGAGGGTACTTAGATGCCAGTGGAGTTACGGCGGGAAGCTGGGGGAGGACGTCGCGCGCCCTCGCCCGTCTGCGCACCAAAGCAGAGCTCTCCTTGCGATTCTACCGCCCAGCCAAGGGACTTGGCTATGGCTACGTCTATCCTCGGGGTAAGTCGGGAGACTGCTCCCAAACCCGGGGACCTCGCTTCGCGTTGTCGAGACTCTCTCCCTACCCCCCTCCTTCCTTCCTCCTTGGGACCCTGGGGGTAGCTTTGCGAGTGAACGACCCAAACTGTTGCTGCGCCGGGAAGCCGCTGCTGGTTGCGCTTTTGGCATAAACGGCATGGGAAAAACCAAGGCTCCTCGGTTTCTTTAAGGCGGCTTTTGAGATTCTTGCTTGTGATGAACCCCACCACCACCTACCTCCCTTTACCTGCCTCGTTCGTTTCCCCTGGTAGGCACCTGTTACCCTCCCCCTCCCAGGCGTTTCTAAATTATTGCGCTTTTAACTTCTCACCTGGGTCGAAATGGCTGCGTTGCAACGGCTTCCCCTGCGGACTGGAAATCTACCGGCGACGTTGGCCGGAAACCCCCGAGACACAGTTTAGGAGCATTCCTGCTTCCTTCCAGCCGCAAAGTACCTCCTCGCCCTTGCGTGGTTCGGGAGAGCGCACGGTTTTGCCTTCCGCCCTTCCCTTGGGATCGTGGTTTTCAAGGCCGGTCTTGACGGACCTGCCGCGAGAAACAGAGAAAACGAGGCATTCGTCTCAGCCTCGTTTTACACACACATCAAGGCTGCGGTTTGTTAATCCGCGGTCTATTTTCCCCCTTGTGTTGTGTGACTGCTACCCTCGTTATTAAAATTCGGTGTATTGCTTTTCGTCTCGAACCCAGCGATTTCTTCGAAAACAGGCCAGAGGCCACATCCTAAATTGGGATCGAACTAATCGGTCTAAAGACTGAACGGGCGCCTGTCCGCCTCCCCTTTCTCCAGTCGAACGAATTGCGCGCAACTTTTAAGGCACTTCTGAAGGTTTTGCGCGCCTCGAGGGCCTGCTTTTTTTGTGGGGGGGGGGTTACGTCGGCCTCCGGTGTGGCTTGAGCGTGCGCCCGATCGCGGGGGTGGGTGGGGGGTTTGGCGGCTTCGGGGGCGAGGCTGACGGGCTCTGTTTCGTCTCTCCCCCACAGGAAGAGCCACGCTTTGGAACCACGCCCTTGGCCATGCTGGCCGCCACCTGCAACAAAATCGGCAACACCAGCCCGCTCACCACCCTGCCGGAGTCGAGCGCCTTCGCCAAGGGCAGCTTCCACCCGTGGAAGCGGGCCACCTCCAGCTGCAACCTGGGCTCCAGCCTGTCGGGCTTCACGGTGGCCACCACCAGCCGCGGCTCCAGCGGGGGCCTGGCCAGCGGCAGCGGCGGCACGGCCAACAGCGCCTTCTGCTTGGCCTCCACCTCGCCCACCTCGTCGGCCTTCAGCAGCGACTACGGCGGGCTCTTCTCTAACGCGGCGGCGGCGGCAGCAGCGGCGGCGGCCGGCGTGTCCCCGCAGGAGCCCGGCGGCGGCCAGTCGGCCTTCATCTCCAAAGTGCACAGCTCGGCGGCCGAGAGCCTCTACCCGCGCGTGGGCATGGCGCACCCGTACGAGTCGTGGTACAAGTCGGGCTTCCACTCCACGCTGGCGGCGGGCGAGGTGGCCAACGGGGCGGCGGCGGCGGCGGCGGCCGCCTCCTCCTGGTGGGACGTGCACGCCAACCCGGGCTCGTGGCTGGAGGTGCAGAACCCGGCCGGGGGCCTGCAGGGCTCGCTCCACTCGGGCGCCCCGCCGCAGGCCTCGCTCCACTCCCAGCTGGGCACCTACAACCCGGCCGCCGACTTCAGCTCGCTCACCCACTCGGCCTTCAGCTCGACGGGCTCGCACCTCCTCTCCACCGGGCAGCACCTGCTGGCCGCCCAGGAGGGCTTCAAGCCCGTCCTGCCCGCCGCCTACACGGACTCCAGCGCCGCCGTGGCCGCCGCCAGTGCCATGATCTCTCGGGGCGGCGGCGGCGGCGGCGGCGGCCTCGGCCTCGGGCGGCAGCTCGGCGCGCTCAGCCCGCCGCTACTCGGGCCGCGCCACCTGCGACTGCCCCAACTGCCAGGAGGCGGAGCGGCTGGGCCCGGCGGGCGCCAGCCTCCGGCGCAAAGGGCTCCACAGCTGCCACATCCCAGGCTGCGGCAAGGTCTACGGCAAGACGTCGCACCTGAAGGCGCACCTGCGCTGGCACACGGGCGAGCGGCCCTTCGTGTGCAACTGGCTCTTCTGCGGCAAGCGCTTCACGCGCTCCGACGAGCTCCAGCGGCACCTGCGGACGCACACGGGCGAGAAGCGCTTCGCCTGCCCCGTCTGCAACAAGCGCTTCATGCGCAGCGACCACCTGAGCAAGCACATCAAGACGCACAACGCGGGAGGAGGAGGCGGGGGCAAAAAGGGCAGCGACAGCGACACGGACGCCAGCAACCTGGAGACGCCCCGCTCCGAGTCGCCCGACCTCCTCCTCCACGAGGCCCGCGGCAAGGACTCCACCGCCGGCGGTCCCAATGACTCCTAGGGAGCCCGGCGGCGGCGGCGGTGGCGGCGGCGGCGGGAGAAGTTTTGGCGGGAAAGGAACGCGCGGGAGAAGCTGGCGTCGCCCGCACACCCGCCCTTCCGCCCGCGTGCGCACGGGGCGGGGAGGGGGGCGCAAGCAAAAGGCAACCCCCTCCCCCTCCAGCACCGCCACTTTTGCTCCGCTTTTCCAGGAGCTCGGAGGGTAGGAGGGGGGGTGAGTGGGAGAGAGGCGGGCAAAGGGAAGGCGAGGGCGACCTTCTTGTGTAGACTTTCTCAGACGGCTGGTGGAGAGACTTGAACCAGACCCTGAAGGCAGCGAGACGCAGACTAAACACCATTCCCAAAACAATTAAAAAAAAAACCGCGACATTATTTGCCTCGCGAGGAGAACAGAAACGGCGGGAGAGGGCACGCGCGCAAACAAACACACATATACGCCCCTCCACCCACCCACCCAACCAACCAACAAACGAAACAAAAGCAAAGCAAAACAAAACTCACCACCCGGGACCAGCTCAGCAGTTCTGGAGTGGATTATTATAACTCGAAACCTGCTGCAGACTACAGCCTGATCTGAGGAGATCTAAACAACGCTTTTATATTTCATAACGAAAAAGAGAGAGAAATCGCTCGTTTTTACACACACACACACAGATACATATATACAAACAAAGGCTCAAGGTGAGAAATTAAACTGGGAAATGTCCGGGACAGTTTCTCCGTTGTCCATCAAAATATGTATAAATAGGGTTTCAAAACTCTCTCTAACACGACATACAGAAAGAATTGTGTTTCCTTTCCCCCACTTGTAAATGTTCATTTTTTTTCTCCCGGGGATGAGTTCCTGAAATTCAGGGGAGATTTTTTAAAAATATATTATTATTATTATTACTATTATTATTATTATTTCTGATGCACTTTGTGGAGGTCAGTATATATGTAAAAGATATTTAAAATATTGAGTTAACATTTCACTCACAACAGTAAGTTAAGGTTGCTTAAATAAATGAAGTGCGTTTATCTGTATTGGAAAAAAAATCTTGACATACTATTTTCATTTTGGTATTATTAAAGGACTGAACAATACACTCCGGGGTTTTATTTTTCCCCCCTTGGGAGGCAGCGGTGCTCATCGATCTATTTGTTTTATTGCAGCCCGCCTTCCCCTTACTTGGACCATTTATCTTGATTTACGTTGTCTTGCATGAAAACTGCCAAGGCTGCTATCCTTGCGCTCCTACTAAGTCCAAAGTACCAGTGAAGTCAATGGGGCTGGCTTCTGCATTAATGTGATTGGGATTATAACGATAAACGGATTAAAGGCGAATTGTAATATTGAACCCCCATTAACGCCCAGAATGTAATGTCAGCCAGAGCCTGTCAAAGACAAAAGGTACCAGCAATCTGAACACAACAAATGCGCTTTAAAAGCAGGAGTTTAGGATTGCACTTCTTGTCCTTACTAACCTCGACGACATAAAATAAATTAATAAAACTTAAAAGCCCACTGCTTTGCTTGGGATGCTAGTTCTGCAGTGTTTGAAGAAGCCCTGCCTCTAAATTTCCTCTTGCTTAAAGCGGTTTTAATCTGTTGTTACGATCCCACTCTATTTTCTGGCCCTATGAAAGAATAAAAGAATCGGTAATACCGATTCTCGATTCCCCAAGCAGGTTTTTACAAAAATAAGATTGTCTTGAGAAACGTTCAGAAACGCGATAAAGCTCCAGCGAGCAAATATTTATTAAAAACGGCAACTGTTAAGTCTCTAGCAAGGTTGCCCAGTTTAGAGGAAGGGCAATCCCCGAGGGAATAAATCGCTCGAGTCAATACCCTGGAAAAGACATTTCATGCCTAAATGAAAATCTTGTTAAATGTTATTAATTTTGACTTGGAGCACATAGCAGCCCCCTGTGCCTTGTATTCCCTTATTAGAGATTCATGTCTTATCAAATATCTAATTAATCTCCTAGACATCATTTGTTCTGGCCAACTTTATCTCAGCTGGTCCACGGGGAAAACCCTCAGAATATTCTCGGTGACAAAGCTTCCCTTGAAGATCCTTTTAATTGTCTAAATTAACTGCACCAAATTTGCATGTCAAACGGCAAAGGGCAACCTGAGATAAAATGTAAACGTTTTAAAATCCTCCCAAACTAAGCACTTGGATTTGATAACTGGGCTTTATATTTTTTTTAATGTTATGGAAGACAACAGCTCCTTCCCTTTTCAAAAGATAGTTGATCTATGCAAATAGTGAATTGGAAACGCTTATATCCCCCATGCCGTCAAATGCTCCTCAGCCCGTTATTTGAATATCAGTGGCTCTGCTATTGAAAAGGTTCAAGGATGCTCTCTGACTTCTTTGTGATTACGCAGTGCAGCGTCTGATGCTGAAGGAAGGGGGAAAAAAGCCTCAGGAATAATTAAAGCCTGGGATAAGGCCTGGGAACACATTTGGGACAGGAATCTCATTTAGACTGGCTCTTTCAAAATAAGGCACAGTTAAATTGACCAGAAGGCAATTATTGAAATGAAAATTATTTTCACTCCCTTTGTCTTCTGACCACCAACTTAACAGGCACAGTCTATCTTTTAAGAGGAGGAATCGGTCCAATCCTGGGTGGGTGGGCGCACGCTGTTCCTGACCCCCCCCCCTCCCCTGCCGCCGCCGTTAATTGCGCTACTTTGCTGGGGAGGAAGAGAGACGAGTGGAGGAGGGAGTTCCATTTCGATTGTCCGTGCCGCTAGGAAAAAGCTAAAATATATCTGAAGCCTTTTTTTTAAAAAAAAAAAAACCACACAATTCTAAATATATTTTCCTTCCCGTAATGCAGGATTTTGGTGCCTGCCGCGAACTAAGCTGAAGAAGCGCGGCTGAACAAAAAAACATCTGTTGTGTCTAGCAGGACGCGTGTTTAGCTGTTCTTCATAATTGCGCTAAAACGCAGCCACGGAAACTGGGGCTTAAATTTATTTCTCCCAGTCAAGCAAGACAAATTGAGGAGGCAAAGAAGGGACTCCAAGCCAGCTGACAAGGGCTGACAAAAGGAGTTTGCGGGAAGTGCAAACCTACCTACCTACCTACCTACCTACCTACCTACCTACCTACCTACCTACCTACCTACCTACCTACCTACCTACCTTTTTACTCATTTATTTGTTGGCATTGTTAATACTCCTCCCCGAGCCAAATCCTTTAAAGCCGTTGCTAAATAGCAGCCTAGTTTCCCTCTGGCATCTAAGACTGATAGTTTTTTTTTTAAAAAAATCTTCCTGTCGCCTTCACGTTGCAAGCTTTAACTTTTTTTGTGTCAAGTGTATGCGCGGGCGCGCGCGCGCGCGCGTGTGTGTGTGTGTGTGTGAGAGAGAGAGAGAGAGAGAGAGAGAGAGACAGAGAGAGAGAGATTTTGTTAAGTGCGTGAACACCCCTCTCCTCCACCACTCCCGCATCATCCTCACCCAACCTCCGACCCCTCCATCGGCAGTCCTCCTTTGCTTTGGGTGTGTGTTTCCTCTGAGGTTTTTGGAAAGAGGGGAGCGAAAGACAAAAGCAGCCGGGAGGAGGACACGCTCCGGCAGGGGCCAAGCAAACAGAGAGCTTGTAGGCGTTGCAGGATTCACATTCTGCCCCCTCCAGGCCGACCCTCCCAGGCCGGTGCCGCTGTTGTCGTAGGGTTTCCTGAGGAATGCATTCTCGCTGGGTGTTGGGCAGAAGTCAGCTTTGTTTTCGGGTTGTAATAAAACAGATCAAAGGGCTCCCACTTAGGTCCAGTTTCTGCCTGGCCAGGGTTACAATTCTCAGCTCAGTGATCAAGGACCTCTTTGCATCGCCGGTTGCCCCCGCGGGTCAGGAAACGTCCATCATTTTGCCGACTCCCCAGACACGAAGGGGAAACCACTGCGGAGCTTCAGAGGGTGATCCGGGGCCCTTTTCAAACAGCCCCGCGGTTGTCTCGTTGATTTGCCCCTTTCTTGAAAGCAAGGAAGTCCAAGGACGTGCGACAAGGCGCGGAGGCAAGGAGGGAGGTTGTTTCCCTCCCTAGGACAGTTGAGGCAGATGGAAGATGGAGAAGGGATGTTTCTGAATTTCACATCCTCTTTCCCCCATCCGCTCCTTCTTGGTCTTATCCAGACCAGAACAAAACCAGTTCTGCTACTACCGGTAGAAAAGAAAACCACAAAACTAGCCTTTTGGATAATTTCCCCTGTAGGTATCTCCAGACCATTAAAGATCAGTTAAGAACGCTGACTTTGCCATGCGTGCTACACAGAAGAGGGGGGAGAGATCACACTTTTGGCAGTAAAGGGGCATTTGACGTCTGATCCCACGGAAAAGCTGTTCTTCTCCACCCGTTACTGTTTTCTGCTTTGAATTTGTGTTCAATTGTGTGTGCGCGTTCTGTGACATTTTAGGTATGTACCTCCTTGTATAACCGGGACAGCTGACTCTAACCCTCCACCACCACCCATTTAAAACAAGCAAACACCAACTGCATGGCATGTTTATCTCTGATTTATTTTGCAGCCGTTATCTATTTATTCAAGATACTTGTCCACTTTCCAAAAATGCAGATGAAGAAAATATAACAGAAATTCCGGCCTATTTGGGTAATTGGTATACTAAGTGTTTATTTTAAGTGAGAATAATTTAGCTACAAATTTTCTTAAGGAGTAACATTCGCAACATATTAAAGAAAACCATGCAAACTCTGATTTGCTTTTATGTTTGACGTTCACTTTTGAGTCCTTTGAAATAGGAGGGGGAAGCTATGATAATTTCTGGCTCTTTGGCGCCATCTACAGTTTGTAGAGAGGGAAGAACTTTTTTAATCAATCGGAAAAGAGTCTTCGTTTGGTGTTTCAGTTCCCCTCTTGTATTCTCTCTGCCAACAATTCAAGGAGGAATCAGCTTTTCGCAATGTAAATTCGGCGCATCGAAGGAACAACCTGGGATCGAATGTTAGGTTGATGCAAATATTAATTGTGATATTTGTTAGTGTTAAAAAATTAAGCTAAAACCACGCAAGAGCATTTTGATTCTAGCACAGACTGTATTTTACATTATTTCTTCCACCGCCATCCCTTTGTATATTAAAATCAGGGCTTAGTTTAAAGCTTCAAATATCTAAACATGGCCGAATTGAGTGATACCTGTCGCTAAGGTCCACTGTGAAAGAAAGAGACAAAACATGGGGACTGCAATGTCAAGTGTATGCGCTTCATGTATATTGGTATCATAGCATAGGTAGGTAGCAAGCGGAAGATACTGAAATCTGCATTCTCTTTTGTTAAGACGTCGATTCACCCCGATTTAAGTAAACGAGTTTTAAGAATTAGAGGGGAAATTGTATTATTCATCCCCTTCCCAGTAAACTGGAAATTTTCAAAGAGTCTAGCCAGGCGCAGGGCGTCTTCGGTTCTGTAGAGAAGTGATGCCAAATGGTACACCTGGCATTTAAATAAGCTTATTTGCACCAACTTTATCGTAGATCTTCGGAAAGGGGCGACAAGAGGGGACGCATGCCTCCTTGGAGTTTCAAATTTATTAACTTTTTTTCCAATCTTCTGATGCACGCAGAAGCTCTGGGTTCTAGAGGTGCTCCGGATACTAGGGAAGTCTCCTTCCCACAGGAACATTCCTGCGGATCCCCTTATCTTTCATATAAACGGGAGGGGGTTAATTCCTTTGCGGCAAAGCCTATGGATGCTGTTGTCACAGCAGGGTTGCAGCGAGGTGGGATCGGCCAGGAACTTGGCTTCAGCTTAAATCTTCTGTGTAAGATCAGAAGCCAGCTCACAGTGCTTTAGGTGTAGGAGTTCGATTCCCCACTGTGCTTCCTGTGAGTAGCGCCTGCCTGTGGGGGCGCCTTGGGCAAGCTGCCCAGGACAGCCTCGGAAGAAGGAAATTTGAAACCACTTCCCAATATTTCCCACCATGGATAGGATCACCGTTAAGTCTGAATGGACTTGATGGCACGCCATTATTATCAAGATTAGGAGCTGAGTGAGGGCCAATGATCTTGAAAACGGACTCCAGCTACGTTTCTCTCTTCTCGTTTCAACCGTTCAAGCTTCCTGAATCGCAAGCAATTCCTCCCTTTTTTTCTCTCTCCATCGACAGTAGCGGCCCAAACTCGGGGGATGGTCCGGGCATTTTGGGCAATGGGGAGCGAGGCATCGGGTCTCACAACATACTCGCCCCGGCCAAGGAGTGTTGTCCTGTGCCCAATGACTACCACTACGGTGGGCATAAAAAACGTAACCCAAGAAAGAAAACGGGTCGGGTTGAAACACACGTCAACCCTAACCCCAAGTACGTGAATACAAGTAGGAAGAAGGATTTGGGTTCTTGAAGGCAAAAGCCATGCTTTTAAACCCAGTTTCCTGCTCCAGAACCCATCTCACAGAAAGCAAATACTTCGACCCAGAAACTACACGCCAGGCAGAATTCGTGAGGTGTGTGTGTGTGTGTGTGTGTGTGTGTGTGTGTGTGTGTGTGTGTGTGTGTGTGTGTGTGTGTGTGTGTGTGTGTGTGTGTGTGTGTGTGTGTGTGTGTGTGTGTGTGTGTGTGTGTGTGTGTGTGTGTGTGTGTGTGTGTAATATGTGTGTATTTTACAAAATGTAACCTGGTCGCCTACCCAGGCGCAGCCAGGCCCCTCACATTTCTGGACGCTGGCGCTACTGCCTACACAGCCGCCCGCCATTTCCATTCCTTTACCTCCCCCGTAGCCCGAAAGGGGGCCCAAGGGGAAAAGAAAATGGCGCCGGGGCCCCAACTACAACGGTGTGCGCCTCCTCGCGCACGTTCTGTTCTTAGAAATGTGAAGTAAACTAGAGAGGGACGGGGTGGCGAGCTGGCGCCAGCAGAAGTTTCGAGTGGCCCCGGGGCTCCATATTGGTGCGGGCGAGGGGCCACCGTCAGCCACGGTGGGCCGAGAGACGTCAAGAAAAGAGAGGGCCCGGGCCGAGAGTCGTCAGAGCGGAGCTTTATTATGCGCTTCATCCGCCCTGCAGCCCAAAGCCCAGCGGACTTCACCGCAGGCGAGCCCTTTTGGCTCCCGCCGAACCGGCGTGGAAGGAATGCCGGCCAGAGCGGCGAGGGAACGGCCGGCCGCGCTCCCTGCGGCGAACCGACGAGGCCCGCTCGCTTCCACCCGATAGGCCCCGCCTGGCCGCCGGCAGCCGCTCCCCAGACGCCGCCGAACGCCTGGGGGGGGGGGGGGGAGAGGCTTTATTATGACTGTCCCTCTCTCCCTTCGCTGTCTGTTTTCCCGAGATGTGCTAATTACTACTTGGGGAGCAGGGCGCAAAGTCCTTGTCCATTGAGCCCTACTTACAAAAGTAGGGTTTTGCTATGAGAGGAGGGGTGGATGGGTGGGTGGGGGCAGGAAATGAAAAAATAAAAAATATTTTTTTGAAATTGCCTTTCAGCCTAAAGCTGCCTTACCTGAATGTCATAATTACAGTAATTATGTACATCCAAATTACATGCTAATTAAATTAGAATCAAATCGTTCTAAATCGAAATCAAACGATGTAGTGAGAATTAATCAATGACAACATAAATAGAGAGCTTCCTTCGGGGATATTTATTGTAACGATCCAAGAGGGAATCTGCTGGAAGAGTCACCTGTTTATTTACCTTTCAATTAGTAATAATTTATTCGCCTTCGCCATCTAAATGTTCACGCTATCGGCTGGTTTCCCTCTCTTGCCAGCCTCTATAAATCGAATAAAGAATTAAATGGTAGGCGCTCGTGTCTGCCTCCCAGCAACGCCACTTTAAAATCTGTAACATCTACTTAACAAAAAGCCCTTTTCCTCGGTTTTCGTCGTAAAAACGGAGAGGAGCTGCGATGTGGTTTTCCTTGCGGAGTCTGGGCTGGCGGGCTGCAGAATAAAGCAAGCCCCGATCCCCGCCTTCGGAAACAAATTTATGCGTTTTAAGGGGGGGATGCATCTGATTATGCCGCTTTGCAGCCTGTTCCACAGGCTTGGGTCCTCCGGGTGGCCAGAGAGGCGGCTTAAGCCTTTCAGGAAGGAAAGCTCGGGAGCAAGGGCGATTTCTAGGTGTGTGTGTGCTGTGTCCTTGCAGTCGTGATCGACTCTTGTGACCACATGTCCATGGAGTTTTCTTGGCAAGAATACTGGAGTGGTTTGCCAGTTCCTACTCCAGGCGCCTACAGCACCTGGTATTCCCTGGTGGTCTCCCATCCAAGTACTAACCAGGTCCGACCCCCCTGTTTAGCTTCCAAAATCAGGCGAGATCGAATGTTCTCCGAGCATCTAGACATCTTTTTTTCTAGGCGTGACTCCAGTGCAAAAGGACTGAGCCGCTGTGGCTGCCACTCCTGTTTGTAGCCATCACTGGGTCTCAGGAGTCAGGAATCGCGATCCACACAACTGTTTTAAGTCTTCCGTGCAACATTGTCTTTAAAGCGAAGGTCACGTAGGATTTTTCCGGCAGCCCTGTGATATGTGCATTCAGGGGCCACAACTGCTGCACGTGGAAAGTTGTGTCCGCCTTAGAGACCTTGCTTTACCCCCTTAGATCCCGCAGCACAAAAGGGGATTCTCCTGGGACATGCCTTTGCGTCCCCGTGCCCTGCACCCTCGTGAAACCAGGCCTCTGGGCTCGCTTGAACACTGCCTCACATGCCACTTGCTCCAACCAAAGGCAGGCCCTTTTGGCGAGCAGACCTTTTACACAAGGACTGCAGGAGATCCCACTCGCGGCTGAAATAATGAGACCCTAAAAAAATCAACCCGCTTTCCCAGGAGTGACGCTGGCGTGCTTCAAGTAGGCGCAAGGCGAGGAAGGAGCAGCCGTCAAGCTCCTCGGCGTCATGCCCCCCCCCATTTCCCATCGACTGTCTTCAGTGCTTCTCTTGAGGAAGAGGCTAGGGAAGCGGCCCCACTCTGCCCCCGCCGTGCTTTTTGCCGCCATTCTGGCCGACGTGCAGGGCTGGCTTGGGCGGCCCTGAAGAGAAAAGGCGGCTGGGCTGCGCTGCCGGGACTTCCCTTCTCCTTCCCGGGCTCCATGGCTCACCCGCTCCTCTTCCCGCCTCCTCGCCGAGCCGTGGGAAGCCCGGCCCTCCCGTAGGGTTAAATGGCAATTCAAACAACAACAGCATTACCATTTTATTAGCGTTGTTAATGTTATTTTTTGACGAGTGGGGCGGAAAGAGGAGGAGGAGGAGGGTGACGGAGGGTGAATGGGTGGGCTGACTAATCTCGAGAATCGCCCCGTCGATGAATCTCGAGTCCCCCCCCCCCAACTTCTTTCCAAGAGTGACAAGGACCGTCTATTTACTTATTTATCCAAGCAGCCAGGCCGCTAGCCTCCTGCTTCTTTTGATTAAAACCACCACATCCCGACGCCCTTTGACTGCCTGCAGCAGCCCAGTTCTATATATAGCAGGGAAATCTGTCATTCGGAGAGACGAGAGATAAATCGCCTGATTTTTTACAGTCACACAGAAAGAAAACCCTCTTTTCCACCTAAACAAGACGTCTCCTGTGCTACAGGCAAATGCTTTTCCTTCCGACCCAGCTGCTGCTGTGTTTAATGGATTCGGAGTTGAATGCAACTGTTTTTTTTTTTAGTTGCCAATCAATTGGCCGCATCTAAGGGACCCCCACCCCCAGCCCTGCTTCTTTGAGGTCTTTTTAACCTAACCCCAAAGGCCCTTGAGTCTAAATCGGCATTATCGATACGCCGCTGAAGATGCACAGAATACCGCGCTAGGAGCGATATCTCCCCCCCCCCGTTTTTTTTTTTTTAACTTCGGATGAAACCGCACACTGCCTGCTGCTGCTCGTTTACTGCCGGGCGTCGGATTATCCGAGGCTCTTAAAAAAAACCCGAGGCTTGTGGACATTCATAAACCAACAGCACCTCCTATCGGGTTTAATTTGCCACTATCAAATTAAAGAACGTTTCTCGCCGAGAGGCTCCTCCTGCAGGTTTCCAGCTGTCGATTACCTGTCTCTAGCTCCATTTTCTTTTTCTTGACAAAAGCTTAAAAGTGGTTCCATACACCGGCACCAAAATAAATGAATGAATGGATAAAATTAAAATCATACTAATAAAACAGATTTGCCACTAAATGGCAGGGTACAGTCTTCAGGACTCCTTGGCAAATTTTATACTTGTAAAAATAAATTGCAGATGTTACACATTTTATAATTTTGGGTCTACAATGTTATTTTGGTAAGGTACACTTCTAAATATGCACTGTATGAAAAGTCAGAGGGTGTGATATGGCCAAAGTCCTGTTCTAAATGCCCTTGGTGGTTACAGAATTGATTATGGGTGCGTCACCACTGATATATTAAAACTGTAATGGCTTAAAATCTATTCAGGGACAGCAAAAGAACAGCACCAGAAAGGGGAGGACTTCATTTGCCCCTTAGGCAGCCCAGAAGAGAGACAATAGAATGTCAGAATAAGGTTGCTTTATTACATTTTTTCTTCTAATCTGGCCAAATGCTAGTTGCTTCATTTTAAAATAAAAATCTCTGCCACCAGTTTCTGTTTCCACTTCAGATGGCCCTCAAAAGTACTGTTGTGTTCTGAAACAAGAACAGTAAGGTCCAAAGCATCCGCCTTCAAGTGTTGCTCTACTATCAGAACTGCTCTGCACACACAACCTCACCTGGAAGGTGAAGATCGTACCTACTTGACCTGAACACGGATCTCCAAGTACAAGCAAAGTCATACAATCAAAGTCAGAGCCACCGACGTTGTCAACAGTTCCCCACTCAGCATAAGCTTCTTGGCAATATCCTCCCCAGTGCGTCCACTTGAGAGATGCTGCAAGGAGATGTTTAGTACACAGGCATGGTTTCTGGGTGGTTTGGGTCAAGCGGGAAAGGGCAGGTGGAGAAAAATGAATGGCAGCATAACCTTTCAATTCAAGCAGGCCCATGCCGGCAAAATGACAGACCTGCACGCGTGGCATACCTTTATAAACTCACCTCAGAAACCAAATGTGGAACACACTGACACGCTTGCTAAAAATACAGGGGGCAATAAATTTCTCCCATACAAGCGGATTAAGTGTAGCAACGGCAGCAGCTGGGTGGCAAGCTGCCAGCATAGACAAGCTTGAACCAGTGCCCCCTTTCCATGTACAACGAAATAAGCCACAGGGATGGAGTGGGAAAATGAGCGAGACTGCTCTTTTCAGAGAAAGACAAATAGATGCCTTGCACTACTTACGTGTTATTCCAAAGGCCCTTTCAAAGTGAGGTCACAGATTTGACTGGACGGGAAAAAAATGTTTTTCCAATGCAAAAGCAACGCCTCTCCCTTCTCCTGCGTTCTCAAGTATAAACCCTGCTCTGGACACTTCATATTATGTTACTGCCCTGGTGTCAGTTTAGAAACAAGGAACACGCTGGTGTTGCTGAGAAGACGGATCTCATTATTGGACCAGTCCTGCTTAGAGGAGCTCTAAATTTCCTTGTTGTAGTGAAACCAGTGACAGACGGTAGACCTTAGAAACATAAGAGACTGCCTTTTCATCTGTGCTCCACTGTAATTTTTAAAATCAATTGATGCTTTCTTTTCATACTACTTGCATATGCAATGTGTCAGCCACTTCCAGACAGAAAGGTTAAAAAATATAAAACCATTCCTTGTAGGTGCTTTACATTCTCTAGACTGAGTCTCACCACAGCATAAGGGTGTAAAGCCTCCACACATAGCCTTGTTTTTTTTAAATGGGGCAAAATGTTATGGAGGGAGCAGTAATAAATAATACTGTCAATTTTATGTATACCCCCCCCCAAAAAAATTTCTACCTTGAAAATACATACTAGAACTTTGCAAATCACTTTTGGATGATGGAACTGCAAGATGTACTATTTTTACTCTCACTATTATCATTTGCATCACCTCTAAGATATTTTATCTAATATTCAAATAATTATTTAAATTATTTATTTATCTCCCTGGAATTTGGGTCCTTGCTACCTAGTCTTATGGATGTTTACTGGAAAGCAACATTCCGTGTTTTGAACAGGTTTTCCTTCCATGATAAGTATGCACAAGTTGTCAGCCATTTCATTTAATGGCAGCATTATCAAGCTAATGTAGTGTGCAGTCCTACTTGTGCAGGAGGTATCTGATAGTTTCACTAGCTTTGAATTCCTCATGGCGATACATGTACTCATATAAAGGTGTAACACGCACCAAACAACAACCTGGCAATGTAATTAAGTCACCTCTTTAGCCAAATAAATTCTGTGGTGAAGAAGTAAGCATCTACAAGGCACAGAAGCCTGGAAAACAAGCATAAATAACATCATATAGGAGATGTAGAAGGATGCTTGCTTGCATCTTGAATTTGTTCCTCTAATGAAGGAGTTATTTTCTCTAAGAACTCAAAAAGACATTCTGCATTAGTGTTTTGAAACAGCAGCCAAATCTCAAAGACTTGAAATGATAAATTAGGCCACTTTATTTAATGGTATTCAATCCTTAATAACAAGTAGGGGTTTTGAAAATGTCCCTCAGACTCTTAAGATAAATAAGCTGTTTTCTGACAAGAGAAGATAGGGCTGCCATTAGGTACCTACTGCACACAATGCCTGGAAACTGTTAAGACAGTAAATATTCTTCCCATGTCTTGAGAAATTATTGAACAAAAAGTTCACACTGTGGTGACACACGCCAACAGGGATTCAAGATGCTTAGATAGCCTTGCCCAAGTTATACTCGGCAGGAGGCCGAAATTTTGGCTACACACTTACATGGAACTCTGTTGTTTTAACTCATTAAATTGCCCTCTTTGGTGGGATCTTTGGGGGAAGGAAATGCTTCAGTCTAAAAACAATCTAGTTTGTGACCTGTAATTACTGTATAATTTTATCCAGAGCTATGCCAAATATTACTGGCACACTTTAATTACATGCTTTGCCACATAAACCTATTGTATGTATGTATGTATGTATGTATGTATGTATGTATGTATGTATGTATGTATGTATGTATGTATGTATGTATGTATGTAATTTTTCTCCCCATTGGAGACACAAGAGACATCAAAACAGCAGGCGCAGATTTAAAAACACAATTAAAAACCATACTAAAAAAGATCAAATATGTATCCATATTAAAACCATAATCAAAAACAATTTTCCAAGCATTTCAAAAACTCCAAATTCAATAAATATAGCCATCTTGAGACTTCTACTTCTTGCTTAAATGCCTGCCTGAAACGGAGAATTGTAATAATGGATACTGGGGAAGCTCTGATTTTACAAAAGCACACCAAGCAATTTCTTAAACAAAAAAGTTTTTAATTTCAATCAACGCACCTCCTCTCCAACCTTGCGTCCCCACCACTGAAATGAGATACATTTTGCAGCAACATAATGTGGTGTTCATATTTTCAAGTCTCTCTGTTTTGCATGTCACACACACACAAGCATTATCTGAAGTAAGACATTTACATGTTATTGAGAACCAATGTATGAGAAAGAAGGGAAGCATATGAGGGTATGAGGAGCCCTTTACTAAAGGATTCTAAAAAAAGGTACAGAAATGTGTCTGCCACCCACATTATCTATTATTTCCTCTCCCTGCTTCTGCTTCTCTCTGTGTGCTCCATCCGACTGCATTTGTTACTGCAGCTCTCCCTATGTTTCTGTTGCTCCCTGGTTACGTCAGAACTATGGCTTTTGGCTTCACGTCTCCCATGTTGTTCCTCACTTGGGCTGTAAGTCCTGTGCCTTGTGCGAGCGCCTCTGCTCTGCTCCTTGCTTGGGCTTCTCCTTGTGTTTCTGTACCTTTCAGATTCCCTCCTCTTGTCTGCGTTATCGTATTTGCTTCCTGGCATTCTTTTGCCCTCGCAGGAGCTCCATTTGCTGTTCTCCCCAGAACTGTCTCGCTTTAAAGGTCTACTCTTCTCGCTATCTTTATCCTTGTTACCATGACTGCTGGAGGGATCTTCACGAAGTTTCCCCCTAGCCTTCGCATTCCCTTCAGTGTCACTGCTGCTAGGCTCTGAAAACTTGGCTTTTCTTCTTTCCTTAGAATCCCACTTCTTTTGTGCTGCTTTATCTCGGCTGTCAGTCTCACTATCACTGCTGCTGCTTCCTGAAGACTCACTGGAGGATGTGGGAGAGGACCTGCTCTTATGTTTCCTGTGTTTACTTTTGCTTTTTTTCTTTTGCTGCTTTTTCTTCTTTCTTTCTTTCTTCTTCTTCTTCTTCTCCTTCTTCTTCTTCTCCAAGCGATCTAGTTTCCTTTTATTTTGAACACAGAAAAGGAAAGCAATTAAACCAAGAGGTATGCCAGTAGAAAACAGGCTATCTTGGTGAGGTCAGCTGCTAAACAGATCTGACACCATAAACTTCAGGCTATCACGAGCTTATTATTTAGAAAATAATAAAAGACTTTGACCCTGAACATGCCTCCTGCTCCTTTTTTACAGCCTTCTTGCCTACTGTGAAAGGTATGCCGTGGTTGACCTGTGTAGTGTGTAATGGAAGGGGAGAAAGCCTTCTGAACCTAGGTCTTGAAGCCAGATTTTGGTTTTTTTCCCTTTAACAAGATGGTTAAGATTTTTTTAAAAATTAAAAACATCATCTTACTTTTCCGATATTCACTTGAACATTTTTTTCATTAAGGGCTGTACTTATGTACCGCATTTCCCATCTATAAAACACTCCCATTGTATAAGACACCCCCCCACTTTTCCAAACCAAAAATAACAGTTTTGCAACCACATGGCTCTCTCCTTGGCTTACTTCCGTGTATAAGACGACCCTTGAGTTTTAGTCTAACAAATGTCGAAAAAATGTAGTGGCAAAATACTGTACAGTGTATTTCAATGGTTTGTTCTCGAAATATTTCTCAACATCTTGATCCAATAAATAGCCTGACTAATATTTTTAACAATGTATTTGAGAGGTACACCACAACAGCACTTTTTAAAACATTGTGGTCATGGTCCAGACATTATGGTTCCAATCCTGGTCCCAGAAGTGAAAAGAAATGTTTTTATTAAATGCTATGAAATCAGGGCTTCAGCCTTTTGTTTCTATCGAGCTGCAGCCATGCATGAATAGAAACCTGCTTACATGGGATGGCCATTTTGTGTATATCTGCAATTCTTCCAGCAGTGAGCACTCCACCCCCATTACCCAGAAGATAACTGGGAACAGTGGCAATACATCATTTGGGAGAAAAGGCAGGGCATCGCCGGATTGCAGATTCTGCGCTCTCCTTCACCATAAAACTAATCCAGACAACTGCTGCTGATCTATGCAGACACGTGCATGTGTCCTTGGCTGGTGTGCAAACTGAAGTTAAGAGTAAGTAAAACAACTTACTCTTTATTTATATGTATCCCCCTGCTTTTTATTCAAAGTTCCCAAGGCAGCTGACAACAGTAATATACAAAGTATAGTATAGTATAGTATAGTATAGTATAGTATAGTATAGTATAGTATAGTATAGTATAGGTTGCTATATGCTGTCAAGTTGGAACTGACTTATGGCAAACCCTAACGGCTTTCAATGTAAGTGGCATGTTTAAGAAGTTGTTTCACTACTACCACCGCAGCCCTCTGTGAGTTTTTATGGATAAGCACGGATTCAAACCCAGATGTCCTGAGATCTAATTCCTCATTCTATCAACTACACCACAGCGGGTAATGAAAATAATTATGCACCGTCACATTGGTTTTGATCTATCACAACCCCTTTAAGGGTTTTCTAGGTACTGTATATGGTATTCATAAGTGGTTTCCCATCCCCTTCTTCTGGGTGCACCCTGGGACACTGCAGCTTGCCCAAGGCCATACAGGCTGGCTCTTTTCCTCAGATATACACAGACAATTGAACTCCTCACCTCGGACTCTGCACCCAGGAGTAGAATTGGAAGCAGGATACTATATTACTGGATGGATGAAAGACATTTAGCTATCCAGCCAGTAATATATACTGGCCTGCTTCCAATTCTACTCCTATCTAGAGAAAACCCACTGAAATAACATGCTAATCACAACTAACAAGTCACATTTATATCAATAACTCTAGGATTAACAATGGATTTATTCCTGTGTAAACTGATATAAAGAGAAGATCTATTATATCCTAATCCTGCTAAGTATAATTTTGTGTACAATTACATATTTGACAATTCAAAATAACTGAGAGCAATCCTGTAAATTTGGGCAAATTAAAGAGTCATGTGATTTCCAAAAAGATTTTCAGTTTCTTTCAAATGCTATTTAAAAATACAATTTCAGCTGCAGAACCGTGTTAGAAAATGCAGCTGAGGCCCCAATGGAAATTGTATTCAAACTTAGTAATACCCAGTATGAAATATCATCCTCCATCATATTATCCAGTCACAATGTTCCTAGGCTCATTTCCTCTATCAAGAGATCAATTTCATCTTTAACCCCAGACTCTAAGTAGAACCTGCTCTAATACTTCCTCAAAAGTAGCTGATTTAAGATCAGGATCTAAGATATGGAAGTTGCAATGCTGCATCCAAATTAATTATCTCATGTTAACAGCAATGATGGACACAAGATAAATGTACTTCGTCAACATAATGAGATTGGAACTAGCTCATATTTTGACACTTTTCGAGAGCAAATGCTAGATATTTAAATTAGGATAAAACAAAGCAGGCATTAGCAGTTTTGAGATGCCTGTTGGTAGGACTTCTTACAAACAAAGATGGTACAAAGTACTGATAATACAGTTACCTCAGAAGCTTTTGTTTCTGTCTTGTTGTCAAGGATTTCAAAAATTCCACTTCTGGATCATCTTCTCCCTCACTTGCCACAAATTCCTACAAAAAGAAACATAATTAGTCGTAACTTCTTGGAGCTAGAGATGTGAAGGCCCAGAAAAAACCTGGAAAAATTTGCGGGAAAACTTTTTTTTCCATTTTTCCTGAAGCCTTTTTGATTTCCCCCCAACAAATTGGAAAAATTGAAAAGAGAAAAAGAAAAATGATTATGGAATGTTTTAAGAACATAAGAAGAGTCATGCTAGATCTGGCCAAAGGCCCATCTAATCCAGCTTCCTGTATCTCACAGTGGCCCCACCAAATGTGTCTCCTGACACCACTCCCCTACATCTGGCCCTTGAAGTACCCTGGTTTTAAGCCTGGAGATTACACATCTCCATCATGGTTTGTAACCTGTGATGGACTTTTCATCCAGGAATCTGTTCAACCCCCATTTGAAGGCATCCAGGCCAGATGCCATCACCACATCCTGTGGCAGGGAGTTCCACAGACTAACAACGCACTGGGTGAAAAAATATTTTCTTTTATCTGTTCTCACTCTCCAAACCCTAAATTTCAGTAGATGTCCCCTAGTTCTGGTATTTTGTGAGAGGAAGAAGAGCGTTACTCATGCCCTGCAATATTTTGTAGGTCTCAATCATATCCCCCCTCATCCGCCTTTTTTCCAGACTAAAGAGCCCCAAATGTTTTAGCCTTTCCCCATAAGGGAGGTCCCCCAGCCCAGTAATCATTTTAGTTGCTCTCTTCTGTATATTTTATTTTAACATAATGAATAAAATATTAAGACTAAGTACTGTATTGAATTATTTTCCAAATAATTTCTAAAAATATCACTGAAACTTTAGTCATACTCCCTTGTATACAATTCCCCCTTGTTCAATTATTTTTATGAGAATGAGGTTTTTATTTTATTTTTATTTAATACTGTGGACAGGAAATATGAATACTTTCATTGTTAATTCTGGATTTTTAAACATTGTTTGGTTGAGGGTTTGGGTTTTTTTTTGCTCCACATAAACTAGTAAACAGTTTAGGAGATTTTTCTTCCATTTGTTACTTACAATTACAAATAAATATTATTTTAAAAGTAAATTCTATTTATAATAACTGTTTAGATATACTATATTTTAATATGTTAGTTGTGATAATTTTATGCCAAGTCAAACTGTCCATAGCCATATTTTATGTTCCTAAAGTAACAGAATAACTTTCAAGCTGTAAAAGGGGAGGAGTGCTGATTTAGTATTTTTTCAATTTTTCCAAAAAAATTCATTTTTTCTGGGAAAATGGGGAAAACACGTTATTTTCCGAGCTTCAAAATTTCTGGAAATTTTACATCTCTGCTTGAGGCAAAATAATATTAGTAAAATAATTTGCAACATAAATTATGGAAATAATGGAAGATAATTGTTCACTGATCCAAGCAATTTGGCTGGAGAGGGGCAACAAAAGGTTAGAAAAGAACTCATGGTAATACAGTAGTTACATATTGGTTGCACATAAACCATGAGGAAAACCATGCAAGTTTAGTGCCTAACCAATTCTTTGTTAGTGAAGGAAAACAGAGCACAATGATAATTAGGTAACATATAGTGTATAAATATCAGTGAGAAAGAAGTGAAATAAGGCATTTAAAAGGAAGAGTGGAATTTACTTATTTAATTTGGGAATCAAATCAACAAGGTATGAGCTTTTTTGTTTTATCACCAATATATTTTTAAAACAATGTAATAAATTAAAATATTAACATAATTTATTCTGTCTTCTCTGATTCTGTACAAAAGGAAGTATATAATTATATTTGGCCTCCTTTCAAGTATTTTATTATATTATATTATATTATATTATATTATATTATATTATATTATATTATATTATATAAAAAAAAAACAAAAAAAGTAGAAAGAAGAAGATTTCTGTGGAAAGGACATCACTTAGATAAGGGCAAAATAAATTGTCCTAAACCTCATGAATAATGATTTCTACTTTTAAAGGTGACTTGAATAAATGTAGCAGGGGCAACACAAGTAAATGAGTTAGAACAGAAAGGGATTTGTGTTGACTTGAAAAGAAGTGCTTGAAATACACCTGTCAAATCTGCTGTGTAAATTCACGCTAACAAGTAAACAACATTGATATACATGCACCCAGAATCACAGTAATTCTAGTTCTCGTTTTCAGTACATTAAAACTTCAGAACAGGAGTAGGCAATGTTGGTAGATTGAGAGACCAACTCCCCTCTCCTCAGATTCCTCTGCAGGCTGCATACACTGCTACACTCTCATAGACTTTGGTGACACATGAATTTGGGCATGAGTAAAGTGGTTAGAGGGACGCTCTTCTCCCTCTCACAAAATACCAGAACTAGTGGACATACACTCAAATTGAGGGCTGGGAGAGTAAGAACAGACAAAAGAAAATATTTTTTCACCCAGCGTGTTGTTAGTCTGTAGAATTCCCTGCCACAGGATGTGGTGATGGCATCTGGCCTGGATGCCTTCAAAAGGGGATTGGATAGATTCCTGGAGGAAAAGTCCATCATAGGTTACAAACCATGATGGAGATGGGTAATCTCCAGGCGGTACTTCAAGGGCCAAATGCAGGGGAGTGGTATCAGGAGACAGATATCTAGTCTCGTGCACTCCCAGACACATCTGGTGGGGCCACTGTGAGATACAGGAAGCTGGAGTAGATGGGCCATTGGCCTGATCCAGCATGACTCTTCTTATGTTCTTATGGTATGCATGTGTGTTCATCCAAGCAGAATTTTCTTGAAGAAAAAGGAAGAAGGGGTAAGTGTGCCTCGCTTCAAGTAGAACGGCGCTTTCCAAATGAATCATATCATAAATCAATGGGCATGTTCCTCAGAAGCATTATATTAATGGGGTGTGGTGCGGGGAATGTGGATGGGAGGGTCCTTCTGCAAGATTGCCTTCAGTGTCAGTGGCCCTGGTGGGTGCCCAAATGGTTTTGGTGGCAGGTGTGACCCATGTGTGGACAAAGGCCCACCTGTTTTAAACCATTGGTTTTCTCTCTCTTTTGTTGTGCAGAGATCAGAATGGGATTTTTAAGAAAAGTGGTATGAGACGGGGGATGTCTACATTTGGCTTTTCTTGAACTACATTTTTAGTATATTATCTTGGTTCTTCCTGGAGATAGTTCTGACTAAGGCAGCTAACATCATAAAAAAAGTAGTGAAAGTCAAAAATCACTCCTTCCAGCAGATATTAAATCTCTTCTAAGCCACAGGAGGCATTTCATTTATTAAACTATGAGCTGAAAAAAATTATTTTAGATCCATCATTCTGGCTAATATTAATAAAAAAAGAAAGCAGAGTGAATTTCAGGACATACGTCCCTTGCTCTATTTGGCTTTCCTATGGCTATGCATATTATAAAAACATTAAGTAACAATTCATAAGCAATCACATTTAGATTTACAGATATTTTCAGCTTACTGATAAAAAGATCATTACCTGTGATGGATCATTTGCGGTCAAGTTTCTCCCCAGTACATTTTGTTTCAGAGCAAACCCACTGTTTCTCATCTCCGCTATTAGCTCCGAGGGGTGCATTGATGGCCCTGTTCACCAAAAATCACAGTTTGAATGTATCATTTATATCTCACTACCTTTTTTTGGACTCCACAGTAGGAATTCAGTTGAAGCTTTGTTAAGTAAAATCGCAGCTAAATCAACTCAATAATCTTCTGCTGAGCAAATAATCAGATATGATTTTCTAAAACAGCAGTCTGGAGAATCAGAATGGAAAATAATTGCATTTTTCTTTAAGTGCCAGGGGATTCTCTTCTTATGTAACTTTGTCATTCTGAACACAATATATTTTAGGTATTGTCTGGCTGTAAGCTTTTGACAAAAAAGTACAAAAAAATCAAGTAAGCTCAGAAATCCCTGCCAACTTAAAGACTTAAACACTTCCAGACACCACAAATACATATAAGCCTACGCTTTAAAGAGAAACACTTAGAAGGTGTTTTAAGAATTTTTTAAAAAAATTTATAAACATTGCCTACAATATAATTCTAAAATATTATTTTCCACCCTATGTTTGCATTTAAGTTATATGGTCTATGTCTAGAAGTAGAAAAATATGCTTTGGGTCGGTGCATATGTAATGTTTTCTCTCTCCTAATTATGCTTAATACCTGTAGAATGGAGTGCTCTCCCTGCTCTCCCTACCATGTTGTTAGCATTAGGTGCCAACATTAAATTAAAGACAGCATACTTACAACTACATTTTGGAGCCAGAGATTGAAATGGTATTGGAGTCTGTTAGTTCCTGATCATCATCTGACCGCAGAGCTATAGAAGAGGTTTGGAGCAAGAAGCTCCAATGGGGTGGGGCGGGTGAGTTCTTGTACCCACAGCCCTACAAATCCCATATGGTCCTCAGAGCCAAGGTGGCAGTCATGGTATTGATGGTGGAGCCACCTCCCTAACATCACTGCATCCCTGGCCAAAGTGGTGGAGCTTTTCCACCTGCTGCTTTGCTCCTCTCTTACGTCCTACACAAGGGAGCACCAGGCTAGAGCAGCTGGATTTTTGCATGGGGATAGCATTGTCCAATCATACGCTCATTTTTAAAATGAGCTGGTTTGCTTTTAAAGACCTATTAAAGTATTTTAAGTATATTTCATCCTTAAAGAAACCAGGGTGGTGAACACATACTTGCCATTAAATTTAGAAAAAGAAAATGGCATATAAAGTAAGATACAACCAGCTAATTAAAATGCAAAACAGCAAGCACTAAAGCAATTCCAACCCTGGGAGCAGACACACCTTCCATGGGAACAGCCCTCCACAGTTTAGTATGCACTGGGACAGTTTAGTATGCACTACATTCCAGAGGCTCATGGATATTGTTCTTCAAGGACTACCTTTTGCTCATGCTTTTCTTGATGACAAAGTGATTTTCTCAGACACCTTTGAAGATCACCTGGAACATGTCAGAATTGTGCTGCAACGTTTACAAGATGCAGGGTTAACTGTTAAAGTTTCAAAATGTCAACGGTTCAGAGGGAAAGTTGTGTATTTGAGTCATTGGGTTGGTAGTGGAATGATTGAAACTTTGCAAGCTAAAATTGAAAGTGCTAAAGATTGTCCAATTCCTGAGAACAAAAAGCAAATTCAATCATTCCTTGGGTTGGATGGATATTATAAAAAGTTCATTCCTCATTTTAGTCATGTGGCTGCTCCATTGACTGAACTGACAGATAAGAAAATGCCTCTTAAAGTGGTCTGGACACCAAAATGTCAATATGTGTTTGATGCTTTGAAAAATTGTTTGATTCAATATCCTATATTAATTCTGCCTGATTTTGATAAGCCCTTTGTTGTGCAAACTGAGGCTTCAGAGTTTGGGCTAGGTTGTGTTTTGTTACAGGAGAAATAAGGTCTACTTCATCCAGTATCTTTCTTCAACAAGAAGTTACTGCCCAGAGAAAGAAATTACTCCATTCCTGAGAAAGAATGTCTGAGTACTATATGGACTCTGAACAAGTTAAGACCATTCCTTTGAGGAAGAAACTTCATTCTACAAACAGATCATCAAGCTTTGAAATGGCTGAACTGTCTCAAAGCAAGTAATCAACGTCGTCTTAGGTGGAGTTTAATGCTACAAGATTTTGTGTTCGAGGTTCAATATATACCAGGTTCTCAAAATGTTCTAGCTGATTCTCAAAATGTTCTAGCTGATAGCCTTTCTAGGATGTATTTTGGCACTGAAAATTCATTTGAAGAAGAAGATGCTCTTGTTATTGTTTTCTATTACGTCTGTCACTCAGTATAACACCTGTGTTTCTTATTGCTATGCATTTGTGATAAGTACTAATTTTTCTCTATATTTGTTTTTCAGATGTTTCAAGCCTGCATGTTTATAAGTTACTTGGTATTATTGCTATTTCTACATGTAGAGTGCAGATATTCATTTATTAGTACTACCACTTGTAATTGCTATTGCATATTTTACAATCTTTTTTGCACTTTGATTCTTGTATACCTTTTTCTTTAAAGTTTACATTTATTGTCAAGGTAGTTTGTACTTTAAAAATGCTAGATTGTAATCTAGGATTTTTAATTTCAAATGGGGGCATGTAACAGATTTTAGAACTAGCGAAGCCTGTTAGCTTAGGCCAAATGTAAACATGCAATATTAAGAGGGACTCAAACTTGTAGTTTTCTTGTTATCTCAGTGTCTGTGTAAATAAAGACCAGTGAAGATACCAGCCAGAAGCAAGTGAAACCTGATTGGTCTGTAAACAACATGTGAATGTCTACTCCCAGGCTTGTTAACAGTCTGAAGGGGAGAAGAAGGACTTTTTTCAAGAAGGATTTTATGGCTGCAGCTTAGAAACTTAGAGATGCTTTTGCCTCATAGCCTCATTAAAGTAAAGGAAGGATTACTTTTTGTTGTTTTCTAGCTAGAGCCATAGTTTTGTGTAAACTCCAATAGCCTAAATAAATTGTTTTAATATACTTGGTGCCTTGGAAGCATTTTTTTGGTAAGTGTGAACTCACAGCATATTTTAGCAGTCTGAGAAGTTGCTTATTTTGAATCCACAGAGCTTTGACAATCTCCAGGTTTTTGTATAAGTTAGCTGTGGTTAATTTATTGCCTGGGTAGACACTAAATAGCTCATCTCAGTGAGGAGGGTACTGAGATTCCGATGCAAGGGCAGCTAAGTCATCTTAGAACTTATAATATTTTACATTTAATGTCATTCTCTTATCTATTTTAGGTGATAGAGGAAGTACTGCTTTCTATGTTTGTTCACTTTTTTGCAAATAGGTTCAATCCACAATGTATCGGAATTGGCCACTAGAGAGAAGTGGAGATTCTTTGTGGCTGACTTTTCAGGCTGTGCTAGTAACAGCAACACAATCTATTAATAAACCCCAAAATGTTTACTTCTGTGAACAGAGCAGAGAGAATAGTGGCAATCATTTGGATGCCTCAAGGAGTTCTTTTCAAACTTAGCATGGGTATATCTTGGTATTATGGCCTACTGGAAGCCTCTTACCGATAATTAACTAATAAGGGTTATTGCTCAGTAACGCCTACTGTCAAGGAACTGCCTGAATGATTCTATCAAAATTTGCTATTTTACCTGCTATCACTCGTTTATTAACCAACCATGATGACTGTAAAAGATCCCAGCATTTTTTAATGGCTGCTCACAACCTAAGACCTCTCTGTATGCCCAGCACATGCTTGAATTATGTACGATATTCTCTGGTGAAAATCCATGATAGAAACTATATGGATTGGTTAACTGTCTGTGCTACTGTAGTATCTCCTGTTTATTTAACTGGAAGTTATTTCTGAATAAGTGTGCTTTCAGTGCAGGTGGAGTTATTTAGAGCATACAGAAGATCATGTAAGGACAAAAGCTGTTAAAAAGCAAGTAACAAAGAAGGTGAACTTTGTGGATTTTAAACATTTTGTGTTCCTTTATTTCAATTTATTGATTTGCCACCGCAGTTCTTCTCCTCAGAAGCTGCCTCAGTGGGATCGGTTTGGGGCTGAAGTGTTTCAGTTTCTAATTTAAAACAATAAACACCCTTCTAACTTCTATAAAGCCAGGCCCTGTAATCTAGCCTCACATGGTTTTGATTAGTTTACTCTCAAGTTGCATGATGTCCAAATATCACAGCAGCAGTTAAGGAAGTTTTGAAAAATTCAAACACTGATTTTGCTGTAGCACAGATTAATTGCAAGGCCAATTATGTGTATAATATATGGGGGGGACATCAGTTACTTACATGAACAATATTTGGCTACCATGCAATATTAAATAGGGATGGGCAGTTTGTTTCGTAACCATTAGGTTCTGAAATGACCCATGCAAGCCCAGGTGGTGTTCGGAACCCTCTGACACACGTTCGGGGCAGTCCCAGTCCTGGGGTAAATACGGGAGGCCTGAAACAGGCCCTTTCCCCTTAATCCAGAGGACCTTTTTTCATATACTGCGATCCCGCGATATAGCAGGACCACAGTATATGAACCGCAAAAAGGCGGGGGACCACTGTATGCAGGATGAAGTAAGTAAGTAAATGGAAGAGTGCATGTTGATAGACATTCCAAGTAGACTGGCCAGCCCCTCATGCTTAGAGCATAGGGACACTGAGCATGATAAAGAGATCAACCAAGATCCGGGCAGAAGAGAAAAGGCATACATAACCCTCCAGATGTGTCCTGTTGACCAGGTACCAATGACAGCTGTCATACAAGGTTAAAAACAGTGGCACAATGAAAGCTGCAATCAGGTATCTGCCATCACCGTAGGAGATGAATCATGCAATGGGAGGAAGGGTCTGGTTTTCCAGCACCAAGCCTGCTTCTCCTTTGTCAAATAGCAGCACTGTCAAGGATTCCAGATACCCTTCGGTGAATATTTTTTCAGCCAGTCAAGTCCAAACTGAATAACAAGCAGCCTGACAAACAAAGGCTCATTTAGTAAGTGAGAAAGGTGTTTGAGTGGGAGAGTAACAGAAATAGAAATCAAAAGGCAGGTTTATGGAAGCCTGTATGCAGAATTCTGTCTTCAGTAAAGCTACACTGAGCAGCCCTACCATTAGGCAAAGCGAGGTAGTTGTCTCAGGCAGATGGTCTGGGGTGAAAGGGACCAAAACTATTTAATTAAAAAAAATCTACAGAATTATTTTGCTTTCAGTAAAGGGAGGGCTGTTTATGGGAGTTTCTACTTCAGGTACCAAAACAATATGACCAGCTGTGGGCACCAGGCTGCTTGATTGTACATAGGGTGTCACGGCTGCTTGGCTTCTACTGGCAAAATGTGTTGGATCAGCCCTGCTGCTGTCTGTAGTGACGGCACAGCTGCTAGCCTTAAATCCAAGCCTCAGAAAGAGGCCATTTCCCCACAAGACTCAAGAGACAACACAATATAATACAGTGGTACCTTGTATAAAGGAATTAATTCGTTCCAAATGAAATTATGTCAAGCAAATTTTCCTTTATACAAATTTCCCATAGGAATGCATTGAAAACAGAGTAATCCCTAATCATGACCATTTTATGTTGTACAGATTTGCCGCATAGACAATTCGGTTAAGCAAATTTCCCCTATCTCCGGAATTTTTTATGTTGTACAGATTTTATGTTATACAAAGCGTTTGCTATACGAGGGTCCACTGTACAGTATATTCCTCATGTTGTTCTCAGGGATAAAACGTGATCCTGCTGCCCTCTAGGGGCTGTCTACCATATTTCAGAATCAGAAACTTCTATTTTGGAATGCACAAAGGAGGGGACATGTAAAACAACAACAGAAGAAAAAAACGTGGTGGCATCTAGGACTAACTAGTATAATTTAATGGGAGCTCCAAGTTTCTTCCACCATGACCGAGGGTAAAGTCTTACTCCGATTTCCAGTTTACCAGTTCTGTTAACTCTGCTAGAGACATTTGGGTAGTGGGCGGCATACAAGCTAAATAAATAAATAAATAAATAAATAAATAAATAAATAAATAAATAAATAGTGCTACTTTACAGATTGATAACTGACATTATTCATAGCCTGACAGCCTATTAATGAACCACTTTCACTTTGCCCATAATCTGTATCCTTACCTAGTCATAAGGCCATGTATAAATATGATGAGCTGCCTAGATGCCCTAAGCTCGTCCGATCTCGCTTGATTTCGGAAGCTAAGCAGGGTCAGCCCTGGTTAGTACTTGGATGGGAGACCACCAGGGAATACCAGGTGCTGTAGGCGCCTGGAGTAGGAACTGGCAAACCACTCCAGTACTCCTGCCAAGAAAACTCCATGGACATGGAGTCACGAAGAGTCGGTCACGACTGTAACAACACAACACACACACATAAATATGACAGTCATCTAGTCTCGCTGAGGTCTAATTGGACTTGTTCTCGGAAAGGTGCCGCATTTCTCTCGTTCTCATTTTTGTCTGATCTTCTACCTTAGAAACACTGCTTGGATGCACAGCAGAAGTGGCTTTCCTCTGTGCTTTGCCAATCTGCCTACATAATAGTTAACCAGATCAGCAGCAATGCTGAATAGCATTTTTTCTTACTATACGAAGGCCTCCAACCTTGCATTTAGGATTTTCAACAATAATTTATCAATATGCATTCTTTTCAATCTGGCAAGGGTTTTTTTTTTTTTTTGGCTTGCTGTGGTGACTTAAGATTTTCAGCTGGCCTCATTTTAAAAAAAAATAAAGTGGACTCACATACATGCTCATACAAACTAAATACTGCAGATTGTAATGCCAAGCTTTCCTTATAAAAGCAGCCAACATTTCGATAGACAGCCCAAAACAAAAATTTTAAAAATCTGACAAAAGTTCTTTTGTATTCCTGAACCAATTCCTTGCTGACTCTCATTGTCTCCTGAAGCTCAGAGATCAAAGATGACATTTTTTGGCTTTTAAAGACATAAATGACCCGAACCTGGTATAGCCATTCTATCAGAAAAACTAACTGAAATTATCTTCAGAGATGACACTGTACATGCATGCCTCTTCCTTCTGAAGCTCACCAAATCCCTAGTGGAGAAGGCGACTTTCTCTGTTGTTTGTTGTTGTTGTTGTTGTTGTTGTTGTTGTTGTTGTTGTTCAGCCGTGTCCGACTCTTCGTGATCCCATGGACCAGAGCTTGCCAGGCCTTCCTGTCTTCCACTGCCTCCCGGAGTTTGGTTAAATCCATGTTGGTTGCATTGATGACACCTTCCAACCATCTCATTCTCTGCTGTCCTCTTTTCCTTTTGCCTTCGATCTTTCCCAAAATCAGGGACTTTTCCAAGGAGTCCTCTCTCCTCATGAGGTGGCCAAAGTACTGGAGCCTCAGCTTCAAAATCTGTCCTTCCAGTGAACATTCGGGGATGATTTCTTTCAGGATGGATAGGTTTGATCTCCTTGCAGTCCAGGGGACTCTCAAGACTCTCCTCCAGCACCACAGCTCAAAAGCATCAATTCTGCGGCGATCAGCCTTCTTTATAGTCCAGCTCTCACTTCCATACATCACTACTGGAAAAACCATAGCTTTGACTATTCTGACCTTAGTTGGCAAAGTGATGTCTCTGCTCTTTAGGATGCTACCTAGGTTTGCCATTGCTGGACTTTCTCTAGGGTCACCCAAATTGCAGAATTTTCAGCCTACTAAGGTTTGTTTCCCTGTTTCCTCTGTGGTTTTTTCCCCCCCAAGCACGACAGAAAAGTCAAACTTATTCATTTGCAACTTAGAACAGCTGTTATAAGTTTCAAAGCAATTTATTTTATTGTTTAATTGTTGCACTGTCTGGTTATCTGAGAAGTCCTGGTAAACTTGAGTTAATCCTTTGTTTTCAATGAATGGCAGTATACAAATCTATTTAACTAGTATCCAGAGCTAGTAATCCAGAATTGTACTTGATTTTTTTATTGGATCAATAAAGTGTGAAGTGACATTGGTCATGCCCCCAAATTACATCCACGTAACAGAATTATCTATCAAACTTATTGAGGAAACTACAAGGTTTCTAGCTTAAATATGACTTCATGTCCATGTAAAATTAATTAAGGCAGATAATTCTATAATATTAAAATAGATTTTTGCAATCACACACTGCAAGCACACCATTGTTCTATATCAAAATTCAACGGTGCAATTTGAATTTCAGCCTGCTTTGTATCGCTTGCAAATACTATATGATTTGTTATTGCATTTTACTTCTGCAGATCTAATGTGGCCGACCTATGGTTGTAATAGCAGTAAAGAATTCAACAGATTTTTTTTCTGACTCTTTTCCCTTAATTAAAACAGTGTATCCCTTTTGACTTTATGGTAGAATTGCTCCAATCACAAAGTAGTGCTGTTTTGTTTTCTTGAGTCGAAGGGATTTTTCAGCATCAATTTGGATTTTTTCATTCTAAAACAATATTTAGAGATTATCTCATTTGTCAGTTACAAGTTGTACTAGACATACTTGGTAAAATCAATAGATCAGACTAGCTCATTCTAAAATGGCAATAATGGTTAATAACAGAACTGCAGAGCTGGGAGGGACCTTATGGACCATCAAGTCCAGCCCTTGTCAAGGAGGCCCAGTGAGATATCGAACTCCTAGTCTCCGGATCCACAGCCAGATACCTAAACCACTGCGCCATTCAACAGTTGTAGATATCCTTAGGAAAAACAATTCCTAAGAAACTTAATCTTGAACATTTACTTTTGCTTTTGTCCAGAAGGTATTATGATGACATGGATCAATATCACAGTATGAACTCTAGTGAGGGATAAAGACTCCTTCTAGTATTTGTTTGCGGGGATAATAATTCCCTCTTCAATTTTTTTCCCCCGGCCTGTTTTTTTCTTCCCAGCTGTCTGGTTCTGCATCCTTATTTCACCTGTACAGTCTGTAACTTCTGGATCGAGCCTTCTTTGTTGGGAAAGTGGCAGAACACTGAAAGGAGAAAATGGCTTAGGAAGGAACCAAATAAAATCTGTCTTCTGAGACAGCCATTCTCAAGGGGGGGGGGGAATAGGGCTCCCTGGCACATTTGAAAGGGGGGGGGCACAGACTGGAAACAATTATTTAAACACCATGTTTGTTATGCAACCTTTACAGTCCCGATTTGTCCTATACAGTATTTCTTTCTTACCATGTTTATGGCTGTGACCAAAAAAATAAAAAATAAAATAGAGAATAACTGCTCTAAAAACTAGGCGGCAGTGATGAGCAAAAGCATGGAGGAAAGGGATAGGGAATTAGGGCAAGATTTCCTACAATGCAACTCCCAAAAATTGCTGCAGTTCCCAGCCATCTTTATTACTAACTTATTACTAAACTCTCTCCCACTTGGGACCCTTTATATCAGGCATGTCCAAACTTCGGCCCTCCACATGTTTTGGACCACAACTCCCACAGTCCTTTGCCATTGGAAATACAGGCTTGGAATTCTGGGAGTTGTGGTCCAAAACATCTGGAGGGCCAAAGTTTGGTCATGCCTGCTTTATATGTTTTAGAATGTGATTCTCATTGTCCTTGGTCATACTTATTAGGGCTTGTGGGTCTAGTAATCCAATGGACACCAGGTTTGTGAAGGATGGCTGACAAACTGAAGCAGATTTAGAGAAGAACAACAAAGATGATGGGGGATGGCAAACAATCAAATGAGGAGAGGCTGAAGGAAATGCATGTACCAAATCTAGAGAAGATGGAGTGAGTGGGTGGGAATGGCAGCAGAATTTAAATACCCAATGAGATGTCCATAAAACTGGGCAAAGATTGCTCTCTGACACTTTAGAAGATAGGAATGTGTAGCCTGCATACTGTAATTAAAACTGTAAACCACCCAGAGACTATTTGAAATGGTATGGGGCAGTATATAAGCAGAACACACACTTTTTGGTGTGGTATAAAATTAATTAAATAAATGAATAAATGAATAAATAAATAAATACTTTCTATATTCTCTTTTCCACCTGACACATTACAGGAAAACACCATTCCTCAGAAATGTAACTTGGATTTTATTAGCAAGCCATTAATAGAATATAATTTCAGGACATGCTCTCAAATTGTCCATAAAAACTCTGTCAATATATTCTAAACCCACATCTTCAGATGACAGCTACCATCTTCTTGCCACAGTTATAGATAGCACCTGTCACAATTTTTTGAGCAAGACACAGCTCTCCTTGCTGCACAAATATCAACAGAAAATCCTCTGCCTGCATCACTCTCGGGAACAAGGACACACCACCATGGAATAAGTTAGAAATTACCCTGACTGCATTTTATAGTTGCTGCAGACTGCAGAGTGCACTCCAAAAAACAAAGGAGGATAGTTAAGTCAGGTCCGAGTGAGCAACCGGCCCTGATTCGGGGCCAAACTAGATATTAATGTACATTTTATTACAACAGTTAATCATGGTATGAGGAGGCTTATTGGTCAGAGTCCGTCTCAGCCAGAATATCATCCCTTTCCATCGGGAGTCATGAGAGGCTCTTAGAGGACAAGATGGAGCACAAGCCCCAAACCATCAGGGAGGGGATTCCTTCTGCAAGTCAAATGGAAAACGGGAGGCAGAGGAGGCCAAGCGAGTGAAGGACATTGAAGGGTCAGATACCAGGAAGGTGGGGATGACAGATTGGGGCAAAGGAAGGTGGGGAAGGAGAGGAGGGAGACAGTAGAGGCAGGACAGGTAGACACAAGATGTGACAGAGGTGCTTCCCCCAGGATGGCAATGAGTATGGATTGGCCAAGAAATAGGGAAAGATGATGATACCCACTGAAGAGGCACAGAGGAGAAGACAGGTGTAGAAGAACATTCTGGCTTAAGAACTTAAGCCAATGGTCTGCAGTGAACACAGCTGCTCTATTTAGAATAGCTTTAGATCGAAACCAGTTCAGGCTATTGATCGTCAACGTTCTACAAGGACATGGCACTTGAAGAAGGAGGTGTGACTGATAAAGCCATCCTATTATGGTGAGGAGTCATGTAAGTGGTGCAAGAAGGTAAGGAAGGAACAAAGCTAGAATTACCAGAGAGAGGAGGGAGAAATCAGGACGACACAGACCCAGTGGGCGGGACTCCAAGAGACTCCAAGCCCCAGTGGTTCCAGGAATAGGGAACTCTCATGTCACAACCAACTGCACCCATCCAACAGTTGCTGCCCCTGCTGCCAATTTCATCAGGACCTGAGATAGCCGGGCTCCTTGTGGAATCGGGACTTATTTTGTTCAAAATTGTTGGAGAACCATTTTTAATAACAAAGATTCAAACCCTTTCCTCATACCATTGTGAGAGGAAGAGAAGTTAAATATCCATGTTGACTTTCATTTTTTTAGGTATACCTGAAATGTTATAGGTGTGAATACAGTTGACTCTTCATCTGTATTGGGATCGCAGCCAGACATGCATAAAGAAATGCCTCAGAAAAACTATGAACCCGAACATATGGTAGCGCTAGAAGTATGAAACGTATATATCAAATTGAACCCAATCAGCTGGCACCATGGTCTTTTACATCTCTCTCTCTCTCATTTTATCCCATTAATCATCAGGGGATTGCATCATGTGGAACACTTTTAGTTCCAGTAGGAGATTATTCTATTGTTTCAGAGAGAGAGAGAGAGAGAGAGAGAGAGAGAGAGAGAGAGAGAGAGAGAGAGAGAGAGAGAGAGAGAGAGAGAGAGAGAGAGATCAGAAGTTCAGCAGACCTTTTGGTGATAGCAACCCCACATGCAATGTCCAATTTGGCATTTGGGAGAATCAAAACTATGTGATCTACTCCTTCCGTCATAGTTTATCAATGGGACTAATAATAGCAGATGGTGATAATCAATTAGAAGGTTAAGTACTGAATGGAAACTGGGAATCTTTTGGACCCAAGTGACTAAACTTTGGCAAGCCAGCCAAACACCAATTCAGCCCAACAGATACAGTTTTTTTTCCCCACACACAGCATTTACCTTGGTAGTGAACCTGAAGACTTAGGATCAGTAAAAAAAAAAAAATTCTCAAGCCAGCTTAGCCTAAAGAAGCATTTTGATTGCCTAATTTAACTTTGTAAAAGACGTAGTTAAGCTTATGGCTGGTCTCGGTAAACCTCACAGCTGGAGCATTCTAACACTACCATGTAGCTTCCAGTGATCAAAGTAAGTTACTTTATATGTCAAACTAAGATTTCATAATGGAAATAAATGCAACACCAGGGGGGTGCAGTTGTCATGAAATAATTACACTCCTGGGAGATTACAGACAAGGCTGGACCCCAGGGGTGTGATTATCCCATGATAACCACATCCAGTGAAATTGCCTTATTGCAAAAATAATCTCCATTCACCGGCAAGATATATTATTCAATAGGAGACTTTGAAAGCGGAAAGATTATTTTTTTTTTAGTTTGAATCACCAACTGGATTAGCACTACAGTCTTTATACAAAGGGGAAAAATGAAACCCAACCAGACACAGCACTTGTTATTTCCTCTGTAAAAGTATAGAGCTGTGCCTTGTTGTATTGTGTAAAAAAAAAAAGTTAAAAAACCACAGACATTCATTCTCAAAGAACAAGGTACTCATTAGCACTAGACAGGAGTTTTAATCTGTACAAATGCAATCATCCTGAGGCTATTACATGTGAAGTGTCATTAGTGAGGTCGACGGCTAGCATTTAAGTGGGATACTAATATGCTTTGTGATCCAGTGGGAAGAATATATACATGGAGCTCTGTGCAAGGAAGATAACTTCACAAGTGAAACATTTTGGATGTGGAATGGTGGAATAACTTCCTTCACATATCCACTCCCTTCCCTGGAAGAGATTTGACAGCCCCCATCGTTGTCCTCAATCCTGTAAAGTGCAGGGGTGCAGAACCTTCGGCCCTCCAGTTGTTTTGGACCCCCCCCAAAAGCTCCCACAGCCCCTTATCATGGGAAATATAGGCTCAGAATTCTTGGAGTTGCGGTCCAAAACATCTGGAGGGCCAAAGTTTCCCCACTGGATCTCATACGTTGTTTATGACCAGATACTATTTCACAAAAGATCAGAGGCGTTGCTTGCTGCCAAAAGTACATGAATGCCAGGTATTAAAAGTATAAGTGTTAACATTCTCATAATAACTGTGCTCTCTGGAAGAAATACAAGATGTAGATGTAATGGATAGATGGGTGGATGGGGGGAGGTAGATGGATGGATAGACAGATAGTAGACATGGACACAAACCTTGGTTTGAAGGTTCATGTCAGTTTGTAGTACACCTAATACCACAGATGCCCCATGATCCTGTCCCCTTCCTCCCTGGCTGGATCCCCCACTCAGCAGCTGGAATGTGCTCACCTGCTTCTCTTCCTTGGCTGTTCATCCAGTCCCCAGCAGGGCCACAGGCTTCCATGCCACACTTCCTTTGCTGATCACTCATTCAGACAAGGTGGTGGGAAGAGACAAGTCTGTGCTCCTGCCAGGAACTGGATGAATCAGTCAAGGAAGTTTACTTTGACTTTACTTGACATTTATATACCACCTGCTTGTATAAAAACAACTCAAGGCAGTGTACAGACACACAAAAACAAAGTAACAGGTAAAAAATAGCCAATATGCAATAGAAACAGCATAACAAATGCCCATTAAAATTGGGGGAAAAAACATAGGCACAAACTAAACTAAAGCGTCCGGGCAAAACCCAACAAAGATGATGGCCCCCAAAATAAGTCCTCTTGGTAAAGCCAGGTCTTTAAGTCTTTCCGAACAGCAGGCAGGGATTGCGCCAGGCAGATCTCTGTTGGGATAGAATTCCAAAGTCGTGGGGAAGCCACAGAGAAGCCCCAGGTCTGAGTAGAAACCCTACAGGCCTCCCTAAGGGAGGCCAGCCGAAACGGAAGCTCCTGTGAAGCTCTTGTGGGACGGGCATTTGCTGATATGACGGAAATATGCTCCACCAGATAATCAGGGCCCAAGCCGTGAAGGGTTTTGTAAACCAAAACCAATACCATGAACCTGATTTGGGAGGCAATGGGTAGCCAATGCAGGCGAGCCAGAATGGGGGTGTCATGGGCAAATCTGCTCGCCCCAACCACCAACCTGGCCGCCGTATTCTGTACCCGCTGCAATCTCCGAACCGAGCCCAAGTCTGCACTGCAGTAGTCGATCCTGGAGATCACCAGTGCATGCACAACTGCCCTCAGGGAATCCTCGTCTATAAACGGGAGAATCTGGTAAAAGGCAGTCTTGGAAACAGCCACCACCTGGGACTCCAGGGAGAGGGCTGGATCCAGTACCAGGCCCAGACTTCTCACTCTCTCAGGCAGCTGGAGGGAAATCCCTCCAAGACTGGGGAGAGGGCCACAGAAACCGTTGGAGGAACCCCTGAAGAACAGAATCACAGTCTGCTCGGGATTCAACCTGAGCCTATTAGACCTGGTCCAGTCCATGACTGCAGCCAGGCAACGCTCCAGGGTCCAAACAGCCTCCACTGCAGAGGCGGAAAAGGAGATAGAACTGCCTGTCATCAGCATACTGATGACAGTAAGCCCCATATCTCTGAATGACCTCAGCCAGCGGCCTCATGTAGATGTTAAACAGCAAGGGGGAGATCGCCAACCCATGGGGCACCACATAAGAGTGTCCAAGGGCTGACACACACACCCTGCCTCACTCACTGGGCACAACCCCAAGGAAGGAGCAGAGCCAGCTAAAAACTAAAACCCCCATCCCCGCCTCAGGAGGATACCGGTATAAAAAGGCGCTGAGAAGTCGAGGAAGACCAACAGGGAAGAGCAACCCCAGTCGGCCTCCCTCAACAGGTCATCTTGCAGCCCGACCAGGACGGTCTCAGTTCCATGGCGCGGCCTGAACCCAGACCGGAAAGGATACAGGACGCTATCTTCCTCCAGGAACATCTGGAGATGTTTGGCGACGACCCACTCGACCACCTTACCCAGAAAAGGAACAATGGCTACCAGGCGATCATTGGCCAAATCACCCGAAGTGAAGCTAGATTTCTTAAGAATGGGCTTCACACGCTCTCAGCCAGCTGGAGGGAAATCCCTCCAAGACCCAGGAGAGGGCCACAGAAACTGTCAGGGGAGCCAACGATTTCTGTCTGTCTATCCCTCCATATACCTACTCACCCACCCACCCATCTATCCATTATATTTGCATCTTGTATTTCTTCCAGAAAGCTGTTATTCTGACAACGTAACACTTATATTTTTAATATAAGTAACCAAGGAAGAGAAGGAGATGAAATCACTCTGGTTGGTGGGTGGGCCATGGAGGTGGGGGAAAGAAACATGTGACACCTGTGGTACCACATGTATGAACCCATGCGAACCTCTGATCTGAGGTCTGCGCCCATCTCGGATGGGTAGCACAGTTACTTTTGTTAAATGCATTTTCTAATTAAAGCCTGAGGATAAAGAACAGACTTTCCCTCTGTGGTTGTTACTGGTTAGCCCTCCATAGGTAGCTTGTAACATCCCCACCCCACCCTTACATTGTCTACAAGCTGCCATTACTGTCTTCCTTTTTACCCTGAGGACTGTCTGGGGTTGGAACAATTCTTTCTACTACTTCTGAGATCTGCTTGTGTTTTATCTGTAACACGGGTTATATCAGGAAACCCAAGTGCTTCCCTCTTCACAAGGATGCCACTGCTTATGTGCTGGTATTGGGTATGGATGGAGGGGAGATTAGTGCTATTTGGGAACTTCCACTAGTCACAAGGCCAGCAGTGCCTCCAACACACTTGCTACATTTCCCATGTCTCTAAAGTGGTAGAATAGGGTGCCCCAGCACATAATCCAGGATCACTGCACAATTTCTGCCAACAGAGGAGACACCAAAACACATTTTCAAAACAATTATCTGTGAATGCAAAATTCAATCCAAACCAAATTTTTAAGGTCTTCAAGTGGTAAACAGAGTTTTTGTTGTCCACCTTAGCTACAAACAATCTGTATCAGCCCCAACATTGAGAAAATATTTCAAAATATCAAATAACAGACTCATTTAGTACCTACCTGAACCGTCACTGGAAACAGAACTTGCATTAATTCCAGAAAGTCCAAACAAAGGGCATTCTCGGTCTGTGTTGACATGGCCCCACTTATGACATTTAATGCATCTCACATTCCGTACCTGAAATATAATCAAAATGGACATAAAATTACATTTTAAGGGCTAACACCCTGTTGCTTATTGTAGCAAATCAGGCTCAAGTCACTGAGTCAATGGGGATTTGGTGAGTCAACTCCTCCATTCAATCAGATGGGCTTACTCTAATTGCAACCTACTTTAGCACAGTAAGTCACTATTACAGTAGGCTTATTTGAATCACAAGAATGTAAATAGAAGTAGATTCACCAAATCCCCACCAATTCAATAAGTCTACTATAGTGTGATTTACTAGGCTTATCCACAGGATTACGGTCAATATGCTTTACCCCCTTTTGCCTACGAAAATGACTAGATATTTAAAGCTTAGTAAATATTCTATGCTAGAGAGAAGGGGGAGCCAAACCCTTACCTGGATACCAAATGGCTGGTCTCTAATATTCATGTCATCTTTAGCATATCTGTCAAATACAAGAAAACAAGAAAGCATGTATAAAATCTGCACAACAACACTGGTACTACCTGTTAAGAGTGGATACAAATTAAGTGAAATCAAGAACGGAAAAAGAGCTTCTGGTGAACAAACCCTTTTGTTTGTTTAGGAACGACCTCATATAATTGACAAGCTTGTAAGGCTCCAACAGCAGCATTTGAACAAGGTTCTTGTGTTCTTGAGTTACAGGCTGTTCATCAGGAGTTTAAATGAGCTGCTGTTTTAGGGTGGTTCCCACCCCTGACAAAAAAAGATGTGCTATTTCAGTTCCCACTTTTATTTTCATTCTGCTGATACCGTGCCATGCATCATCTGTACTGATGGTAGTCATAGCTGTTGCGACGGCTACTGTACCTCTGCTCTCTCTTGCCAAACTGCTACAGAATTGACCCACGTCCCCTTTTCATTTCTGTGGGCTGCTAGGTAAACTTTTCAGTGGGAAAGAAGCACACTAAAGACTTCACATGAATGTAAACATTGAGCAGGATCGAAATCTCTCTTGCATGGCAAGAACAGCTTTTGCAAGGTGCCCTCTTTTGATTCCGCTGCCCTCTTCTTCTCCTGCTGCCGCCCAGGCCCAGGTTGCTCTGAAGGAAAGAAAAACCTGTTCCGCAAATGAAACTCGGCTTTGCGCTGCTCTGGGTCCCATAATTGATTACTGCCAATATTCTAGTTATGGTATATACTCGAATATAAGCCTAGTTTTTCAGCCCTAATTTTGGGCTGAAAAAAGGGGTCCCCGGCTTATATTCGGGTCAATACTTTTAGCCACGGAGGCAAGTTTGGGTCGGTGGCAAAAAATTAATTTTAAACATTGTGCGCTACTTCTCCTGACCCCCCCCCCATGTTTAAAATGACTTTTTAAAAAGTCATTTTAAAACAATGTTTAAAATGACTTTTAGCCACCAACTCAAGCACTTGCCTCGGTGGCTAAAAGTCATTTTAAACATCACACACACACACACACACACACAGCTCACAAAGGAGGAGTTGCCAGGCCCTGCTGCATTTCCCACCCTAGGCTTATACTTGAGTCAATAAATTTTCCCAGTTTTGGGGGTTTAAATTAGGGCCCCGACTTATACTCGGGTCGACTTATACTCGAGTATATACGGGGTACATTTATATAGTCACAGATATAAGTCAAAATCCTCTGGTGCAGCTAGCTATCCAAATGGCATAGTGTTCAGAGGTAAATTGTCTCAAATTAAGAATCACCATAGATGCAATCAGTTGCATGCTGAGTCACACAACTGCAACGAGCAATGTCCTTGACGATGTCTCAACTTGAGGCAATTCACCTCCAAAAGTTGTGCCTGTCGTTGCTAAGCCAGCATAACTAGGTAAGAGAATTTTGGCCACATTTTTTGCACCAGTCATAAAGAAAATACTGTATACTTCTTGTTTTTTTTTTAACAGGATTTACTATTTACTTTATGAATTTCATATTTATTAAGAGGTATAGGTGCCTTTGTATTTCACACTGACACTGTGTGAAAATAAAAATAGTTTCATTTGAAAAGGGAAGTTTTTCACTTTTAAAAAAGCGCTATCTTTCAACTCTTAGAATCCTTGAATCTATGACAGTGTTCTTGTTCAAAGGGGGATATTATGCACAACTAAACTCTGTAAATGACGTTATCGAAACAACAAAGGGAATATTCTTACTTTTCACGTGGAGCGACTTTCTGCCATTCAAACTTGTACTCAGTTTCTCCCTCTTGCTAAAAAGCAACAAATACAAAGGTAAATTGTAAAAGAAAAAGAAACACAGTTTGGAAATGTATGCTTAATGGATATAAATAAAATATAATACAATTTCAGAATTACCTCTCTGGTCTCTTCTTTGATAATCGGTATAGAATGGTAGGGGAGAGAAAAAAGTAACACATCAAATAAGATATACTGCAGATGCCATCATTCATTACAGCACACACATTGTAAAAATATTGTTACTCTCATCTCTCTAAATTGAATAAGTACTTTCCTTATTCAAAGTATGTTAATTATTTATAATACTATAACGTAAAACGTAAGATTCAATTTCTTAACTCATACCTAAGAGATCAACCCTTTGTATTATATAGGGATGGGCATTTCGTTTCGGGACCAGTAGGTTACGAAACGAACCACGCGAGCCCAGGTGGTCCTTGGAACCGGCTGATACAAGCAGATCCAATTGCTTTACCTTTTTCTGTCTCGTGCAGGGTTAAAATCCAGCGAGGAAGCACACTGTGACGTCATCTTTCCTGCTTCGTGCTGCTGGCCAATCAGAGAGGGAGGCGGGATGATGCCTGTCCCTGAACAGTTCCTGATTGGCCAGCATCAGATCTAGATGATGTCGTAGCATGCTTCCTCCTTGGATTTTAACCCTGTGTGAGACAGAGAAAGGTAAAGCAATTGGATCTGCGTGTATCAGCTGGTTCCGAGGACCAGCTGGGCTCGCGTGGCTCGTTTCGTAACCTACTGGTTCAAAAATGAAATGCCCATCCCTAGTATTATATATTCCCCATGAAGTGACACTGTTAACAGGACTTTCCTCTGAGTAAATCTGCACAACACTTGGGATGTAATTGTGTTCTTCCAGTACTGAAAGCCTGTACAGCACAGATCTGAAAACAGCACAGATATGACAATGTTCCTCTAGTGTCAAGTTTTATAAGCCACCGTGTTTCCTTTAAGCAGGAAAGGACATGTCACATTTTTGTCTGCTAGTTCAGAACTGCTCCAGAAACCTGCACTGTGGCCATGGCACAACTCTGGCAGGACATTAGCTCGGCCAGTTTTCCTGGGCAGCAGGCCACAGACCTTTTGTTAGATATGAACTATAAAAAAGCTGTTTATGTCCCAAAGTAAGGATCTGGAGCCTTTGTTCCCATTAATCACAAGAGAACCTAGCAGGATGGACCACCTGCCCAGTATTATATCTGAAGTCTGCTTTCATTTCTAGAAGGAATCAAATAACATCCTTAACCTCACAATTTCTTGGGCTCATTTCTGAGAAACAAATCAGATCAAGTACAAGCAGTAGCACTTCATCATAAAGCTCTATGAATAAAGCCATTGTACAGACCATCTTGAACTAGCTGCTTGAGCAGCACCACTAATTATTTTAACAACCGTGCAACATTTTGCAACAGGTCACCCAAGAATTCCTTATTCTTACCAATTACAAAGAAAAGAAGAAAGCTGCTGTGTACTGAGCTGGACTGCTGATCATCCAACTCAGTGGCTAAATGGCTGGTTTCAAACAGGGATCTTTTCTAGGCCTTCCCTGAATAGGTCATTAATGATGAATAGGATACTCCCTGCATGCGCAGCATACGCTCTGCTACTCAGCTACGGGTCTTCCTTCTATGTTTTCGGGTGTTTTATGAATATTTGTAACTCTCCAATCATATTGAACAGCTAGTGTTATTTAAAAAATCCCTGCTTCAGGTTAAACTGAATGGACTGAGAAGAATCACTAGCCAATATCCTGTTCCATAGCATGCAGCAGGCAGATTGCCACTGATAAAGGAATTCCTGCATCAATTTTGAGACAATGAGACAACGTGGCCACATCTTTCATTTGTAGAAATCTTCCCCTGCTAGTGTTATCACTCTCATTGCATGAGCAGAACTATGGGATATGATATAGGCCAGCGTCTGTTAGGAAGACGTGATGGAATTAAAACAACATGCTCCCAATAGTAAAACATTCACAACACATGTCCTATTAAGGAATAAATATTACCTTTCTTTGCTCCAGGAGGGGCCTCATACATAAAATTTAAGCCATTCTTTACTCTTTCATCACCCATAAGCAATCTGTGAAACAGACAATAGAATAAGCGCATTTCAAAAGAAGAATGAGGAACAATGACTGGTACTAAAACAAATTTTAAGTAAATGTGGCAACCGTCAAATAACTATACCACAACACACTACAATTCTGTGGTTAATGTTAGAAGATAAGCTTTAAAAGCATTCCCAGATGTGCCAGTTGCATAAAAATATTCTGGAGGCTTGTGTGTGGTATCACTAAGTTAATGTCGTTATGACTCTGCGTGTGCAACAGGAAGGACAGCAGACACAGACCCGTGTAACAGGATTTTAGCTACTCATTCATTCAGGTGTTTCATCTTCACCAGCTTACTAACAGAAGCTGCGGGCTGGCATATTTTCAATGCAAAGCACAAAGAAATGGAATGTTCTACTCCAAATCTATGAGAAACTATTAATTCTATCACAGTGTGTTGTAGTGTGTTTATACGGTGCCCCATACACAATCCATGGCAGCTCAGAAACAATTAAAGCAATGTACTAATAGAGTCAAAACACAACAAGGTACAGTATACAGTGATGCCTTGAATTACAAAGGCCTTGAACTGCCAAAAGGAAGGGAAATCCGGCAGGTTGTGGAACTGTCGGGCGCGCTGACAGCCAGGTGATTTTGACAGCTCCGCAGCGTGGGAGACTTCCCTTTGTAATTCAATTTTTTTGTGCTTGGAAAACAGGCAGGCATTGGGGGTCCATTCCTTCAGATCCCCTGCTAATCCTTGCTGCTCCGACCCAGGATTAAGGAGCGGGCAAGCGAGCAGTGGAGTTACCCCTCACCCGGACACACCCCCCACACACACACACTGGGTCAGAGCATCAAGAATCTGCTTTTAAAAGACCCGTGCATGCCATGCAAAAAGCACCCTGGCTGTGGAGCTGTCAAAATCACTTGGCTTGGCCCAGAGCCAGGTGATTTTGACAGCTCCACTGCCAGTTGATGGAGGTTTTTTTCCCTAAAATCCAGCAAAGCAGGGAAAGGTTTTTCCTTGCTTTGCTGGGTCAGGACAGACTTGTCATAGGAATGCAGTGAAAACCAATTAATCCATTCTCATTTTTGCCTTTTTTTCCCGACCTCCGGAATGGATTAATTGATTTTAAATGCATTCCTAGGAGGAAATATTTGAAAGGATGTCATATTGAAGAGGGGACTGGTTTGTTTTCCATGGCTTCTGAGACTAGAACTTGAGGCAATGATTTCAAACGACAGGAAAAGAGAATCAATTTAAACATTAGGAAGAACTTCCTGACAGACCTATTCGTCAGCGGAATATGGAGGAGTCTCCTTCTTTGGAGGTTTTTAAGCAGAAGCTGGATGGCCACCTCTCAGGAGTGCTCTGATGGGGGTTCCAACATGGCAGGGGGCTGGACTGGATGGCCCTCAAGATTTCTTCCAACTCTATGAGTCTATTATTCTATGAAACTGCATTTTGAATTATGAAAATTTTGAACTGCAAAAAATCCATTGGAATGAATTAATTACGTAATTCAAAGCATCTGTATATTGAAAGCAATTAAACAAATACCAATATTAAAACCAATAATTAAAAAAAACACTTATAAGCATATCCACTCAATTCAAAATCATTATCTGTGGCCATATGTTCAGAGAAAGCATGTCTGCAAACATGCATGCACGTGACACACATAATCTCCCTATTGCGAGAAACTAGGGGTTTTTTTTTGTTCGTCTTGAATAAAATCTGTGTATTGGTGAGATTGATTTTTATAGCAATAAAAATGATAAAAGCTGCCTTGTTATTGCATTGTCTATTAATGGAACCATCAGATGAGGTGTTTGCCATCTGATGGAGCAAACAGTCTGCCTTTTATGTCTACTTTGTATCTAATTAGGTCCAGAAATGAAAAGAGGCCCCCAGAGATGTTTTGTGCAAATGATGACCAAAATGATCGAAACACAACAAAATGCCTATTGTATTCTCAAAGGCTTTCACGGCAGGGATCTGATAGTTGTGAGTTTTTCAGGCTGTTTGGCTGTGTTCTGAAAGTTTTTTGTCTATTGTCTAATTCTCATCCTAGAGGCAAGAGCTTTCAAGGCAGACTCTCTGACAGACTGCTTTACACAAAAACAAGACTGCACCTTCAGGGAAACTACAGCTAGAGATATATATATATATATGCCCACTGTAAAGCATTAAACGTGATTTGTACAAACATAAAACCAATTAGAATGAAGTATTGACTTGCACAGGATAGTCTAACCAGTGGGAAAAGTCCTTAGCCTAAGATTTCAGGATTTATGTTTCAGGATTTAATCAGAGAGGTTGGTGGCAATATGCCCTTAAAATATTAATAATTATGTGCCCCCAAGTCAGTTCTTACTTATGGCTACTCTTGCCAGGTTTTTCTAGATTTAAACTATTGAGAACCCGTTTACTTGTAGCTAAGAGTCACACTCCAATGTTTGAACACATTCACCTGCCATTACTGGGATTAGAAAGCCTACTACTGTATTGTCAATAAAAGTTTGAAATGTTCAAGAAATGGACAATATTATTAATTTAAAATGTGAATTCTTCCACATGTACATGCATTGCACAGAGCCAGTTACCATTATTGAAACACTACAACTACTGTATATCATAGATAAATCTAAAAGTAAAAGCAGTGAAAGGTTAAAAAAAACTCACAGAGAAACATCTAACTGAGATGTTTACATCTTTTATTTTAGAAAAGAAAGGGAGATGACATTTTAATCTGGTATAATGCAAGGTAAATGTGACCCTCCTCACCTGTTGTCGTAAGATTCCTGCTCTTTGAGGTACTGCTGCATTAACTCTTCTTGTTTCTTCTTGTCATAAGATATTTTCTGTTCTGCCATCCATACCTAGTTGGTACAAATGTGATATTAAAAATGTTTATTTTATACATTTCTTTCCATTGCCACTGAGTAGAATTCTGTCTTGCAAGTATACCATATAGAAATTCAGTAATGAAGTTCATTTATAGATCAACATATGCAGAAAGGAAAGGTTTCAGAGGGAATCTGACAGTGAATTCCACCATGAGAACATCAGATAATCCCACTGTCTAGAAATGACCATATATATTTAGGATTAAGGTGAAAACCATTCTTGTCTCCATCTCCATCTTCATCTTTACATGTATAGTATTGTGTTTTTTTAGGAAAAAGAATTTAAATAAGAATTTGAAATAGAAATTAAATCTTGAAACATAATTGCCTAAGACTGACATACTTCATAAATTCATTGGCGAGTGCGTGGCATGCCATTCAGCCATGTATTTATTTTTGAGTCTTTCAATAAATTATTGATATTTTAAGTGCATTACTTCTCACTAAAGTCAGCCTTCAAATGGATGCTGATAGACAAGCAATGAACAAACAATTTGTAATTCAACAACTAATAATTTAAAAAATCTACATAAATAGGAAATTGTGTGAATCTAGACCCACCAGCTTATATTTTGCTCCAAATAAATTAATGGAAAGAATGATACTGGTTAATATGGCGAGGGTAAAGTCGAAACCTTGACACCGATAGAAAAGAACATTTAGTTTTGCAAACTACAGTATTTAACATATTTAGGAGTGCTAATAATTTTATTCAAGTTGGAATCTTCAAAAATCTTTTAGCAAAATTCTTTTTTGGTCTTTAAAATAACCTCCCCTGATGCCCTATACTAGATTAGGCGAGAGGGCTGGAGTCCTATAGATTAGACTACAACTCTCAGCGTCCTTAACAAGTGTGCCCTCTTGCATTCGAGCACATTTGGAAGATGCTACGTTGGGAAATGCTGCAAAAGAATGGGAGTTCTTACCAACTCATCTTATACTGATGCAATTTAAAATATGTAGCAATGCTTCTTTATATTCTGCACCAGCAAAGTAATCAAGAGGCCAAGTTTGCAAACCTCACTATCAAGTACTGAGGATAGTAAAACTGATTGGTAAATGTTTAAGGAGCCGAGTCTTGATGGACCAACACTTGCTAACTCATTTAAAAGACTGAAAATGAAAACAACGTGTTACAGGTTTGCCAAAGAAAAGAGAGGAGAAAGAACAACATTTGGTGTATACTGTATATTTTGGGATACCTTTACTAAACTGGTTCATCAAGTGACAACATATAGCAGACAATCTACTTTAGACCATGGCCACTCAAGAGCTCTGACACTACAGATGTCTTTCATGCCAATACCAGGATCAAATCTGGGGAATTCAAAGTTAGCTGCTATTTAAGAGCCTTTATACACGACCCCTAAGCTCCGCAGGAAATGGCTGCAAGGTCCGGACCTTACAAGTGTTTTCCCACCAGCTCCGGACTTTGCAGACAATTAAGTGCGATCCCGCCCACCTAAGCGCGACCTAGCTGCACTTTCTTGTACCTGCTTGAGGTGGGTGAAAATCCCCAGGTCCGGATTTAATCTGGTCAGTGCGGGGCTCTCCTGGCTTCTGCTTGTGTTTTTTTTGCCTCCTGCCCCTTTAAGAGAAGAGGTGGGAGGAAAAAAAGCAAGCAGAAGAGAAACAGAAGAGAAACTGAAGCTCCTCCAGGTGAGCTGCATTTTTCCCCCCCTCTTTCTCTGGTGGGGAGGAAGGAAGGGCAACAAACCCCTAAGATCTTTGGTCCGAATTTAAGGGACCAGCGGATCTTAGGGGTCGTGTGAAAAGGCCCTAAGAAACACCACGTTCCAGCACAGGCTCATAACATTGTGCTGCCCACCTCTGAAATCAATGTGTTTATAGACAAATACTATAAAGTTACTATAGCACCTAATGCAGAGAATCCCAGACACCTCTCTCTCCCTTGGCATTTAAAATACAGTAAGAACTGAACCGCTGGATAGCTCAGTAGTTTAAGTCTTTGGCAGTTTGATTCCTCACTGTGCTTCCCTGACAGGGGCTGCGCTTGATGACCATAGGGTTCCTTCAGCTCTGCACTTCTGATGATGATGATGATAATGAACTAGGTAACAATGCTCTGTTCTTTTAGAGCAATACCCTTCACTCTTGCTAAATATAAGGTCAAGCCAATTCTGCAGAGACCCCCCTCCCAACTTGGTGGAATAATTAGCCATGCAATCCTTAGATCTTTGCCCTAGATAAGTGTTGGCGAACCTATGGCACGGGGTGCCAAAGATGTCACTCAGAGCCCTTTCTGCGGACACCCGACATCGCCCCTTCACACCCACCTGTATTAAGGTTAAATGGCTGTATTGGCACTTTGAGAAAAATTAGTGGGTTCTGAATCGCAGTTTGGGCACTCAGTCTCTGAAAGGTTTGCCATCACTGCCCTAGATCAGTGTTGGCGAAACTATATGGCACAGGTGCCAAAGGTGGCATTTGGAGCCCTTTCTGTGGGGCCCCGACATCGCCCCTTCACACCCACCTGTATTCGGGTTAAATGGCTGTATTGACAGTTTGCAAAAACTTGGTGGGTTTTGAATCGCAGTTTGGGCACTCTGTCTCTAAAAGGTTCACCATCACTGCCCTAGATCATCATTTCTGCAGTCAAGAAAGGGGGGCACTTTATCTTCATGTGGATGGCATTGCCTGTGCCTCCAAACAACTGTTGCTACCTCCATTAGAGCACCAGAGGAAGGTGCATCACCTTACTGACCACATTTAAAGCAGCATCAATTCGGTTCCCTTCCTCCCCACTTCCTCTGCTATCCCCTCTCCCATTAGATATTTCTATCAAACCGAAGTCGACAGCAGTCAGGTGCGATACCTTGGACTCACGTAAACGGGACTGAACGCCCTTCATATTCAACGGGGCGTATTTTTTTTAATTAACCAGGGGTGGGGAGTGACTCAAAATTACGCCTCCCCGCCTGGGCTCGTGAGGACAGCAAAGCCCATCGGGCGAGGAAGAGAAGGGATGCCGGGGCATTGGCTCCGGCTTTCTTTAATGAGCACGGATCAGAGAGGGCGAGGAGGAAGGGGGTCGTGGCTGCCCGGGTTGCCGCGTCCCGACAACGCGGCGTGGATCTCCAGGGAGGAGGAGGAGGAGGAGGAGGAGGAGGAAGAGGAGGAGGAGGAGGAGGAGGAGAGGAGGAGGAGGAGGAGGAGGAGGAGCCGGAGGGGCAGGCGAGGGGCGAGATCCCGCCTGCACCCGGGGGACGGAGGGCATCCTACCGCCTCGGGGTCCGGTGGGAGGTGGGGGGACGGAAGGAGAAGGAGGGCTCGCCGGCGGCTTCGTCGGTGGCCCCGGGTCTGTCCGAGGGCGAGGACAGCCGCCTCTCACCTTTTTGATGTTGGACTTGGAGGCGGGATGGAAGTCCTTTTTGCACATGAAGTTGGCGAAGGACTTCCCCATGATGGCGGCGGCGAGGGCGCAGACGCTGTGCCGGGGAGAGAAAGCGGGGCCACGGGCCCTTCCAACGCCCCTCCCAGAACCGAGATGGAGAGAGAGAGAGACAGAGCCAAAGCGGTCGTCGGAATCTGCCTCCGCCTCCTTGTTTACCCGAGTCCAGCTCCTACCCTTCTGACCCGGGGCTTCCGGGGACACGGCGGTGGCGACATTTCCTGCCGTTGGGAGGAAGGAAGGAAGGCGGGCCCGGGCGGTTCCTGCTCTCCGCTCCCGGGCCAGCCTCGTCACGCGGGTCGTGTGAAAGCAGCGGACGCGCGCGCGCCGCCCTCCCCGCCCTCCTTGCCCGCCCTTTGCGCAGTTCCCGTGCGCGGCTCTCCCGCTTGTCGGAGGCGAAGACGCGCGTCGACCCCCGGAAATGGCGACCCGGTGTGATAGGTTGGTGGTCTGAAAGCAGCTCACGTTTGTTTGTTTGTTTATTAAATTTATATACCGCTCCGTCTAGCTACACTGCTACTCTGGGCGGTTTACAAAATTGAACAGATCTCAAACCAACAAACAATGCAATAGATAAACAATCCAATAAATAAAACCATTCTATATACCAAACACAGTTTTTAAAATGCATTATCAACATAAAATGTTTCATCCATTGCTGATTTATCATCTTGGCAGCTGTATTAGGCTGCTCCTGCCTTAGGATGTAATTATTGCTGCATAAGAGCGCAGTGATGCCATTTGCACAGCAAAACAAATGTGCCAAAAAAGCCATTCTAAAATTGGGAGCAGCCAATTAATAATAATAATAATAATAATAATAATAATAATAATAATAATAATAATAATAATAATAATAATAATAATAATAATAATAAATAGCTTCACATCAGCACCAAATTTGGCACAGATGGAGCCAGTAGTCAATTCTTTCTTTGTGCCAGATTTCAGAATGTTTGATTTCTGAGCAACAGTTTTTTTAACAGTAAAAATATTGTTACCACCCTATGCAGAAGCAATAGACCTTAAATATTTGTTGTTGTTGTTGTTGTGTCATTATAGTTGCGACTGACTCTTTGTCACCCCATGTCCATAAATATACCCAGGTTTAAAACAGATCCAAATAAATTTAAAATATCAATATAGCTTTTCTTGAAAGAAAATGATCCCTCACTCCCAGATTTTTTATTTTTATTTTAAATTTGGAAGGAATCCAGTCTGATTGGGCTGAAACATTGATCCTTAAAAAAGCCCTTCAACGGGGTGAAATTGTGACTTTGCTATAATCTGAGCATGAAAGGAGCAGGCTTACCAGCAGGAGTATTCTAAAAGAATATTGCAGTTTTAAGCCACCCATCCACCCCATTGGAGGACAGCGAAAGGTCACAAGAACAGTTAAAAGTGGCTGTGATGGATCGACCGTCCTCCAGAAAGGGGGACATTTTGTCATATATTTCCAGCAGATGAACATACCTGTACAATTTTGAAAGGCATATTCCAAGTATTTATCCAATTGAAAAGTTATGAGCAGCTGTGTTTGTCCCACCCCTGAGGGTTTTCAGTAAATATTCTCTCAAGATTTCTGAGACCAGGGCCTCTGACAGAAATCTTCAGAGGGGAATGAGCTCCAGATCTGGGGCAATTTGACCTTGTCAGTGAAGCCCTAATTATCTGACTCTCGGGAGCACTTTTAAATTCCTTTCTAACCAAATAGGCACTGTTACTTGGAAAGGGAATCTTGTCTGTTTGAAAACATATTTTAAAAGTCTTGAAAAACATAGAGAACAAATATTCAGAAGCTCACAAGTTTTGAAATTTCTGTTTTGTGGTTTGGTGATACACATACTCAGCATTAGCAGAGCTTTGATGCCTGTATCCTGTAATAGTTTCAACCATTCCACCCGTCTTGTCACTATACAATTTTATAGTACTTAAGGAAAAACCTCCAAAGATGTTATGTGCCATGGAGTCACGTCGGATGTGTGGTGACTATATGAGTTAATGACCTTCCAAATGTCCCAACATTATCAGCTCTACATATATCATGCAAACCAATAGTATCTCGTGTTAAGTCGTTCTCTCTTCCTACTGCCCCTACTCTTGCAATACAGTCTTTTCCAGTACGTTCTGCTCATGCCTTACAAGCGAACAGCTATGGCTTCCTTTATTAAGACAGGGAAGATAAGTGCCACAGATTTCTTGGTAATCTGTTATAATTTTGGAGATGGTGTCGATGGCATGTTTACATAAGGAAAGGACATGTGAAACACCATACTGCACAGCACAACTTTCTCTTGTTACATTATTTTCCAGAATGGCTTACCAATACACTGAACCTTCCTCCTGTGACACTTTTGTGGCTCTGCCTCCAGCCACGCTTGGCAGCAGGATCATCTTTGGTAAAAACTCAGACAGGCCTTCCGACGAAGTCCAGGAGATTGTGTATTTCCCTGCTGCAACTCATACTCGAGGCGAAAAAGTTGAGGTAAGATTAAAAGGTCTCAGAAAATACTGAAACTATATTTGGATGTCTTCTTATGAGCCTTGTGGTGCACTGTACGGAAGCTGTAACTATGCTTACGACCTGGGGTTCAGTTCCAGGTAGCTGGGTCAGGGTTCACTCAACCTTCCATCCTTCCGAGGTCAGTAAACTGAGTACGTAACTTGGCTCTGATTTACTAGCAAAGCTAGCTGCTGACAGTGAAAGAGGAAAATCAGAAGCAGTGTTTGTCAATAGCCTGTGAAAGGGCCGGGGTCAAGCATGTTAACACTGCACATGGAATCACATTACTGAAGCTAATTATGCATAAAATTCAGAATGAGCCCGATTTTCCATCATGACCGAACTCCTGCTTAACCTATTGAGTATTATCTGCAATGCCAGTGATTCTCTTAGCATTTCAGACAGGTATCTTTTCCAGCCTTGCTTGGAAAAGGCAGAGATTGGGACACTTCGAAAATAAACTGTTTGCCCCACTACCGAGTTTAAAATGCATTGCTTCCAAAACCAGCCTCAGGGAATCATTGGAGCAGGCATCCTGTCTGACTCTGTAAGGAAGGATGTCCTAGCTGTTTGCTGGTGTGAGGTAGTTGCCTCAGGTGGGAGAGTGCCTGGGACAAGGGAAGAGCGATCATGACCCTCTTCCCGCAGCTGCTTCACCCTCAGCTACCAGGTCTTCTCATTGCTGCTGTCATGTCAGTGTAGGAACTCGTACTGAGGGAGAGAAATGGAGGAAGGAGAAGGTGACAAAGGTGGTGGCTGGGGTGAGTTGTTTTGAATCAGTGCTGGCTGCCCAGAGCCTCCCATACTGCTCTGAAGACCTTGGCAGATAGCTAGCTGCACTCAGAAAGGTGACCAGGTGGCCAGTGGCAGTTGAAAACAAGTTTACATTGCTCTTGCTTTTGATGCCACTGTCATCGTTGTCTTCTTACCACTGTCCACGTTCCTGTACAGCAGTGGTTCTCCACCTGTGGGTCCCCAGATGTTCCTGGACTGCAACTCCCAGAAATCCTGGCCAGCTCAGCCAGTGATGAAGACTTCTGGGAGTTGCAGTCCAGGAACATCTGGGGACCCACAGGTGGAGAAGCACTGCTGTACAGTGTCATCAGAGAATACCATGGGTGGTGGTGATGGTGGGGCAGCAGGATAGGATACTGGCAGTGCTTATCTTCCTGCCCCAGGAAGCAGGAGAGTTTGTACCGGGGTTCTCTATAAGCCACTGCCCTGAAGGTCAGTGGCAAAAGGTTGGATGAGACTAACCTTGCTGGTTAGGAAATGTGTATAAAAGCATATTGGTCTGCTTATATCCCGCCCCATACCACTTCAAGTAGTCTCTGGGTGGTTTACAGTTTTAATTACAGTATTCAGGCTACACATTGCCCCCCACCCCAGCAAGCTAGGTACTCATTTTACCGACCCTCGGAAGGATGGAAGGCTGAGTCAACCATGAGCCTGCTACCTGGGATTGAACCCCAGGTCGTGAGCACAAAAACCTTCTGGTTGTTTTTTAAAGAAAGAAAGAAACGGGATAGAAATGTGGGCTTCTGCAGAAATTTTGCCAGGAGAATGGCAAAGTTGTGGTAATGTTGTGGTTGGTTGGTTAGAACTTACAGTGACCCTAATTGGGCTGTTGAAGTAAGTGAGGCATTTATGCTGTGGCTTTGCCAGTTTCTCGCTCCCAATGAGTTTCCATAGCTGAGCACAGATTTGAACTCTGGTCTCCAGAATCCTAGTCCACCCCTTTATCACTTTATGCATATTGTAGTTTTGTCTTCTCGTGATATGTCCAAAGTATTATAGCTTCACTTGAGTCAGCAATTGTAGTCCCTTCACTGGGAGAAAAAATGGCAGAAAAGTGCAATCAATCAATCTATCAGTCAGTCAGTCAGTCAGTCAATCAATCAGTTTTAGGTACACTGTAATTTGTCCAAGTGATTGTAATTTGTGCATGCATTCCCACACACCTGTGCAATTTCTTCTTTGTATGCATTTGCTTAGTGTTCCTGGGCACTTAGAAGCTGACACAGATTGGCAGGAAATCCCAGGACTCTGACAGCGTGAATGCAAAATGAGAGTTACATTCAGCTGAACACAAGGACTATGATGAATGACAACAAGACTATTTAAAATAAAGAATATGTTAAAACAAACAAGGATTACAAAAACAACACAGATGTACAGCCCTAAGGAAGCATTAGGTATTTATTGGCATTAACACTTCTATCATCATGACATTGGCAACTTCATTGGCAGTTTCTTTCATTTGGTAAACACTGTAGAGGGTAGCAGGGAGATCTTCAGGGTGCTTTTGCTGGGGGATGTGGGGGGGGGGAAGTGGGTATGTTCCATTTGAGTTTGGGGTTCCAGAAGAGTTTGGGTTATTTATCATCAGTTCCTCCCCCCACCCACCCACACACTACTACCACCATTGAACCCTTCAGTCTGTTTCATTTCTTGAATTCTGAATGGCACAGACCTCCTGGAACGGCACATTGTGCATTTGGCTGCATGTTTCGAGAATCCCTGAGAACATTGGTAGGGTTCCAGGGACGGACAAGGGCACCTGTGGATGCAAACCTGGGAAATGAATGAATAAGTGAGGAGCATGTCCAGTAGCCTCCACAATGCACATGCCCTCTGCTTCTGGTGCCCTGGTGTACTCACTCCCACATGTGCTCCAGGCCTACATGTTACAGCTCATACTGTCCAAAAGGCGATCCCAACCCTCTTCTGCATAAGCCTTTGAGGGGACACAAAGGTTAGCAATGGGGAGGAGGGGTTGGGAAGTCTGAAGTTGTAGATGTAGTGCAGCTACTGTGTGCATTCTTTATTATCACTTAATAACTGGGTTAAGTTTGGCTCCATTCTGAAGCAAATTATATCTCCTCTGCATAATAAAGGAGCCTTTAATATATTTCAGGTCAAACCAGTTGGCTTGACAATGATAGCAGTTTTCAGTAAGTGATTTTTAAAAAAAAAAGAGTGATGTAATGCATTATTTGGAATTATCTTTTCCACAGTGTACTTATATAGAAATTGACCAGGTGCCAGAAACGTATGCCGTTGTTCTGAGTCGTCCATCGTGGCTTTGGGGGGCTGAAATGGGGGCCAATGAACATGGCGTTTGCATTGGGAATGAAGCGGTGTGGGGGAAGGAAGAGGTCTGCGATGATGAAGCGCTCCTAGGCATGGATCTCGTCAGGTACACCGATAATCTGCAGTACTTTTGTTGCATAGAATGTCATTTCACAAACATACAGCATGGGGGAGTTAATGGGATACAGTAGGCACAGACTGATCTCTTAGTACTGCATTACTCATGCTATAATTAGCAGCCAAATGTATGAAAAGCTGCTTTGGAAAGCTGCTGTGTTTGAGGTGATGAAGAAATGAATAATAGCTGATGTTTGATCTTTGGTAGTTCTTTCAAGCATACATGTGGTCTTGGTATATTTATGAATTAACCAGAAAGGCATACACACATATTTTATCAGTTGTGAAGTGGATTAAGCTCTGTATAGCTCAGCCCTATTCAGAAGCAAAGGACATCTTAAAAACAGCCTTCCCTTTAAAGGATGATCCATTGCCTCAAAGCCTACACTATGAAATACAGTACGACCTTGGTTTACGAGCATAGTTATGCAGAAACATGCTTGTAATCCAAAACACTTGTACTGTATATCAAAGCAAATTTCCCCATAAGAAATAATGGAAACTGAAATGATTGGTTCAATAGTCCAAAAGTATTCATATAAAATTATTAAAATACTGCAATATAATATAAAATAATAAAGAAAATAAAAATAAAAATAAAAATAAAAATAAAACAAAACCTTAACTTACACCCACATTTGAAAACTTTTGTGGCTGGTGTGAGGCAGACAGGAGGAGGCTGCACCGCCTACCAGCACTCGCCAACCGGCTGTATGTCCTTCCTTCCTTCCTTCCTTCCTTCCTTCCTTCCAACCCCCCACAATCCAACAGTGGGAGAGAAAGAGAATGGTCATTGGCTTACTTGTGATCATGTGACATACTGCCGTGCTTGTATTGCAAGACATTGCTCGCTGACCAAAGTGAAATTTAGAAGAAATGTTTGCTTGTCTTGCAAAACACTTGTAGACCAAGGTACTCGCAAACCAAGGTTTCACTGTATGTTAATTTTCCTTCTCACAACCTGGCCAGCAGAATTATGGTTACATGCGCGAAGTCTTCATAATATGCTTCAGCCTATCTAACTGGGCAGGCATCTGTTTTTAATTTTTCGAATGAATGCTAGTGCTAATTGAAAGGCAGCAGTCCTGTATATAGTCTCCAAATGTGCTGCATGTTTGGGAGGTAGATCTGAAATGAACCTGATCTAGGGGATCTGATGACATAATCAGCTGATAGAAGTATGCATGCCAATTCCAATAATGTTCAGGTTCTGCTTTTGTTCTTAAGTAAAAGAATCTCACGCAAAGTTAATCCTTTAATTTGATTTTAGACTCGGGCTTGAAAGAGCTGATACAGCGGAAAAAGCTGTCCGTGTCATTGCTGATTTGCTGGACCAGTATGGTCAAGGTGGAAACTGCATGGAGAGTCATATGGCGTTTACATACCATAACAGTTTTCTGATAGCAGACAGAAAAGAAGCTTGGGTACTGGAAACCTCGGGGAAATATTGGGCTGCAGAGAAGGTAGAAGGTATGAGTAACAAATAACCCTCGTTTGATTTTGATGGAACAGGAAGTACAAGAGAGATGTTTTGCAAGCTTGACGTGGGGGATGCATTGGAAAGTTGTCTCGACAAGTGAGCTGGAGAATGTTAACAGTCTGAAGAATTTTAAGGCCTGCCATCATCCTCTTGTCATAATTTTTCGCTTGTCCCTTGGACAACATCAGCAATTGGAAGCAGAGAGAGGAGTGAAATTGACTATCCCGTTCCCAACATTAGTCTTATCATTGTGGTCCTACTGTAATTCTGTTGTTTTTGCTCTATCATCCTTTTGCCTAATTACGTTTCTGTAGCTTGCCTTTGTAGCTGCTTGAGGATTTCCCAATGGAAGGACAGGATATTAAAAAGGCTCGCTGGGGGGCCAGTAAAAACCGCCCAAAAACAAACGGTAAAAGCAGAAACTTTGCCCCACTGCTTTCTTTTGGATTTTATGGCGTGCAGGATATTAAAAAGGAGCAGCCAGCAAAAAAAAAAAACCATCAGCTGGATTTAATTGCATCAGGAATCAGGAAGCTAAAGAACAAAACCATTTTTAAGGATCAGTTTTGGTGGAACAGATATTTAAGTGGTAAAATTAAGAGCCTCATTTTTGCGCTTCTCAACAGAGGGAGTACGGAATATTTCCAATCAGCTGTCCATTACAACCAAGATTGATCGCGAGCACCCAGAACTAAGGAGTTATGCTGCAAGCAAAGGCTGGTGGGATGGCAAAAAAGAATTTGATTTTGCAGGCACATACTCCTATGTAAACACGGCCAGAATGACTACTACCAGAGGCAGATATTGTGAAGGCTATAAACTGCTGAAGAAACACGAAGGTATGTTTGTTAAGGAACCTGAGTGCCTTTACATTTGTATGTTTAGAAACTGTTTAAGACACCCATCTGTATACATTCAAAATATTGGCCAGAATGCTGTGAGTTACATAGATGGGCCTAAGTCAAGCAAGGTCAACTGCATTAATGAACGGCAGTTGTTAAGAAGCAAATCCTTGTTCTCAACATATGTACCAGTTGCATGATGTGGCCTGCATGAGAAATGGAATTCTTGATGTCCTCGAGAGCAGCAGTTTGCGGCTGAATTTTATGCATTTAAATGACGCCATGCAATGGATATTGGCCATTTTGTCTTGTTGTTGACATGTTCCATGCTCTTTCAACTATGGCAGAGTGTATTTGTGTTCCGCAGGGACTTGGTCTATTATAGCCATCCTAAAGTGTTTCTAATAGCCTTCATTCAGGAGCTTGTGTGTTTGACTAAAATATTTTTATTCTATTTTAATTATTGATTTCTTGATCAATAGCTTTAAATTGCCTAGAACAAAAGTGCTGGTGGGGGGGGGGGGGAGAGAAACAAAACAGCCCTTATCTGAGTAATGATTCATACAGGTAAACTCCATTTGCATGAAGATACAATATAGGTGTTTTACAAAAAACCACCCAACAGTCAGAAGTCACTCTTCCAGAATTTCATCTGCTGTGTAAGTGGGTGATGTGGCATTGTTTAAAAGCAAAAGGAACAGGTGCAACATAGCAATGAATGCATGTCTTTGAAACCCCCCTTTTACTGCCCTCTTTTTCTTTGGCAAATGCACACGCTGAAATTAATAATGTTTTTTTCCAGTGTCCAGCAGTTTCAAAGGCACACAATAGTCAGTAAGAAGTGCATTAGACTCATCAGGCACTTGTAACGTTTAAGCATCTTGCAGTATCTAATCAGCATTTCTGCTGGTCTCCTTTCCCACCCACCCACTAACCTCCGCACTAGCAGATAATTGCACCAATGATGTGGATCATTTGGACTGTGAACATTTGCAGAATTAGTACTAACACATGCAAAATGCCACATAGTTCTGTTTATGCACAAAAAAGGCAGAGCTCTGCATTCTGCTTCCCTGGTGGTAGGGCTATACAGTAATACAGCGAGTTGGGGGACAGATCCTGCTTTCCCCTCTACAGATTGCTTCTTATGACACTTTCTGTCCTCTGGCTTTAGGACAAAAGGGTTTAACAACACAGGTTATTAAGGAACACAAGAGTCTCCTTTGAAGGCTGCCAATATATACCGTATGTGATACTTGCTATGGCTCTAAACTTGGCCTTGCTATCTTACAACATGTACATCAAAATTACATGCAAATTCATGTACACTTTAGGGGGAAAATTAAGTCCAAATAAAATTGCACCCCTCTGTTTCAATATTCATTCTGCTGAGCCTTGTCACCCCCGATTTCAGTAGTTATTCTGCGCTTACAGCTATATTACCCCTGTGATCATGCAAATCCTGCCTTCATTTGGTGGAGCTGTAGGTTCCGAATACTGAATACTGTACTTTAACGCGTATTTTGTGTGATGGCCCTCGTGAGGTTCTATCAGTCCCTTCATTCTAAATCCCCATTTTCAGGTGCTTACCTCAGTTGTTTTTAAGTCACACCAGGTGTTCAAGTTATCAGTTTTGATGGAGTTTAAGCTCCCCGCCCCCTACGCTCCAGACCTTGAGGGGACTCATTATTGTAATGCACTCTCAAGATTTTACTTTTATTTGTTGGAAAAGAAATCTCCTAAAATTGATGCAGAGGATTTGTTTTTAATACTGAGATTGTTATTCCAAAATGGTCAGTGGGGATTCTAAATTTATGGGGGGATATGCTAAAAAATCCCTGTCAGAAAATGGATGTTTCTGTGAGGATAAACAGAGACAGAGTGGCATTCATGCAGAGTGGAGGCCTGTCGTCAAGGATCAGGTGGGCTTAGGCTTTCTCGTTCCTCATCTCTTGGCCTCTAGGCACTTTACTTTTCTTCCATTTATTGGTATCCTTCCCAGTCCTTTGTCTTGCTTTCTTTTCTGTCTCTCTCAGTAGTGCTTTCCAAATAAAAACATTGCCTGTAAACATGAATTTTGGGGTTAGCAAGGACACAATGGTGTTCATTTGACAAAGCAAAGCAAAGCAAAAACAAAAGTGGTCTGCTTATATACCTCCCCATACCACTTCAAGTAGTCTCTGGGCAGTTTACAGTTTCATTATGCAGGCTACACATTGCCCCTCACCCGCAGCAGGCTGGGTACTCATTTTACTGACCTTGGAAGGATGGAAGGCCGAGTCAACCATGAGCTTTCCTACCTGGGATTGAACCCCAGGTCGTGAGTGCAGTTTTTTCTGCAGTACAGGCATTTAACCACGGGCATTTAATTCCATTGGAATTAACAAATGGAACAACTTCGGGGGTGTCGTGTGTAATTTTTACTCCTTCCATAGTGGCCAAAGTGCTGCTGCTTAGTACGAGAGGTTCCGTTGGGGCGATGGGGATTGGGTGGGTCGACTTCTCTGTCAGTTCCCTCGATTCAGGTGAGTCTATTTTAATATTTTAATAGTAATAAGTCATAGCTAGAATGAGCCCATTTGAATCAATTGAATGCATGGAGGAGTTGACTCGCCACTGATTCAGAGGCTCACTCCAGTGCAACGTATGAAGCCATGCAGGAGGATTTCAGACAACGTTTGACTCATTTCTGCCAATGTATTGTGGGTTGAGAGAGGATATTTTTTGCCATTTGTCTATTTTAAGGCCTTTTAAAAGGTAAAAAAGTTAATTCAAATATAATATGTCACTCTAAAGAATAAGGCAATGTTACCAGCCCCTGACCCCAAATAGCCTAACACAGTGTTGGCGAACCTATGGCACGGGTGCCAAAGGTGGCCCTCGGAGCCCTTTCTGTGGGCACCCGACATCGCCCCTTCACAGCCACTTGTATGCAGGTTAAATTGCTGTATTTGGCACTTTGCGAAAAATTAGTGGGTTTTGAATCGCAATTTGGGCACTCGGTCTCGAAAAGGTTCGCCATCACTGGCCTAACGCATTATACTTTTAAAAATAATGTTCCAAGCTTTTCTACCTCTCACGGTTCTTTCTGTGTCTTGTTTTTCTGTATTTCTGCTGATCACAGCCTTTTTCCCATGCAAGAATTACTGTACTCTTATATAATGTAAGAGCTAATGGCAGCTAGAAGCCCTTGTGATAGCCATTATTTTTTGTGACAGCCAGAGAACTGAGTAAACTTCCACCAGTTGTCATCGGTGCTGCTACAGATCCAAAAGCTCCTCCTTCAGAGGCATTACAGTACCCCCCGGTCAATTGCGGGTGTTAGGGACCTGACCCGACCATGATAATTGAAAATCCACGATATGCAGATGCAGGTCGGGTCGGGCCTGGGGAAACATTGCACACTGCTTCTTCCAACCCCCACCCCTGGGCACGGGGGAGCCGTGTGCGATTCCTCCATGGAGGCAAGCCCGGGGCTCCAGCTAATTGGCGCTGGGGTGGGGAAACAAAAGGTTTTTCTCCCCTACCCCAGCGCCAGTCAGCTGGATCCCAGGGCTTGGGGAAGGGGGGGAGGGCCTAGGCTTTTAAAACAATTTCCCCCCCTCCCTCAAGCCCCCTGGCTCCAGCTTATTGTTGCTGGGGTGGGGGAGAAAAACTGTACTGTACTCTGGTTCCGCAATATAGTGGGACTGCAGTATATGAACCGTGAAAGGGCAGAGGACCACTGTACCACATACCTACTATGAGCAGAGGGAAATATTTCTTCTTAATACTGTAGTTTTGAGAATAGCAGCAAGCATTCTGGCAGAGAAGTACAAATGCTGGCCTCTTCTCACCACCACCTCCACTTTGGAAGAGATGATGTGGTGTCCGCACTTAAAAGTAGAAGAAAAGATTTTTCCTGTGTGTTGCATGTTTCTTTGTCAAGGATAAAGCTTTAAAATGTTTGATTTAAAAAACATATTAAAAATATGCTGCAGTGCATTTGTGTGTCTAATATAATAAACCGCTTTGGGTCCTTTTAAGGAGAAATGTGGGGTTAAACTATTTTAAATAAATAGAGTGGTTGTACCTTTAACTACAGTTAGGTAGACTTAATTTTTACAGTTACCTCTGTTATGATTCATTGGCAACCATGATTCTTTACATGACCCTTCTACTACTGTGTTCAGGGGCCATACATGCCACAGTCTTTTATTTCTTGGAATTAACGAAAGAGAGGGAGAGGAAAATGTTATCTTAATGCTCAATTTTAGAAATGTTAGAAATTCCGTACACTGCCAGCCCCATGAAACTTTTCTGCAGTCCGAGAAAGATGCTGTTTGTCCCTGTAACAATTCTAGATTTCCCAGAAGAAAACCTTGTGGGTTTGTAAAGCTGTTTGCTTTATTTCAAACTGATGTTTCCTATTTAAGCATTTTAACTACCCATGGCAGTGTGTGTAGTACTGTATTTTGTAATGTGAGGGCTTGAAACTTTAACATCAATTAAAAAGCATTATGTTATTCTAAAGAATTCTCTCTAAAGGGTGCACTGGTGCTTTCTGCCTTTCCTGTTTTATAGTTACATTTTTCTATTATTATTATTATTATTATTATTATTATTATTATTATTATTATTATTATTATTATTATTATTATTATTATTATTATTATTAATTTCATTTCCAGCAAATGGACCTTGAACATATTATTTCTGTGGCTCAGTTAAGGACGATTGGTTTTATGTTAAAACTGAGATTTTGTCCTCCGTAGGAAGTATAACAGCTGAGACCATGATGGCAATTCTTCGGGATAAAGAGAGCGGCATTAACATGGAGGGCAGTTTTATGACCACTGGGAGCATGGTTTCCATTCTGCCTCAGGAAGCTCACCTCCCTTGTATACATTTCTTTACTGGAACCCCTGACCCGGACAGGTGATGCAAACAATTTGTCATAACATTTAAATCCGAGAAACGTGTGTCTTCTCTTTCTGAACCTTACATGCTTTACCTTTTCTGTATAAAAAAAAAAAATCAAAGGCCGCAACATGTTATGTATGTCCAGAATGTAAGCTGTTAATGAAAGCACTTTCTCATGAAAGCAGAGAAATAGTCACGGGTACAGAGAACAAAACAAAACACCCAAACCCACAGCTATGCAATAGATATGGTTCCTAGCATATTTTAAGAAAATTGATAGTCAAAGAGGGCATTCAATGCTTCAGCCATTTTTATCAAGAAGTATTAAACATTCCCTTATTTTTTTAAAAAAATGAAACATAATGGAAGCCATATCTATTGTGCAACTTTGTTTTTTTATTTTAGAAGTTTACTGTCCACTAACAGTTAAGTCTGCAGAGATTACAACAGCTAGACTGAGCAGTTAGTCTGCACTGGTATTTATGTTGAGCAGCATCCAAGATAATGTTGGTGGGTAGGAAGTGTTTCAGATTTGGAAAAAGCATGGAAAGGACGGATATAGTATGTACATTTTCTAATCCCTCCCTCCTTGGTGCTTCATGTTATTCTCTAGGTCTCTCTTTAAGCCCTTTATTTTTGTGCCAAATATCATCCAGCTGGTAAAAACGAGTTCTCCTGTGCTTGGCCCAGAGGACCCTGTTAAAAAGCAGCCACGATTTCAGACGAAGCCAGATCGAAGGCATGAACTCTACATCAAGCATGAGAAGGCAGCTCTGATGCAGGAATCCTCTAAGGTATGTCCATGTCCATTGCATCTGTATAGCACCAAGTGTTCTTGTTTTAATGCAAAACTCTTTAAAACCAGAGGCTTTATGGAAGTTGCTCCCCGTGAAGAATACATGGATTTGACACCTCGGTGTGTAAAGCGAGTCTGCTCTGCCATGTAATCTTTCAGTCACAGGGAGACACGTGCTGCGTAAAAGGTCAAGAGGATAGATGCATTACTCTGGCTCCTCTCTCAGACTCAGGCGGACCTTGTTAGTGGATTCCAAGTACTTTTCAAAAGTTTACAGGCCGTTTTCAGTAGTTACACGGCCTCCCATTAAAACTCACACAGTTTAACAGTACCTTCAGTACTACCGGGTGCCAGTCGTTATTGTGATTTTTCAGGTTTTACACAGGCGTACAGCTTTTTTTCTGCCATTGTCGATCAGGCACGGAGATGAGGATGTACTGCATGGTAAAAATGCATGGGATAGCTCAGAGGGGAACTGCTGGGCCATTAGTGGCAGAGGGGGAGCCATAATGTCAAATAGTAACTTCCTCCCACAAGGAACCTGTGGCTGCTCATGTGGGGAGAATATGACAGAGGTGCAAAATGTTATGACTCAGAGGACAGGGCCATCGTAAAGCAAACCACGCTGGTTATGTGCTGCCCCTTCATGCTTAAAGCACTCTCTGGGTGGTTCACAAGTAATGATCCAGGCTACACACTGACCGTCCCGCAAGCTGGGTACTCATTTTACTGACCTTGGAAGGCTGTGTGAACCTTCAGCTTTATCCCCGGAATTGAAGCCCAGGTTGTGAGCACAGTTAGAGCTGCAGTACAGCACTTGAACCACTGCTACGTGAGGCCGAGTCCTGCGAAGCATAAGGCCCAGGGTGCAGTTGCACCCCCATCCCAACTGTGGCCTTTTGTTTGCCATCTGGTTCTGCCTGTTGTGGCAGAATGCTGGACGTGATAGGCCCCGAGATCAGTTATACATAGCGAGGCTCTCCTTTGTGATTGAATATGGAGTTCATCCATGGGATGTTGGAAATGTTTGTTAAAAGCACAGATAGGGAGGAAGCAGGAAGGCAACTGATCTGCTCAGTTTCTATTATTGAACTGTCTTGGAGGAAATGATTTTTCAGTCGCAGAAATACGTCCCGTCAGTGGACTAACTCACCAGTGGCAATCAAGGCTTGAAGTGGTTGCAGCTCTGAAACTGAGCCCTTGATTACTATTTAACATGGTGGGGGGATGGAATGAATGTCTGAACATCTCAGGCAGCAGTAATAAGTTGCTTTCCAGATAAGATGAAACCCTGAAGAAAAGCCTTCTTGTACAGCAGGGTTGTTCAACTTTGAACAGTCCGAGGTCTACTTTTTCCAGCCCAAAGTGCCTGAGGGCTACTACACTAAAACCTCTACTTATGAATTTTATTCGTTCCGAGCACACACTCATAAGTAAAAAAAATGTAAGTAGAGCAGCGGTTTCCCATAGGAATGCATTGAAAATCAATTAATCTGTTCTGGAAGGGACAGATTTTAATGCACCATGGCCCTTGAACTGCCCTGCTCAGCTGAAACAGTGGGCTGGCAGATCCAGAACTTTGCTGGGGCAGTGGTGGTCCTTGGGATGGGGGAAGGAAGGGTGGAGAACTTATCCCCTCACTTTTTAAATTGATGACTGGCAGGCTACTTTTGAACCCTTTGCGGGCTAGCGGTAGCCCACGGTTTACCTGTTGTGCAGGCCTGTTGTACAGCAGTAAGACTGCCATATTTCATTACAGGTCTCTGCTTACCATCAGAGATGCACAGGCGGTGGTACAGTGGTCTTTAAAACGGGTGGGAATTTAGAAATAAATTTGTTACGGTTGAGCATAATCTTGTTAATCTTATTTTAAAATGTATTTGTTGTAGGAAAAGTGTGACATGATGATGCAACAGATCCGAAAGCTGGAGAAAGAGAGAATTGATGAGATGGAGAATATTCTTCAGAAGGGATGCCTTGATGTTGATCATGCCGTTAATCTCTTTTCTAACTGCACAGAAGATGAAATTCTTATATACGCTTAAGAAAGCAATGGTGGTTTCTTAGCATTCTAACTCAGTTGTTGATTTCCCAAAGCTGTTTTGTTCTTTGCATGTTTTTCAGTTGTAGACAAACCACAATCACTCTGGAAAGGGAGACGATTTTGAAACCAGGCAGGTGGACTGTAAATGCTAATTGTTAGGTATCATTTTAAGCCGACCACCATCTGTTGTGGGAATTCATTGAAGCTGCCGTTCCGTACATACATCTTCACCTAAAAAAAAAAGTGGTATTGAACTCAGAGGGAATTACTTCCGAGTAGACATGTATTGAGCTGGCGGGGTAGCTCAGTGGTTTAGGTATCTGGCTGCAGAGAGAGTGGTTGGGAGTTCAATTCCCCACTCTGCCTACAGAGAGTAGAGCCAGCCTGTGTGGCCTTGGGCCAGATGCACAGTTCCAGGGTGCTCCCAGAAGGAGGGGATGGGAAACTACAACTGAGTATTCTCTACCTATGAAACTCTGGAAAAAAAAATCACCTTTAGTCAGTATTGACTTGACGGCATATGATTATTGCTATAATTAGACATGCATAAAATGGTACTGCCAGTGAAAGATATTTTCACTCTGGATATATTCTGAGTATCTTTGATGAAGCTCTAGGTGCACATGGACTGGGTGGGGGGTCTTTAAGAGTTATCTAATAAATGCATTAATGAAATAACAGCACAGGCTGAAAATCTACTTGACCAAGAAAGGGAATGAATTAAAAATAATATGATCACATGGCAAATGCCTGCAAAAATTTCAGAGTGTATGCAGATTAATATCATGAGCCATTTTTAAAAGAAATGTTGAAGAGAGGGAAATAATTGAAGTAAATTGTAAAGCACCCAAGTCTTTATTTTAGGAGAAACAGTATTTGAGTTCCTAGCAGAATAGCATGTTTCTAACTCATAGAAGACTTCCTAGTTGTTCTAAAGCAGCCATGCTCATTGGGGGCCATATCCCCCCCTCCCCGGGATCCCTGGCACATTTGTAGGGAGCCACAGACTAGAAACAAGTCTTCATACACCATTTTATAATGTTCGTTATATGACTTACAAAATTCTGATTCGGCCTACATTTCTTTCATATTGTGTGTATAGCTGTGGCCAGAGAAAGAATGGGAATGGTTGTAGAAACACTAATAATTTTTTAATATTTAAGAGCAGCATGTGAAAGTCTAATTCTAATATTTTCCTGTTAACCCATAAAAGTTTTAGTACTAGTAGAATGTGATTCTTACTCGGAAAAAAGTGTTATTCCCATTATAGAAAGTATAGTTTTGTATTAATATTTTTAATATTAAAAATGCCAGTAGTTTTTACAGTATACAATCCATATATTTTTTAGATTTTGTTTTCATGTGTCAAAGTCTATAATTTATTTATAAAGGTCTAAAGCAGGCGTTATTAATGTTCCAAACCATAACCCATAACTTGTTGGACAGATCCTGCTGCTATAACAGGGAGTGTTTCATCATCATAATCATTGTCCTTGATTCAAGACTTCCATATACAGTGGACCCTTGTATAAGAAACAGTTTGTATAACATAAAATCTGTACAACAGAAAAAAATCTGGAGATAGGGGAAATTTGCTTAACATAATCACCTATGGGGAGAATCCGTACAACATAAAAATGGGATTACTCCGTTTTCAATGCATTCCTATGAGAATTTGTATAAAGGAAAATTTGCTTAACATACCGGTAATTTCATTTGGAACAAATGAATTCCTTTATACAAGGTACCACTGTAATTTATTTATAAAGGTCTAAAGCAGGCATATTAATGTTCCAAACCATAGCCCATAACCTATTGGGCAGGTCCTGCTGCTATAACAGGGAGTGTTTCATCATCATAATCATTGTCCTTGATTCAAGACTTCCATTTTTTTCAGTTTTGGAGTGCACGTGACTTCACGTGATTGTGTGTCAGCCGCATGCCCCCTGAAACTGAAAAAGAAACTTCTTTCATCATCATCAGTCTGCCATTGTCAGTGATGCCATTCCCAGTTGAACAGGTGAAGTTGTGCAGCAGGATTTTGGCCTGTTACACTGGGGGAATTTTTTTTTAGCCAAGATGTTGGAGAAGAACATGATGGTTGGTCTGTTATTTCCTGCATGGTTTTACAATAATGCTACATAGTTCAACATATGTCTGATGCTTCTAAATCTTGCTGAAAGTGAGGGCTAGGCTCCATTGCTTTTAATAGATCTTTTCTGTTCCTTACTTTTCTTGGATTGTCTCCTAAGGTTAGTTGCAAACATAGGCAGTTAAATCGTCTTCCCTATGATGAAGTGTGGCCCAATAATATGGGCAGAATGTGAGTGAGAACTGACAAAAAATGAGGTGACAAACAAATTTAGCTGCTTTGGTGGATAGTAATTTAAGATTCTAAAAAGGCAGTAAAAGTTTTTTTGCAAACATTTCACTTGTATGAAGATGCTGTTGATGTCTGGGTTTTTTCCCCCTCACATGTGGGAAGGTTTGTGAGCAACTAGAGATAATAAAGGCCACTGCTGCATCAGTTTACAGTATGTTGCACATCTTTCTCACTGCATGTCAACATTGGTAAAGGTAGCAAAAATGCTCACAAACACTGTTGATTAAATTTTTAAATAACTACTTTACTAGTGTTCCACGCCAAAACCCAACTCCAGATCCTCTGAAGAGACCAAAAGTGTGCTGAATAACTATGTCCTTCAAGTTATATTATTTCACCAAAAGTAGTAAGAACATGTTTCATTAAGAGTATGACTACCTTAACAAATAATGCAGGAAATGCTTTGGGTTTGAAACAGCCTGATTCACATTATTTCCCACTGAACAGCTGATGTAAAAGTCAGTGCAGATCCATAGGTATTCCCTCCACTCTAGGGGCTTCTCTTTTTTTTTTTTGGAATCAAATGCCATTGCATCGGTTTGAACCGTGTGATCATTTCAGCCAATGTGGAGCAGTTGACATTCATTGTCTTCAAAGCCATTCTAGCTGGCTCCGGCAGCAATGAGAGAGGTAGGGTAGATGGGGAGCTTGGTGCAGTTTAAATCAGCAGCTTTGACCTGTGTCTGCTTCCATCTTCCCTTTTGCTTCTGCCCTCTCTCTGCTGATTTGTGAGCACTTCTCACCCAGCTAGTCCCAATATATATATATACTGCATATACTGTATAGTACCACCATTTATTTCCTTGGAGTTTCCCTAAGTCCAAAATCAACTGAAACCAAGCAGTAGGTAAAATATAAACTGTGGCTTAACAGTTACTTTGTACATCAACAAACTTGTGGTTACATTTAACTGTTGAATAAGCTTTTTACAGTTAAGTCCAGATGTTCTGTTACAAAGTTTATAAATCAAGCATCTGGTTGGAAAATAAACCTCAAATGTCAGTTCTTAGATACAATGTCACATCTTCTATATTAAGTAGTCAGTTCTCTCTCTCTCTCTCTCTCTCTCTCTCTCTCTCTCTCTCTCTGACTTTTAAGTTCAGTTCTGTCTTATATATCAATAGGTACATTCTGATTTTCTCTCTCTCTCTGGTGTCCATCAGCCTGTCACTTGTCAGTTGGATATAGCATAGGCAGACCACCTAGCTGCCCTAGTTCTAGAATAGCAATGCTTTAAGGAAGGGAAAAGTCAAAGCAAGCGGGCCCAGGCACCAGGTTCTGGGAGGAGCAGATTCAAACTGTTAACAAGCTGAAAGCGAGGGTGGTTTTCCCCTCTCTCTATTGGCTAAAGTGAATTCACTCTTGGAATCCTCACTTCCTGGGTGGGAATTCACAGCAAATCCATTCAGGATTTTTACTGCTGTGTAGTTACACCCAGCGATCATTAGAATTTCAACCAACTTAATTTTGCCTGCTTTGTGTTTCCAATTACAAGTCTGAAATGACACCTATAAACAGCAAAAAAGGATATAGCCACTCCTCACGTAAAAACGTACTTGCTTAATGATGTCAGAGCCACCACTACCGCCTCCTAAGCACGGCCTCAGGAAGCACCTGCTGTTCCAGCCCACGGGGCCTGGGTCAAAGCATCCAGCCTGCTTACATCTACACGTACCCCACCTTGTCAGCAGCTCAGAGGGGAGGAAGCAGGGCCACAGCACCCCCCCTTTCCTCCTCTGCAGCTTTCAAGGTCTGGGTGTTGTTGCCAGTGATGCAACATGGGAAGTGCCACAGGGCAACTCACCCTGGGTGCATTGTTTTAGGGGGTCACAAAGGGTCGGTCACGACTATAACGACACAACACACACACACTGCCCTCCCTACTGCCAGCCCTGGGCGGCAGCAGATGCTTCCAGGGTATGTCCTGCCACCCCGTTTCCTCCCATCCCTTCTTTGCTGGCTCAGCCATGGCTCAGGATCCCAGTGCCAAGGGATGCCATCTGAGGGCAACAGGGTCTCTTAGCTCTAGCGCCTGCCCTTTGAATCAATGGGGATTTAATGAGTCGGTTCCTGTATATGTTCAATGGAATCAAATGGGCCTATTCTGTGACTTGGTAAGCTCAACTAAGTCATAGTTTGAGTAGGCCCATTTGAATCACATGGGACTTTCAGGAGAGTTGACTTACTAAATCCCCCATTGATTTACTAGTAAATCTAGCAGGATTTACTCTGATGAGCAACAGGATTTTGATCACTGATTGGGAATGAAAACTTGTGGTATCTGTCGTTTCTTTCTTCAACCTTTTCCATACCCCAGGAGACCCTCTTACTTTAGAAGGAGACTGATCCACATTCTTATATTCTTGCCTAGTTACCCATCCCATCCATACGTCAACACACTTCTCTGCAATCACAGCTGATGGGAAACAACCCTAAAATGGCTTGTTTACCTTGAGCTGTCCAAAAGACTCCCTTTGGGCTTCTTTAATCTTCTGCTATTGTCAACATTATTGCATCTCCTCTGAAGTCACTTCTTTTCCTCCCCCCTCACAGCATTTAAGGCGTGTCTTTTCGGAATTCTGTTTCCAAACAGCATATCCTTCATCCAAATTCTAGCTTTCTGCATTTCATGTGTTTTATGATTTCCTGGTCTTTATTGATTTGTTGGCCACCCTTTCCATCCAAGAATGAGTTAACCTCCTTAGATCAAGTACACTTCCAATAATTATCTTTTTAAAGTAGCTTGTGTTAACCTCTGTGACTATTCCCTTGAGCAGAAACGAAAACCGATAGCACTGTACAATATCCATTCTTAAAATCCTTCTTTCATTTTTGATCCTGTCTTGTATTACATGGCCTGATGGCTTTTTTTACTGGTTGACATAAACTTGGTTTTCTTAACATTCACTTCTGTTCATCTCTTTACACCTTTTACGTGATTCAGTTACCTTTACAGACCATCTAAACCAGTGGTTCTCAACCTGTGGGTCCCCAAAAGTTCCTGGACTGCAACTCCCAGAAATCCCTTCCAGCACAGTGTGTGGTGGAGGCTTCTGTGAGTTGCAGTCCAGGAACATCTGGGGACCCACAGGTTGAGAACCACTAATCTAAACCTTCTGGGTGGTGGTGTAGTTAGAGTGCTGCACTACAACTCAGGAGGTTTGGCTTCAAATCTCCACTTAGTTATGAAACTCATATTGGGCCTTTGGGAGTTGGTTTTGAGTGACTGGGAGGGATACCACAACCAGGATAATTTCCTTCCAGTTCAATTCTTGCTTAAAGCAGAGGTGGGAAACCTTTGACCCTTAGATGTTTTGGACCACAACTTCCACAATCCTTCACAACTGAATTTATTTATTTATTTATTTATTTATTTATTTATTTATTTATTTATTTATTTTTACAACTTATATGCCGCCCACTACCCAAAGGTCTCTGGGCGGCTTACAATCAAAGAATTAAAACAGTTAAAACATCAAATATCAATAAATAATTAAAACAATAATAAAAACCTTACACTAAAATCATTACACTAAAACAGTCTATATTGTATCAATTTAAAAACTTTACAGGCTTGGGATTCTGGGAGTTGTAGTCTAAAACATCTGGAGGGCCAAAGTTTCCTCACCCCTGGCATATACTTTCTTGTTAACACTGTTTGAGAGAAGTTAACCAACACATTGACAGAGGCCAAAGAAAAATAAAAAGTAAAAATATTTTAAAGAGGCATGCTTGGTGACAGTTGTTCAAAAAAGTTGTGTTAATTCACACACAGCAGCGCAACTTTTTAATAAAGATCTGGAACAACAAAAGTAAAAGCCTGTAGCCAAGTGAGAAATGATGTTGTAGTTAGCACACTTGCTGGATAAATGATTCACTAATGGCCATACTTTATGTGACACCAAATTTAAATTGCAAAATCAAAGGGGGAGAAGAGGAAAACGGAAAACGTTGTTGCTATGACCACAGCCTTACTCATCCTGGTGCCCACCAAATGTTTCAGCTCCCACACACTCTTACCCTTGGTCCTATTAGCTGGAACTGAGCTGCAGTTCAAAACATCTGAAGTAAACATCTGGTTTATTTCTGGTAATGATTACTAGATGAAAACAAAATACCAGATCACTCAGTATGTTGGATTTTGCCTGCACATAGAAACCATTTTCTTTGATTTTGGAAAGGAAAGCACATAACTACGAGACAGCACATACGTATTTATTGAGAAACTGGCACACCAAGAATGCAGAAATATCAACCACTTTCAAAACACGTCTCTTCGGAACAGTTTCCAAAAGCATGATTGCTTTTAGAGATGTAACAGCCGTGTTCCTTTCATTTTAGCTTCAGCTCTAATGAACCCACACTATATCAACAGTTCTCTCCACTGCAGAAGATAGTCCTGTTTTTATACAAGGGAGGAAAAACGGTCAGCATGTCCGTTCACATGCACCATGGGCATGACACAAATTATCGGCCTGACAGTAAAAAGGAAATGGTTTGCTTACATTTCTCATGCATGCTGCAGTACATGCCATGGTGGCTACTGAAGGGTTCAATACATTTTACCTTGTTAGAGTGTTCACCTCTTTCGAGGGGATATCCCTCACAAATTTCAGAAACCTCCCCCACCACATCCACACTTCTACAAAAATAAATGTTCACACCACGTCCCAAGAGGATTTTGATGAAAATAAGAGGTCTCATGATAGAGGACAAAACTAAGTCGGGACAATGATTCTTTCATTGATGTCTGAGATTTAAAAACTATAGAAATTATTTAGAATTGTTTTTGCCTTTTAAAAAAAGGGTAAATAAAACTATTGTTCTCTACCATTACAATCCTGTAATGGCAGCATAGAGGTTAAAATATGACACTGTGTGTGTGTGTGTGTGTGTGTGTGTATATATATATATATATATATATATATGTGTGTGTGTGTGTGTGTGTGTGTGTGTGTGTGTGTGTGTGTGTGTGTGTGTGTGTGTGTGTGTGTGTGTGTGTATGTCAGTATTCTACAGACAAGAAATCTGGAATATAAAAAAAATACAGAAGTTTTATATTCCAAGAAATCTGGAATATAAAAAAATACAGAAGTTGTAATGGGCAAAAAGTTACTGGCAGTCAATTTAATTTAAACCCATTAAAGAGCCTATGAACAAAAGCTTTTCATATCTACATTTCAAAGTTATCTAAAAATATATCAATAAGAATTCTTTAATTGCATAATGAAAGTAGTTCTTGAGTTCAATTCAAGTATTTGGTGCTTTCTTTTAAACAGGCTGTTAGCTGAATTAAGAGGTGCAAAAGTAGCCACAATTTCACTGACTTTAAATGAAGTTAGAATGCTTACCAGTTCGAGGCTTGTAAAAATGAATGGCTCAGTTTTCAGTAGTAATGTGCCAACCATTTATCTTGGAACTCTTTACAAAGGCAAACATTTTGGAAAATAAATTACACTTAGGCAACAGGCTTTGTAAACTATTACAGAACTTTAAATCCCACTGACTTCACTTAGCCTTAAAAGGCCCTAACGGTACACAGGATTTCAAGCTATCTTTTGTTCTTTGAAAACCTGGGTTGCTCTGACAAGACCCACAGCCACCACCCACAGAAGTCATTTTCTTTGTTCTAATTCTCCAACACCATGTCTTTCTTCATGATCACGACGTCACTATAGGGGATGTTTTATTTTCACCAGGGAAGTGACAGTACATTCCAAAACACATTTCAATAGCTGATCCTGATTTTTTTTTAAAAATGTTACTAGTGCATGGTACTAACATTGAGTTAAACTGAAGTGAGAACACAGGAGATTCTTCCAAGATTTGGCATACCCACAAGTAAGGGAAGTGTATTTTAAAACACTTTAAAAAAATTAATATGCAGTATGGATAATAATACACTTTCAAATTTCCATGATTTGAAGTAATTCCCTGAAGCAATCTGAATTTGTCAGCATCCAAAATGCAAGACATAATTCTCTTTGGGTAGAAGATGAACTTATGACTAAGGTGGCCTCGTAACATGTGCATTTAAATGTCAACGGAGAGTTGGGGGTGAGCTCTCTTTCACTAGCTTCTAAGTGACACCTCAGGCCTACGGCTCGTTTTTGTTGTTGATCTCCCAGGTATAAAGTGATAGTATAACTGCTCATCCCGGAATTCAAATTCATTGGCGATGTGCTGGACGATGCCTCCTTTCACCAGCCTCTCTCCGTACACCACAGCTTCCCCGCGGTCTGAAGCCAGGCCAACTTCGACGAGCCAGGTCACCAGGTCAGAACCAAAGAAGACCCCCGTCACAGTCTTTCTGCCACACCTGTATGTCAAAGGAAGGATTCACCCATACGTTCTGTAAATCTTGAACCACCACTGTTTGATGGGTGGGTGGGGGGGGGAATAAGAAGGAAACAAGGAAAGACAGCATGATAGTTAGAAGTGTGTTAAAAGGAGGATCTATTAGCTGTGTTGATTAAAGCTTCTTCATTTGGCGGCAGAACTGGATTACTCCTTCCCCTAATTTGTGTTAAAACGCATGCACAAATCTACTAAACGCAAGACATGCATAAATCATACTTAGTTACGTAAATGAGTATTGATATTGCTTGATCGATCTTTGATTTGGTGTTTATAGCAAGATGCCTCTATTGAAAATATCTTTTCTGCGTATGCTCCTTCTATCTGCAGAAGGCTTCTGATTCAGCGGAGGACTTCCACCATTGATGGAAAGAGGAAGGAAGAAACCCTCAGAGGGTTTGGGGACTGCCTGAAACAGTGGATGAGGAAGCACTGGGAGGGTTGCAGCAGCAAAGAGAACTAGCTGGGAAAGTTTAAATGTGAGAAAAAAATCCAGCCTCTCGGTCTGCAAGCAGCTTAAAAGCAACAGATTGTTCATAAAAATGTTCCTAGCTGTCAAAAAAGTAGGTGTCATAGCATACTAAGTTGCCAATGGATCCATTGGGAAGAAACAGCCAAGAAGCCAGGTTTTCCCAAGTGAATTAACTTGAGCAAAGTCAGCAGAAAGAGAGGCGGAAATTGGCTGTCTGCCCTGCTTCCAGTTTGTAAAAGCATCTCTGCTCTTGGCCATCCAGATATACAAGAAGCATAGCTGCATCCCAGCTGCTTTAACAAGCTGCTGATTACAAAGAACGAACATCAACAAGCCGCCAATTAACAGTTTCCTCCTTGCTTTCTGGGGTGTCCTCACTCTCCCCCCCCCTCCCCTGGTTTCCATGTGCCCTAGTGCACCCGTGTCTGGACTAAAACTTTTTTTAAAAAAATGGAAACAAGGGGTGTTCTGTTGAGGTGAATTGAATGCCTTTTGCTTCTCCTCTCCCCACCCTGAACTTGAAAGCTAGGAGAGGCAGCTTCTGATTGCCTAGTATCAACACAAGCAGATCATATTGCCCCAACTGATGTGAATTCATTTGATTTTGAAACAAACAAAAGACAGAAGCCCCAATGGTGCAGGAAAAAATGTGCTTACAACTCCAGGGTGATTCACACTGATATGTAGGTTGTGTAGTCCAGGGGAAATCTATCAAAGTGTCCCTAAATCCCAGAGCCTTTCCTGCATCATTTGTCAATGAAGTCATACTCACAGAGAAGGGTTCTGATTTAACTTTCTCCATGTCTGAGAGCTCTGCACTCCCAGACATTTTGATCTTTATGTATATTGGGGGTTGCTATTAATGTAAAGGAACTGTGACCCATATTTTCTCGCGGGTTGTCTGAGGTGAAGCAGTTACAACAGCTTGGCCTCCTCATCTGCTCTGCATGTAAGCCAAGCGTCTATGTATTAAAAGCTGTGTTAAGACGCAAATAATTTGTGAGCAGGAATCTGGAGTTTATACCGCTGGGACGTCATAGCATCCCTGCATCTCATAAAGCTGCAGCTGGGTTCAGGTTGTGCAACCACTTCTTGTGCCGTGTCCCTTTTTTTGGCTGAGAGCAGGCTGTAAACTCAACAGCCCCTATGTCATCACTGCCAATATACTCTTCCCTGTTGCAGTGCCCCAAATAGCAGGGATTGCATTGATAAGCTCTCTAGCACACATGTCAGCCAAGATGCCTATAAGCCCAGACTGTGCATTTCTGCCATGACAATGCCGCACGTAATGAATGATGATGATACAGGAAGCTGCTTGAATGTGTTGCACACTGATAATCAGAAGTGCTCCCATGAGCTTTGTAATAGCATCCACATATGAACACTACGCTAAATCGAGTAAGCCAAAAGGAATAGAGTAAAGCTTGGCTTTAATGGATTTAAAGCCATTGTTTTCCAATACCAATGGAATACTCACTATCACCATATAACAATAGTGATCAGGCTTGCTTATTTTTTCTGAGGTTTTTTACTGACGTGCAAGACACTGGGAATGTTGATGGGAAAATATCTGTTTTCATTTATAACAGGCATGTCATTCCCAAGTTTGGCTGTGACAGTGAGTGACTCTTACCTTCTTCACTCTCCTATATAAACTGTTTTCTGAAGTAAAAGCAAGCCAGCACAAACTACACAAAACAGCAAGCAATCAAGATGCTTCCTCTCATTTTAATTTTAATATGCAGCAGTTATTTTGCAGCAATGAAGCAAAGTGAAACTAACAAAGTATTGCCCAGGGTGGGTGGGTGGGGCAGGGTGGATAGAAAGATTTCTGATGCCAGGAATTCAGCAGAGAAGACAGAGAACATGAGAAGAACAGGAGGAAGGGATGTCAAGGCATTGCACACATTCTTCATCATGGGGAAACAAGGTGAATATTAAATTTGCTTATTCAAAACAAACACTACCACGTAACTACAGGATTTAAACAATTCCAACCTGTGAATATCTTAAAAGAAGTTGATCATTGAAATTAAATTGGGAAAAATAAATTTCCAGTGATCCTTATAAAAAGGACAGCAGTTTAAACAATGATGCATTATTCCTTCCATTCATACCTCTGCATTTATGCCCAAGAAGGAGTATCTGGGATACATGCAATGCTGAATTTAGAATTTATTTATACCGGAAAACCTGGTGATAAATTCAGAATCATTTCAGAGTTGAAGCATCCAACAGGTTTAGATCAAAAGGGACGAAGAAATGGGTCACCAAGACCTCCAAGACAAGCCCCACCAGAAACCTCAAAGTACATTCAATAGGAAATTAGATCCAAAGTTTCTGGTTACATGTAGTTTCTATGGAACACGTCAGTCTCTTCTACTGATAGCTGTGCTAATTAATAGCATTAGCTGTTACTTAAGATTCCTTTTGACTTTCACCTGAAACTATGGCCAGTGACTTCAGCATGTTAAAGTGCAGCTTCTTACATCAAATGAAAGGAAGCCTTTTCAAATCAGTTCCTCACCACTTTGATTTAAGAGCAAACGTACCCTGGGGTTCAGGAACGAACACGCACAAGTTTAGAATCATTCACCGGTCTATTTAGCATTATTTGGAATTGTTTCCAGCACAAAACACACAAAGATGATCGATATATTAGCATTAGTGCACTGTATAACCCCCAACTTGAGAAATAAGAACAGATTAAAGGCAGTTTTGCATTGATAAACAGCCCCACCTTCTGTCTTGGACAATGTTCCTTACACATGTTTCTTTGTGGTAATTAACAAACTGCTGGCATGCCATCCGGATTTCCTCAGGTACAGCTGATGTCCGGCGTTCCACTGTTCTACTTCCCCAGAGGAATTCAAACCTAGATAGTAAAGGGACACGGTTGATCATTAAAATGACACCAACAGAGGTGATGGAGGAAGGTGGTGGTGGGATACAGACCAGTGAGAAAGAATACTGAGAAGATAAAGGAAGCTTTTAAAGGGAGCTCGTATTAACATATCAGACTGACCTGACAGAACATAAATATTATATATTGCATATGTTGAAAAATACCTTCTTTTGAATGGAAGAATAATTAAATGTTTGTCCAAGCCAAAAATTCCAAATGAAATGAATCCCTGCAAAAGGAAAAATAGTAAAAGTAAGAAACAGAAAGGCATTAAAATCTCAGAAATTGGTTGCAGATAAGGATAAAACACTTTAGAACTTTACTAATTCCAATCCCATTTTCAATATATATTTCTAAAATATTCCACATTGACACAAAGAGAAAAAAATTAAAATTAAAATTATTTTTTTAAAAAGCCTATTTAATATGGAAAACATTTTTAATACAAATCATAAATTTTCAGCGATGTTTTGATGGACTGAAAATGAAAAAAAAAACCTTCTCTACAACATGTTTTACCAGCTTGTAAGGCTGCAGGTCTTTTCCTTAATTTTCCATAATACATTACATGGTATCTAAAGTACAGATGCTAGATTATTTACACTACAGAATTACAGAGGGTCGAGTCTCGCAAAGATGAACACATTACAATTATGAGTGATCTATTATCAAGAGGGCAAAATCTCAGTACCAACTATGATTAACACTGGATTTTAAAGTATACCAATGGCTGAAATCCGAGGGCTTAGCATAGTAGGCTGCACTAAAGTAGACCCACTGAATTAGCTGGGATTTGGTGAGTTAGCTCATCTGCAAGATACCTGAGTGTTGTAAGGTGCAACTAGAACAGACTCATTTAAATCAATGGAATTTAATGGAGAAGTTAACGTAACAAATCCCCACTGACTCAATGGGCCTACTTATTACACTAAACTACAGGATGTTAAGCCAGTAAGTTAGTTCAGTGAGTAGGCTAATAAGAAATAAATGGCTTACTTCAGGAAGGAAATGCAAAGTACATAAAATAATATTCGATTTCTTAATCACTATTTGTTGTTTTTATACATAAGTGACAGCAATCAAAAACTTCAACTACAATATTTAGAATATGGGTACAGTACAGCTTCTTTTGCCAAAAGCTCATGGTATAGGAACTAAGCAAAGGGCTTTCTCCATGTTTGCAATTTCCTCCCTAATAAAGCCTGAGGGACACTGATGCTGTAAAATATATTTGCCGAGGCATTTCAGAGTGTGATTGTTGTTCTTTTGGTCTCGGACTGCTCTGTTTCTTACTTGTCTAATCTATTTCCGTAGGAATGATTTTGGGGTTTGTTGTATTATTCAGTATTTCTGGAACATTCCAGTGCTTATGGTTTTTTAATACCTCCTTGGTATCTTAGGATAAAGAGCCACTTAAAATCACTAACTACAAAAAGAATAAGCAAATGACACCTGAAGAATATAGACTTGGTCCAATCTGCTTGGTTGAGTGAAACAGCCATGTTTTACCTAGGTAACAGATATTACTGAGCATCTGTTTGTATATAACAAGATTTCCTATCCCAAGGACGGAGACAACAGCTAACTATTTAGTGCAGTTCATCAGTACACGTGAATACAAATGAATGATTACTTCATAGTATTAATCAAATTCATGATGAGTAAAGGAGCAAGAAAAAAAAATCCAATCAATCCTACCTCCCTTTACAATTTACCCCAGGGATCCTATACATTTTAACTCAGACTCAGTGGGAAATGCTATCAAACAACGATTGGATGGTAATTTTTACGTTCAATATTAGTCTCTACCTGACCAAAGTTAAACACAGCACAAAAGAACTGCAGTTCCACATACAGCCTCCCAGGTTCTCGGTTGAACAGCCACCACAAACAGCTGGAAAGATTCTGGGTAAGAAAAAAACAAAAATAATTTATACTAGCATTCAGGCCTTAAAAGTTAATTTTGTTACTTTTATTACAATTCATGTTGAGACTTGTAGTTAGATAAAATGCACACTTGTTAGAGAAAGCAAAACAAAAAAAATAATTGTCTGACAGTAAAGTATGCTACTGGACAGCTTTTAACACACTCTGGTATTCAACAACAAGTTTATGAATTGTTATTACATACTAGCAAAGCTGGGTGGTGAAAGAGCCACCTCCCCTCCTCAATGCCCAGCCTACAAGCTGTAACGCTGCTCTGTAAACATTTACAATGGGCACAATTCTGCCTGGGAGTTGGAGTGGAAAACAACGTGATTGGCACATCCCTTGTAAAGAAGACAGCATAAACACTGACAAATGAGAAGTGCATAATTTGTCTTCAGGACAATCCCTAAAGAGACCCGTGGCGCAGTGGTTAAACACCTGTACTGCAGGTAAAACTGTGCTCACGACCTGGGGTTCATTTCCAGGTAGCAGGTTCATGGTTGACTCAGCCTTCCATCTTTCCAAGGTCGGTAAAATTAGTACCCAGCTTGCTGGGGGGGGGGAGGGGGCAATGTGTAGCCTGCACACTGTAATTAAAAATGTAAACCACACAGAGACTACTTGAAGTGGTATGGGGCGGTATATAAGCAGAACACTTTATCGTTCTGATGGACATATTCACTAATGCATAAACATCACAAGCATAGCTTGATTGTGAGCTACCCAGAGACCTTTGGGTAGTGGGCGGCATACAAGCTATAATAAATAAATACATAAATAAATAAATAAATAAATATAAATAAATAAATAAATAAATAAATAAATAAATAAATAAATAGCATATTCCGTGACCATTTAACCAGTCTGCCTGCTTGGACATGTCTTCCTAGGGCACCCTGTATCTCGAGTAGGCAGCACAACACACGTGACATGTTCGCAAAAGAGTGTGAAACATCGTTTTCTCCTTCTCTGCACCATGTTGTGTGTCCCTCACCTCCAAATAAATGAGAGACTTACAGCAAAGAGGCCAACAATGAGAAGCAGGCAGAGCAGCATATGTCTAGCCAGCTGTTTGTCTCCCGTTTGCAGGAGCTGTTCTTCCTGAGCCAGGACACACCTCTGAGAACTACAGGGAACCAGACACTGATCAGCTGAAAAACATTTAAGTGCAAAATATGTGGTTTTTGGTTTTACCATAAATTGTAACTAGAGATGATTTATGCAATGCTAGTGATACAGATATCAATACGTGATGATAGAAATTCTAGAATGTAAACAACAACAACAAAACAGGGATATGCACGGCAAAAAATATTTCTTTTGTTGCCCCTTTTTTCTTTCTACTTTTATGTACTGGTTCTCTTATTTTTACACCAAGAGAAAGCCTCTTTGAAATCATTTGTTTTGTTTCCCGTACAAGATTTCTAGCACTCCAAAAGTCCTAAGAAACCCTTTAAATCTACTTCAAAAATGCAGAGAGAATGAATCTCATCTCCAATAAAAACTACCAAAAATATACACTATTGTCAGCTTGAATAATTAATTAATTGTATTTTTACCCTGCCTTTCTCCTTAAAAGGATCCAAGGTGACTTACATCATTTAGAGGACAATACTTTTGAGCTAAAAACTGTGTACACAAATATTTAAAAAGAATTGAGTAATTGTATTTAAAATGGTAAACAAAATCAATACTCAAGATACATTTAAAAGCAATAGAGTGATCCAATCTGAAAAAAAACCCTCTCAGATTGTCCATCATTAAGAAAAAGCCTGCCTGAAGAGAAAGGTCTTTGCCTGTTTGTGGAAGGACAGCAAAGATGGGGCCAGGCTAGCCTCCTGTGGGAGAGAGTTCCAAAGGCTGGGAACAATAACAGAGTCCGTGTCCCCCACCAAGCATGTGTCTTTTATTTACTAATGTACAGTAAATGTACTAAATCTGGCACTTATGTACTAAAACAGTAAAGTAAACCAACCAACAACTTTAAAGGGTCTGTCCAACAGGGACGACATCCCCCCAACACGGGGGGGGAATGATACATAAAACAATAAATAAATTGCATACAGCTCCCTCTCCCAAAAACCAAGAATAAGCAAGCAAGCAAGTCAAAGGAAAAAAATACAAACAAAGCACCACCTCCCAATTAAAAGCACTAGACTATGGGGAGAGTTCTTCTCATATCACTAGCTGATGCTTTTTCTTCTCTTTTATTTTATTTTTCCCTGAATCCAGCAGGTGGCAGCAGGAAGGCAGGTCAGGTAGCGGGTAAATAATTCATGAAAGGAAAAGAAACCCACCCACACAAAACTCATAAGCACACAAAAGAAGGATATATGAGGGGATCCCCAAAATAATTCCAAGGAAACATGCTGGCACAGGCTAGCTGCTTCCTGGCAGCAGCGAATCTCGTCCAGGACATGGAAATAAAAATCCCTTCAAAATAATATGAACAAGGCAAAAGGAAAGATGGAGGGTAGCAGGCAGGCAGATAGGCAAGCAGTAATGCAAAAGATTTCAGCACGGAATAGTTCCACCCACAAGGAATAATGGAAGCAACACAAAAACATCTGTGTAGCTCTCTACTGGCAACACAAATCATTTATGTGAAGAGGCTGTCTCGGCAATCAGCAAAAGAACACAAATTACATGAAAAAGAGAACATGAATGACATGATAAAAGAATACGAATTACATCAAAGCCCCATCCCTCCCTTGCAGGTACAATGACACTGTTTAAGAAGCTAATTTCAAGTAGGGAAGAAAACTGAGTTTTGACAGACAATGCTTTGGTCTCTGCTCGTATCAAACAAACAAAACAAAAAAACCCTATTACCTACTTAAACTCCCAACAGAATGTACTTCTAGAAAGGTTAGAACAAAACAGCTATGCGGTAGTTCTCTCTGATATTTTTTAATCCTACAATTAAGTATCCAGTGAAGCCGAAAGGACATGTATGTATGGAAAGCACTTTCCCTGAAAATGCTTTCAACTTTGCTAAACTGAAAGCTAAACTAGTATTTTCTTATTTCTTCCGTGTATTAAATTGCAAAAAAGGAAGAAATAATACACAATATGTTAGAAAGTAAAATGCTCTGTAGGACACAGAAAGCTTAAGATGATCTAAGTACCTATCACTAGATGGCAGCAAAAAGTTACAAACCCTTCGTTCTGTGTGCCTTTGCCACGGTAGGTACTTAATCCCTGATCCCACCCATCCCAATCTTAGCAACATGACTTCTTCTTAATAAGGTGCAGACGAAGATTGACAGCACACAGCTGCACTGCCGCTTCTTCAAAACTAACTTGCCAGTGGCACGAAGCTTTAGTTATGAAATGTATTGTTACATACGTGGTCACAATATGCTACCCAGCTTGCTGAATCCCTTTCTCTTGCTTCCTGTGTACACATTCAGAAATGTTTTGCAGACTGGCTGCCATGACCTTTTATCCAGAAGTGGACATCTACAATGAGTACCCATCAGGAGGAAAATAAAGGGAAATTTTTCAATGCCAGGATATGGCCCTGCTGCCCTTTTTTGTCCACAGTGAGCCTTGCCCATCTATGTGATTAGCGATGGATGGGAAGTTAACAAGCAGGAAGGACCAGAGATGAACGACATTTAATGTTGCACAAGTTTTGTAACGGACATAACTGGTAAAATCAAAATACTTATGAGCATTATTTCCAACCTGGCTTAAATAAATGAGTAACTGGCTGCAGAGTGGATTTTTTTTTAAATTGATTGTTGTACCTTACTGCAGTGAATGTGTTGTGGGGTTTACTTATGGTTTTTTTATAGTGTGTTCATTGATGCTTTTAATATTGAATACTCATGCCTTTTCATAGAATAGAATTTTGTAAGCCTTGGATCGTTTTTAAGGATAAAAGTGGGCTATATAAACAAACAAATATCAGGCTATAGTAGTACTTTACCAGTCTCAATGGATAGAGAGCAGTTAGCATTGATACTAGAACTACATGTTGGTTCTCCTTCAGAACAGCACAAGTCTCCATTCTGTTTTTGGCATGCACAGCACTCTACAGAAAAAAAACAATAAAGCAGTATTATACCCTTGTATCGAATGCTGTGCTAAGACAAGATGCATCACTTTTACGAGAAAGCAATTGACAGTGGGTGTGAAGTTCGAATGTACTCGATATATTTGCAGTTGGGTCCTGTTAGGTATTTGTGTACATTTGCTTGCACAGACATTTCTCTCATACATGTGTAAATTTTAGTATGTTCAAATCCTTTATCTCCAAAAGATGCGGTGACTTGGTTGCCACTGGGAAACCTTTCTGCCAATGGCAAGATTGTTGGAAAAACTGAGAGCTCCCCAATCAATGTGGTTTGTGGCATTTGAAGACTTCTGTTCAGCCATCACGGCCAGTTCCATCCTTCATCTTCACAGAAAGATACGTTTTCTTTAATGGCAATTGTATGTTTTATACAACAGAAAATATACATGTTTCTTATCATTGTATGCAGTGAATGTGAGTTTTGTTCAAGTGCTAAATGTTGTCCAATTTAAAAAAAAATAGCAGAATTGAATCCCTGATGTTGAAAGGCATATTTTAGATCCCTTTTCAAAAAATTGTAAAAAAAAGAATTAACCCTCTAAATGACGTGCTGTAATGTGACACTCTACTTCAAAATGATGAGTGAGGCAACGCAAGCACACCATGAAGCAAGTTCAGGCAACAGGCATGAATGAATCCATGGGGCAACCCCACCCCACAGAGACAAATGGCAACAAAAAAAGATGAAAACATCTGGCTAGTAAAGGATGGAGTATCTACCCAATGTGTGGTCAAGGAAAATAAACACAGTGTGGCACTTCCTCTCCCCTAAATATTTATGTAATCCCTTCCGTGTACCTTTTTCAATGGAAGCGTCTGCTGTTGAATCAGACATACTGGTCAAAGATCTACTTCGTTCATTCACTTCCCTGTCTGGCTCCTCAGTTTGACTGGGTTGGGAATGCTGATTCAGCACCTCATAGTTGCCCTTCAATCCAGATCTGTTCATACACATGAGTGAAATGCCTGATATCAATATGCTGATGGAGACAACTACTGCTGTGGTAATCATCTGCCCACAAAGGAACAAAAGAAGGGGGGGGGCAAGAGTTAAATGTGTCCACCACCATCTGAAAGAATGTGTAACTGGGTCAGTCTGAAGAAAACAGTCTAGCAATGCTGCAACTCTACATAACTGAGCAAAATGAATACTATTTTTGTTTATCCAAAATCTACGGTACTTTTCAGAATATATGCATTTACTGAATTTAATTTTTGCCAATTTAATCACTTCCATTTGCATTCTCTGCAACACAATGATCTCCTTTTGATCCTCTACAAGTCACACTTGCATGCTCATGTTATTGTCTATCACGACTTAAAAGCATAAAATGAGCTCTCAGACTCTACAACTCTGCAGTATCAACATGCTACTCATATGGGCAATATTGTAGCTTCTTTTTCTTCTTCTTAAACATTTCATTTTTTATATCCAAATTTTATAGTGTATATTTGTATAGTGGATTTTTTATTTTATTTTATTCTCTGTTATCTATTTTTCCTTCTTTCTCACTTTACACTTTTTGTGCACCTACCCTTACTTGTTCTTTACATTGGGAACTGTGCAACAAGTAAATTTCCCCGATGTGGGATTAATAAAGATTTATTTTATCTTATCTTATCACTGATCTAACATCTCTTCAAAACACACACACACACACACACACATACTTTCACCTTCGCAAACTCAAGTGACAAGAAGAACTATGTTATATATGCAAGAATAGGTTATTTATAGGCCACTGATTGAAAATAACACTGCAAGCTTTTGTGGATAAATTCCACTTCTTCAAGGCAAGAACCAAAAGTTCTAACATAGCAAGATGGGGTTTGCCAGGAGGTTAATCTTAGATGTAAAGTTCTTGGCAAGATGAATTTTGCCAGGTACATTGGTCTTGGATGTGGCAGGAAGCAGCAGGACAAATGAAGCAGAGAGTTGGGTTTCACAGTCCAGTCCTTCAAAGAAAGGGGGAGAGACCATGCCCGTGCATACATCTCCTCTCCATTTGGCTGTTCTTCGAAACAAGTGGCTATAACTAGTGGGTTTACTAAATTACACCCCGGTTCCCAAATGGAGGACATGGGCTTTCTGCATCACTTCTCTGGCCAAAACGGAACAGGTCTGTTTCGAAGAAAAGCCAAATGGAGAGGAGGTGTGCATGCACACATGACCTATGCTCCTTTCTTTGAAGGACTACTGGATTGCCAAACCCAATCCTCTGCTTCAGATGCAGCTTTCTAACAACAGCCATGCTGATTCCTGCCTCATGCAAGACAGATGTGCTGGCAAAATCCATCTTTCAAAGAACTTTACATCCAAGAGTAACCCCCTGGCAAACCCCATCTTGCCATGCTTGGACTTTTGGTACTTCACTAAAGAAGTGGAATTTATCCACGACAACTTGCAATAATTTTTCATTTTTTTTTTAACCAGTGACCTATAAAGGTATTGCCTATATAGCCTAGTTGACGTATTTTGTTATGGCCATACGCCTCTCCACTTGTATTTCTATGCCATGTACGTGTATAAGTACCACATGGATCCAGCAGATCTTGAAGGTGCTTGTCCCATTCCCATTCCACCTTCACATGCCTTTTGTTTCCTAGCTGGTCTCCAATGCTTGTAGGCATGTAAAAACTGAGCTCACTGGGACAGTCAGAAGTCTATCTCACCTCTCTTTCATCTGTGGGATTACTTCACAATTCCATATCTTTCATTAGAGCAATGTATTATCCTGATTAACACAGTCAGATTTCTGCAAGTGCTTTAAATACTGTTACTCTCTTCAACTATAATCTCTCTCTCTCTCTCTCTCTCTCTCTCTCTCTCTCTCTCTGTCTCTCTCTCTCTCTCTGTGTGTGTGTGTGTGTGTGTGTGTGTGTGTGCCCCCTTTCCAACCCTCTCTCCTGCACTCTTATTAAATGGGAAATAGTACGGGAAGTGAATAGCAAAATTGTTACTCCTTCACACGGAGAACATGCATTAAGGTTGCAAGAGAGGAACGGTCTGAACACTAGGACAGCCACCAAAACACTGAAACCACCTACAACTTGTACAAACAAGTAAACTTTTACTGCAGTTCCCACTGCTATCTTTCCTGTGCATTCTTCTTCCCAGCTAAGCATTTCTCTAGAGGCACTTTCAGATATTGTGCAAAAAGTAGTCAGTTATTCCACACCCTTGAATGTTTAAAATATTACTTTCACTTTGGAACCGGCTGTGACGATTTGGGTTGCACGTTACGCTGGCATCTATTTTATGGCAACACGTATGGAAAGATAACCATACTACGGACAGAATTCCACCCACCCCACCACAGCCATTAGAGTACTCCTCCATATTTGGCTGATATGTTTAGGGAAGTGGTGTCCAAACTTCAGCCATCCAGATGTTTGGGACCACAACTCCCACTGTCCTTTGTCATCGGCAATATAGGTTTGGAATTCTGGGAGTTGTGGTCCAGAACATCTGGAAGGCTGAAGTTTGGACACCCCTGGTTTAGGGTCATCATAATGCCCTCCCTTTCTTGAAATGCATGTTTATTTTCCCCCAGAAAGTTCATCCAGGCATAGAGGAATATTAACACATAGAGTCACAAGCACTGACCTCTGACCTCTGCAAAAGCAGCCACCAAAAGACGGGAACAGAAGAGTAGTCATACCTGATAATTTCCATAAAAAAACGCTGAGTCGACATCATCGGTGTGTTGACCAGCTATTAGTAGGATTCCAACAAGAACTGCTGGGATGCTGCAGTAAGCAAAAGAAAACACAAACGACTTGTGTAAGTTTGTGGTTTCCTTCATTTTTTTAAATTTATAAAGAAACTTCATAAACTTACCCCCAACCAGCTATAATGATAAATCCAACAGGGATCTTTATGGCTTCTCTTCTTTTCAAAAGCAACAGAGAAAAAGATAGGAGACCTAGTAAAAACAAAAAAGCAAATTTGATTTATTTTAAAGATTTTTTTCCAGAAAGATAAATGCTTCTTCCTCCCCTTATTTCTGTACACCACACAAACAATGCTGCATAGTCAATCTCCTGGGACACTGAGACACACTGTGAGAAAGAGGAACCCAAAGACTGCATCTAGAACTGCTGCTGAACCAGGGCCCTCTTTTCATTTTACAGCAACAGCTCAGAATTCTAATAGCTGCAGGAAACTCTGCTGGAGAGGGTACAATCTGGAAATCAAAGCTATTCAGGAAGTTGGTGATATAATTTTTTTTAAAAAAAGCTACAGACAAGAAGTAGCTAGTTCAAATCTCATCTTCAGCTAATAGGACTTCAGGCTACACATTCTCAGTAGCCCTGCTGAAAGATCTGAAATTACATGATTGATGCCAATGTTATTTAAAGATGCCAATGTAAGCTAAGGAATTTAATTTATGAACATGCTGCAGGAATACAAAGTACCCTTACCAATCTGATTTGTGAGGGAAAAAAGAGCACTGTAGGTTGAAAGATGGCTTTATGGAAGACAATTTTTGGAGTCTGTATTTTAAGGTATTGAGGGAATAAAGACAATGAGTAACACTGATCACCACAATGCATGTAGTTATGCATTAGACATACCAACTTAATTTTTTTTTAGGATTGCACCTTAAAGTTTGTATAACACTTCCAAATGTTCAAAGCACTTCAGATATGACTGTAATACCTACACAGTGGCCCTTAATATGTGCCAGTTCAACTCCACCACCATCTTGTGGATGAGTGGGGGGTAAAACTGAAGATGAAAGATAATGCCTTGTCAAATCCCACCAAATAAATTCATTGCAAAGTAAGGTGAATAAAAACCAACGATTTTTAAAAATCAAATGGATTTAAATCAAACCCACCCTGTTGTCAAGCAAATTCACAGATCTACATTAGGGATTTCCTGACTCACAGTTCTGTCTTTTCACTCAGGATTAAATTTTATACTGTATTTGGTTTATAAAAAAACAACAGATGTGTTGTTCTCCTTACCTGTCCACAGAAAAGCACTATATAGTGAACTGTACAAGAAGATGAACACAAGAATCTGCACAGGGATGCTTCTCTCCTCAATAGTGAAATTCCAGATTATCATTCCAAGGCAGGCTACGAACTTTGGAAAAAAACCACAGTTATTTTTAGTTTATGTCAGGGCTGCTATACCGTAAAAGAAATGGATTTTAGCTTTAAAACATGTGCAGTTAACCAACTAATTGATTCTATCTGCATTAATTTCTGCACGAAGAAAACCATAATTCCAAGGAGCAGGAAGAAGCAAGGTTTTTTTAGATGCAATCCATTTGTCTGAGCATGATTTTCTTAGAAACACACACAGAGAGAGAGAGAGAGAGAGAGAGAGAGAGAGTTCTAAAAAAGAATTAGTTTTACAAAATAAACATAAGAAGCAGTAGTATACCTGACTGGAGCAACCTTTTAAATATTTTTTAAAAAAAAATCATAGCCTGGTGTATTTTAAAACTTAAAAGAGAAAACACTGCCACAATTCTTGACCTCTTGGAAGACAGGAACGCTGCAAGTAGGGTGAGTTACAGCCAATGCACCACTCATCAAAGGTGTAAATGTTTTAGGCAGTTTTCTCTACTCCACACTTCTGATCCAAACCCTGCATCTTTTCAAGCCCCCTGGGAGATCCTTTCTGAGGCGAGGAGGAGGCTGGAGGGTCCCTGAATTCACAATGCCTTGGAGAAACCAAATGCAGTTCTTGATCTACTGTTATGTTCTTTCAACACACAATCAAGGTGGTATGCTTATCATTACTATACAAACTTCACACCTGAGCTTTAGAAGAATGGTTACCTCGTGTGTATTCAAAAAAAGAGAACCCTCTGCAATTTCTATTACAGTAATTAGAAAGTGTTCATTTCTAGATGAAAAAGATACATATTTTACATCATACTGACCTGAGCAATGAGTAAGTTAGTTGTAAGCATATGAGGAAGCTGCTTGTATTTCTTACTCAAGAAAATAACACCAAGTGACCAAATCTGAAACAGATTGCAAAGTAAATTATCCTTTATGCAAAAAATTACAAAATGCTACGCTTCCTCTATTATCAAATTTTCTAGAAGTCTATTGCTGGAAAATGTTTTCCTCTTCCTGTCTACCAGCATTGATCCATTCACGCAATAATTTCAGGGTTTCCCAGCCCATAAAACATAGCCCTCTATTTGAGTTAGCATTCTGATTTTTACAAGCTGGCTAATAATCAATCCTTTCAAAAAGCTCTTCAACTGCTCAACAGATTTCCACCACCAATTCAGGACAGTTTCACAAGCATAACATGATTATAGCGCAAAGATCTTCAGTTAATTTGATACAAGATCAGTATTTTATTGGTGTTTCAAGACTCCAGCTCCTCCATTCTGAGCTACCTGAAAGCACAAAATAAACTAGATAATACAGAATATTCAATAGATACAGTTTAAATGCATACAATACTATGCTATACTACGCAATACTGGCTGGAATACTTCTGAGTACAGTACTTTATAACTAGAATATTCTGACATGATGCCATACAATTATAATAATTATTATTACGCACTATGTAACAGAATATAAAGCACCATCAGGTTTTTATGATCTTCTTTTTCTCTGACAGGTCTAAAAATATCTCCAAGTCTGGTGCAAAGGACACATACCCAATCACGTAGTCAAATATTCTGACCACAGAGATTTGTTTTGAGAATAAGAATGGAAAAACCATTCATGCAAAAAAAAGAGAGAAAGGAGGAGGAGGGCTGTTCTTAGTGAACCCAAACTTTCTTCAATTCAAGCGTAATGGGAAGTCATTTTGTTAATTCCACCTTTGCTGTTACAGCAGGTATGTCCAAAGTCAGGCCCGGGGGCCAAATGTGGCCCGTTTTCAAATTCTGAGCGGCCTGCGTCTTCTTCTCCCCACCAGCTCAGCCTGTCACGCATCCCCACCAGCTGGCCCCTCCTCATACCGGTTGGAGATGTCAGCTTGCAGTTTTATGGTTTGCCTGCCCTCCCTGCCTCTGTCCATCCCCCCAGCCACCTGCCCAGCCTACCCACCCCCAGCTCCATTGCTGCAAAATCCTCCTCGCTTCTTCACCCCACCGGCTCAGACTTGTCCAATATCCAGCCTGGGGGCCAAATACGGCTGAATGATCGGCCCCCACATATTTTCACCTCGCCAAATCTGGCCCTCCTTGCAAAAAAGTTTGGACATCCCTGTGTTACAGGCTGTCATTAATTAATGATCTCTAAACTGTCATTAACTATTCAAGAGAGTTGCAAACTCCAGGCTATGGATCCCTTTATTATGCCACACTTTCTCATATTCAATCTTTCTTTTTCTTTAATGCAGTGGTTCTCAACCTTCCTAATGCTGCAACCCTTTAATACAGTGCCTCATGTTGTGGTGACCCCATTGCCCAGCTTGGAAGAGGCCACAAGCCACTGCCTCAGGCGCCATAGAGAACTTCCCTCTCCAGGCACCCTCAGCCAATCGCAGCCACCGGTGCCATGGACTGACATCCCCTCCAACCTATCCAGCTGTAACTCATTCTTCCCCCCCCTTCCTCCCCCTCCTCCTTCAGACCCAAGCCGTTTGTGCCTTTGTCTTCACTGGCTCATGGCGACCCCTGTGAAATGGCTGTTCGACCCCCAAAGGGTCAACTTTCTCTACCACTACTGTCTTTTCTGGAGAGCCTTGTCTTCTCAAGGTTTGTCCAAATTCATTTTAGGTGCTTGTAAGAAATCAGGTTTCATTGAGTTTAGGACTTGATTCTTTTTCTGACAATCCACGTTATCCTTAAAGCTCCTATTTTAAATGAATCGATTTCCCCCTGTCCATTCGCTTCGCTGCATAGCTTTTGCTTCTGTACATAGTAACTGATAACTGCGAAGAATGAACATCTTCGCTGTTATTTCCAGTCCTGACACTTAAGGATCTTTCATAACTCCTCCACAGCTACCCTTATGAACCTTTATCTTCTGAATTCTTGTTTGCAGATTAATTTTTGAACTGTGGAATGTGAAACTTGTAACAATTTCAATGTATTCATAGAAAGATTAAAGTTATACACACTTGTTTATAATCGTAATCACCATCATCTTCATCATCTTTGAAACACAGAGCTAGAAGCAATCCTATGAGTCATTGGGCCCAGCCACTGCCTCAAGGAGGCACAGTAGAAAATTGAATTCCCAACCTCTGGTTCTGAAGCCACATTTCTAACCCACTGCTCGACCTATCCAACAGCTTAAAACCTGCTGATTTCTGACGATCTAGATTTTTGCCTACTTCTGCCATAAAGGATAAGAGTGATAGATCAGTAATCTACACAATGACTGTAGTTTTTACTATGCTTTACTATAGGGGCGTAGTGGCTTAACAGGCTAGAGAGCTGAAAACTGTCAGCTGCAAAGTCAGCAGCTTGGCAGTTCGAATGCTGGGTACCACACAGCAGAGTGAGCTCCTGCTGTTAACCCCAGCTGCTGTCAACCTAGCAGTTCGATAGCATGCAAATGCAAGTAGATAAACAGGTACTGCCTAAAAAAGTACCTATTTTTTTAAGATAAACAGTGTTCCTTGCACAATAATGCATTCAGTCATGCCAGCCACATGGCCACGGACTTGCACAACACTGACTCTTTGGTCTGGAAACAGAGATGAGCACCACCCCTAGAGTCAGACACAACTAGCATGCACGTGCGGGGGGTGGGGGGGACCTTTACCTTTACCTTTATTTGCACTCTAAGTCTGTTATATGGGCATTCACCGGAGCTAGGAGTATGTATTGAACGTACTTCTTCCATTCAGAAGTAGCATCTGCTTACAAATGGAAAATGCTATTTGCCACATTTTACACAACATGAGAACCAATGAAGATCAAGATTGGGCCAGCTGCTTATTGCACAGTTTCCAAGACTGGAATGTCTGCTGAATGATAAGCACCTTGAACTGCTTGCAAACTGCCAGCTGTTTTGCAATTCCAACTAGGGTGATTAGCTGCACTTGTCATCTTCATCAGCTTGTCAAAATTAGAAGGTTAGGCTATTAAATAACTAAGACCGTTGGCTTCTCTGGTTCTGCTTGCCTTGGCAACCAGCTGAAGTACAAACAGTACAACATTATGCACTCTTGCACAGAACCAAGTCCCAAGAAGACCTGGTGGAGTTTACTTCCAAGAGAGTGTGAGACTGCACATATTTCTCTCCCAAAAGTCTTTTGCTCTCAGTTTTTGTTTTTATTTTTTTGCTCAACACATCCACAGCAATGCACAAGAATGAAGCTTTGATCGCTAATACTCACCAAAGAAACAAGACTGACAATGCTAATATCAAAGCTCACATTCTGGATTGCAGATGCCAGTTTGTTTCGATCCATAGATGGAATGGTTAACAGCCAAGCAGAAACATACATGATGGGGGCAGAGACAAAAGTGCTGATCACCATGCCTGAGGTTATCTGCAACAAGAAATTAAGATGAGTCACAGAGCAGTTCCCTTGAAGCTTCTTATATACAGTTCCTTCTAATCCAACAAAAAAATTGGACTACAAAAAGTTTGAAAGGAGAAGATTTAATGTTTCCTCATTATTTTATCCCCTTCTGCTCACAGCTGAAGACCTATCTCTTAAGGCAAGCTTTTAATTGACAGCTGCTGTGAGTTTTTCGGACTGTTTGGCTGTATTCTGGAAGTTTTTCTTCCTGATGTTTTGCCAGACTCTGTGGCCGGCATCTTCAGAGGGCAAGGAGCTCAGGGAACTAGGAGTTCTCTCAGTGCTTTGGGGAGAACAGAGCTTTTAAATGTCATGACTGAATCTCTCAATGTCTTCTTAGAGTTAAGAGTGTTTAAAATGTTACCTGGGTTTTAATTCTTCAATTGTATTTTAATTATTTATAGTTTGTTTTCAAATGTTTAACTTACTATGTTCTTAACTCTATTCCCTTTAATATTGTGAGCTGTCTTGGGTCCCCTTATTGGGATAAAGATGGCATATAAAACAATCAAACAAAAACTTTACAATGGTTTTATATTATCTTCAGGACAGTCTGTTCACAGACTAAAGTGCTGATAAGTACACTGAAATCTACGGCCAGCATCCTTTTGTGATTACTGCTCAAAGAATTAAAGTGGTCATTTGCTTGTTTAATCAGCTCTTCAACAAACAGTTGTAGCCAGTTCTACAACTTACATTCCACTTGTATGGTAATCCCAACAAGATACTGGACAGTATGTTTAACTCCATGTTGAACTGTGACCTTTCTCTTTGAAGAACACAAACAGCTAGTAATGCTTGAACTCAAAAGGAAAGTTGAATTTTAAAGTATGGCCCAATTGTACATTTGTTCCCCAAGTGACAAGTGTTTAAGAGACATACAACTTCCACTTCCATGTTAAACTGTGTTGCAAATATAGCCACGCCAGGAGCTGAAGGAAAGACTCCATAGAGAAATGCATAGTTTGATAAGCTGGTGTGGTTGACCAAGCTGTCACTCTTGTCCAACAATTCCACCATCTCCCTGCATAGAAGTGGCATCAACAGTCTAGAACAAAGAAAAGAAGAAATGGCAGTAACCAAATGGCAAATCCTATATTTGGGTCTTAATAAAATGTAAATGCAATCTTGCATACCTTTAATTAATTGAATTATTGGTCTAGATCTAAATGGGGAAGGGGCTGCAGGCACACTTAAAAACAACATTGTTTACTTTACATGACCCAAATAATTATGATTTAACCCCAGTACTGAAAAAAGTCACAGTAGTACAAAAACGGGATTTAAAAAAAATAGACTTACAGTTTAGCTGTGATAAGAAGAATCAGTGCAACAAATGTACCTCTTGTCAGTTTCTTGATCTGGCCTACCATTGTCAGACCCAGATAAAAAAGTGCTGAGCCAGAAAATGAACTGGCAAGTCCATCAAGAAAGTTTTCCAAATATTCAGGAACCTTTTGATTAAGAATGAAATTTGAGGCAATTCCTATGAAGACCATAAAGACAATGGGGTTCTGCAACACTCGAAGTAACCCAAGGCCCACGATCTTCATTTTGCTGAGGGACACGTCCCCATTGTCTCTTGATTTCTGGATTTCACAAAAGATGAACCCCAAAGGGTTGAGCATCATGAGAGAGATGGGTGCAACCAGGTAGATGTACTGGAGATACTCTGGATACGTGGTTTGATACAAAGCTTCAACTGTGTGAGGGGAAGGAGGAATATTTTAAAAAGTCATCTATAAGGACTTCAAGCCAAGTTTACACATTTGCTTTCACATACAGTGTACGAAAAGTTTTACTTACAGATCCACAGGCCATTCCCTGCTTTCTCAACAGTTTATGTAGAAGAGTGCTCTGCAGCACACAACCTACACCAAAACCTAAAGAAAACATAGCTTTCATCCCAAGATAACTATAAAGGGAGATGGCTTCTACTAGTCCAGCTATTGGCCCACTGAGCTCAGTACTGTCAGTTCTGACTGGTGGTGTCTTGCCTGAGTTTTCAGACTCTGGGACCTTTCCTGCCGTATCTTGAAATAAACTACATCAGTTGCCATACCAAAACCTGCATTCTAACACTGAACTGTGGCATCTTCCCATTTTTTCACTCATAATCTAATCCTTTATGCTTGCACTGCCGACAGAACTGACTTGATGTTCTTCAGCCAGACCAAGGATTCAGTGGAAACCATTGTCCCATCCCCCAAAGTCACTGTTAAAATTTAAACCAAAGACAAAATAATAAGTAGAGTAAAATGAAGAAATAACAAACAAGCCAGAAAAGAAGGACTAACAGTGCTCTGTGAACAACACAACAATGCTGCTATAGTACATGAAGAGAAAATGAGCAGTGGTGATGGAAGTCCTGCCTTTTGAATATGCACAGAAGCAATAGGCAAGGAGGAGGGACAGGACCCCGTAGAACAGTGGTGGCGAACCTTTGGCACTCCAGATGTTTTGGAGCACAACTCCCACAGTCCTTTGTCACTGGCAGTACAGGCATGGAAATCTGTGAGTTGTGTCCCAAAGCATTTGGCGTGCCGAAGGTTTGCCGTCATTGCCATAGAAGTTCTGTTCGGTTTCAAAATCGAAGAAGAGTTCCACACAGGGAATGCCTCCGCTAACGGAAAAGAAAAAAAAAACTTTCATCAAATCTCCTTTCTCCGTTCAGACCCTTGTAGCCCCTGGAAATAGACTCCAAAGAGTTTTCAATGACACAGAAGCCATAACCGCCAGTCAGTCACAGATGTAGAGGAAGGCAAAAAAAAAAAGAGCAGCAGAAGAGCCTGGCCTATTGTACATGCACACTCTGAGGTCTAGTAGGAATTATGTGTTCTTTCAGAGTCCTTTGGACTTTAGCCACCATTATTAACAACCAGTAATTTAACGGCCTCCTTCAGCCTGGTGCCCTGCAGCTGTATTTGATCTATACTTTCCCAGCATCCCTGGATATTGATCTTGACAGTAGTCAAACACAGCTGATGGGCACTGGGTCAAGGAAGGCTGGTCTAGAGAATACCTTCCCAGATTATACACAAAGAAAGGATGAAAACAAACAATGCTTTGCACACGGATATTAAGAGAAGTGACTTCCACGGCAATCGTTTCATTAAGGAAATTATAGCTGATTTAAATGGTTGACTGCAAAACTGATGCAATACTTGTTTTCCAAAATAAAAACTGAAAGAAATACTGGCCGAGATGCTCAGCTTGGTCTTACACAGGCTGGAATCTCTTCTACACAGAGCTTCTCACACGGGATGTGTCCGCTAATGGAAAGGGAGAAGGAAGAGACTTTCATCAAATCTCCTTTCTCCTTTTACTCCTGAGGCCCCCAGGAATAGACTCTGGACGGCAATCTCAGGAACGGATTCAAAGAGCTACAAAGAGAAAGGGGAAACTACAGAAGCTGCCACCTCCCATTTCTGCTGGAAGAATCCTCCACTAAAAATCTCAGCCCTGTCCATGAATGGATGGGTTTTTCTGCTTAAAGAAGCCTAGATAGGATCCATTTTTTTAGATACTTCAAAAGTCTTCTTACTCCCACATATGACTGATGACTTCATTTTCTCTCCTTTCAAATAGGCATATGGAGAACATTAATGTGTTTGTACGGTGTGTCGTTTTGTTGTTTGCTTTGGGGTTTGTGTGATTTTTAGTTGCCCTTGCCAGTCAGTACTAGCTTTGTTTAGTGCTTGTTCACTGACTATTTTACTATTTAATTTTTGTTTATCTATTTCCTTTTAATTAGTACTATTTTTCTTTTTTTCTCTTTAATTACTGTAAACCGCCCAGAGTTCCCTTCAAAGGACTGGTGGTATACAAGTGTATAAAATAAATAAATAAATAAATAAATTACATTATCATATGACTATATTCAGCAATCAACATAACGTAATGCACAGTAGGACCCCCTCCATCTGTGGGGGGTTGGTTCTAAGCTCCTCCCCTCTGCCCTATGGATTCTGAAAAATGCAGATTATAGTGAACATGATTTCAATAGTGTCATTTCATATACTAAATGACAATAACCTGTGACTTTATAATTTACTTAAAATGTCTAGTTAAAATAATGTGTGAGCATGTGGGATAAAAACAGACTAATGGTATTCAACGACCGTGAAGCATTTTCTGTTGCAAGTTATTTTTAATCTCCAATCTCAAACCATCAAAGTCATTAGAACATTTCAACAATTGGCATGGTGTTGAAGGTGCATGACATGCACTTAACATCTCGAAGTCTAAGAAGGTATGATTTGAGACCAGTGGTACTATCACAAAATTTGATGTGGCAGCAGTTGAGAAGAGCCTTTGTCAAAAGCTTCTTATCAGGGGGCACATGTGAGCTGGGCACAGGGAGCCTCATACAATAGCTGAGGAACTGGTAAAACCGAGCTTTGGAAACTGCAATGACTGCATTAGGTTCTGAAGCACATAAGAAAATTCAGCAGATTCTGCTATCAAATGATATGATCCAATTGCACACTCAAGATATCAGTCAGATATCAGTCAGAATATTTTACTGCAAGTAGTATGAGATATTAAAGCTAGTCCTCTGAAAGCAAGTACTCAATTGGACAAGCCAATTGATGTTGATAATCGCAGTCAGCTGCTAGTATTTGTGTGATAAGGAAATTTTGGAAGAATTTTTAGTTTGTGAGCCACTGGAGTTGACAGCAAAAAGAAAGTTTTCAATCGCATTACAAACTTTTTTAAAAACTTTAATTACTAATAGATATAATAGGCTCAATTTGTACTGATGGTACCCCTGCAATAGTAGGCAAAATGCTTTTTTGCATATAAGAAAGAAGTACTTTGAGTTACAATAACATATTGCATGTTACACCGCCATGTACTTGCACCGAAAAAGTTGCCACAGAAATGAAAACAACATTTAGCTCCTGTAGTAAATGTAGTAAATCCACAGATGGGCTTAATCATTGGATCTTTTGTGCTTTTTTAAATTAGAAATTGCTGCTGACCAAACTGTGCTTCTTTATCACACTAATATAAGATGGCTCTTCAAGGAAAGTATGCTAAGTATGGTTTTTGAAAGGCATGAGGAAATTATTCAGTTTCTTACTAACCAAAATTGTAATTTGAAGGGTTCAAAAAGAGAGATGCACTACTTCAACTGGTCTAATTACCAGATATATTCACTCACCTGAATGAATTAAGTATAGCAATGCAAGGATATGGTAAGAGCATAATAGTAGCTACTGAAAAATTATCTACTTTTATTGAAAAACTAAAAAATTGGACGCACTTTGAAAATGGTAATTTTGCAAACTTTCCCTTACATGATGAAATTCGTCTGGAAAACAAGAACGCTACAATTTTACCCAAACTTGTAAAAAGCAGATATAGGATACGAAATTACTGACTGCTCCATCTTAATTATCCTTGTCATGAATGCATTTTAATTAATTTAATTAATCCAATTAAAATAAACTAATTCTATAGGATATTATAATTTTTACCATTTAACTGACAGAACTGCCCCAGTTTTAAAAATAGTTTGAATTTAATATTGGAGAGCTGATTATTTACTGGCAATGCAGACATCAATGAATTGGCCTAGATTAGATAACTAATTTGACTGGATCAGATAAAGTAAACTGGCTTGTATCATATTTTACTTTTTACCTTAACAACTGTATTTAGTGTCACAAAATTTTTAATTTTATATTAAGAAACCCTAGATTGGCTAAATATTGTTTTTCTTTAATATTTTTGGATTGGTTCTATACCATTGTTTGCTAAGCATTGTTTCAATTATCGTTTCATTTTGTTTTTCCTTCTCAATTTTATGCTGCACTTTACTTCTTTGAGACAATGACTTGCCATACCAGTGAGGGGGTCATGAATACCATCCTGGTTATTACGAGCAGAGGACGAGACTGCATTGGCCTCGTAGTGCCAAAAACCAAAAGGAGACAGATGGCTCAAAGCTGTCCCATGTTCTAGTCAACTGATCAAGGTAACCTATTCAGCCAGTCTTTATTCTATCCCTGATGTTGCTAATGGAAGACCTGTGCTGAATAAATTCATGCTCATCCAGGAATTGATCTGGCATGTATAACAGAGACCTGGGTGGGCTAAGAGAATGAAGCTGCCTTCTCTCTACTCTGCCCACCTGGATACAGTAATCCCCCATTTATCATGAGGGTTAGGGACCCAACCCGACCCGTGATAAAGGAAAATCCGCATTAAGTGGATGCTGGGTTTGGTCGGGACTGGGGGGCCTGTTTGAGGCCTTCTAATAATAATAACCTTTATTGTCAATGTATAACCAGTGTACAATGAAACTGGCTGAGCTCCCTCCCCCCCCAACACCATCCCACTAAAAAGCCATTCAATCTGATTTCACAGACCCCAAGCCTGCCATTGTCCCAAATGGGCCTCTGACGGGCTTTGTTTGGACTGCCCCTATTTTTAAAATTGTCTTATAGAATATGGATTTGCTGTCAGCAAAAGATTATTGTTGCCATTTCATGCAGTAATAATATAAATTTTGATACATCTAGCAAAATAGGCAATGTATTGAACTATGAAGACGGGTTAAAGGTTAAATGACAAGTACTAGAGATGGGCACGACTTGAAAAAAAATTTTTTCGAGTTGTCGTTAGTCGGGCCGGTTCCGTTTCGGGTCGTTTCCGTTTTTCGCGAAAATTCGCAAAAATTAGTCGTTCGTTTTTTCGTTTTCGTTAGTACTGGTTTTTTCGGGGGGAGCGGGCTTCTGGAGGCACCTCTCTGGGGTGGGTGCCTCCTCTGGCCCGCTATAAAGGGAAAGTGGGCTCCTGGAGGCACCCGTGGGTGCCTCCTATCCTCACCCACTAGGAAGGGGAAGCAGGCTCCAAGAGACCCCTCAACATGGGGGTCTCCCCTCCTCACCTGCTGCTGCTGCAAAATGCTATGCAATAGCCATATGGATATTGCATAACAGTTGTGCAGACAGTGACTGTGAAGACTAGTGGATGGCACTGAACCCAGAGCCATAGTGAGATGCCTAACTAAGGCTCTCGCACCACCATGTCTCACACAGAAGGGAATTGTACTTGCGTGTAGTGCAATGCAAGTACATCTGGCTTAGGGTTAAGGTGGGTTAGGGTTAGGGTTAGGGCTAGGGTTAGGCTAGTGACGGGTAAGGTTACGGTGGGCTAGTGGGTTGCACCTCTGGGTGCCTCTCTGACCCACTAAGAAGACAGTCTATGACGTATGGGTACGGAGTCAAGGGTTAGGGTTAGGGTTAGGGGGCTAGGGCAGGTTTTAGGGGGCTTTTTGGCACATCCCAGAAGTCTCCATGGTGAAGTGGCCATGCGATTGGTGGGATGGCTCCAAAAATTTGCATGGTCGTCCACTCCCACATGGCTGGCCACTCGGCCAGCCCATCATTGCGCAGGTGTAAAAAAAATAAAATAAAATAAAATAAATGGAGGACAGAGGAGGAGAGGAGAGACATTTTGTTGCAAGAAAAAACCCACTGCTACTGTGAAAAATCTGGCAGTTTATAAATGTTTCTGTTGTGCTTGTGTGTTTTTGGACCACGATTTCAAAAACAATATTGCGTTCGCCGCCCCATTTTGGATCCCCCGCCCGCACCGCATGGCATGGCGACTCGAGTCCGGCTGCCCAGGACGGGGGGGAGGCGGGACCCCCCCTCCAGAAACCACCCCTCCGGTAGGTGCCCTGCGCCCTTAGTCAAGCAGGCATTTTTCCGCCTGCTTTTTTGGCCCGGGAATGGGTGGGGGGAGAGTTTAAAAGTTTTTTCCTGTGCCGTCCGTGCCGCTTGCTTGCGCTTTAATTGCGGCGGCCGGCGGCCGGCGAGACTGGGCTTTTTGCTGGCTGGCTGCGAGCCTGCGGCGAGTCCCACCAGACCAGAGCAGCCCAGGACGGGGGATGGGGGGGAGGCCGGGGACCTCCAGAAACAACCCCTCTGGTAGGTGCCCTGAGGCACGGCAGGCATTTTTTTGCCTGCTTTTCGGCCGGGAACCGGCTTTTTTTAACTTTTAAAAACTTTTTTTCTGTGCCGCGTGGCATCGCGCGATGCAAGGAACGAGCACGACAAATCAGACCAAAATTGTTCGTTCGTCGGTTCGAGCTCGAAGTCTGGCGGAGTAATTCCCGTTACCGTTTCCATAGAGTAACGGAAACGAGTAACGGAAACGGAAACGGGAATACCGCTAAGTCGTGCCCATCTCTACTACTAGCAAAAACAGTTACTCCTTTCTCTACTCTTCTTCATATTATAATTCTTACTTAGTGAATACTTCACCTTGTGCACAAACTCACACGCTTCATTTTATTTGCAATCCTTCCACTCAGCATAACTAGCAGTTCTCTCAATAGATGTTGTACCAGAGACGCATAAACTATACATTTTTAAAAGTTTAACTATGTCCTGCTAAGAAGCTTTTAATGAGAAAGTCAATAAACTGCCAAGATTTGCCAAGTCTGTAATTTCTTCACTATTATGCAAGAGACTGAGCCTGCTTCTTCAAGTGGAAAATGGGAACTTCTCTTTACAAATATTACTTGGACTTATAGGAACATGCAGTTACATTACCTCAGGGCTATCCAAATTTAAACAGGCCAAGGTCTACTTTTTCTGGCTCAAATTTTATCCATTCCAAGCACATGCTCGTGTGTAAAAAAAAAATCATAAGTAGAGCAGCGGTTTCCCATAGGAATGCATTGAAAAATCAATGAATCAGTTCCAGAGGGAATGGATTTCAATGCTTTCCTATGGGAAGACCGACCATGCACACACTTCCCTTGCACCCATTTGAGCAGGTGCGGGCAGGTGCAAGGGAGGCATGTGCACGCTTGCGAGCAGCTCGGGCAAGCCGTGGTGGCGGATCTGCCACTGCCGCTTGCCTAGGCTGCTGGGAGACTTTTTTTTAAAAGGGGGCACTTTCCCTCCCAAGCCACCCAGGGCCCGACTCAAGTTTCCTCCTCCTCTGTCTCTTTTCCTCCTTCTCCCATCCGGCCCCCTCGCCACTGCTGTCACTGCTGCCTGCGGCTCTCAATCACCTCCACCATCTTCGCCACGCAGCTGGGGCAGGCTGAGCCAGCAGCGGGGCAATCACATTGCCGCCACCGTGCTAGGAGGAGGGAATGGCTCAGAAGGGGAGCAGTGGTGGCGGCAGGTCATGGTCTCTGTGAGGCAGCCATGGGGATGGGAGGAGGAGGAGGAGGGAAGAAGGGTGGGAGGAAGGAATTTTCCAGGGGGAAAGAAGAGAGATGTCATTGCGCAAAGGAGGTGGGCCACCCGCAATCCCATCTCTCACTGTCCCCTCCCCTCCCCTCCCTCCACTCCATGCCAGCAACTCAGCTGGTCACAAGACAGTAGCGTGCCAATCATCTGGGCGGCGGGGGGAGCAGGAAACTATGTCATGGCCCTTGAACTGCCCCACTCAGCTGAGACAGTTGGCTGGCAGACCCAGAACTTTGCTGGGGCAGTGGTCGTCCTTGGGATGGGGGAGGGTTGGAGAACTTATCCCCTCACTTTTTTTATTGGTGGCCAGTGGGCTACTTTCGAACCCTTCACAGGCTACTGCTAGACCATGGTCTACCTGTTGTGAAGGCCTGCATTACCTTATAGTCAATAGGAATAGTCAATATAATAAAAGTCAAGACTTTCCATCAGTATATTTTAAGAAGTTTTAATTATGTTTCCCTAACATTGTGCCTCCAGGGTCATACCCCAGCATGTGTGAGGTTCCTGCTGTCCTGTCCTGAGCAGATACGTAAGGGAAAGGAAACAGAGACAACACAACAACAGGGAGCATTCAAGCAGTATCAGTGTTTATGTCCAATACGCTTAAAAGCCAGAGTGATGTAGCAGACAGTGTTGGATTATTTAGGACTCAAGAAACCTGGATTCAAATTAGTGTTCCGCCATGAATATCCTCTGGGTGTATATGCGACAATGAGAAAACACTCTTTATACACACCTTGAGAACCCCATTAAGAACACTGTAGATGTGAAGCAATCTGACATAATAAAGGCTTCAGTGGCACACACAGTTCACGGTCCCTACCCATCTCTAGGAGAATAAATTAGGAAAAATTCTGAATCAATTCTGTAAATCTTGATGCAGTTTTATTTATGAAGTCCACACAGACTTAACTAAATTTTCCTAGCACTACTGATCCTTGGATTACTGTAACAAAGTGATTAATAACATTTTCTTTTTCTTGAGCTAGTTCTGAAACTTCCATTTGGTCGTTAAAGTGGGCAAATCTACTTTCTAGTAGTGCCCTCCATTAACTCTGACAAAGAAATATTCATCAGACCTATCTGGTATATCCAGATTATCTCAGATACAGCTATACTCTTACAGTGTGTGTTAAAATACCATGCTAGTCACCAAGGGTTACAAAATTCAACTGTGTCAAGGACAAAGCCATTTGGCTTTAACACAAAAGTTGTTACACAAAGCAGCACGAGTGCATGTTCTCATATCTACTCCAAACATGGTCTCTGCTAGGAATGGAAGGCATACCTAGTGATAAAAAAATAACTCTTATAAGGCTATAGGTTCCCCATACCAGCATTAGTTCATTATTACCAACCATTACCCTGGGTATCAGGCAGGAGAGGGCTTTTAATGACCACTGCCCATAGCTAAGGAGATTACAGTATCACAGCTACACTGCCCAGAGTTCCCTATGGGAAAATTGGTGCGGTGTAAATAAATAAATAAATAAATAAATAAATAAATAAATAAATAAATAAATAAAATAGAAGCCAAGCAGCTCCGGTTGAAATCAAAGATACCTTTGCACTTTCAGAAAGTAGTTTCTACTGATGCACAGAACTCAATTCAAAGCAGTTCTTGTTTACACAGCAAATTGTGCAGCAGGCTCAGGGGAAAAATGTCCCAGTGGAAGCGTGACAATAGCTGTAGGGCCTTCCCATTACATCACTGAGTAAGCTCTTATGCATTTCTAAACATCATCAACTGGATCATCTTTTGATAACAAAGGCACAGAATGTCTCTAGTGCTGCCAAGAGCTTGTCAGATGGAATGAAAGCACCCCATTCACTAACAAGTTTTGACACCATTTGTAAAGTCGCATAAAGCATGATAGCACAATGACATTTAATAGGACATATTAGCCGCAGAAGAGAGATTCCTGGTGTTGGTGTGAGTGAAAATATCCATGCTTGTTCACCACATCTAAAACTTAACCCAACAGATCATGATTTGTAAGTCATTCAGGTACACCCCCTCCACTAACTCGAATACACAGGAGAGCAGCAGTACCTGGATGTATTTATTTCTACAGATATGTATCTTTCCATGCATAAGACTATATTTCTGTCTAAAATTGTTATACTAAAAATCAAGGGCCATCTTATACATGGAAGTATGTCACGGAGAGAACTGTGTGGTTATGAAACTATAATTTTAGATTGGAAAAGTTGGGGAGAGGGTTTCTTATAGATGTAAATATATGGGTATCTCATGCTGTTTATCACCAAGGAAGCAGGTCACAGCCTACTGCAATTGTTTGAAAAAACTAAGCAAATGCAATAGTCCAGGGCTGTCCAACTTTGAACAGGCTGAGGTCTACTTTTTCCAGACGAAAGTGTCCGAGAGCTACTACACTAAAACCTCTACTTACGAATTTTATCTGTTCCAAGAATATGCTCATAAGTAAAAAAAAAATTGTAAGTAGAGCAGTGGTTTCCCATAGGAATGCATTGAAAATCAATTAATCCTTTCTGGAGGGAACATATTTCAGTGCATTCCTATGGTAAGGCTGACCATGCACACGCTTCCCTTACACCCGCTCGAGCCAGTGTGGATGGGTGCAAGGGAGGTGCGTGCATGCTTGTGCAAATCGCCCCTTCTGCTTGCCCGGGCTGCTGGAAGACTTTTGAAAAAGATGCACTTTCCCTCCCAACCTGCCCAGGGCCTAACTTGAATCTACTTCTCCTCCTGTTTCCCCCTTCTCCCTTCCAGCCCCCTCACTAGCACTGCTGCTGCTGCCCATAGCTCTCACTCACTTCTGCCATGTTTGCTGTGCAGCTGGGATGGGCCAAGCCAGCAGCGGGGCAATCACGTCGCCATGGTGGCACAAGGAGAAGGGAATGGCTCAGAAAGGGAGCAGGAGGAGCCGCAGGTCACAGTCTCTGTGAGGCAGCTGTCGGGGTGGGAGGAGGAGGAGGAGGATGGGAGGAAGGAATTCTCCGGGGGGGGGGGAGAAGAGGGGGACGTCACCATGCAAAGGAGGTGGGCATGCCCATGACCCCGTCCCTCGCTGTCCCCTCTACTCCCCTTCCTCCGCTCTGCACCAACAACTCAATTGGTCACGAGACAATGGCACGCCGATCATCTGGCCGGTACGAAGAGCAGGGGACTGTGCCATGGCCCTTGAACTGCCCTGTTCAGCTGAGACAGTGGGCTGGCAGACGCAGAGCTTTGCTGGGGCAGTGGTGGTCCTTGGGGTGGGGGAGGTAGAGGTGGAGAACGTATCCCCTCAAATTTTTTATTGATGGCTGGCGGGCTACTTTTGAACCCTTCACGGGCTACTGGTAGCCCCTGGTCTACCTGCTGGGCAGGCCTGCAATAGTCCAATGGCTCCCATCCTTGGGTCCCTAGATGTTCTTGTGGCACTAGCTGTTCTGGGCAAGTATTCTGGGAGTTGTAGTCCAAGAACATTTGGGGTCCCAAGGCTGGGAAGCACTGCATGTGTATAGTGTGTACATTGATAATGCAAATGGATGTCATGCATCCCTAAGACATAAAGTGATAGGGAACAAGATCAGGACAAAAAGAAATACATAAAATTGCTTCTTACCTATAGGATATCCTAGGGCAAAGTCATTGCTCTGCGTAGCAAAAATAGGAAATAGTCCAGCTTTGCTAAACCGACTCTCTGGAGTGACTATAAATAATGTTAAAATGCAGACTAAGAAGAACACTGAAGCTTTGGCAATGAGGATGCTATACAGAAAAGACCAATTCACGTTGGAAAAGTTCAGTATCACCATGTTTTTGAACAATAAAGCTGGGAGTGCAAACCGGGAGACAAAGTTTCCAAGTCCTTTGGCCTGTGTTGATGTAATCACATTAGCTCTTCCGGCGATGTATCCACAAAGGATAATGCCAAAGCACTGTAGCAATGCAGGGAAAAGCTTACTTATTGACATGGAAGGAGTGCTGCCGGTTATGTTCTGGTGATAGACAAATTTACTAGAAAGGAGACCAGACATATTTGCTACAGAAGAGAGATTCCTGGTGTTGATGTGACTGAAAGTATCCATGCTTGCTCAGCACATCTAAAACGTTAGTCCATGGATCGTGACCTGAAAAATAAGAAAAGTAGTATCAGTGGACTATATTCCAGGTTGAAGTTGTTTCTCCAGTTAATATCAGTGTCCACTTCCAACACGCAGAGCCAAGAACCAGTTTCACTCATAACTGGGTACTGAACATACACACCAAATAGTTCCTCCAGAACATTAATCAAGAACAGTGGTTCCCAATCTTTTTCAAATTGTGATCTCTTTTATAATAACCAAATTACTTGCAACAACCCCATGCCATATTTGTATAAAAAGGCATTTTTAATGGGGTAAAGTCATCCCTTCTTAGAAAGTAGTCTTCTTTCTTCCCTAAAGGGCATGTTTTGCATACATACACAGTAACTTTATCTCACATGGAAAGGTCAAGGAAGAAATAAGGAGTACAACACATATATAATTGCCAGTGTGGTGTAGAAGAGAGAGTGATGGGACAGGACTCCTGAGAACAAACTCACTGGGGCTTTGGAACTGGTAACACCACTCCTTAAATATCTTGCCTCCAAAGCCTTATTAGGGTTACTACAACATATATAAGATGACCCATGGCTCCCATGGAAAACACTTTGTGACCCCAGGTTAGGAAACACTGATCTAGAACCACTTCACTTTTAGAATGAAAAGTAGCAAGGGGGCTCTTGTGGAAGATAATTAAAAGAGGTACCTGATATGTAGTAAAAACTGTACTTGACAGACACTTTTAAAAATTCTAAATCTCAAACTGTCATGTCTGACAGAGGCTACCTTCTGGTCCCAGCAGCCCTCTAGCATTGTCAGAATCCAAAGGAAAACAAAAGAATCTCCCAACATAGCAGTCCAAGCTAGAATGCCATCAGAAGAGCAAACTGAGGGCCTCCTGATGCAACCAACATGCATCCATAGAAGCACTGGGCACATAACCAAAAGACTATTTGCCTCCCATTCCCCTCCAATATAATGTAAATCAGTAAAAGAGGCGTGGTTCTAAATCAGTGTTTCCTAACCTGGGTTTTTTTTAAAATAACATATATACACCAAGGAAGTTGTATTTATCTAAAATGCTCTATTGTTAAATCTATCTTAATTCACAGCTACCAACAGGCTGTTATCTGGGTAAAGCTCCACAAAACAATGTAACACACCCTGGCTTTTCCACTATGCTAGCAATTACCATAATTATTACTGTAAATTTTGTTTATTTTATATAAATGACATACTAGGAATATATAATTTTTCATGATTGCCTCTGAAACTTCAATAAAGAGAAATTATGACGCCCTTTGTAAAAATCTCATAAAATAAAAAGTCCAAAGTTGAATTTCACAGAATGCTGAGTTCTAGGAGACTAAAAAAGAATGATCCACAGCCAAAGCCCAAAATACCAGTGGAGACCAATATAATCAAGCAATGTGATTCAAAAAAGACAGTAATACTTCAGTGTCATGGTGCTGGAACCTCTAACATCTTGTATCAAATAATAACTAAGGGAAACTCTTTGTACATAATAAAAAGCACCATACATGTTCAGTCATGCCGACATGATCAGAGCAAATGAGATAGTTGGGCGATCTCCACCACAGCATCAGAAAAGATCCTCCCATGCAATAATACATGAAGCATATAATTTCCATTACACACCTGGCTGTCTCACTGCTATTATTAAATTTTTTACTTCTCTCAGCTTATCAAACCACTCTTGGCATGGGCACCTCCTAACCAAGCAATCTTTCAGAGTTCCACAGGGAACCCTTACACAAGAGTTCATCTATTTTCCCCACATGTTCTCAACATGTGTTGGACTAGAATCATAGAATCATAGAATCATAGAGTTGGAAGAGATCTCAAGGGCCATCTAGTCCAACCCCCTGCCATGCAGCAACCCCATCACAATATTTCCGACAGATGGCCATCCAGCTTCTGCTTAAAAACCTCCAAAGGAGGAGACTCCACCACCCTTTGTGGCAGCATATTCCACTGCCGAACAGCTCTAACTGTCATGAAGTTCTTCCTAATGTTCAAATGGAATCTCTTTTCCTGTAGTTTGAAACCACTGCCCCAAGTTCTAGTCTTTGAAGCCATGGAAAACAAACCTGTTCCCTCTTCAATATGACATCCTTTCAAATATTTAAACATAGCTATCATATCCCCCCTCAGCCTTCTTTTTGAAAGGCTAAACATTCTCAGTTCTCTAAGCTGTTCCTCATAAGACATTTCCTCCAGACCCTCAACCATCACGGTCGCCCTCCTCTGCACCCACTTGAGGTTGTCAACATCCTTTTTAAATTGAGGTACACAGAACTTGACACAGTACTCCAGGTGGGGTCTGACCAGAGCAGAATAGAGTGGTATTATCACTTCCCTTGATCTAGACACTATGGTTCTGTTGATGCAACCAAGAATCGCATTGGCTTTCCTGGCTGCCGCATCACACTGCTGACTCATGTTCAATTTGTGGTCCACCAAGAGTCAGTCATGACTGTAACGACACAACACACACACAAGACTCCCAAATCCTTTTCACAGGTACTATTCTCCAGCCAAGTATTCCCCCATCCTATATCTGTGCAATTCATTCTTTTTACCTAGATGTAGCACCCTACATTTCCCTCTGTTGAAATCCATTCCATTAGTTTTGGCCCAGCACTCTAATCTGTCAAGGTCTTTTTGGATTTTGATCCTATCCTCTAGGGAATTAGCAATCCCTCCCAATTTGGTATCATCTGCAAATTTAATTAGCATACTCTCTATTCCTTCCTCCAAGTCATTAATAAAGATATTGAACAGCACTGGACCCAGAACAGAACCCTGAGGCACCCCACTGGTCACGTCTCTCCAAGCTGAAGAGAGGCCATTTATGGTCACCCTTTGGGTGTGATCAGTCAACCAATTACAAATCCACCTAAGAGTAGCATTATCTATCCCACTTTCTACTAACGTCTTAACAAGAATATCATGGGGAACCTATTTCAAATAATTCTCCAACCAAGTACCCATGTCATGCTGGATCAGAACTGAGGCCCAAACCCAAAACCATGCTAGAGCAGCAGCATCAACATAACATTCTGCTCCCTTCCTTGACTTGCACAAACTTTGGCACTGCTTGCAAACACGATTAGTCCCTCACAATTCCATGACAAAACCAATGTCCTAGATTTGGACCATGAGCGCCACTATAATACTATCACATATGAGGAAGATGAAAAAGCAACATCATAATACAGTGTCATGATCACATCTGTTTCACTTATTTACAATCTCTATCAAAGCTTAGTGAAATCACTGAGTATAGTGCTGAAAATGTCAGAAGTAACAAAGATTGTTATTAAATTTCAGTAATACTGTAAAAGAAAAACATCTGCTGTCAGTGATAAGAAACCTTATAAAGGTATTGAGAGAGTTCAGTTTTTATTTAAAAAACCAAGAACTAAAATTTCAGCAACAGGAAGTCAGTTGTCCTATTTTAGGCTTTAGTATTGAGAGAAATGACTAGTTTCATAAGATCAAAAAAGCAGCACATCAAACTTCTTGTTTCATAAGCAAAACAAAAACTCTGCCACCTGCCCTTCCCAAGTTGTGTGACTGGACATATCCTGACACTAGATAGTAAAAAGAGCAAATGCCATGTCAGGCACATCTTAATTTTTGAAATCTGCAATTAAACAGGATGAGAGAAAGGGTAAGTATCACATAATTAAACCAAACGAAATTTAGGTGTTCCATGATACCTTTTGAGTTTTCACAGGTTTCTGTGGTTTCTTCATCTTCATTAGCAATTTGGCAATATGTTGGTATGATGTTGCTGTCTATGTGTTTCCGCTTATTTTAGATTAGCATTGCATGGCCTCAATGCTGAATGAAATTTGCAAAGAATTATATTTTTGCCTATTCTTACTAGGATTTTGAATCTATAACAGTGCATGCATCACTGTTGCCTGAATGAAACATTCTAGTACTTGTATTTGGGGTGCATCTAGCCACCAAAATTAATGTTAATTCACTTATTCAAGTAACGTCTATATCCCTTGAATTTTTTTTACTATCCTGCAAATTCTCTTGCTTCATACATTGTACATTCCAAAGTTTTCAACTCAGCGAATCTTAGCATCCTTTGGCCATCAAAAAGTCACAGACTGAGGGTGTTTCTACATTTCTATCTAGCCACGAAAAATGCTCTTGAAGATATAACATGGTAGTGTTTGGTCACCTTCCACATATCAGAGCCAGAGTTGATTGTGATGGCTTGGCTACCATCACAACTGCAGTTTCCTATTCCAAATCCCAACTCGTGCCCTTTGCCTTTGGACTCTGGTTGGTACTGACCCTACTGCTACCCAGCGTCTAATATTTAGGCAAAATGTATGGTAGTTTCTGGGTCTTCACAAGTCTCCTGGCCAAGCTCTTCCACTGGAGACTGCTGGCTCTTCCAGGAGATGGGTTAATATACTGCAGCCTGATACTCAACATAGCTGAGGCATGCGGTTATGCTATTCATCAAAGACAGTTCAGAGGCCAACTTATTTCTGTTAATTTGATTTATTAATCATATGAGTTCTGTTTGGGGGGAAATGCTTAACACATGACATTAGTAGAATCCTACTAGTTAGTAATGCCAGCATAAACATCAAGAATTAGAGCTATAAATTAGCACAAGCTAACAAGCTATTGTGTGTTGCTGCTCCCATCATGAAACAACTCATGCAACTGGCACGCAATGTGGGAAACACCCAACACTTGATTAACTAGCAACAATTCACTGCTGCAATTTATGCTATTGTCCTTAGTCAGTTGTAACTGATCACTCTGATTCTGGGCAATAATTCTTCAGTTGTATCTTTCTCCAAATACTAACTGTGCATTAACATCCCTTTGATTTTTCCTAAAGATGTTCACAAAACAAAAGTCTGATTTCCTTACTTCAGAATTGATCCTCCAAATCTGAACCCTTGAATTGTTTGCAACTTTAAATAAGTGACCAATTGATTTCAATGGAGGGTTACTTCCGAATAACTATTAGCAGAGCTGAAAGAACAACCCAGAGATTTCTAAATCCTTTTAAAATCACTTGAGTTTAATTACTGCTACATGTGTTTCAATACTAATTGGAAACCCTTGATCTAACAGCTTGTTACCAATACGACATACAATTTCCTCTTGTTTTAGAAACTGGAGAACCATAAATATAGGTGAGAAGCAACAAGGTGTACTGGATGGTTTTGGGATTAGGGTTTAAGAGAGCTAGGTTCAAATCCCACATTGGCCACAGAAACTTACTGAGGAGTCTGGCAACAGTTACACACTTCTTGAGCATCTCATAAACGTGGAAAACCCTGTCATAAATTGGAAACCATGCGACTGTACATACCATCACCATCATCCAGACACCATCATCATCACCAACATCCAGACATTGTCACTCTAAAAATCAAGAGCCAACATCTCCAGCAGTGCTGGGGGTGGTACTACCTCAACAACAAAAACCCGCCAGCCTTCTTATCACCCTCTTCCGTTGTGGCTCCTGGAGCTTAACATCCAAGCACCGTCTGAAGAGGAGAGCCTGCCTTCTCCTTATCACGCACCTGGTGTGTGTGTGCGCGCGTGTGTGCGCGCGTGCAGATGCGCGTGCAATATCATGCCAAACAGGAGCTGGTGGCTTTAAAACAGGAGCCACCCCGCCTTACGCTCCTCCGCATCAGAAGACGCCTTTGACATCCCCTTGCAAGGCCGGCCCCACGGCAGCCAATGGGATCCCGCTCGCAAAGGAGGGGAAAGGACCGGTGGCCAGTTTGAGTGGGTCTTTCGCTCCCAAAGGCGACGCTTTCGTCTTTGGGGCCAAACCAAAGAACTCTCACCCAAGACCCCTTCGGAGCGCCCAGGAAATGCCACCCGCGGCGGATCCTCCACATCTGAACACAACAGACGCCCCCTTGTTGTGCCACACTCGCTTTTGCACGGCCGAAACCCCAATGCACGCCCACCCGCAGCCTGGAGAGGGAGGCGTCTGGGTACCGTCCCCTGGCCGTTGCACTACCACCCCCAAAAGGCAGGCATCCCAAATTAGGGCTCAGGAGCCCGAAAGGAGGAGAGTCCGAGCCCCTCTCCACCACGTGCCTTCCTTTTTTTGGGGGGGGGTCGTTTCGCTTGTAGGGGAAACCCCACCCCACTCCCTGCCCTTGGGATCCCCGTCCATCCGGTCGCCAACCCTCCAGTGCAAGAGCAGCTCTGCCGGCCGCTTTCCCCGGGCGGAACCTGCCCCACGACGGCCGGGTGGTGGTGGGAGAAAAGGGCAGCCCTTCGTGGTGTGGTCGGGGGCAGGGGAGAGGGAGAGGGAAAGGGAGAGGAAGGTGGTGCCTCGTCTTTCTCGTGGTTTACCTGCCCTCGCTTTAGGGGGGGCGCATCAGCGAGAAGGAACGCGGGGCTACCATCTCCGGCCCTGGGGCGACCGGGCAACCAACGCGAGGCACAAGCCGCGGGTGGCTCCTCGGCGGCTGCTGCGTATGAGCTCACCGCAGAGGCGGGGCGAGGAGGGCCCAGCAAGGGCCGCCCCCCTCACTGGGCTCGCAGGCGCCTCCTCAAGATGGCGGCGGGAGGGATTGCGGGGTGGGGATGAGAGTGTTTGCACCTCGAATCGCTGCGGGAGAAGCAGGACAGAGGTGGCGACCTGGACACAGCTGTGTTTCGGCGTCCCTCCTGTTTGCTTTGAGCTCATAAGCTGTTCAGAGCTATTGTGAGTTTTTCGGGCTATTTGGCAGTGTTCTGGAATCCCCCCTCCCTGACTCTTTCGCCAGACTCTGGGGCCAGCATCTTCAGGGGCCAAGGAGCTCAGGGAACTAGGAGTTCTTTCTGTACTCTGGGGTTCCCTGAGCAACTTGCTCTCTGAAGATGCGGGCCAAAGAGTCTGGCGAAACGTCAGGAAGAAAAACTTCCAGAACATGCCCAAACAGCCCAAAATAACTTACAACAGCCATCAGATCCTGGCCGTGAAAGCCTTTAGATAATACAATCCGCATGCTTACAAGGTTGCTTCCTGTGATCATTCACAAGTTTATTTGTTTTATTTGTTTTATTTAGAGTATTTTTACCCTGCCTTTCTCTTTGGAAAAGGACCCAAGGTGGCTTACAGAACAGTCCAGTGCAAATTAAGACAGCCATGACCTGGGCATCTAGGCTCAAGGATGAGCCCAGGAGCACCCCAAGCTGTGCACCTCTTTTTTCAATTGGAGGGTGATCCCATCCAGTACAGGTTGCATCCCTATCCTTTTTTCTCCCTTTTGACTGACCAGGAGCACCTCTGTCTTGTCTGGGATAATTTCAATTTGTTCATCCTCATCCAGTTAATTACTGCAGCTAAACACACATGTAAAGTCAAAATACAGTGGAGCCTCATATACAGTAACAAGCAGTTAGTTTAAAAGAAAATATGCTTAAAGGAAAATTTTTACAGAGATAGGGGAAAATCACATAACAGAATCGCCTATATGGTAAATCCATACAACAGAAAAACAGTCGCAGTTAGGGATCAATCCATTTTCAGTACATTCCTATTGGGAGATTTGTATAAAGGAAAATTTGCGTAACAGAATTTCATTTGGAACGAATTAATTCCTTTATACAAGGTACCACTGTAGGAGCTCCCTTAGAATACGGAGGTGATGAGAGAGTTGGGTGTCATCGGCATACTGGTGGCACTTAACCCCAAAACTCCTGATAATCTCCCCCAGTGGTTTCATATAGATATTAAATAACATAGGAGACAGAACAGAACCCTGGGGAACTCCACAGGTCAGTGGCCGTGGTGTCAAATATGAATCACCTAACACTACTTTCTGCATTCTTTCCTGCATGAAGGACTGGAGCCACTTTAATGCAGTGCCCCCAATTCCCATTTCAGAGAGACGAGTCAGGAGGATGCTGTGGTGTATAGTGTCTAAAGCAGCTCAGAGGTCTAGTAAAACCAAATGGGACACAGATCCCCTATCCACTTCCATGTGTAGGTCATATACCAATGCAACCAGAGCCGTCTCAGTCCCATAGCCAGGCCAGAAGCCAGTTTTAAATGGATCCAGGTAGTTTATCTCATGCAGAAACCTCTGGAGCTGCAATGTCACAACCCACTCTAGTAATTTCCTCAATAATGGGATATTTGATTATGGTCGGTAATTGTACTGTTGGATCTAAGGAGGGCTTTTTTAACAGTGGTTTTACTATTGCCTCCTTTAAGCATGCTGCAATCCCGCCCTGTTGTAAGGAGGTATTCACTACTCTTCCTAACCAGTCTGCCATATCTCTTCTGACATGACGGGCAAGGATCCCAAAGGCATGTGGTGGCCCTTGCCTCCCCAAGGGTCCTGATCACATCATCCGGCTGTAGGAGCTGAAAGTCATCCATTAATACAGGACTAGTGTGGGGGGGGGGTATTTACAGGCTCTGGATTAATAGCAGTATCCAAGGTAACCCAGATCTGTTCTATTTTGCCAGCATGTAGGAGACTTTTGACTATTCGGAAAAGCTCTGCTGTGCAATTTTGTGCCGAAGCAATGGTGGTACCTCCACAGCCTTGGAATAAGCCTTCCAAAGGCCCTTCACTGTTTCTTTATCTGTTTCAATCTGGGGTTTCCGCCAGCATCTTTCACCTCTATGGGCCACCTGTTTCAATTTTGCCAGCTCCCCTGTAAACCAAGCAGCCAATTTGGTCTTATTTTGAGGAAGAAAACATTTAGGAACAATCTGGTCAATGGCTTTGCTCATTTCCCCGTTCCAGAGATCAACCAAGGATTTAATAAAATCACCTGTCAGAGAGGTAGGAAACTCCCCAAAATGTTTTTTAAAATCCTGTAAAAGCTACATTCTGTGGTGGTCTTGTTTAGCAAGTTGGCACCATAATTTGAAAGCTTCCAATCTGAGCCTTTTGTAACAGATATTCACTCCACTGCTAGTCCTTGTTGGAAATAATGCTTTGATAAATGTTGGGAAAATCCTGTAAAAATATATTCTTTGTTGGATTCTTGTTTTGTTGTTTTTGTAGATTAGCATTAAACCAAGTTTCCAGCGGGATAATTTCTTTCCATCTGAATTCTGTCCCAAGTTTAAAGTGAAACAAATACTTATGGGAGGTGGTTTTTAACAAGACCCAGAGAACCAGGAATTTGTCTCTCTTTTTTGTTAGTGTTGATACTAGTTTAAAGCTTGCGTAATCTAGTCAGTTTGCAATTGGGTGTGTATAGGAGAATAAGCCCTTAGTCATCGCTGGTGACAGTTTAAGCCACGGGTCCTCAACGTTTTCAAACAGCGGGCCGATCCACCACCACCCCGATACCGCTGGGGCCGGACCACAGTCCATGGAAAAAAGGGGGGGCAGGCGGGGGGAGCGGGGGATCTTGCCGTGGCCCTCCCACTTTGAACTGCCCCACTAGCCAACGTGCCAATCATCTGGGTAGTAGGTGGAGGGAGTGGGGGAAGCGACATAGCCCACCGCCTCCTGGAACTGCCTCAGCAATAGAAGCAGCTGCGGTGGCTTGCTTGCTCTTGAAGCAGGGGGTAGGGGGTCTGCAATTGGTCCCGGGGCCGGATTTAGGACCCTGTGGGGCCGCATCCGGCCCCCGGGCCTTAGGTTGAGGACCCCTGGTTTAAGCGTTGCAAAATACATTAATACAGGACAAGCGAGGGGGGTGTTTTGGTGCATATTATAGGGGAATAAATGCTTCATCTGGATGAGCCCTTTCTTGTAGCTGAGCTGCTCTGTTGAAGACTGATGAAGCTGCTTGGATGAGCAGCAAAACGTTTCAGTCTCTCAAGAAAAAGAAGTCCAGTTGCCATGATTCAACTTCCAGAGAAGAACTGCTCCGTTTTTCATTTGTTCTTTTCCTCAGTTGAGTTACAATAGCTTATCCAATAACTAGTCCAGTTAATCACACTCTATTTTTGCCCTATTAGAGATTTATTTTAAGTACTTTGTAAGCATAAACTGTGAAAATTCCAGTTCTTTAGGATTTAAGACTTAAATTAGTCATAGAAGCAAAAGTTGGCAGGAGGAGGGATGACCTCTGCCTTCACTGTAGTTTCCTATTCTGGTAATTCAGATTTTGGGAGGAGGACAAACAGTCCCTTTTTGGCAGACCATCATGCAAAAAATGCTGTTAATGCAGAAAGAGAATAGGGCATCCTTATGTCTTGGTGGCCCTCCTTATTTTAAAGCATTTGCATCTGACCCTGAGTGTGGAAAGTTGTTCTTTAAAGTAATATGTCACAGTTACCTGGTATAGGGCTTTTAAAAATAATTAATTGCATTTACTCCCTGCACTGAGAAAAAAGTGGCATGATGGACTGCAATTTTACATATTACTTTTAAATGATTGATAAGAAAACAGTGTTTGTTATGTTATGCACCATCAATCTGGAACCAACTTATAGTGACCACAGTATGGCTTTCAAGGTAAGTGAGATATTTAAGGAGTGGTACTGTTGAATCAAATGCAACCCTTATTTCTTTTACTAACTTCTACTATTCCCTAAAAATCAAAAGGGTTTCAACATTGCAACAGTAGCTTTGGATGTAGAAAAATTTTGAACTCAGTCAGGATATCATCCTGCTCCAATGAAAAATAAAGATAACATTTGTGGTTTCATTAAAAAAAATCAAAATGTAAGAAGATTGATCAATCCCCATGCTTATTTGCATGTCATTTGATAAGCATGCCCCTTCCCAAAGAACTGTTACATAAAGTTCATCCAGTTCTAATAAACATAAAAAGTGGCTATTTACTGTCAAGTAGAGATGGATATTTTATTTCGGAAGGGGACTAGTTCCAAAATGAAACATGCATGCACAGCTGGCAATCAGAGCCCAGTCCCACCTCCCAGAACAAAATCAACCATTGTCTTACCTTGCTGTAGTTTGTGCTGGGCAAAATTCTAACCAGGAAGCAGCCTCCAATGCGTCATCTTTCCATCTCCCTGGTGCTGGCCAATCAGACAGGGAGGCAGGATGATGCATGTCCTTGCCCAGTTCCTGATTGTCTGGCGCTGGGGAGAGGCATGTTTCGTATTGGAACCAGTCCCCTTCCGAAACAAAACACCCATCTCTACTGTCGAGTCAGAATTGGCTTACAGGGACTGTAATAGGGCTTTCAAGGAAATATTTGAGGAGGGTTCCTCACCCCAGTGAGTTTCCATGACTGAGTAGGGATTTGAACCCAAATATTCTGAGTCCTAGTCTGTTACTCTATCCACTACACCACGCTGGATATGCAAGAGAAATTCCTTTTTAAAGGTGACAGGAAGCCAGTGAAGGAACTGTACCATATTAATAGTTGACAAATCCCAGTCAAACAGATTGAATTGGCTTTAAAAAGTATAAAAGCTTCCAAGTAAAATCCCTATAAAGATCAAACATTCAATAGGATATCACACCCTGCCATCTTCAGGATACAAATGGCATCCTAATGACATTAAGAACATTAAAACATAAGAACATAAGAAGAGCCATGCTGGATAAGGCCAAAGGCCCATCTAGTCCAGCTTCCTGTATCTCATAGTAGCCCTGCCAAATGCGTCTGGGAGCACACGAGACTAGACATGTCTCCTGATACCACTCCCCTGCATCTGGTCCTTGAAGTACCCTGGTTTTAAGCCTGGAGATTACACATCTCCATCATGGTTTGTAACTTGTGATGAAATTTTCCTCCAGGAATCTGTCCAATCCCCTTTTGAAGGCATCCAGGCCAAATGCCATCACCACATCCTGTGGCAGGGAGTTCCACAGACTAACAACATGCTGGGTAAAAAAATTATTTTCTTTTGTCTGTTCTCATGGAAAGTTTACGCCCTGACATATTGTTCTTTAAGGCACCACAAGAATCTACAGGTTTTACTATAGATTAACCAGTTACTACTCTAAAACCATTACAAATATGAGAAAAATGATACCATCTCTTGTTTCTGCCATTTAAGATTCATGCAAAAAATTATTTATTTTTGCACTATTATATTAGTTACATTCCATTTCCCAGTACAGTATCACTGTCCCCCTAGCTAAGGCTTTCCATGACATTAAAAAGATGAGATCTCATTGGGCAGATGTTGGACTCCCACAAACTAACAGCTATTTTATCTTCTGAGTCCATATTATTAGTTATTTTATTTTCTGAGTCTATGTTGTGATTCAAGACAATACAGTACTGTACTGTATTGGGAATTCTGGTGTTGTTTTAAGTTACAAGTGCCATCTAGTGTTCAGCTAGCACATAGCATTCTTAATTTTCTGATAAAGGTTTAAATATACTGTACTGTACTTAATTTCAAGTGTAAAATTTTTCTTGAGCATGCAGGAACCCTCATATATGTTTAAATCATGAGTCACTTCAATTGTATTTTAAAATTTCATCTGCTGGTAACAGAAGAAACAAATAGAACTTAGTACGAACACAATATTTAAAATTATTTTTTAATCATCTAAATCAGGGGTGTCCAAACTTTTCGCAAGGAGGGCCAGATTTGGTGAGGTGAAAATGTGTGGGGGCCAACCATTCAGCTGCATTTGGCCCTCGGGCCAGTCTTTGCACAAGCCTCTAGGACGTGCAAGGAGACAGGGAGGATGCTGCAGCAACGGAGCCAGGGAGGGGGCAGGTAGGCTGGACAGGTGGCTGGGAGTGGGGGAGACAAACAGAAGCAGGGAGGGCAGGCAAACCGTAAAACTGCAAGCCGACATCTCCATCCAGTATGGGGAGGGGCTAGCTGGTGGGCATGCGTGACAGGATGAGCTGGCAGGGAGAAGAGTCCATGGGCCGCTCGAAATTTGACTTTGGACATGCCTGATCTAAACTTTAAAAATACAGTAATTTCTTCAGATTTCAGCACAGAGTAACACATTAAGTAGGACTTAAAATATATATTTAATTTAAAAACAGGTTTTTCGTTTCCACCATATGAATTTTGTTTCCGTAAACAAGAAAAGCTAAGTTTTATTATGTATGTGGAAAAAACATCGAATTACTAGTGGATATAGTATTTTTCAGAAGTAGCATTTTATTACCCTTATTAAATACTATATGATACAAGTAACTTTATGAACTGTCCAAGCCCCTGTCCTGATGCAATATGTTGGCCCACATACCAGCCTTCTGGTATTAGAAGACCTTCTTTGTGGTCATTCCTAGGCTCTGGAACTCTTTGCAAAGATACATTAATGTTTCCTCATTCCTTGCTATTCTTCTGTTGGCAGGCAAATACTACTACTACTACTACTACTACTACTACTACTACTACTACTACTATTATTATTATTATTATTATTATTATTATTATTATTATTATTATTATTATTATTATTATTATTAGCAGGGCGTCAGCAATTAATAGCAGCAAATGACTGGATTTTAGCTAGAATACTAGCTCTATTTCCTTTTTTGGTTTCACAGTGTTTTATTTTTAATTTTATTTTAATAAAATATACAAGTTTAATTAATATTTGTAACCTTTTTATTTTGATTTTGCTATTTTAAACTAAGTAATGAGCCACATGCAGTTAAAAATTTTGGAGGAAGCCAGCATATAAATAAATAAAATAAACAAATAATAATTAAAATATGTGCATAGAAGCTCTGGGAACAGAATAATTCTTGGAGGATCAGATCAAGTAACATCTACGTATTTTATATCTCTATATCCTTATTGAGCTGCTGAGGGGCAGCCAAAATGTCCCCCCCAATACGGTTATTTTAAAACATTATACGCATAATAAACAGTTCCATCTGACAAAGGTTTGGTCCAATTTAATTTTTATTGTTTCTTTGGACAAATATGAGATTGATTTGCCATCTAGTCCAAAAAATCACAAGGATATAACAAAGATACTTTTAAGATATGCATGTTAATAGTCAAAAGCAAAGTCAATTATAAAGAAATAATCTTATTTACAACATTGGTATGTTTTACTCTAATATACCTGTGCAACATTATTATTATTTTTATAGGTGTAAGGTATGCATTGCATTTTGGAAATGCTTGCCCTCTAAGTTCACAATCTATTTGATTCATGTAGTTGTACATGGGAAGCATTTTGTGTGGCATTTTCAGGTTTTGCTCTACTTAAGACCTTGGTCCTAAATTCCTTCATCCACATAGTTAATTGACTGATCCACAGAACCTGCTGCAATAAATGCGCTAAACTGGAGTCAAAATCCACTTTATTGAAATCTGAAATTTCTGTACAAAGGGATATAAGATCAAAAGTTAGAAAGTCAATGGGTTGAGAAACATGGCTCAAATACCACAGTTCATTAAGCAGTATTATTTTATATTTGAAATATTTAGGAGTGGGGGGAAATGATTGTAGATCTCTTTTTTTTAAAAAAAGCAATATAAGCTTGTCTGTTTTAGAAGTGGCTTTAAAAATGTAGTAAGGCACCACTAGAATGAGTCCATTTTTCTTTCTGTTGTTTGATCAGTGTGCATAATCAAATAAATAAGTACACTCAAATGCTTAGACTACAAGGATATCCAAAACTTGAAAAAGCTGTGCTATTTGTTTAATACATCTGGTGAAATGCAAAGAGGTATGTTTTAAACCACCCCCAAAATTTATATTTTTATTTTGCGTGGAGAATATTTTTCAATAATATTTAACATATACACTGAGGAATATTCCTGTAGAAGAGAAAGTGCCGAAATGCTGTCCTCTGAGGAAGGGAGAAGCTGCAGTTTCTTTGCTTCACTCCCTGAAGGCCACATTACATTCTAAATGCTAAGGCTTTGGCTGAAATTTCAGATAATATTGCACTGAAATTAATTAGTCAATATACAGTAAACGGATGAATAAAACTAAACCTGACCCTCAGAGTTTCCGAATACCATAGGAATGAGCATTGTTTATTAAAACCATCGGGTTTTAACCATGTATTTATTTGCTTTCCTTCCATGGTTTATCTTCCATATATTTTATTTTTCATATCTGTTTGTTTTACGTGGTATAATTTTTGCATGCCAGTAGCTAAAAATGCCTCTTCATAACTTTATTCCTTCACAGTGACATTGAGTGAATAATGCTACGATGAGACAGCTTTGATCAGCAAAAGATATTTGGATGTATCTAGCATTTCTGTCGCTGAAGATCTGCTTCATCTTAATGTTCCTTAGTTTGGTCCAGTGATAAAAAAAAAACACATGGCCCTTCAGATACTGATGACTTACTGCACTCTGTTACTACACACCACTATTGCTTAGGCTTTTAGAAGACAAATAAACTGTAATGTAGTAGCATCTGGAGGGTCAACGTTTCTCCACATTTGCTCTAGTCAATGCGTGGGCAATGAGTATGCTGTCGGTATGTGCAAGTTTTCACAGCATATAGTTCCTCTTGCATGTTATTTCCACAAAATCATTGAAATTACCTTCTTCAGGGTGTGTTTTGCTCTCCCCATTCATTTAAAGGCTAAAAACATATTTAGGCTCAAAGAGGCCTTTTTAAAAACCAGAAATGGCGTTCCAGTTGCTTCCACTGGGGCAGGAAAGCTCAGAAAGAGACTGTGTGACCCTTCAAGGTCTTGGTTGCTGAAGGTAAGATCCTTGAGCCTCTGGACGTTAAACACCACATCTGTAGTAAATAAAAGAAGGGCTGCCACAAAATACCATGGTCTTGGAATACCCTTTGCTATTTTCACTTGACATACTGAAAAAGGTTATTTTTAAGCAATTTAGTGCAAAATGCACGGCTTTTGGAATACTTCTTCAAAAGGTCTCAATTGTATGACACTTTGTCCATCATTTGTTTTGGTTTTTTTTTCAGAAGGCTTAAATGTTCCAATTTCAGCAACTGAATATAATATCACCATCTTTCTCATACTGTTAAGTGTTTATAAAACACCTCCACATGTAACACAAATGGGCAACTGGGCTGCAAGAGGAACTGTTAATACTGGTGTATAGGTCACGGTTACCAAGTGCATAGGAAAAGAGCAACAGTCATACAAAAACTGACTATTATGTGCAAATCTGAAGTACACTGTAACATCAATGTCTGCTCATAAGCTCTTCACGCGAATCCCACAAGAAGATTTGCATGGATGGACTATCTGGATCCCTGAAAGTGTTCAACTGTGAATACTTTTGTTTTTCTTTGATTTTTGCCTGCTATTCAGCTGTGAAAAGATTATATATTTTGTCATCCAAAATCACTTCAACAAAGTCACACGTGGATGTCTGTACAAAAACATGGAAAATGTGGAATTATTTAATGTATTCTCTGCATTCTGACCTCGGTCCTGTTTGGATTATTGTCAATGGGACTGACTGCACATTGTTTAAAACAAGAGGCAACCTAAGCTAATAAGGCCACTTACACAAAGCACCATTGTAAATATTTCCCAGTCTCTTTTCAGAATTTTCCGAAAGACAAAAGTTGACTTTTCATGCATTTATCTAAAGATGTCCAATGCTAGTAACTGTCCCCTTGCAACCAACACTTTGGATCATAGTGCACATCTAGATTCTTCTTCCTGCCTTGAAGACCTCGCTAAAAAACTGTTATCTCAGTGCATGCAAACATGGCAGACGATACAGAGAGATCCATGAAAGCCATCTCCAGAATAAGTTCTTTTCATTCATCAAGCCAGCAACATAGTTTTCCCGATGATCCTGCATTTCCCAGCAGTCAGAAAAGTGAATTGGTTGCAAAATGATATTGCAGGATTGCCACCTGCCATGATCCCAAAAAGACATGATCTCATCCCACAGTCAAATCTACCAGGTTTTATGTAAGGAAATCCTGTACAGTACATGGGAAATGTGGCAGCAAAATCAGAACTTGGATGCTGACAGCTGTTTTTTGTATCCAATTAGAAAAGTAAGTAAAAACTTGTAACAGGGCAATGGAATGTGTCCTGCCGTCAGAGAGTCCCGCTTGTATCTGGATGCTTGGTTACATAACTGAGGCTTCAAAGGTGGAGGAGGAAAGCGTCCTAAGCCTCCAAGAGACAAGTAAAAAGGAGTCCATTGTTAAAGCAGTCCTGACTCTACCACGAAAGGAAAGGAAACGTGGGCAGAATTATCAGCAAAAAAGGTGCAACAAGTCTTATCAGCATCCCTTGTTGCTCGAGTACATCGGCTCATTTTTGAGTATTGGCCCTTGCAATTGAGGGGAAAGCAGAATGTGTGTGTGTGTGTGTGTGTGTGTGTGTGTGTGTGTGTGTGTGTGTGTGTGTGTGTGATTTATACTTCAAAGTAGAATGGTTCACAGTAATCCAATTTATTGAATAAATTGGAAATTATGGCATACTACATGCTTCAGAGGAAAGGTCTGGGAGTTTAACCATTAGCAAAATGAGCATTAGCCATCGAGAAGACAACGAAATTTTAATACTGCTGTAGCCCAGCACTTTTGTGGCATGCATGCACATCTGCCAGGACTTGGGGCATACTGCCCCTTATTTAAAAAAAAAAAAAGAAAGGAAGAAAGAAATCCATTCTGTTTAGCAAAAGGGGAAAGTGGGTAGGGACTGAATCTGAGCCTCTGCTCCTGAAATAGCTGTCAGTGAGATTTTAATTTTTTTTAATGGTGGTTCTGCAATGCATGTGTTGCCCTACCTAGGGGATCAGGTGGAGAGCCATAAGGAAACTGCGGACAGTATCTAATTATGTGGTCCCCCTATCTAGCTTGATTCATAAGCTGCTTGGAAGGCGGGTTCTGACCATGGGCTGCTCTAGAACCTGGCACAGAGTATTTCTGTGGCTTTTTGAAAGCTGCTATCCTATTATAGACAATTTGTGTTGTCCGCAAAAGGCTAAAATTAATTACAAATACTATTAGATTGTCATACGATTTATCTCCACCTTGTTTTGCAGAGAAGGAAGCTACTGACTTATGCGCTACATCATTTTTTTTTCAACTGTAAAAACTGACCAGATCAATTTGATCTATAACATCTCACAGAATTCAGTTTGAAAGGTGTACCTGGATGCTTAAGTAGCTTGCAAAAGAAAAGGGGGGGAAAAGATGAACAATGGAACAGATGCCCTGAAAACTTACATTTCAGACTTAACAATGATAAAAAGTTACCTGATCCCAGGCTAGCAACAGTAGCATGTGTGCTTGGTCTCATTGATAGGATGGCAAGTCTACACAGGACTGGACTTCCTAATGTGACTGATATGGTCCCTAATAAGCCTCTCAAGAAAGCTATAGGTAAGACTAATACATCCCTCCTGGACCCAAAGCACCTTATGGGAAGCAAGTTCCACTGATTTCACTGCAGCTGAATTCCACAAAGCAGGGCATAACATGATCATCTACATATCTATCGTTTCTGATGTAAAGTGGACTTGTAATACAAACCACTTCAAGCCTCAGTGATTTAAAAGGGAATTAGAAGGAAATTATTTGATCAGGATTCTATCAGCTTGATCTGAAAATTCATCCAGGGCCGAGATGGTCAAAAATGCCAGAAAAGTGGAGGCTTTTCGCAATACTGAACACGGAGGGCTTCCAAGCGATGTTTTAAAAGGTGGTCATCCTAAGAAAGATTAGGATCTCGTTTCACCTTGGAATAGGTGGTAGTGGGGGAGCACCTCTTTCTCTGCGGCTGGATCCACCTAAAAGGGGGGGGGGAAGGAGGGGGTAGAAGAAGACCTCATATCAGTCCTCTAATTCATTTTTCTTCCCAGGTGTTTATGCCCATGCTCTCCATCTAAAACTGGCTCAATCTGTTAGGGTTTAGGGCAGGCATGTCCAAACTTTGACCCTCCAGATGTTTTGGACCACAGCTCCCACAGTCCTTTGCCATTGGAAATCCAGGCTTGGAATTCTGGGAGTTGTGGTCCAAAACATCTGGAGGGCCAAAATTTGGACATGCCTGGTCTAGGGAGTACAGTTTGATCAGTGATGAGTTGTTAACTGTTTGTGACAGTGACAATATGGTGTCATTGCTGGAGTAAACCAAATAATCCCCAGTGCTCCTAACCAGCACATTTCTGGCCACTGTCAGGGACTTCTGCTTTTTGGTGTCAGTAGGACAGCTCTTGGAGTAGGAACTGCCAAACCACTCCAGTATTCCTGCCAAGAAAACTCCATGGACGTGGAGTTACGAAGGATCGGTCACGACTGTAACGACACAACACACACACACACACACACACACACATACACACACACACACACACACACACACACACACACAGGACAGCTCTGGTTTGGTATATTTCCAATGCATGCGAGTATTGGGAATGGACCCAACTGCCTCCTTCCAGCCTGCTTCCATTCTGAATTTCTGGTATGAGTTGAGAGACTGCTCCCAGATATATTTTTAAAAAGAACATTTCTTCTACCCTTCTGCTAAGGAGCAGACGAAGTGTTCAACTTGCCAAAATCCAAAAGTGCTATGTTTATTAAATCACTTCATGATATTGGACATTCAAAACAGGAGGAGTCAGGCCAATAGGCTTGCTTGAGTTTGTACGTAGCATTTGAATGTGAGAAACACACCAAAAGACACATTGCACACCTCTATGTGACCCTACGTGACCCTTTTTAGCTTACGCCGGTCTGATGCAAAATGGCTAGTGCAGATGAATCCTTAGTTCTAGCACACTTTTATTATTTATTGAGTGGATATGAAAAATGCAGGAATGTTTTACATCTTCTCTTATATGTAACTTGTAAAAAAATAGAGCCATGATGATCTGTCATGCCTATGAGATTGCTAATATTAGAGACATTCTGTTGGAGACTTGAGAGGCAGCGGAAAGAGTCATGGTTTCTCAGCCAATACAGAGATTAGTTTTTATACCACTATCACTACTGAGCAAGTGAGTTTGTGTCAGCCTTTAATGCTTCACACCCCGATCTACCCAGATTAACTAGAAAAGAGATTCTAGACAAGAATGAAAGAGGTTGTACTAATGAGGAGTTATATTGTCATGCTAGTTTTAAGCCTCAGAGAAGTTATTGCTTTCTTTCAACCAAATTATAATGAAAATGCAGTTTATACTACAACACTGGTGTTGTTTGAGCCTTATCCAGAGTATGGCTTGTTATGCCTTTGCCTTTGTGTAATTTATATAACTCTTAAAGCAAAAATTCACTCTTTTTTGGTAGTCTCAAGGAAAAATTTAAGCCTTGTGTGCGCAAGAGGTCTGTCTGTCAAGTTTATGCTTATTATGAACAACTAACTCCCAAATTAACTGGGAGTTGAGTCATGGCTACTGGACTTCTTTTTTGAGAGATAGAAACATTTCGCTGTTCATCCAAACAGCTTCATGATCGGACCGATGAAGCTGTTTGGATGAACAGCGAAATGTTTCTATCTCTCAAAAAAGAAGTCCAGTAGCCATGACTCAACTCCCAGTTAAACGAACCTGGATGACTGAGAATCTTCACTAACTCCCAAATTATTATTATTTAGCTATCTATTCACACCTAAACTTCTTATTTGACTTGGCCCCAGGAAATATAGTATATTTATTTGATACCACTCATTGACATGAATTTCAAGAGCAATTAGAAAACTGAAAAGCCACTCACATAGGACATCTATAAAAATAGCACAATCCAAGTCAAAAAGGCAGATACAACAAAAATAATGGGAACGACTAGCAAAGCAACACACAAAAGAGAATTGTGCTTCTTTTGGCAGTGAAATAAGCTCTCTCCACAGATGGCATCTAGAGAAGGGGAGGGCCAAAGGTCCCTAAGTATGTGTGCGGGGAATTATTGGAGTATTCTGGGAGTTAGAATCCAAAAATCCAAGCAGCAGATCTCTACTGGCGACATTACATAAAAGCAGCCATGTGGACATCAGGTTCCAGCTGCTGATAATTCAAAAGCTTCTCTCTGAAACTAGCAGTGAAACTGGAGGGTACTACAGTCTCAGAAGTGTAAAACATAAAACAAGGCGTTACTGGCCATTCCCTGGGTCTATCGATTCTTTCCTCCTCTTTATCTCTCCACTGCAGCCAAACCCGCAAGGAAGGTTGAGATACACCACACACTTATCTTGTATGGTTTCTTCTTCTTCTTCTTTTTGAGAAACTCCCTCCCCCCCAAAAAAAAATCATTAGCACAGCCACCAGAGTTATGGACGAACTGAGTCAAAACAGTAAAATATAACTGCAACAATTTAAAAGAGCCCAATTAAAGATCTAAAAGAAATAACCAAAACAAGAAAGAAGCAATACTAGCAGACCAAATCAATCGATTAAAATGTCGGCAACCAGCTTTCTGCCGCACTGGTGTCAGTTGCATGTCTATGGGATATTCCACAGCAGGGATGCCTACACCTGAAACAAAGCATACTTGGACTGCATGAGTGAGAGTCACTTTTGCAGGTATCTGCCGTCTGACAGCACTGCAGAAAGCTGGGCAGTGGGGTCCTGATTCCCAGGTACTTTGATCCTCTAGTTTCCTCTGCCTGTCATAGATCAGGGGAACTTCCTATTATACAGTGGTACCCCAACTTAAGAGCAGCTCGACATAAGAGCAACTTGACTTAAGAGCGGAAAACTGTTGGTGTTTTAACTGTCACCTTACAAATTTTAGATATACAGTAAAAACAAATATTTTTTTTTTTTGAATTTTTTATTTTTTAACTTATTTTTTTTCGATTTTTCAGATAGGTTCCCCGACTTAAGAGTAGTTTGGTTTAAGAGCATGCATTCGGAATGGATTAAATTCATAAGTTGAGCTACCACTTTTACTTCCTTCACTCAGAACTGGGCTTGCGTAGGGTTACTTTTTCATATTTTGGCTATTGCGGCGGTAGATTCTTCCTTTCTTATCCTGTGACCAACTAGGTCACTAGGAAAACCTGTCAGGATAGGCAGCCAGGCCATGATAAAAGTGATTTATGCAGGGTCTATAAATCCTTTCCTCCAGTTCCTCCACCTAGATTTTGCCCTTCAAACTCTTACCACCCACAGCATTTATTCGAAAATTCAAACATTTCTTAAGTGTTCAGAATGCTTCGTTTACTTACATCTGAACAACCCTTAACCAAACTTGCTGTTTTCAAGGAGACCCCAGGAGGAGCTACTTACTTCTATTATCATTCCTCGCTAGTTTGCTGGGGTAGCTTTTGTTCATGGGCACATACGGCTCTGGAGGTGGTAAATCAGACAGAGGATGGAAGGAGAACCGGCTTTCCCACTCATCTGAGGAAGAAGCAACAGCGACAACCATTTCAGCAGAATTGCCTTCAACGCTCCACGACAGGCAAGCGATGCCACTTTAATATGGAATCCCAGTCAGACTTTTGAGACCATCTTGCTTCATTTGCACTGCTCATCTAAAAACCTACCTCTGCAGTACAGGGGTAGGGGCGGGGAACTAGAATGGGGGATAAATCCTGCTCCCCCCCCCCACCACCACACAAGTCTTCTATAGGTTGGTTGACGGTAGAGAGGGTATGGTCAAGTGCTGGGCTGCATTTTTCCACCCCCCACTTTCCAACACTGGGTGATCCCCCATCTGGACAGTTATTGTCGTTCCTTCCTGTTCCTTGTAGATAGATGGGGAGAGAATGCCAGGAATGGGATCTCCCTCTATGTTTGATCAGTGGATTTCAGCGACGCTAGGCTGGCTGCATCCAGTCAAACATACCCTGCATTTTGCCCTCTTCCTACGGGAAGTCCTCTTCCTATGGAGGAAGGATGTTTCTCATCAGCAGAGCCTATCTGCTGAGAAGTACACCCTCTTCAAAACCATGCGCTTATTTCTCAGCAAACAATGCATGAGATGGTGGTGTTACTCATATTTCTAAACACGGGCGCTTTTACATGACCTCTAAAATCCGGTGGCAACTTAAATTCGGACCAGAGATCGTGGGGGTTTGTCACTCTTCCTGTGTTCCCACCCCTCCGCACTCCATTGTTCCTGTCTGCGTGAGGGGAGAGAGAGAAAAAGGGAGAAAAAATGCAGGCTCACCTCTGTCTGCCGCTCCAAAGCAGCCCCGTAGTGATTCCTGTCTCTTAAAGGGGCGGCGGGGACAAAAAAACAAACAGAAGGCGAGGGAGTCCGGCATTCACAGCTTTACAATCCACATCAGAAGATTTTTTTTACCTCCTGGAGGCCAGGTACTTGAAAAGTGCGCTGGGACGCGCTTAGGTGGGCGTGGTCCTACTTAATTTTTTTTAAAGTCCGGAGCTGGTGGGAAAATATTTTTAAGCTCCGGAACTGGGAGCCCTATGCCTCGGATTTTAGGGGTCGTGTAAAAGTGCCCACAGTTTTGGATCCCTCTCTTTATAGAGCACAGAAAATATTGCATATTGCTTTTAACACAGGGTTAACACAAAATTCTTTAGGAGCACTCTTTATATTGTGTTACAGCCACATGTCTGGCGGCAAGCACTGTCAAATTCCTTTCTTCTCCTCTTGCTGCCCCAATCCCTTCCATCCGACCGCAAAGCATATCATCAGAATTTCTCCATGGAATCAAACAAAAACATTAGCCTAAGCGTATCAGCTGACAGTGCAGTTGTTACACTCCTGCAGCCTCAATGTACAGAACTACATTGATTCCAAGTAGGAAGGCCCCTACTTACAACTGTCACCTGTGCACTGTTCTTAGCAAATGGCAGAGCACTGACTCGAAAAACACTGGTTGTGGTACAAGTCAGTTTGAGGTTTTGAACTGACACAATAATCAGCCTGCTCCTTCTTATCTGCTTGTGGACTGAACTATTACTAAGAGCCAGCTCCGTTTTGAAACCAAATTCAAATTGCACTGGAATATTAAGCATTAAGAAGAATTTAATTTTTAATTTTTCCCCTGCTTATCCTGCCACCTTGCCTTCTTATTATTGATTTTTATGTTTATACTGTTTTTATTGATTTTATTGTGAAGCTGTTTAAAATTTTGCTTATTGTCTGTTTTCTTCCATTGTAAACCGCTCGGAGTTCCTTCTGGAAGACGGGCGGTATATAAGCTCTAAAATAAATAAATAAATAAATAAATGTTTTGCTATTTTAAAAAAATACAAAAAAACTGTGTGGGCACAATAAACCTTACTTTTAAAAATCCAAATCCAAAATAATAACCTCAATGCTTGTATATTTTATTTTTCAGTTGGCTACCCACTATGGCACTGGTCTTCTGTAACTGAAAGGAATAAATCCTGTTTGAAAACTGATCCATATGGGATGGTCATGGTTTCTCAAAGGGACTGACCCGTACAATTTAATGTCTGAACAATTTCATGTACTAATGGTTTCCTGTGTCAAGGGTGGGAAATCTCTGGCACTTTTTTATTTTATTTTATTTTATTTGCGGGGGAGCGCGAAATCCATCATTTTTTGGTTAGGGTGGATAATGGTAAAAGGACCTGAAAGCTGAAACATCTGGAGGCTCCAAAACATCTGGAGGTTGAGAGCACCCAATCTCATTTTTTCTACAGCAAATGCCGGATGATGTCCAAGCTCAACGACCATGACTTACCATCGCAGGATGAATCCTGGAAACCATTCCTCATGGCAGAGGAGGGTGGAGGCGGCGGCGGCGGTGGGGCTCCAGAACCAAGTCTGTCAGGAGGAGGGGGAGGAGGCACAGGTCCACCTCTGTGCTTATCAAACCCTCCTCTGGATGGAAGCTGTGGGGTGGCTGGCAAAGCCCGTGAGGTGCTGCCATTTCTGCTTATTGGGGGTGGCGGAGGAGGAAGGGATCCTGCAGGCAAGGAAATGAAGAAGAAGCAGCCATTGGTGGTTTTATACAGCTAGCACACAGCACACTCCACATTTAAATTCCCAGTTCCAGGCCTTGTTGTCTCTTCTTATTCTGGAAGCAGTATCTCACCTTGTTGAGCAGGCACAACAAAGAATGTCAGTCACTCAAGGAACACAAGATCCATTGACAAACACAAAGGAAGGTCAAAGCAAAGCAAAGCAAAATGATCTGTTTATATACCGCCCCATACCACTTCAAGTAGTCCATGGGTGGTTTACAGTTTGTTAATTACAGTATGCAGGCTACACATTCCCCCCCCTCCCCCAGCAAGCTGGGTACTCATTTTACCGACCTTGAGAAGGATGGAAGGCTGACTGAACCCCAGGTCGTGAGCACAGTTATACCTGCAGTACAGGCATTTAACCACTGCACCACTATCAGTTTATTTGAAGTCCATTGTATATTTACACCATCACAAATGTTGTACAATTATTATTATTTTTGACAGCAGGAGAGGGGAAAGTAATGTCAGTAACGACACGTGATATGGCCTTAAAAGCCTTGTCACAAGGATGCGTGAGGATTCATAGTGTCCTGCTGATCAACCTTCTTACCAGGCATCCAAAATGGGGCATAAAAGACGCAAGCCCCTGGTCCTCCTCTTCTGCAGAAACAAATCCCATTTCATACACATATAACTACTGAAATAAGACAGTGTGGTGATTGCAGCGATATATAATGCTGCTATGTAATGGGGGCAAAACCACCAGGAAGACACTCTCTCTCTCAAAATCGAGATAGTTGAATGGCATCAACACAGACAGGACATGTTGGACAAACCAGGAGTGAAAGTATACACCACATCAAGACATCGGAAGGTGCTCTATCCTCAGTCACCAACCTCAGTATTGACAGCAGTTCTCCAGAGTTTTGGGTGGGCTTCTTTCGCAGCCCTATCCGGAAACTTCTGGCCTTCCCTGGAGGTCTCCCATCTCACTATTGACCAGGCCCAGCCTTGCTTTATTTCCAAGCTGAGGTGAGACAGGATATGTTCAGGCTAGTATGGTCCTCATGTGACTATGGTAACAAGACCATTTAATTTGAGGGCTACTTAGGCATATGAATAGGGGCCAAGCCTTTGGAGCATTGACTTAGGCGACTTTCTAGACATCACAACCTTCATTTATGAGGCGTTTTTGTTGGAGGAATTGCTGGGGACGGGGCTTACCTGACCTGCTGGGCGGGTCTCTTACAGGTGGTGGCGGCCTCTCAGTTGGTGGGGGAGGAAGAGGCCCAGGGCGACCACAGCCCGGCAGACTTGGTGGAGAGGGAGAGGCAAGCGATATATTCCTCTGAGGGAGCCGTGGCATGTCATCGTTTCCACCAGATGTGGGTGGAACCGGAGGTGGGCCCGGCCTACTAGGGGGAGGCGGAGGGGGAACCGAAGACCCAAAGGATGGCCGAGGGGTCGAAGGAATCGGAGGCTTGTTGTTTTGAGGTGGAGGAGGTGGCAGAGAAGGCTCCCTGTTGAGAGGTGGTCTGTTTCCCATTGGAGGTGGTGGTGGAGGAGGCTTATCTTCAGTGGACCGGCCTGGTGCAGGAGGAAGAGGAGGCCTGTTTGAGGAGGGAGGCGTTGAGGCAGAGCTGGTGGGTGTTGACTGGCGTAGGGATCCTCCAAACCCTGAATTTCTGCTTCCTGGGAAAGGTGGCGCTGTAAGCCCCAGGCTGGCTTGTCTGCTGGTGACTGGCATAGGAGGGGCTCCTCGGTTGTGCAGACTTGAGGGGACCGGCCTTGGGGTATTTGGCACAGGAGGAGCGCCAGTGTCGGGCCTGGAGCCAACATCTGGTCTCGGAGGAGGCATCCGACTTCTCTGTGGTTCCAGAGCTGGTATCCTTTGCCCGGTGGAAGGACCCGGAAACCGCCCTTGGCCTCCAGAAGGGGAAAAAGGTTTTGCAGAAGTGGCTCGTCCTCCTGGTGGAAATACTGGGCCTCTGCCTCCTGGAGAATCTAAAGGAAAGCAAAGAAATGGGTTGGTTAGAAGGCAGTTGGGTTACTACTGAAAGGTCTCTCTGTAAACTACTGGGGAGGGTGACCAAAATGTCTGAACATTTGTGTCCATTGGAGTATCTCCTCCCTGGGAAGTCTGGAGGGACTGCTGGCCTCTTTAGGAAATCTGCAAGGGATCATCTCTAAGAGTTTCCAGAAAGCTTGTGAGGGATGCCATCGTGGTACCTTCCCTCACTTGCTAGATTTTGGCAAAGGGCTGTTGCATACCTCCTGTGGAGGAGGGAAAAAGCAAGCTCTGATTCAATGCATTGTACCTGGAGGAGGGGCAGGAATTTATGCTCAGGCTCCAGCCAGAATTTGCCTAGAAGAGAGAGCTTCCCAGAGAATCTCTGCTATGTCTAAGTACAGCGAGATTAAGAGGAGATCCATAAATAGCCTGTGACACAACAGATAATACCAGCTCTGAAAAGTCTCTGTTGTATCAACACAGGCTGAAAGATCACTGCATGTGTTTTAAAAGCATCACGGCACTCAAAGCCTTCTGACAGACGTTTGCAGCCCAATAGTCCTACAGTCCTCTGTCTGGGGTCTTCTCGGAATGATTTATTATCATTATCATCATATCCAACTGGCATGCCTACCAGCCTTGTTTGGTTGTGGATGATGGAACATGTAATCCAGCTCCTCTGAAGGACTGTGAGAGGCTGGGTTATCTTATTCTCTGGCCCATAAATACAGCTTCCTACCACAGCCATTTTAATTCATGAGACGATTACATACTCATAGTACGCCGTTTAGAAAGCACTAGGTCCCATCAAGCCTTCGGTGTATTTTTGCTATTGATACTGACCTTAAATTTTAAATTATATTTTAAACCAATATCTTTTTCCTCATCTATGATGGGTGGTAGGCAAGTATCTTAAATAAATAAAATAGAAATATGCCTGTTCTGTACCAGGCAAAAAGAACATATCTGATTCCAACACGGTAAAAAGTGTTATTTGAAAACAAATACATACATGGATTAAAATAGCTTCTACTAACACTAACACACATACTGCTAACTAAGTAAATGCAGGAATATTCTTTACACTCCACACAAATCCCTGTAGCTCAGAGAATTAACAGAGTATACTGTCTGGGAGTGCTGAACTTGAGGGTGCGGGAAGCAGGATTCAGATTTCTGCTCAGCTCTGTGGGTGGCCTCAGACAAGTCAACCTGATGTACCTCAGGCCATAATTTGGAGAGAAAAAAGTGGGGGTAATCTTATGCCTGGTATCCTAAGCTCTGTGAAGAAAGGGTAGGATACAAGTTGGGTGAACAAATAAAAGAAACAGACTCAAACTACTGGAGGAAACAGAGTCAGACAGACATGAAACCTGGATGTAAATCTTGGGGGAAAGCAGAAGAATACTTGGGTTACTTTACAGCAGTGGTTCTCAACCTGTGGATCTCCAGATGTTCCTGGACCTCCACTCCCAGTAGTCTTCATCACTAACTGAGCTGGGCAGGATTTCTGGGAGTTGCAGTCCAGGAACATCTGGGGACCCACAGGTGGAGAACCACTGCTTTAGAGGTACTAGAAGACATGTTGGGCAGATTGTCATGAACAGTGGATGCCTCATGAAGGACTTGGCCCAATTGGTCACCTGAGGCAGGATATCACCTGTTCCATCAACACATGCCCCACTAGTGTCAAGGAAGCGGGCTACATTGTGTCAAAGCAGGATGAGGAAAGAAAAAGATCTGAGTATGGGCCAGATGCACATCTCTACATCTTTGTGTAAATGTCAATTCAGTGATGGGTAATGGTGCCCCTTGCCATGCTGCTGATCTGAGGCTCCCATCAGTGGTGGTCTCTAGTGCAACCAATGCTAAGGAATGATCTAAGGCCTAAGCTGTGGGCATAGGCCCCTGACTGCAGAGCCAGAGGCTGGGAGTTCGATTCCTCACAGGGGGTGGATTTGATTATCCACAGGGTCCCTTGGATGATGTTGATTAAAAACATCTGGAGAGCTCCATGGTGCTCACTAGACATGGACACGACTAGGCGAAATTGTCATTTCCGTTTTCGGTTATCGTTTCCATTACGTAACGGAAACGGTAACGATAATTAAGCCGTCAGAACTCAAACTCTAACCGAAAAAAGAAAAATTTGGTCGGGTTTTTCGTTTTCGTTTGTGGCATGGCGGCAATCGCGCAATGCGAAGCACAGAAAAAGTTTTTAAAAGTTTTTTTTTTAAAGAAACCCGACTCCCGGCCAAAAAAGCAGGCGAAAATATGCCTGCCTGGGGCTTTGCCACCTACCAGAGGGGTGGTTTCTGGGGGGTCCCCGGCCTTTCCCCCCTCTTCTCCTGTCCTGGGCTGCTTGCACCAGGCTGGAGGGGGGTCATCCTCGTTGTCTCGCCATGCCATGCGGTGGGGGGGGGATCCAAAATGGCGACCGCAATTTTTCTTTTGAAATCGTGGTCAAAAAACACACCAAATCACCACAGAAACATGTGAAATTTATTTATTTTAAATGCCTGAATTTTAACAGTAGCAGCAGTGGGTTTTTTAATAGCAATAAAATGTTGTATTGATTTTATTTTATTTTATTTTATTTTTTATTTTTTTAGACCTGCCCATTTGGGCTGGGCATGGGATGGGACTATGCAAATTTTTTGAACCATTCCACCAATGGCATCGCCAGGTTTTTGACTGACACTTCTGGATGTCTTGGAGGACATAAAAAGCCGAGGCACCTTCCAGAAATCGCAGTCGGGTGTATGGATGTGGTTGAGGGAGGAGGGCTGGCTGCTGGTGCTGGTGTGATCCGATCGAGATTGAGGAGGGAGGCTGGAGGCTTTAGGATTTAAGTTAGGCAGGGAAGGAGGGAATTGAATTTAGAAAATAATTTATTTGATTCCCTGCAACTTTGTCTGCTGAAGGGAATAGCAGTTGGTTTATTCTTTATTTCTTCTCTGGCAGTTTGTGAGGATTTTTTTCTGATATTGGATAAAGGGGGAGGTACGACTGGGAATGGGAGGTGTGGATTTATTTTAAAAATATATTATATACTACCATTTATTTTCTATTTTCCCAACTTCAATTTGCTTGCACACACACATATTTGGGGTGCAAGCCAAGAACAGAACCTCTATCCTAAGTGACATCCTAACTGCCCACTCGCCCGCCCGCCCGTGCCGCCACCCGCCTGCGGCCCGCGCCGCCTCCCGCCCACTCGCCCGCCTGCAGTTGCTACCTGCCCGCGCCTCCCCCTGCCGCTGTCGCCGCCCGCCCATGGCCCCCCGCCGCCCGCCCCACCTGCCGCCTAGGGCGCAAAACACCTAGCGCCGGCCCTGATTGCGGGACGCCCCTATGCTCTGGGAAGTCAAATCGCGCTAAATTGCGGTGGAAACGACAAACGACAAACGACAAACGAAACGACAAATTTTTGAAAAATTTCACGACAAACGGAAACAACCCGAAACGGACCCGTTCCGACAAATGAAAACTCAAAACGTCATTTTTTCTGGTCGTGCCCATGTCTAGTGCTCACCTCTGAAGAACAGGCTTATGGTCTGACTTCACTATAATGAAAAACCCGATCCCTCACAGGTAGGCCAAAAAGAGCCCAGAAAGCAGCTAGGACAAATGTTCCTTTGAAAGGGGGGCAGCCCATAATCCCAAGTTTTCACCTCATAGCTTACTGGGTGATAGGGCTGCTAAATGCACTGTTACTCTCCTTCACTTCATAGATCCATTCTTGCAGGGCACTCGGGGGGGAGATATCTTCCTTACCATTTTCCCTGTTTGTAGATCTAAGTTTTGGCATCCCTGCTTGGAACAATCCCCCTAAACCAGGAGGTCCACCGCCACCGCCGCCACTATAGTTATTGCTGCCACCACTGCTGCCGCCACCACTACTGAAGCCACTGCCACTGCTTCCGCCGCCACCAGATCCTTTAGGCTCTGTAGGAACAAGAAGGAAGAAGATCTTCTTAAGGCATCATTCTTAAACCACAATGGAGTCTGTACCTCTCTAAAACTGAACCATCACCATTCAGGCCCCAAACAACTGTTCCGATTTCCAACAGGGCTGGAGAAAAACGTTGGCTTTGCTGATGTTGTTGGAATTCAGTTCCCATGAACCCCCAAGAGAATTGACCAATGGTGAGGTATGGCAGGAACATTCGTGTCTGTGGAGTTTCAGGTTCCCCCCACCCCATGGTCTGAATAACCCATGACTATTGGAGGGGGGGGCGTCTTCACACCGGCGCTTTCCTAAACACAGAAAAACAACATGTGTCACAACTTCAAGAATTCCAGTTAGCTGTATGAGGATTCTTCCACCTCATGCTGTGTGGACGATCCAGCAAACGATATATACTCACTATCGAGGATCGGAGCGCTCCTGTCATTGGTAACAGCCTTCTTAAGTTTCTTCCCTTTGGTAATATCTGACAAAAGAGCATTTCGTCCTGCCTGCTCCGATCTGTTTAAGGAAGGCCTTTCAGTATTTGCCTGCAAGAAATTAGATGTTATGTAGTACAAGGATCAAAACATGTACAATAAATAGCAGTTTCTCTCTAGAGCATGATATGGGGATTGGCTTCCCTTTTACCTCAGAGTCACACGGCCTGCCCCAATAGTTTGTTTTTCCTTTCCTTCAATAGCATGTTTAGAGGAATTAGATGAATCGTGCAGCCTTCATCCAACAGTGCCCATCACAATTACATACATGTTTAGCTCTGCGTGTTGTGATGAACCCCATCTTCTGTCAAGACAGACAATTTCAAGCACATATAATAAAAACAAAAGCATGGTGGCTCCTAACAGGTTTATTTCAGAGTGAGTTTTCCACTAATAAATCCATCAGCCTTAATGGTGCCACCCACCCTGTTTGCTTATTTATTTGTGCTTTTTCTGTTTCATATGCTGAAACAGACTAACATGGCCCCTCTCTGAAAACCATCTATGGCAAAAGTAGGAAAGCTTTGTTTAAGTTCGAGCTTTCGAGCTTCGATGCTTTTGAATAATGACTTTGTAAGTAAGGGTGTTTATACACGACCCCTAAACTCCGGGGCAAATGGCTCCCAGCTCCGGAGATTAAAAATGTTTACCCACCAGGTCCGGAGTTAACAGGAAATTAAGTGCGACCACGCCCACTTTAGCGCGTCCCAGCGCAGCTTTCAGGTACCTGCTTTTTGGATGTGACAAATATTTGATCCGGTGTAAGGATAGTGAGTGCGGGGCTCTCCTGGCTTCTGTTTGTTCTTTTTTTGCGCCCCGCCCCTTTAAGAGATCTGAATGCTGCCGGGAACAAAACGAAGGTAAGGTAAACCGGCATTCTTTTCTTTCTTTTTTCTCCCTCCCTCACGCAGCCAGCAACCAGGAAGTGCGGAGGGGGGTGGGGACAGAGGAAGAGCGACGAACCCCTAAGATCTCTGGTCCGAATTTAAGTGGCCAGCGGATCTTAGGGGTCGTGTAAAAAGGCCCTAAGTTGCTAACTGTGAAATGCAACAAGCAATTACAAAGCTGATTTTTGGTGCAACATTTTTTCTATTGACTTCCAAAAGTTCCTTGTAAAGTATATTTAAGTCGTTTTTAAAGAAATCTGTTGAGGATTTTCAGGTTTTATGCCATTCCCTGAACAGTCCTAACTGCAACAGAAGTATTATTTTTATTAATTTTCAGTGTTGTCAAGATGTAATATCAGAAATGGCCCCTAAAAGGAACTGGAGAATTTCTCATGCTCAGCTTGAGGAGGCCAGCACTGAAATTTCAGAGCTTTATAAAAAAATGAATTTTGTAAGCCAAAATTACAAAATTCAGAGATTTGTCTCAGCTGTGCTAGGGGTCAGGCCAGGGAAGATTTGATTTAAAAAATAACTATTAACATTTTAAAAATATAATTGTTTTTGACAATTTAAATTGGAAAAAATCATTTTAACAAATTGAAATCATAATTTAAATACTGATCTAAATAAATTTGATTTTTTAAAAGTATTGATTTTGATCCACCCTGGCTTAGGCCTCAGGGGTTTTGCAGGCCGAGGCAAAGCAGCAAAAGACACTCTCCCCAAGAACATGGTACACAGTAACCGAGGCCAGTCAAAAAGGTTTGATAATATTTCTTCCCCTTTCCTATCTATAATAATAATCATGAATTAAATAAGTAAGCCTTTGTTGCCACAACTGTGTTTTCTGAGGCAGCTTGGCCCTTTGATGGCCGCCTGGTCTCTGGCAGTGTTCTAAACAAATCCCTTAGAAAGACAAATTGTTCCTAAAACCAAGGATCAACCATGTATCTTTTTCACTACCATTGTTACACAAACCTGAAAAATCTGTGTACTTACATAGGAGTATGCAGGCTTGTGTATTCCAGTTCTAAGTTTTGTTACATTATCTTCCTGCAGCAAAACCCTTGAGCTTTGGAAGGCAGATGTGCAACCTAACCATGTGGTTAGCTTTGGGACTGCCATTACTAACTGGTTAGTTGGGTTTAAAGCAGGTTTTATGTATGTATGTATGTATGTATGTATGTATGTATGTATGTATGTATGTATGTATGTATGTATGTATGTATGTATGTATGTACCATGTTTCCCCGAAAATAAGACAGTGTCTTATATTAATTTTTGCTCCCAAATATGTGCTAGGTCTTATTTTCAGGGGATGTCTTATTTTTCCATGAAGAAGAATACGGTACACATTTATTGTTATCTTATTATCAGGAGGCCTTATTTTCAGGGGATGCCTTATTTTTCAGCGAGGGGCAAAACTGTAAGTAGGTCTTATTTTCGGGGGATGTCTTATTTTGGGGGAAACAGGGTATGTATGTATAAACCAACCTTTCTCCCCCAAATAACCCAAGCTGGTTTACATCATAAAACAGTATTTCAAAGCTAAAAAAAAAGTGACATACAAATATTTTAAAAATACCAAACAAATATGTTAATAAAATAGTACTAGGATCAATATTAAAACAATTTTAAAATGGAGCACAGTGATCCATTGAAAACCCATCTCAAACCTGCATGAAGAGAACAGTCTTGTGGAAGGACAGCCAAACCTAGCTTTCCATGGGATTGAGTTCCCGAGTTGGGGAGCAGCAACAGAGAAGGGCCTCTCCCATGCCCCCCACCAAGCACACCTGTGGAGTGTGGTGGGACTGAGAGGAAGGTCTCCTCTGATTATCTTAATGCCTGGGCAGGCTCATGGGGGGGGGGGGAAATTCTATCTTTTAGATAGCTTGGACCCAAGCTGTTTAGGGCTTCATAGGTTAAAACCAGCACTTTAAATTGTGTCTGGGAACAGACTGGCTGGCAGCCAGTATAGCTGCTGTAACAGGGGAGCTATATGTTCTCCATAGCCAGCCCCAGTCATCGTATCATTTGGCACCAATTCTAACCCTCCCTTTTTAAAAGGTGAGACTCAAATCCATCAAAACTCAAAATAAAAGGCAAAACATTCCATCACAGTTTTGATCAACTCTTTGGTGGAAAACAAGCCCTTCCATGTGATTAATCATTTCTAGTTTGACAAGATTTCATAGATACTGTATTTTATATGAATCTATGAGTTCACATGGACTTTGTGTTTATGACTACTTATAACCATGTTGCTTTAATATAATGTTGTCTATTAATGCTGTAAGATGTCCCTCAATTCCTAGTTCTCAAATACTTGAACATGTCTTAATTGTACTGGACTGTATATTACTGTAAGCTGCCTTGGGTCCTTTTCCAAGAAGAAAGGTGGGGTAAAAATACTCTTAAATAAATAAATAAATAAACTGAAGAGTCTGGGTAAATATCGCAGTTGTGGGAACATCTGGCCACACCTGGCATGCGCACAGTGAAATCTGTCTGCAGAGCTGCCTCCAAAGGGGGCAAGGAAGCTACAGCAATGGTTCCAGGTAGAGATGGTTGTTGTTGTTGTTGTTGTTGTTTGTTGTTGTTGTTGTTAATCATCATCATCATCATCATCAATAATCATCAATCATCAACATCACCTCAGAACTTCAAAGCTGGAATGGATCTTTGAGTCCAGCTCCTGTCAAGAAGGCCTGGTAAGGAATCAAACTACCAACCTCTCACTCCGCAGGCAGATATCTAAACCACTGAACTATCCAGAGACTGACGAGATAAGCCTTGAAGTCCCTTCCACCTCTATAATTATATAAGTCTATGATTCTTTGGCCTTCCAGAAATATTATGTTCCCTTTTATCTTCCACAAGCATCTGGGAATTTAGCTAAGTGCTGCACCATGGGAAGGAAGATTTGGCATAAAACAACAGAGGAGGGAGAAAAGAGAGCCATAATAAATTGTTGGAACCCTACGTTCGTTGTTACTCTTGTTGTCAATTAACAGTTGCTGTGCATCTTAATTTTCTCAAACAGAAATCAAACAATGATAAGGAAATTATAAGGTTCTTTTTGAAGACATGATTCCACATGTAGTTTTGGTATAGCTCATTGAAACACAAAATCACTGGCTCAGGTATGTAACCAAATAAATGGGTCTTATGTTGCCACAAATGTGCAGAGGAAATTGCAATACAGTACAGTACAGTATTTGTATTTGCTAGGAAGGAGAGAATAACAAAGTTTCTTTCTCTTAACAAGTACCTGTTGCTTTTACTTAAATCTGTATTTCTGAAGGAAATGGTATTATCATAGCTGACGATCACTCTCTCCCTTCCACATTTTCCTGAAATAAGAAGACACCAGACAGTATCCTGCTCAACAACTCTGCCTGTGCAAGGGGACTGACATCACTGGCGGTTGCAAATTGCCAATGATTAAAGAGTTCCTAGTTCTAATTTTGGGATGTGTGCAAATACCCCTAGTTGTCTGGAAACTGAAACTGAAAAAAGGAACTCTTTAATTAGCAGCACTCGGTCACTGCTGGTGACATCACTTCTGTTGCACTAGCAGAGCTCCTCTGCGGGCTACCTGCATGATGTCATGTGGGTGGGTGGGAATTCCCATAGGGTTCTTATGAATCTGAATTATTTGAAATCTGGTCTCTCTGTCCAACTCCAGCAATCCAACCAGTGCACCATACAAGAGCGGTACAGAAATCACTATATAAACTATGTGATGGCTGAAACATGTTGGTAGAAAACTTCAAGAAGCATATAGTGCAAATGAGACAATCTAGATTTGGAGAACTGGAACATAGAGACTCTAGTTAGTGCCAAAAAGATAGGTCAATCAGGGCATCCAGCCAGATCTTTTCCAGACTCTTTTACACCTGCTTCATTCCTGTAAATGTCTGTTTACAAGAAACAGAAGTAAGGAAGACACTCTTCCTCTTAATTTGCCATTTTGGAAACAGACACACTCTTTGTCTGAAGAAACTCATTTTCAAGATACTAAGATTTTCATTGTCCAAACATGAGATTTCCTAGTTTTATTTGCAAGGCAACAAAATAGTTGATTACAGCACTTTTTATAAAGACTCATTGAAAATGAATTTATTTTACCACTGCACACAGAGGAGAGCCACTGCCAACTTGATAAACTCCAGCAACCCATAGTTAAAATCTGCTGTGTGTTGCAACATGAAGTCTACACTGTGTGTTTTTTTTCTAAAGCAGAAACAACACCTTTAGCACACACATATAAAATGAGAAACATGAAACAGCTTAACATTTTCCCAGATGTTCCAAATGCTGACTTGTGCTCCTTCAAGATTCCACTCAATAACCATGTTCTCCTCACCATGTTGTTCTTATGCCTGATTTTTACAACTTTTCTAAGTTTTGCAGGCATCATAATAACACCCACCCAGTCAGATTTTGATTAAGGAGACAAAGCATTTTGAATGCTGAATTCATTTTCTGTTTAAGATCACAACAATGTATTATGTAATGACCACACAGATTCCTTTGGGGTGCTGTTGTTGTTGTTGTTGTTGTTGTTGTTTTCTTTTGTAAACCTGGAGACACCATGAAATGCGCCATCCTCACCACCAATCCAAGCACCATTACAGACTCTTTTCATCAACCAAGGTGGACTACGTCCGCTTTTTACACCAACCAAATGTGAGAGGTGCTCAAGAACAAATGTGAGATGGATTAGCTCCATCACAGAAGCCACAGCCATAAGTTTATATGAGCTGAGCAGGACTGCTGAGGGCAGGATACATTAGTACCCCCATATCAGCGGAGAATTGGTTCTGGGCTTCCCCATGAAACCCAAAATCCGCAGATAAGAGCGACCACCCTGTCAGCATTCCCAATAGTGGGCGATATTGGCGATAGTAACTTGCTTTGTGGCACTTATTTGCAACAGCGAATTATTTAATTAAATTTGGCAGCCCACTGTGAATAACTGAATCAGCAGATGCCGAATCAGCGGATACGAGGGTACTACTGAATTTTGAGGTCGCTCATTGATAGGGTCACTATATTCCATTGATGGAATGTTCCAGGGCACTGCTAGCTAAGTAATTGTTATATGAACAATCAAAATTTTGATGTTTAGGATTGTTTGTAAACAGATTTATGTTTTGGGTTAATTTAGGATCACATGTCAAGTGAAACAGAAGTGATCCATCAAACTATGTGAGGTATAAATTACTCACCACATCCTCAGGCAGAGTTTCCCTCTCAAACAGAGGGCACATTAAACCCTGGTATGCATTGTAGGCCTTTAAAAAAGTCAGGATGGACTATTATGCCCCTCCAGTTTTTGACTCACAATGTACAGCAAGCAACAGTCAACGGTAAGAGACTATGGCACTACATTGTTCATACAGAGACATGATTGTGGGGTTGGAGGCTTTAAACACTGTCATCATCAGGAGCCTTGCTGCTGGAGAAAAAGCATCAAATCAACAGCAGGGATCCTCTACTAGTGTTGGGGTTCATGGAAGAAAGGGTTGAGGGGAAAAGTCCTTGTGAGCTCTAGAGCCCCTTGGTTATTTTGGTTTGTTCATAACTGCATAATTCAACAAATAAATGAATAAAGAGCTGGCTGGGTAGTTCAGTGGTTTAGGTACCTGGCTGTGGAGCCAGAGATTGGGAGTTCAATTTCCCCTATTGTGCCTCCCAGCCTGTGTGGCCTTGGCTAAGCTGCACTGTCCCACTGTGTCTGTCTCCGGAGCCAAACCACTGGTGTATTTAGCTCAGTGGTTCTCAACCTCCGATAGCCCAGCTGTCCTTGGACTACATCTCCCAGAAACCCCAGGCAGTACAACTGGTGGTGAAGGCTTCTGGGAACTGCAGTCCAAGAACCCCTGAGTTATCCAAGGTTGGAAATTACTGATCTAGCTCATCACTGTGAGCACCAAATGCCACCCGCTATCCCTACTTCCAGGGTTCTGAGCAGGAATCGTTCCCAGCTCGTCCTAGAAATGCCAGCAATGTACTCTGGAGACTAGGGATGGGCACAAAATGAAAAACAAAATGCTGTTTTGTCATCTCGTGTTGTTACGTAACAAAATGAAAGTAAACGAAACACCACGAGGAAGCAGCATTTCATTACAGACAAAACAAAATGGCGGGGGTTTTTTGTTCAACCATTTTGTTCCGGCTGTAAGCCACTTGGGGGAGGGGGGAAAAGTTTTTTTTAAAAAAGCTCCGGACTTTAAAAAAAACTTTTTTCTCTCCCCCAAGCCCTGCCTACCAGCTGATCAGCACTGGGGTGGGGAAAAATTTCCCCAGCCTAGCGCCGATCAGCTGGCAGGTGGGCCTTGGGGAGGGAAAAAGTTTTTTTTAAAAAGCCCAGGGCCTTTAAAAAAACTTTTCCCCCTCCACCACTTTCCAGCTACCCCCCCCCCCCGAACCATTTCGTTAGTGGTTCATTTTGTATGTTTTTTTTGAAAAAAATCATATGAAACAAAATGAAAACAATGGGGGGACGACGAAAGGAAACGAAACGAAGTGCCTATCCCCACTGGGGACCTTTTGGCTGCCAACTAAGTCCTCTGCCTCTGAGCTAAACTACTCAACTTATGAACCCTAGAGATTCAAGTACAAGGAATCTGCAACATGCTTCATGCCCTGTATGAAATCACAGATGATCCATGCAATTATCAGGAACATTTAAAAGTTAAAAGTTGAACATTACCACAGATAGTGTTGGTGGCGGTGGAGGAGCGGGAGGTGGTGGGACAGGCATGGTCTATGCCTGAGTCTATCTTCTGTCACGGTGAAATCTGTCAAAGAACGCCAAATATAACTTTTTAGACATTCAAGGCCATACCATTCACGGAGAGAAAGGATTTATCTGTTCCATACCATTCAACTCCAGATCATGAAATAACTTTCTTATTGCTACAGTACTCCCCCAGTTATTGTGGGAATTTGGTGCCTGATCCACCCGTGATAAAGGAAAATCCACAAAATGTAGATGCCTTAATAAACTGACCTTGAGCTGCTCCTGCCGGCTGCGTTTCCAAAGAGAGGTTTTTAACCCCCTCCTGACACCTCACCAAACCTTGCTGCCAGGAGCTCAAGGTCTGTTTGCTGAGGTGTCAGGAGGGGGTTAAAAACTTCTCTTTGGAAACAGCAGCGGAGCAGCTCAAGGTCAGTTTGATGAGGTGTTAGGTGTTGGTTAAAAACCTCTCTTTGCAAATGTAGCCGGAAGGAGCAGCCCCAGCTCTGTTTGCTGAGGTGTCAGGAGGGGGTTAAAAAGCTCTCTTTGGAAGCAAAATGCAGATGCCTCAGCAAGGGCTGCTCCTGCCAGCTCCACTTGCAAAGAGAGATTTTTAACTCCCTCCTGACACCTCAGCAGACCTTGCTGCCAGGAGCTCAAGGTTTGTTTGCTGAGGTGTCAGGAGGGAATTAAAAACCGCTCTTTGCAAGCACAGCCGGTAGGAGTAGCCCCAGTTTTTTTTGCTGAGGTGTCAGGTATACCTGGTATAATGAAGTATGGGACATAGTTTTAAATGATAATTTGTCTTGCAGTTTAAAAGTTTTGCAGGGGAAATGAGGAAGGATATTTTTATGATATTTGGGGGAATTTATAGACTATGTATTATTAAAAGGGAAAGGGAAAGAACCGACTTCTAATCCAACACAGTTCTGGAGAAAAGGACTCTAAGAAGGCAGTTAGAAGAAGAGAAGATGAAGAAGAAAAAGAAGCTAAAGGAACAATTGGATGGTCCCAGGGGGATTGAGGGGTGCACAATTATTGTTTGTCTGTCTGTCTGTTTGCTTGTTTGTATTAAAAAAATTTAAACTAATAAAAAACCCTCTCTTTGGAAGCCTGTCTGTCTGTCTGTTTGTTTGCTTGTTTGTATTAAAACATTTTAAACTAATAAAAAACCCTCTCTTTGGAAGCCTGCTTCTCTCAAGAAAAAAAACACATGATATACTGAGAGTGAGACCATAATATATGAACTGCGTTATGGCAGGGGACTACTGTACTGTCACTTCTACTAAGTAGAAATGAAATTATAACTAAAATTAGAACAATCATATAGGAATGCCTTAAGGTAAACAATGGCTTAAGGTGCTGAAACCCATCAAGAATGGGTCGTTAGCTGTGACCTTGGTGGTGAAGGCTCTTTGATTTGCCTGGGTACTCTGGAAAGTACAGCCATAAGTAGCAGATAGACTATACCTCTGTTGAGGGAGGGATTTTTCAATGAGCCTCGTGGCACAGTGGTTCCCTTACCGTACATCCTACTTTGAAAGAGCCTTTGTCCTTCAAATGGAGGTGTACTGTGGCTGAGCGGTTACCCCTCCTATGTGGGCCATTCTTCTGTTTAATGGCTGGATGTAGAGGTCTGAACACTCTTCACTGCATTGGACTGCAATCCCAGGTAGCCAGCTCTGGGTTTGAAATAAACAATGTGGTGTTTCATCCTCAGCCTTCCGTCGGGTCTGGGTTCAAGGTTGGTCCACAAAATAGAAACTAAACAGTAAACAGAAGAATGGCCCAACATAGGAGGGGTAACCTCAGCATTTCTTTCTAGGAAAATCCCTCCCTCAACAGAGGTGGTGGGGGCATAGCATCTGCTATGTGTAGCCTGCATAAATAAATTGTAAACCATCCAGAGAATGTTTTAAAGACTATGAGATGGTATATAAGCAGAACACTTTGCTTTTTTGCTTTTGCTTTGAGTGGTACAACATCACTAAGAGAGGAATAGTGTTTTTTTAAATGAACATTGCAATCCTCATATAATCTTGGGTTTAGGCAAGATTATTGAAACATACCCATTATCTGATTTTAAATAGCTGAATGAAATATAGTGAAACCCAGTGTTTTGGCTCTTGTGGGGGTAAAGCTGCCCTCTCCCTTCATAAAGTTCCTTGGAAGAAGGATCAGATAAAAACATGAATGAAATGAGCTAAATGAGATGCTTAAAAAAAGAGGAAAACATGGGACAAGCACTATAGCCTTTGTTTTAAGGTGTCTACCAATCAGTGCTTCTAATAATATGATGGTCTAACCCTCGGAGCTGACACACAAGCAGCTGCCCAGATTCAAAAGACGCACTGGCATGCCATCAAATGCATCAAAACATGGCATGAGCTGGCCCGTTTCCATTTCTCAGCGAAGACATGTGCCGGTCAAGATTCCCAAAGCAGGTTCCAACCCGAGAACGGAAACAACATTAACAGGCAGATTTGTTTGGGTATTCCCACTCTAGAAGGCAAATGGAACTTGTGATGTGCCATCCAATTGCTTCCCACGTACAGAGGCCTGGCAGATTAGCGACTTCCAAAAGGTCTGATTGTTAACAATCCTTCCCATACCATTTGATGCTCACATTTTTTTAGAAATGTGCTATACTGTATTTCTTTTTTAAACCAAAAACATAACAGACTCACTTTGATCTTAGTAATGCATTTAAAATATAAATAACCTAAGCCCCTGTTTACAAGGATTAGAGTGCAAAATACCTTATAGAGCTTCTGAGACAAAGAACGTAACATCTATAGGAACCCAACATTTGGAACCATTACTCTACAAACAGCCAATTAACCATACCCAGGTATATTTCTCCATTACAGTATAATAAAAAGTTTGGCCTAGATGTATACACTCACTAAGAATATAATATGGCAACTTCTTATGTCATTATTCAAAGCAGCTACAGAGGTCGTGGCAACCAATTCCTATTGAACCCCAGTTCAACACAATTATACAACAACAACAACAACAACAAAAATCAACTGGTTTCAGTATCTCACAGATCATGGGAGGTTAGGGGGGTTAAGGCTCAAATCCTCTTGCCTCGATATCCTGGCATGAAGCAAACAGCCTAACTTGGAGGCAAATTATTTTACTTTAAGAAATCACCATAGACATTAACTGATGCACACTATAAGTTGAGTGGCCTGAGCATGCCCCTGGTAAAATCTGCAGTGATTCCTTAACTTGGGCAGTTTGTCTCCAGAAATTGTGCCAGAGGATTTTGTACTAAATAATTCAAGATCCTGCTGAGTCAGAGACATCAACCACTCACCCATACTGCCCAAGCGTTCCTTATGTGGGTAAATTCCAGGAGGGCCAGCTTGCTGATGGCTGGAGGTAATCTTTTCACCTCATATTTACCAACTGCATTCCATCATTCCATCATTCTGAAAATCCAGCAGGGTTCTCTTTAAGGCATGAGCATGCACAACTCTGTCCCACTCCATCATGCAGGTTTCCTCTTCCTCTGAGCACCCACAGCGATAGCTTTTGTACCAATTAGAATGGAACCCATGTGGGGGGTGAGTGGGCACACAAGGAAGAGAGCCCTGCCCAGTGGGCCTGAAAAGAGGGAATGTTGCTGTCTAGTCTTCTAGGGAGTTGCCAAAATACTCAAGGTTGAGTACTTTTTACTCTCACGCTGATCGGGCAGGTTAGGAACACTGAAACATCCAAATACACAAGTATCCGATAGGTGATCAAGGCAAGGCCTGTTGTTAGTACTACAACCCTCTTAATCCTGAAATAACCAAACAACTGTAAAGTTTTATATTTTATTAAAGATGAAAAAGGTCAAAAGAAATAAACTTCCAGATATTTTTAAAAAATCATTTCAAAACTTCCAAAATTAGTCAAAAAACTCAGGACCAAATAAACGCCTAAAATATTGAGGCAAGAACACTTTCAGAAAAGCTCCCACAAGATACAAGAAAGCTAGGTATTCTAAGCTAATGCATTCAAGCAGCCCTTCAGCATAGTTCCAGAGGCAGCATGGCAGCAGGTAAGCATAGCATTCTCCCATTAGAGACTAGGTTAAATTAATCAAGATCTCTTTTAAATATTATAGCCATCATTTCATTTTGTAGGGCCCCTAGGCCCTTTAAGGGGATGCATCAAACAGGCATCCAATCATCCTGAATCTTCTTGAAGAAGATAGTAACTTCTAAAAAGTAACATCTCTTTCCCTCTCCATTCTCTTCAGCTAAAACCAATTTTGCTAATTAACTCTCTGTATTGCAGTTAAATGAACTAGAGGCGGCACACAGAGGGCTTAAATGGGTAGATCATTCGGTACTTAAGATTTACATGATATGTGACCAGACCCTCTGCATTTTTCCAAATGTTTACAGGAAGCTCCGGGGAAAGAAAGTTTTAAGTCCCCTCCTTTCTCAATCAAAATCCCCTGTTCTCCTCTGATTATTTTTTTCTCCATTTGGAGCAAGTGAACACTTACTGGTCTAGTAACTTGTTCTAAGTGTTTTCTTCTAGGGAAATGGCATGGCATGACCTACCACCATCACTTGAAGTCCTGATTCTTGATCAGATTATATTGGTAGCTTTCCCTACCCCACAAGCTGCTGAGGTTGTGCACCACTACCACACCACCCTGCTCAGCACATTTGGCTTGCATTTGACATCTTAATCCAAATTGGGAGGTGAATTCCTGTGTGATATTTCTTTACGAAGTTTTTGTAGACATTAAAAGTATTGGAACTGAAATACAGTGGACTCTCCTATAACAAATGGTTTGTATAACATAAAATCTGTACAACATAAAAAATTCCAGAGATAGGGGAAATTTGCTTAACAGAACCACCTATGGGGCAAATCTGTATAACATAAAAATGGTCGCAATTAGGGATTACTCCGTTTTCAATGCATTCCTATGGGAAATTTGTACAAAGGAAAATGTGCTTAACAGAATTTTATTTGGAACTAATTAGTTCCTTTATACAAGGTACCACTGTACTTGATGAGGGGAAATAAACCAAGCTTTTTAATTGTGCTAGAAATATCCTATTCAGAATGAAAATCACGTAAATCAATATACATTTTCTGGATTATTTGGAAAAACAGGCCAACCAGAAATAATATGCAGCAATCTTATATCCTCTTCCTTTGGAGCGTAGCTCATTGAACTCAAATGGGAACTCGGGATTTTGGAGTAAAAAGAATGCATGCCGCTCAGTAAATCCATGCCCTGCCCTGCCCTTCTCTCTTCAGACAATGCAGACAATGCCTATCACCGGGGTTAGGGACCCACCCAACCCATGATCATTGAAAATCTGCAATATGCGGATGCAGGTCAGGGGGGGCACAATTTTAAACATTGCGTGCCGCTTCCCAGCATCCCGGGGGAATGCAGGCGAGTGGCGCGTGATCTTTAAAAAGGACTCTCAGCCGCGGAGCCAATTACTTGGCTCCGCAGCTGAAAGACATTTAAACATCGCTCGCCCGCACCCCTCTGAGGGTGCTGGCAAGTGGCGCGCAATCTTTAAAAAGGACTCTTGGCCGCGGAGCCAAGTGCTTGGCTCTGCGGCCGAAAGCCCTTTAAACATGCTTGTCCCTCACCAGCACCCTCGGAGGGGTGTGTGCGAGTGTAGCACAATCTTTAAAAAGGAATCTTGGCCGCGGAGCCAAGCGCCTGGCTCCACAACTGAAAGCCCTTTAAACATTGTGCGCCGCTTGCCAGCACCCCGAGGGGGTGGGGAGAAGTGGTCACGATACGTCCATGGAGGCAAGCCCCAGGCTCCAGCTGATTGGCGCTGGTGTGGGGGAGAAGAACCTTTTGTTTCCCCACCCCAGTGCCAATCAACTGGAGCCCAGGGCTTGGGGAAAGGGGGAAGGTTTAAAAAGCCCCCAAACCTTCCCCCCTCCCTTAAGCCCTTTCGGGGTACTGGGGTACCACGATATAGCGGGACCACAGTATATGAACCATGAAAGCGTGGGGGACCACTGTACCTATAACATGTTCACTCAGAAGTGTATCGATCTTTCAGAGTTAAAAGAGGCTCACTCCTAGTTAAGGAAAAGCCTCCTATTTATTTCAGCCAGCCTCCCTGCCTCAACCCATTCTGTCCCTTCTCCTAATATAAAATTAACAGAGCAGGCACATGCCTTGTCCACAGTAGACTTTTGAGAAGGGCTGGGCTTGTACAAACTGAAATACTAAAGAACGGTTTTATCTCATCCCTTGTGAGTTTCCAAGGCTACGTGGGGATACACAAGCACAGATATCCTGAAGCCTAGTCTGAAATGGTTACCCTCAGCGGGTAAGACCGACGCACCACACATGAAAGAGACATGGGTATAGCATATATATATCAGCAAAATTTGCATGTTGAGGCACATTGTGAATGTGCACAACACAATCCGTCCCCCTCCAGGCACCTGTCCATATGATTCCAAAGGGACTACTAGGGCTCAAAGCACCATATGCTTCAATGGAAAAGCAACAGCAGAAGCAACAACAACAAAAACGATTTCACCTCTTTGCAAAGGAAAACTTTGAAGTCTCTAGCACAAACCCCTGCTTTGACATACTGTACTGTATTATAAATATGGCAAAAATAATCTTCACTGAGGTTTCTACTGTGTCTCCATACTTCATGCACATCCATTAAAAAACAAAAACACGAAAACATATTAAAAGGACAAATGTTTGAATTTCTCAATGCAAATCAATTGGAAGGGGGGATATTAAAAATTCCAAATATTTACAATGAATCAGATCCAGATCACCAAATCAGGTCCCAATCTGAATTGGGAACGCTTGAAGACTATGTACAGACTATGGCACTGGATGGCAGCCACAACATATTATAAAGCCAGCTTTGCTTCGATTCCAAATGCTTAAACCAGGGCTTGGGAATTGGAGCTTGAGAAGCAGACAGCTAGAAGGGGAATGGGGTAGGTATATAAAGCATGGTGTGGGTGAAAGAAATAAAATATGCCATGATATCTCTGCTCATTCATAAAGCTGGGTAATGGTAGAAAGGAAAGACTGTGGGGAGATATCCAACTCAATACAACTATGTTTTTATATTCCATTATTTGGAAGGGTGGTACTGGAAATGACTGACTCACTTCCTCCAGTCCCAGCTTAGAGCTGCTGCTTGTTATATTACATTTCCCCCACCCCCAGCTCCTGTCAGAAGGCAACCCTCTGTCTTCAGATTTGCTTTTGTAGCTGTGGGATGAGAGGGGCGGGAAGCAATTGCTGGGGGGGGGTTGAGGATAGAAGAACAGACACACATTTTCAGACATTTCCTCCTAATTATACAAGATCATCCATACTTTGTAACATTGTAATGAATATTGGTGACACCCACTGACTATAGCTTTGTTGCTCTGTCGCCATATCCCATGAGTACACACACACACACACACACACACACACACACACACACAGAGGGAGAGAGGGGTAACAGAGGAGCCTTTCATCATGACCCTTACTCCCTCCCTCATTTCATGAGGGCCTCCTCAGAAGACACGCTCAAGATCTGGGGTTCAATCCCATGTAGCCGGCTCATGGTTGACTCAGCCTTCCATCCTTCCGAGGTCGGTGAAATGATTACCCAGCTTGCTGGGCGGGGAGGGGGGAAATGTGTCGCCTGTATTATTAAATTGTAAACCTCCTAGAGAGTACTTGAAGTGCTATGGGGCGGTATATAAGCAGAACACACATACACACACACGCACACACACAGAGAGAGTTAACCTCTCATGTTTTTTCACTGCTTTCTGTCTTTTTCCGTACTTAATGGAGAAAATGCATTCTGGGGAAGAGTTCAGAAGAACTGCACCATGCCTAGGGTTACCAACAAAGGGAGGCCCCCTCCCCGGCAGTTTGACAGCATCCACAGTATAAAGAAATAACACAACCACACACGCACACACAAACCCTTAAGCAAAGCTAAGATAAAGGCAGCTTTATCTTACAACAATCACTTTTTAAAGACAAATAACCACAATGATAAGGGAAAAAATACAATATGAAAATATGTATGCCAGATCATAGTGTTTGAGGTTTTGAATATTCTGGATTTGTACACATCACCAGGATTCTATCAAACCAAGACAGGCACTAACCATCCAGCAACCATTTTATGCCTAAAACAAATCTGCCGCACATGAAGCAAAATTTGTTCAGCTTCCTGTTTAAAATGGTCAACAGGAAAATTAGTTCTCAAAACAAAACCACAACCATCCTGTTTAAGAGTGCATCTTTTCCCACAGCTGCAACGGCTTGTGGTGTTTTGTGTCAGTAGTAGTACAGAACCTCTCCTTGAAGACAAAAAAAAAGCACATCGTGCCCATTTTTATTAGTTCTTTTTACCCAAGCTCAGCTGCTCCTGTTACACCAAGAAAAGGTTTCTTATTTAAAGGCAATAAGCACAAACATAGCTGCGCGGTGACATCTATGACGGATGTATGAATTCATACAAAGACTGAACAACTTGAGGCAGAAAGAGCATTGGAAAGTGATTAGGTTTTGTTTTCTGGAGGTTCATTTTGGAAAGAACCGAGGAGGCAGCATGTAAGTGATGGAGGGGGGTTCTTAGATGATGATCAGGATAGTTATTACATGTACTGCTTGCCCCATCTTTCCCCCATGTGGCATGAGCTCTCCTCATCCTCCTTTTGCCTCACAACAAGTCTGTGAGTAGGTCAAAGCGAGATACAGTACTCCCCTGTTTATTGCAGGAGTAGGTCCTTTGCCAGCTCCGTTTGCAAAGAGATGTTTTTAACCCCCTCCTGACACCTCAGCAGGTTTATGCACAGACTTTTGCAGACAGGCATTCATCACTTCAATACTGTATTTTTCCCCTTGGGTTTGGCACCAGGTCTTTTGTTTAACATGCCTGGGATTTTGACCCAAGGGGTAGTGGATCTGTATGGGTGACAGAATCCAGGATCTATTCTCTGTCCCCCCTCCCTCCAAGATCTATAAAACCTAGAATGCAACTGGCTGAGAAGAACTTGCCCCCCCCCCGTCTGATACAGTTTCCATTCTTGACATTTTAGATGTCAAACCTCAACATTCTTGACCACTGGCCATGTTTTTTGGTTGCTGCAAACTAAATCCAAAACACCTAGAGGGCCAAAAGTTGAGAGCCACTGATGTATTGTATATAATAGTAAATGAATGCCTTCAAGTTGATTTCAACTCATCATCATCACCAAACAACAGAGTTGGAAAGGATACTCTAGACCAGGGGTCCTCAACCTAAGGCCCGGGGGCCGGATGCGGCCCCCCAGGATCCCTAATCCGGCCCCCAGGACCAATTGCAGACACCCCCCCACCTACCCCAGGCTTTGCAAGCAAGCCAGCCTCCGTAGCTGCTTCTATTGCTGAGGTGGGCTATGTTGCTTCCCCCACTCCCTCCACCCACCGCCCAGATGATCCGCATGCTAGCTAGTGGGACAGTTCAAAGTGGGAGGGCCATGGCAAGGTCTCCCGCTCCACCCACCCGCCGCCCAGATGGTCGAGGCACCGGCTGCAGCCAAGCGGGGGGGGGGGGGGACTGTGTTCCGGCCTCCAGTAGTGTCTGGGGGGTAGCAGACCAGCCCGCTGTTTGAAAACTTTGAGGACCCCTACTCTAGACCATTAAGGTCAGCCCTTGGCAAGGAGGCCCAGTGGGGAATCAAGCTTCCAACCTCTGGCTCCACAGTCAGCAACCTAAACCAATGAGCTGTCTGACACGATGACTCTTTCCAGGGCATTCTAGATATTGAGTACAGTGGACCCTCGTATAACAAATGGTTTGTATAACATAAAATCTGTACAACATAAAAAATTCTGGAGATAGGGGAAAGTTGCCTAACAGAATCGTCTATGGGGTGAATCTGTACAACATAAAAATGGTCGCAATTAGAGATTAATCTATTTTCAATGCATTCCTATGGGAAATTTGTATAAAGGAAGATTTGCTTAACATAATTTCATTTGGAACGAATTAATTCCTTTATACTAGGTGCCACTGTACTCAGATGCAGTGCACTGTGCCTTCTTCTGTGGCTCCCTTGAGACTGTACAGATTGCCCAAGGCCACCTAGACTGCTAGCATACCTAACTCACTGAGTTATCCGGCCAACAGTACAATATATTCCCTCCCATAGTGAAAGAACCTGGTTTAACCCTTTGCTTATTTGGGATGGAAACCAATCTCCTTTTTCTGACATCATCCTGCCACAGGCGAGAAGAAGAGCAGCTTATTCAGGCCGATGAAGGTCCTACCTAGAGCCGAGTAGGGTAACATTGCAGGGTGAGTGTCCTCCAGAAGGACTGAGTACACACTTCTACCATTTCCCAGCCAAGCGAGAGTAGGTGGGTTGTAATCCAACATCTGGAGAAGGGCTATGTTTACTCATGTAAATTCTCCCACCTTCAGCAGAGACAGTGTTCTGCTTATAAATTCTACCCACAATTTTGATTACAGTGTGCAGCTACACACATTGCACTTATTGCATTTTCGGAAGGATGGAAGGCCAGTGAATATGGGATTGAACCCAGGTCGTGAGCACAGTTTTTTCCAGATACTCTAGGCCAAAGCATGCCCAGGCATGCCCAAACTTCAACCATTCAAATGTTTTGGACCACAACTCCCACAGTCCTTTGCCACTGGAAATACAGGCTTGGAATTGTGGTCCAAAACATCAGTAGGGCTGAAGTTTGGGCATGGCTGCTCTAGGCGCATTTCAAGAATTATACATCAGCCTCACTCCCAGCTACACACACACACACACACACACACACACACACACACACACACACACACACACACACACACACACACACACGAATTTGTGCGGTGCGGGAGCTTTGTTAGGCACTTGACGCCATTAAATACAAAAGTAAAGCCTCACGCCAGAGGTGTGAAATAGAGACAAGTTCACTGACAACTCTTCAGCCAGGGAGCTTGGAAGCCTACCAGAATGGAAGAAGCTGACACAGACTTCCCACAACCAGAGGACACGTTCAGAAAAGGTTCCTTCCCAATAAGTTTCTTTTCTCCCGTAGAGGCCAACAGGAATGCATATGTGTGGGCCATGCCCGAGTGCATGCATGTCCACGTCTACATACTGTACAATAAAAACAAATTCATAATTTCTGATCTCTCACTGGAAATCAGTATACCAGTATCTCAACATTACCAGCACTGAGGCAGATACCTGTTGTGCTGGCAACGGCGTGAGAGAGATCACCAAGACGACAAGCGTGCTTCTGCTTTTCCAACACTTAATAATTTAAACTTCAAACCTCCCAAACACCTCAATGCTTACGTTATTAAGGCCCTCATAAATCCCCTTGTGGTCAATAGGTTTCTCAAATCTTTATCTTTCAAGATGGCAAAGCGATCAGCACTCACCTAATCAGCCATTCTAAAGCAGCCATTCAAGAGATACTGAAATATAGATGGGACAAGGAAGTCAACAGCAGACAGCTCACTGGGGTAACTAATTTCCCGCATGATTAATCTCTAAGCAGAGAAAGAGGAAGATGGCGAAAGATTAAGCAGAGCCCCATAAGGCTAATACAACCTAGCAGGGAAGAAAATTAAGTCAATTGTTTAAGGGTTGCCATTTTACCACCCACTATTGTTGCTTCTTGATATAAGATGGCGTGCAGAGGCCACTGTGACAGGGAGAAGAAACAGAAACCTACATAACATAAAGGAAATAAGAAGGACAATCCCAATGGGGAAAAAGAACTTACTGTATATACTCGAGTATAAGCCTAGTTTTTCAGCCCTAATTTTGGGCTGAAAAAAGGGGTCCTTGGCTTATATGCGGGACAATACTTTTAGCCACTGAGGCAAGTTTGGGTCAGTGGCTGAAAGTCATTTTAAACATTTTGCACCACTTCTCCTGACCCCCCCCATGTTTAAAATGACTTTTAGCCACCAACTCAAGCACTTGCCTCAGTGGCTAAAAGTCATTTTAAACATCACACACACACCCAGCTCACAAAGGAGGAGTTGCCAGGCCCTGCTGCATTCCCCACCCTAGGCTTATACTTGAGTCAATAAATTTTCCCAGTTTTGGGGGTTTAAATTAGGGGCCCCGGCTTATACTCGGGTCGACTTAATACTTCGAGTATATACGGGTAAGTTGTTTCTCTCTTTTATAAGGGCAGGAGGGGGAATTGTTCATTGTCTCCTTGGCTCCAAAAATGCACATATGACTGTTCAAGAGACGGCCATGGTTCTGTGCCTCCCAAAGAACCACTTGCCATGTTATCTCTCTCTCCTATGTCTAAGGAAATGGATTTTATCCACCAAAGCTCACATTAAAATATAAGTTTTTTAAGGTCCCACAATATTTTTGGCTTTTTAATTTGTTCTTTTAATTTGTTCTTTTCTTTTTGCCTATACTTCTTGCACAAACTAACATGGCTGCCTCTTCTACAACTACAACTTGTTGGAACAGATTAACACACCCTTTGAAAAGGTCAAAGTTCTTTTATTTATTTGCCATTCATTCATTCATTCATTCATTCATTCATTCATTCATTCATTCATTCATTCACTCACTCAGACAACAGTATCCTGAGTATTACAGAACAGAAGAGGAGATGACTCCCTGCTCCAACATGCTTGCTTACAATAAAATCTTGATAAAAGGAAAGAAAAAACGTAGAAGTGGGCATACTGACAGATTTTAAAGTGCTGAAGATACAGTACTGTGGCGCTAGTTCTGAAGTAGCAAATTACGTTTTGAAACACATGAATTTCAATTGGAGCTAAGAGGTACAGGCAGTTGAACATTCCTTAGTTTTATCTAAAATCATCTTGGCTATTGGGCCTGCCATAAACACATACATTAGGAAACACTTTTTTGAAATTGGTTAAGAAGTAAGCATGGAAACTTAGGTAGCTGTCTTATGCCATGGAAGACTTGTGGTTCAACTAAGCCATTATTTCAAGTAGCTGAGCTCCAAGTAAGTAATGCCTTTTCAAATACTCTGGCAGCCCTACACCAACATCCTTGGAAGTGGAGATGCCAGCCCACACATGTAGCCAGAGAGCTCTGGCTCCTCCCAGAAGTATTTTAAGGAGACCTCAAGATCTAGGAAAGACAGGAGTTGAACCCCACTAGCTCCATGGTTACCACACAGATCAAACTGTTGCACCTGAGTTATGGCCATACTGCAACAAGTGCCGCCATCACACCTCTCATTTTAATGTATTTTGCTTTTGTAGATTAAATGCTCCTCTTCAAAAGCATTGAGCTGCAGAAAGTACTGTTAGTAGTTGAATAAAAATGGGGAAATGTAGAGCCCCTCTTATTCAACCTAAATGAAGAAATACTGCACTGACCCACGAGAACCCAGGCTTCAGAAGATAAAATAATAATATAAATATAAAGATGGTGTCTGTGAAGATTCTCAGTCATCCAGGTGAGTTTATCTGGAAGTTGAGACATGGCAACTGGACTTCTTTTTCTTGAGAGATTGAAATGTCTTGCTGCTCATCCAAACAGCTTCGTCAGCTCTTGTCACCCTAGTCTGAAATAGGCTTATAAAATGAACAATGATTGACCATCTTATGAGCCTATTTCAGACCAGGGTGACAAGAGGTCAAAGTGAGCTATAAAATGGAGGATCTGGAAGTTGAGTCATGGCAACTGGACTTCTTTTTCCTCAAGAAAAAAAAGAAAGAAAAAGAAGTCGCAGCAAAACGTTCAGTCTCTCAAGAAAAAGAAGTCCAGTTGCCATGACTCAACTTCCATATAAAGATGGAAACTGATTCCCTAGGAGTGGAAGCAGCTTCCTCTTCCCTAGAGGTCTCCAAACAGAGGATGGACAGCCCTCTAACAGGGATGCTCCAGCTCTGGATGTCCTGCATTGAGCAGGTTGGCTGGACAACTCTATGGCCCCTTCAACTCTATGGTTCCATGAAACGGCACCCTCAGTGAGTCTACAGATGTTTAATGCTCTGCAAAATTGCACTAGCCGGGTTGTTAAAGCCTGAAGCAGCACACACAGCATGCTAGTCAATGGTACAACTACCTACTTACACGCACAATTAAAACTTCAACAGATAGTATGACTAGGGAATAAAGCAAACAGCAGATCCTGTTTTTTATTCCTATGGGGAGCACACTTTACTCTCCTGCAAGAGTGCTATAGCAGGTGAAGCAAAACAGACCAAGCTTCTCCCTAGATATGTTCCAGCTGTGACTTTATACTGGGAACCTCAAATTAAAGAACAGGTTACTATTTCCCATGCAAAATGGGGTTAAATTTTAAAGGGAAAACCTATGGCCTTGGGCTCCCATATCACTGACATATAGCCTCAGTTCGCTCTTCTGTTAACCTTCATACAAATAAGAGCTCTGCAACCAATATTGCATGCAAAATGACACTTCTGGGTATTCTAGAATTGATTCTTATAGAGCCCAACATTGGTTAACACACCAGCATCTGCATCTGAACAAGGGGGGTTTGAACGGTTCTCCTAGATCAGTGGTGGTGAACCTTCGGTTCTCCAGATGTTTTGGACCATAGCTCCCAGAATTCCAAACCTCTATTGCCAATGACAAAGGGCTGTGAGAGTTGTGGTCCAAAGCATCTGGAGTGCCGAACGTTCGCCATCACTGTCCTAGATGATCTCTACCTCAGATAATTGAATTGGTAACAGAGGTAATGTTGGCGTCCCCTCAGCTTATTGTTCTGGGGGACATTAACATCCATGCTGAGGCAGCTCTGTCAGGGGGTGTCCAAAGACTTCATGACCTCCATGTCAACAATGGGTCTGGCCCAAATGGTGTCTGCCCCTACCCATCCTGCAGGCCACACCTTAGACCAGGGGTGCCCAAGCTTTTTGTAAGGAGGGCCAGATTTGATGGCTGAGAATGTGTCAGGGGCCGGTTGCTCCCTGACCCTGCCACCCCACTGCAAGCCCCACCCACTGACCCCTTGCAACCCCACCCGCAGGAAGGAAGGCGGGGACCAATGGAGGGAGGGAGGGAGGTGGAAACCAAGAGAGGAAGGAAGGGAGGTGGGGAACAAGGGAGGGAGGGAGGTGGGGAACAAGGGAGGGAGGAAGGAAGGAGGGAGGAAGGAAGGTGGGGACCCAAGGAAGCACAGGGAGCCGTGGCCACAGGTCACCCCTTGGAAGAGGCGATCTGTGCAACCTTGCACCCCCCCAAGCTCTCCAGCGGTGGTGACAGCTCGCCCGCCATCCCACCCCAAAGCTCCTTGGCGGTGGCAGAGGCCCGCTGGCCTGCACACCCCCACACATTCCCCTGTGGTGCCGGTGGCGGCAGACTGCCTGTCTGCCCAAGCTTCCCAGCAGTGTCAGTGTTGGCAGAAGATTTTTTTTAATAAAAAAAATGGGGTGAAGGAGGGGGAGGGAGTGGCGGGCCAGCCAGCTGCGGGCCACTCAGAATGGCCTGACGGGCCAGATTTGGCCCCCCGGGCCGGACTTTGGGCAGGCCTGCCTTAGACCTGTTCTTCTGCCCCGCTATGGATATTAGGAATCTCGGGGTAAAGGAACTCTCTGTAGTCCCATTGTCATGGACAGACCAGTGCTAATGCATTAATTATAACATGTTGTTTCCAAACTCTGTCAGATTGTTCTCCTGCTTCCCAGGCATGTGGCTCCAATTTTAATTCAAAGGGAGCTTGGGAGGGGGGGGAAATATGAGCATCAGAAGTCACAAGTATAGAAAAACACTGGCATAGAAATAGTTGAATACAATCATTAAATTTTTTTTACTTGTTTCCTATATAGCTTCAACACCTGCTAAAAACCACAAGGACAGAATGAAAAAGCCACTCCTCTAAAAATTTTATATTTTTATTCCAAGTGTCAGTTAAACTGCCAAGTCTAACAATGTGGGTGTGCAATGTTGCCAGTTGGGATAAATATTTTGCCTGTAGGAAGAAAGGGAGAAGTTGTCTGAAGCTTGTCTCAGACTTTTGTTAACTATTACATTTCCATCACCAATACTGTACATTGGAAAGCTGAATTTTTCCAAAGATTTTGCAAGGAAAGCACCTCACCATAATAAAACTGGAATCCTGATTCCTTTATAAGATTTGTGCTCATTTGTCTATGCTAGCTTATACATTGGCTGAAATCCTATTACTTACCCTAGTAAATTACACTGGAGTAGGTCCACTGGATGACCAGGATTTGGTGAGTCAACAGCTCTGGAAGTTCCATTTATTCAACACAGCCTACTCTAGTTGCTTCTTACTCTAGCACAGTGGTTCTCAACCCAGATGTTCCTGGACTGCAACTCCCAGAAGCCTCTACCACTCGCTGTGCTGGAAGGGGTTTCTGGGAGTTGCAGTCCAGAAATATCTGGGGACCCACAGGTTGAGAACCACTGCTCTAGAACAACTTGAGCAGGCCCATTTGGATCAATGGGACTTCTGGAGCTGTTGACTCAGCAAATCCTCACTGCCCTTTGCAACTTACTATACAGTACTAAGCACCAGGATTTCAAGCTGTTGCATTTCAGATTCTTAGTCTGGATCAAAAATTGAGAATAAAACCTTTTTGACAATTTCTGTTCTGTATATAGTGATATCTTGCATAAAGGGATTAATTTGTTCCAAATGAAATTATGTTAAGCAAATCTTCCTTTATACAAATTTCCCATATGAATGCATTGAAAACAGAGTAATCTCTAATCGTGACCATTTTTATGTTGTACGGATTCGCTCCATAGGCGATTGTGAGGGTTCACTCTTTGCCCAGGCGTCCCGCCCTTCCAACTTCAAAGAAGGCATATCTACTACAACAGAGGTTCTTTTCCTTACAACAGTTTCAACATCTTTAACCTCGGTAACAAATGGGTTATTCCTAAAGTCATAGTTGAGAGTTCTTATAGAGAAATCAAGTCCTCCACCTCCACCTGGGGAGAGTGGGCTCTACCACTGGTCCCCTCCTCCTTCTCGGAGAGACGTGGTTCCCCCACCTGTACCCCAACCTCGGAGGTGGTTTTGGGTCCAAGGCGTCTCTGCTGGTGGGAACGAAAGGGATAGTCTTCTCTCTGGGTCAAGTCCATCGAGACGTTCAGCTTCCCAGCCTTCCCCTCTGCTCGAATCTTGGCCAGCCATTGCTCCGATGCCAACTGCTATCTTATCTCCTTCCTCTTCCGATTGTACTCTCAAGCTTCCCTCTCTCCCCAATACGAACAACCTTGCTTGTGAACTCGGTGTTTATAACTTTCAGCCTCCTTTTTAGGCATCATCATCCTTTCCCACTTTCCAGTCCATGGATCCTCCATCCATACCCACTCCCAATCTGGGGGAAGATCACGTGGTTTCCCCTTTTTACAGTCTCCAAACCCCACCTCCACCACTTCTGATTGGTAGGGCCTTCCTGCCGTTTCCTCAGCCCCTTTCTCTGCCCTAATAGGGTTTTTGCCCCCCCTTCTCCTCTAATTTTTGTAAACAAAAATTTACAGAGTCATTAAACCGTTTCCACAACATCGTTTTCTCCCCAGCCTCCAGGGTGGAGGTAGCTCTGGCTTTCTCCCTTCTCTTCTGCTTTTCCAGCCACTCGTCCCTCTCCGCTTCACGGGGTGCAGGGGTCACTCTCCCTCCTTCAGAGGAATTCCCCTCACAGCGATTATGTTAAGCAAATTTCCCCAATCTCCGGAATTTTTTATGATGTACAGATTTTATGTTATACAAACTGTTTGTTATACGAGGGTCCACTGTATATCTAATTCAGTGGAATAGTCAAGAATTACTCAACTGTGGTTTTGAAAAAACTATTTTGTAATAGTTTATAGGGGCACCCTATGAAACTTTCACTTCAACAACACTACAAAGGAAATATGCTTTCCCTAGCTAGATCATACAAGCAGGCCAGCAGGCAAAAAATGAAAGCTAACGTGTGAGCCAAGGATTTTAAATGTTTTTCTCTTGTCCAAGATCATGCCTTAGCTTTTATGTGAAATGAAATAGCAAAGAATGTTGGAATGTGCATGCCGGCAATTGAAACTATCCCACACAGATATAATCATGTAGAAATACAAAATAAATTAATAGTATCTGATCAAAAAAAAAACAAAAACAAAAAAAACCCAACAACTTGTTCCTTGATACATTTTCATCATCTGAACTGCAGTTACCTTGGATGGGAAATCTAATGTGTGCCCTTCATTTCTTCAGAGCTTCTGCTCATACTCGGTCTGACAGCTTGGGCAAGAGCCGGGGATGGGGTGCGGAGTGACGACCAGCCCCCCTGGGATGCTTCTATTGCACGAATAAAAGCCTCTGCTGCTCAACAACAATTAAAAGTGTAAACAAATTTATTAAAGTGAAAAAATATATATATGAAAGGAAAGAGGCATGCCCAGGAGCCACTCTCTACTTGGATGTAAACAGCAATTTGTAAGTGCTCATGGGGAGACTCCAAAATAATAGAAACCACACCCTGAAGCTTTTAATTGAAAATATATATATTTCAGAACTGCAGAACCAGAAGGATCACCAAATCCTGCCCCTATCAGGGAGGCACAGTAGGAAATCAAATTCCCAGCCACTGGCCCTGCTGCTAGATGCCTAAACCACTGAACAGCAGCACACACTGAAGAGTAGAGCTAACAAAAATAGTGTACACTTAATGCCTCCATGAATACACCACACAAATATTATCTGGTTCTAGGGCTCCAAATTAGCTTTGTCCAGCCACTCCTGTATAAAGGCAGAGGATGCCTTTCACTTACAATAGCAGTGTGGGAGAGAACACTCTCAGGATGCTGATAGGAAGTATATTAAAAGTTTATTAAAATAGCCCTTATTAAAATAGCCCAACGCGTTTCGGCCCAAATGGCCTTCTTCAGGGACTTTTTCACTATAAAAAGGTGAAGACATAGAGTCAGAGAATTTTACATATGAACAACAAACAGAAGCACTAATAATCAAATGCATGATAAACACTTAAAATGCTGAAACAGTAAGTTTTGTAGGGATACTGTGGATGCTCCTGTCCTTTCACCTTGCCTTTCACTTACACCAGGCATGACCAAACTTGGGCCCTCCTGATGTTTTGGACCACAGCTCCCAGAATTCCAAGCCTGTATTCCCAATGGCAAAAGACTGTGGGAGTTGTGGTCCAAAACATCAGGAGGGCCGAAGTTTGGACATGCCTGACTTACACAGACGCTCCAGGCATCTGGCTCGAATCCTACAGATAACCGGATCATGGCATTAAAAACCAGGGATGGACCAATTTGTTTCCAGCTGGAATCTCTCTTACACCAATGTTTCACACATAATCCCTGTGCCGCCTGCTTCCCTATTCAGCTGCCGTTCTTGAAATGCAGCTCGAAAAGTTTAAACCCAGGAGTGGGTGTCGAGGCAAGGCAGCCAGAAAGAGCAGGCACAGCCAACAGGAAAAACTTACTCACGAGCCAATGCTATGGATAAAAAGCTTTTCAGAAGAGGCAACTGGGAAAAGCATGTTATTAATCACATATGAACGTTGATAATGATTGCAAGGGAATCTAAGATGTGTGCCCTACTGAAAGAGAACAGAGACTGAATTACCACTAGAGCAGTTTGTTATCGCACAGTATGTGTGAACTGATTTGCTGTAATTTCAGGATTCTCAGCAACAGGAAAGACTAATGCTCACAATGTACATGTCGCTGTCAGTAATTTCTGAGTATAACTGCTCTGCATGCCTGCTGACTACAACCAAACACCTCAACCACACGTAACTCTGATGAAACGGGCTTTACAGATCATGAAAGCTCGTGCTGTAACAATCCTGTTAGTCTTTATGGTGCTACAGAAGCCTTTGCTGTTAACAGTTCTCATGATAATCTGGATGTTTGTATCAACCACAGAACATATAGGAACACTGCTAACACTTTTTTAAAAAACAGTATATATTTCAAATTTGTCCAAAATCTTGTTTTCAGGTGGTGTACAATCAATTTAATTACCTTAAGACAATGGAAAACACTGCAACGTTTAACAACCCTGTTAAAATGCAAACATTAAAAGCTTAAAATGGTTATCAGTAGGTTGTATAAAAAGGGCTGTGTCAGCTCTAGTCACACCTCTGAGCCTTGAGCACTCCACAACCAGGATATTACAGCTGAGAAAAACATTTCTTCAGTCTCTGTGTGGTGTAGCAACTAGTACAAAGAAGGGGATACAGAGGAACCCACCTCCCATTAACACAGTGCTTCTCAACCTTCCTAATGCTGTGACACTTTAATACAGTTTCTCATGTTGTGGTGACCCCTTGGCCTGCTTGGAAGAGTCCACAAGCCCCCTTTGGCAGGCCGCTATGCCGCAGGTGCCATAAAGAACCTCCCTCTACAAGCACCTTCAGCCAGTCGCAGCCGGTGCCACTGACTGACATCCCTTCCAACCTATCAAGCTGTAACTCACTCTTTCCCCCCATTCCTCCTCCTCCTCCTCCTCCTCCAGACACAAGCCGTTTGTGCCTTCACTAGCTTATGGCAACCCCTGTGAAATGGTCGCTCAACCCCCAAAGGGGTCCCGATCCCCAGGTTGGGAACCACTGCACTAGCAGATCCTAGGACCAGGCAGGTATATACTGTATATAGCAGCAATGGTGAATCTTTTAGAGACTGAGTGCCCAAACTGTGATTCAAAACCCACTAATATTTTTTTTGCAAAGTGCCAATACAGCAATTTAACCTGAATACAGGTGGCTCTGAAGGGAAGATGTTGTGCCCACAGAAAGGGCTCCGAGTGCCACCTTTGGCACCCATGCCATAGGTTCGCCAACACTGGTATATAGTGTAATAATGACAGATCCTCTCTTTAAAATCTAGGTCTCAAACTCCTGGCAGAAGATTAGCTGCTCTTTGTTGTACCTCCATATCATCTTGAAGGGCGATCCTAAGAAGAGCACATTCACATTGTAGAAGTCCACGCAAGCAGTTACCTGTTGATTGCTGCACATCTACACTCTATATAACAATGCTGCTGCCTGGACAGTCAACTAGAGCTGGCTTCAGGCACTATGGCCACCAAGTTCACTCAGGCATGCAGTGAAAGAGCTAGATCTAGAAAACTACTTGCAAGCTACGTAAGCAGCTCCTTCAGGGATAGGATGTCCAGAATTCAGGGACTCCCAGTCCTATCCCTGGGTAGAAAACCACCAAGCTTAATTAGGGGAACTGGGAGCCCTCAAACAGACAGAGCGCCTCTCCTCACCTCCATGCTGTTCCCGTGCCGCTTCATGGTGTCCACAGAAGAGCGCCCCTCTACACTGTGACACTCTGAGTTGCGAGGGTTCCCTGCAATTCTGGCGTGCGAGGAATGAGTTCCAACAGAGCCTCCTCCTCCACTGGAACTGGGTCCCCATTGCACTTTTGTGAGTCCCAGGGAATCCTTGGGGCTCACATGGTGCAGCAGGGCATTTGAGTGCTGTGAGAATGGCGTGGAGCTGAGGGGGCTGCTCCTGCTAGTAATTCGGCCAGGGTGGGGGTCCAGTCAAACTTTGGGACTGGGACTCTTTTATTACTGAAAATGCCATCCCTAGATGGAAAATGTCATACACAGAATTTTTGCACACAACCACCTCTGAAATATTTTTTAAAAGAAAAAGAATAATTCAGTACATTATTATTGTTGTGTATTTTTTTCTTCCTTGTTGTTTTATTATTATAATTTTTATTTTTATTTATCATTATTATTATTTTGGATTTGTTATGTCTTTTATGTGAACTGCCCACAGTTCCCTTTGGGAAATCGGCACGGTATACAAATAAATAAATAAATAAATAAATAAATAAATAAATAAATAAATAAATAAATAAATAATATCACCACCACCCATTAGTTTCGCTTTCTCTTCCACTCAGCCTGAATGGTTTCTCTGTTCCATGTCCATAGAACTGAGTACTGTACAGTATTTTTTTTTCTTGCTCTTCTCATAGACTCTCTTCATTTTCATCTGGGAAATAACCCCCCACCTACCTCTATGTCCCTTCCTTCTTCCAAACAACTTGTTTTTAAAAAAGACAAGCACCGTTTCTGCATAGCCCTCTTCCTGTTTCTTCCTTTTCGCCTCTGCCACAATACCCTACACCCCCCCCACACACACACTTCCTCTTAGTATAACTTATCGGTTTGTCTCACCAGGCAACATTATTTTTAAAAATAAGCTGCTTGTGCAACTAGTTTTGTCTTCAAATGAGTTCTGAATGCTCAAATGAAGTCCTCGACAAATATTTTCTGTTTCTATGCTTCATACAGGACCCTTTCCTCCACCCCCAAAAAAGAATTACAGTAGCCGTCTAAAACAATGTGAACAAAATGGTGGCCAAGGAGAGAGTTGGTCAGTCACTTAAAATCAATGTCAGATTCAGACCCTTCTTGTTTTGGCCCCTACCACATCACAGTGCTATAGAGCGACAGGGGGGGAAACCCACGTGATATGAACCTTCTTCCATTCAAGACTGTTTATGTTTGCTCATAAATATATACTGTAAATTTCAGTTCCAATAAAGGGTCACCTCCAAGTCTACTTTTGCCAACACTGTCTAACCTTTCCCAAATCTGACCCAAGAAATTCTGCTGCCTGACCTAAGGACAAGATGGTGCCTTCATGTACAGAAGCTGACTGGATTACCATTTGAATCTTCATTCCACACAGTGCTACACAGCTCTGTCCTCTAAGAGAATGAAATGGCCTGAGGTCTCAGAGGAAATGCTAAAGGATTGTGACAGCTGTCTCCCTTGCAGTGCTTGCATCACTCTGCCTAACAGCAGGGCCAGCACACGAAGTTGGACCACAATCCTTTTTGCTGTTTTGTTCATTCTTCTGCCAGTCCACTGAGGCCACAGTGGCTTGTTTTGGCTGAGTCCCTTTAGCGACCTTGTCCTTTGGCCAGCCTACATAAGCCTGCATGTTTCTCCTCCAAATAGCATGCAACCAGTTATACAACCTGCACTACACACAGTTGTAACACCTTCATTCCAAGGCTCCACCCTATAGAATACCGGGATATGTAGTTTCATGAAGGACCCAAGACTTTTCTGTCACGGCCTCCCCTGAACTACAGCAGAGGTTTCTAAGTTCCTCATCCCAGCTGTACGTTCCAGAATTCGTGGCTGCTATCCCACGACTGCTAAAAACCGCTTCAAACTGCTTGAAGATGTGGTTAATAAAATTGTGTCCCCATGACCAGTGGACTTTAAAAGGGGGGGGGGATGTGACCACACCCACTTAAGCACGACCCAGCAAATTTTTACAAGTACCTGATCTCGAGGTGGTACAAAGCTTGTTTCAGTTCCGATGCGGATTTTAAACCAGTACTTGAGTCCGTGGGGACTTGGAAAATCCGCATCAAAACCTTTTCATTCTGCTGTGTTGCAGTTCCTGCTCGTGGGGACACAAAAGATGTGGATCAAACTCCGAACTGGTGCAGTGTAGAAATACAGTACTTGTTTTGGGGCTTCTCCAGAGTTCTGCCCCCTATAAAGCCTGGGTCCAAGCTACCTAAGGATCCTTATCTCCCTATAAGCTGCCACCATTTTAAGACCTTAGAACAGGCATGTCCAAACTTCAGCCCTCCAGATGTTTTGGACCACAACTCCCAGAATTCCAAGCCTGTATTTCTAATGGCAAAGGACTGTGGGAGTTGTTGTCCAAAACATCTGGAGGGCCGAAGTTTGGACAAGCCTGCCTTAGAAGGAGGCCCGTCTCTTGGTTCCACAGCCCTGGGGCAGACATGAGAGAGGCCTGTTTGGTGGCTCCTCTCAGACTTGGGACTCCCGTCCACAGGTGACCAGGTTGGCCCCTTTCCGCTTGTATTTCTGCTGGCAGGCAGAGATCATTCTTTTCAGGCGGGCTTTAAGTCCAAGCTGCTGAGAAAGGGATTTTAATGGGGGGGGGATTGTACCCTTTATCTTTTAAATGTGGTTTCGGATAGTTTTAAATGAGTTTCATCCTCTACTTTAGAACAACGTATATTATTCATTGCTTTTTAATATTAAATCTATTGCATTGTTAACAATTCTACAACTTTTTTTGAAAACTGCTTTTAAGCCGCTTTGAGCCCCTCTATTGGGAGAAAGGCTAAATTTTTATTTTGCCTTTTTCCCCCTCCTTTGACTTTTGCTCCTTTGCATATTTTTCATCCTGCCTACTCTGCGCCCTTGATTCAGCTGCATTGCCTCTAAGGTAAAACCCCCTTCGACTCTTGAAGAGCCATGTGATTGCTACTAAATCCTGGGAGAGGTTTAAATTCCAGCCCAAACAACACTTTTCAGTATCCTCATAGGACCTGTTTTAACAATTTTGTTCTCAGAGAACTTGGGGGGTATTTGCGAGCATTCCATACCGCTGTATCAACTCATCCAACCAATCTCACAGATTTCACAAGCACATACAGCATGCAACAGAGATGCTTTTGTCTTCTTTCATCACAAAAAGAGCATTTATATAACTAAGAGCATTTCAATTAATCGACTCATATTACTCATATAATTCTCTAGGGGACATTGCAAGTTTTTTTACAGCCGGAAATGCTGGTTATTCATTGGGTTACATACAGTGTAACTCAAAGACTGTTTGTGTTTTTCTCCTTGTTGGTGGTCCTACAAAAATGAGAGGTTTGGGGTAATAAGCACTACCCAAACTTTTATGACAAAAATCATCACATTATAAAACAAACATTCTAAACCCAAATGTTTGCATGTTTGGGACAGACCTTGATATGTCTGTGACACAGACACTGTGGATAAAAATTAATGGTAGACTCAGTGTGGATCATACAGCTATGTGTGACCTTTTCCTGTTTTACAACCCCAATCTGGATTAAGTGTTGGCGATTTAAACTTACCCTTTCTCTCTCTAGGGATTTAAAATTCCCCATCTGTTTTTAATTTAACTGCCCTCCATGTAGGGGGTTAAAATGGCCTTGTCAATGCAAATTTAAGTCCCCTCTCTCTTCTTTTTAATCTCCTTGGTTAAAATTTCAAAATAAAAAGCACTGTGGTGGGGATGGGGGGGACAGATGTAAACCTTTCCCATTTATGCTAGGTCCCAGTCTGGATCAGATCTGCATAAATTTACACTGGAGTAGAACATATCAGACACAGCTGCATACTAGGTGTCAAATATAGTACTGAGTCAGACTCAAATCTAGTTCTGAAAGCACTTAGTGCCCTTGAGTCTGTTCCCTAGTCTTGATTTATTGGGAGTTCACATTTAGGCCTCAGGTTTCTTCAAGCTGGTCACAGGTGGCATCCAATGTTTAAACTTGTTCCTCTTGTGCTGCTTCCAGTCTGAAACCGAGCTGCATGTGATTACTCTAGAGTAGCAAATGTCACCTGCAGCTGCACAATGCCAACATGCCATTTGCTCACAGAGTCCAGAGTCCAAATAGCCCTTAAACTGGTTCTGTGACTCTCCTATAAACAACTGTCCTATAAACAAGTTTTCCCTCAAACAAGACACCCCCTGGCCACCTCACGACAGCATAGCAAATGGAAACTGAAGCTGCTCAGAGTTTAGCCAACAGGTTGCGTTATCCTGCCTGGCATGGAAGGAGGTGTCAGACTTATCTGTTAAAAACTGAGGTGTGTGTGAGTTTAGATCTCCCTCATATTAGACAAAGGAGCTAGAGCTAGCAATTTGGAACCAAGCTACCACACCTTGGACAAGAGAAGGCTGAGAGAGACAAAACAAGAGGAGGAGGAGAAGAGAAGAAGAAGAAGAAGAGAGGGAGATTATACAATCTTCTATTTCAGAACAAGGGTTGAGCGTAATGCACTGGGCTGCCCAGTCCCACGGACTATATGTAGCAATGGTTATTTCCTACCCACCTGGTTTGGCATTACAGCCATGCAGCCAGTGCTGCAGTGCTTTATGTTTAGCCAAGACATAAATCCCGTTGAATTAAAGGAGGCTTCCTTACAATAAGGGGGCATAAAATCACTGCCATATAACACAATTCTATGCATGTTTACTCAGAAGCCCTGTTTTACTCCTAAGGGAGCTTTACTCCACAGACGATGATACAAGTGTAGGCTCAAGGAGCGACATTTACATTAGGCAATCATTATAAAGTTCAGGTGACTTTTTATTGTCTCTTTAGTCTAGACCAAGAATAACTTTTGTTGAACATGTGGCCAGGATACAACCCCCCCTCCCCCCAATACATACCAATCAATCTGAATGGCAATCCCTCTCATTTCACAGGAAATATCTCAAGATAATATGTATCTGAAAAGCTACAGACATTCTGTTTGGATGAACGTAAGCTCGGAAGCCTTATGCAGCTCTTTCAAAAGTCTTATGCCACCCATCTGAATCTACCCCCCCCCCATGACAACCCTAAAACATACATAATGTCCCTCGGGAAAAATACAAAGAGTTACAGCAAGAACACAGACCTGCAATGTCTTCAGTGGCAGAAGATCTCTCCCTTCTGAAGTTCACTTCAGCTTTCCGCTTGTTTCCGGCAAAAGCACCCTCTGACACCACAGTTCCGCACAGCACCTTGTTTAAGCGGGGGGGGGGGGGGGGGGGGCAAATTCAAAAGTCTTGCTTCATCTATATTGCTTTTCATGGAGAAGACTGATACGCTAGATTCGTAAGCATCTCAGTATTCTATTTTACTTTTAGCAAAATGCCACCTGCTGCTACATTTGGTTTAGTCCCACTGGGGTTCAAAAATGCTGAGAGGTAAATACAAGGAGGCAAGTAGAAGTCTATAGGAACGCATCTTAGGCCAGTTCATGTCCCTAATAAAGCTTCGCCTGTGTGTGTGTGTGTGTGTGTGATTGAAACCTTTTGATGCCACCCTGCTGACTCATACAATGCGTGCTGGCGCTTCAGCCAGCCCTGGGCCACTGGGGCAGAACTATAGAAAAGTGAATAAGCATGAACATAAAACATATTCCTTCCTCCTATTAACTCCATCCTCTTTCCAAAATGTTTATTTATTTTCCTCACAAATTATTTATTTTCCTCTCAAATTAACTCGGCTACAAGGCTTCTACACTGCAGGAATACAACCATCACACCACCGTATTATGGATCTGGCAGCAGCTGCGGTACCACAGGAAGGCCTGAAAACCACAGGAAGTTTTGAAAGAGGCCAATGCAATAGGAAGCATCAGCAAAATGTTCATAAATAAGGCTCACTTCTCCCAGAAGAGAGGCACAGCTCCAGCCTGTAGAAGGGAGAGAATAAGCTGAGGTAAAGTTCAGTTTGACACACAGAGGGAATGGAGGCAATGTCAATGCAGCAGCAAAGGTGGCGGGGGAAGGCTGTGCTTTCATATTAATTGCAATATGACATGCAATTAGCTCACATTTCTCACTTACCAAGGTCTGGGAAAGACTTAGAGAATCTGTGGAGTCATAGAATCATAGACTTGGAAGAGACCTCAAGGGCCATCTAGTCCAACTCCCTGCCGTGCACGAACCCCATCACAATATTTCCGACATATGGCCATCCAGCCCCTGCTTAAAAACCTCCAAAGAAGGAGACTCCACCACCCTTTGTGGCAGTGGAGTGCATAAACAAGACACACATTTCAAGTTCCCATTCGGTTACAAAAGTCACACTGGGTCACCTTGGCCCAGCCTGTTGTTTTTAGTCTAACCTTATTTCTAAGTTTCTTTCTGTAAATAAACAGAGGGTGAAGAACCACATGTGCTTTCCTGAGCTCCCGGACAAAAAAAAAGCAGGCTCTCTGTAATGACAGCAATGGTGATAAAGATGCAGCAGCTACCAATAAATTTAAGCTTCATGATCAAAAGCCATCCTCAGGATTGGGTTCAAATGCCCCTCTCTCCACGAATGCCAGCCCACTTTCTCTGCACTGTTTTTGGTAGACCCACGAGGCAACCAAACAAGCTCATGCTCTGAGAACATGGATTCAAACTGGTAGACTTTGCCACAGCACTAGCTTTGCTTGACACACTGCAAACTATAAGTCACCATCAGGTGTGCCTGCAAAGTGATTGTGTTTTCTGTCATAGCAAGTTTCTGTGACTTCATCTGGATCTCAGATGAAGGCCCAATTATGGGTGGAAACCTTATGGGCCTCTCAAGGTGTGGCCACCCGGCGCAAGAGCGCCAAAGATGTTCTGGTGGGATGGACCGACACTGACCTTTGGGAAATATGCTCTGCCAGATACTCAGGTCCCAAACCATGGAAGGTTTTGTAAACCAAAACCAGTACCTTGAACCTTACCCGGGAGGCAACAGGTAGCCAGTGCAAGCAGGCCCGGATTGGGGTGATGTGGTCAAAACGAACCGCACCAACCGCTGGCTGCTGCATTCTGCACCTGCTGCAATTGCTGGGCAAGGGTCAAGGGAAGCTCCGTGTAGAGAGCAGTACAGTAATCTATCCTCAAGATGACAGGCACTTGCACAATTGTCTGCAGGGAGTCACTATCAATATATGGATAGGCAATAAGCCTAATTTCCTGACTTAGAAATGGCAGCCACCTGGGACTCCAGGGACAGTGCCAGATCCAAGACAACACCCAGACTCCTCACTCTTTCAACCAATTGGAGGACATTCCCACCTAGACTGGGAAGAGGGCCACAGTAGCCATCCCCCCCACCCCACAAAGAACAGTACCTTGGTCTCCTCGGGGTTGAGTCTGAGCCTGGTAGTCCCGGTCTACTCCAAAACTGCAGCCAGGCAGTGATCAAGGGTCTGGACGGCTTCCATTGCAGAGGTGGAAAAGGAGAGATAAGAGCTGTGTGTCATCAGCATACTGATGACAGCGAGCCCCATAACTCCAAATGACCTCAGCCAGCTGCCTCATGTAAATGTTAAAGAGCATGGGGGAGATTGATGACCCTGGGGCACCCCAAAAGAGAGTGACCCCACCCAGGCTCACTCGCTCAGTTCGGCCCATGAGGAAGGAGCGGAGCCAGCTCAAGGCTGAACCCACCTCTGAGAGTCTGCCCAGGAGGATACCATGGTCGACGGTATCAAAGGCTGCAGAGAGGTCAAGAGGACCAACAAGGTAGCATAGCCCCTGTCAGCCCCTCTCAAGTGGTCATCATACAATGCGACCAGGGCAGTCTCAGTCCCATGACAGGAATCTGGTATGTCTTCGCCTTCTAATTTTTCATATTTCCAGAGACTATCTCCGAGAATTTTTTGACTGGTAGGATCCAGGATTTTGTTCTTCCCCCAGGAACAACTGGAGCTGCTTAGCGGCGACCCGCTCCAACACCTTGCCCAAGAAGGAAACATTGACAATCGGGTGATAATTAGATATATCACCCACTGCCAAGCCAGGTTTTTTTAAGAATGGGCTTGAACACCATCTAAAGGAAGCACCGGCAATCGTTCTGACATGCAAAAGATCACTTAGCGTCCCTGATTGCACAAACACAGCGTTTGGTCAACGCACGAACTGCAGCCTGGAAGATGAAAAATTCTGTCTGATTATTCCTCTCCCATCTGCTCTCTAGCCAATTTTTTCGAAAAAGATTTGTCTTCCGTTCTTACAACAATAATTGTTTCATTGCCCAAAGCTCTGCCATGGGAAACCATGATGAGGCTTCTCGGTTTCCTGTAAAGAGTGCGGGGGGAGGAGATTAAAGTCTTCCGACGCTTCTGTGGGGTGATCGCCCCTGCTGCCCCCCGCGCGGCTCCAAGGCTTCTCGGAGGAGTGCGGAGCGACCACATCGCCCCCCGCCTCCCCCCCGTGCGGCTCCGAGGCTTCTCGGAGGAGCACGGGGGCGCGGAGAAGACGGAGAGTGAGGAGGAGGGAGTAGCCCAACTTCCGTGCGTTTTTTTTTGGAAAATTTCTAGCTTTCTGGTGGGATTCAATTTTCTGTAATTTTCCCCCCCCCACACGGCTCCGAGGTGCAGGTACTGCGATCCCGCGATGTAGTGGGACCGCAGTACCTGAACCGCGAAATGGCAGGGGATGACTATACCACCTGTCAACCAGGGAGTCAACCGGATCATCAGCCAGACCCTAACCCAGAGCAACTCCAGACAGTCCAGACCCAGTGTGCACATTGAAATCAGCCACCATCAATAGGCAGGGGGACCTCAACAGTGCCGCTGAGATGATTTGGCTATCTCTTGCCATATTGTGCATTATTCATGATGCACCACATTAAATGTCATTCCAGGACATTGCACGATCTCCGTCCGGATCTTCCATAGGGCAGGAAAATCCCAGGGATGTGCCATGGCAGCTGGGTGCCCCGGATCGGTTCTGGGATATCTTCTGCTCCCATCAGCGCTTGAACACACAGGGTGTTTGTGCATTAGTGTTGGCAGACAAATCTGCCTCATGTAAATGTTGGAGCTCTCTGATGACCCTGGGGCACCCCAAAGAGAGTGCTCACTCGCTCAGTTCGGCCCATGAGGAAGGAGCGGAAGAGTTGGCAGACAAAGGCTGCAGAGAGGTCAAGAGGACCATAGAAGCCCCAAAGCCTCCATGAAAAGCTGGGCACCCAGGCTCAATGCATGCGGCCCAGAGCGGAGCCCCTGAATCCCCACCTCTGAGAGTCTGCCCAGGAGGATACCATGGTCGACGGTATCAAAGGCTGCAGAGAGGTCAAGAGGACCAACAAGGTAGCATAGCCCCTGTCAGCCCCTCTCAAGTGGTCATCATGCAATGCGACCAGGGCAGTCTCAGTCCCATGACACGGCCTAAATCCGGACTGGTAGGATCCAGGACATGTTCTTCCCTCAGGAACAACTGGAGCTGCTTAGCGGCGACCCGCTCCAACACCTTGCCCAAGAAGGAAACATTGACAATCGGGTGATAATTAGATATATCACCCACTGCCAAGCCAGGTTTTTTTAAGAATGGGCTTGAACACCATCTAAAGGAAGCACCGGCAATCGTTCTGACATGCAAAAGATCACTTAGCGTCCCTGATTGCACAAACACAGCGTTTGGTCAACGCACGAACTGCAGCCTGATAAAATTCTGTCTGATTATTCCTCCATCTGCTCTCTAGCCTCCTCCGTTCTTACTTCATTGCCCAAAGCTCTGCCATAAACCATGATGAGGCTTCTCGGAGGAGTGCGGGGGGTGGGGAGTGACTGGATCGCCCCTGCTGCCCCCCGCGCGGCTCCAAGGCTTCTCGGAGGAGCACGGGGGCGCGGAGCGACCGGATCAACCCCCCCCCACCGCGCGGCTCCGAGGTGCAGGTACTGCGATCCCGCGATGTAGTGGGACCGCAGTACCTGAACCGCGAAATGGCGGGGGATGACTGTACCACCTGTCAACCAGGGAGTCAACCGGATCATCAGCCAGACCCTAACCCAGAGCAACTCCAGCCAGTCCAGACCCAGTGTGCACATTGAAATCAGCCACCACCAATAGGCAGGGGGACCTCAACAGTGCCGCTGAGATGATTTGGCTATCTCTTGCCATATTGTGCATTATTCATGATGCACCACATTAAATGTCATTCCAGGACATTGCACTCCCATAGGGCAGGAAAATGGTGGCTGTGCCAATGGCAGCTGCCTCCACCATCAGGGAGAGAGACAAATCTGCCGAGTGGCTCTCTTTTATGGGGAGAGAGAGAGAAAGAGTGAGAGAGAGCCTCACAAAGATGTCTCTACTCTCTAGGGATATTTGAGGACACTGGCACCTACAACACACCAGGGGTTGGGGATCTGTTATTACGTCTGAGACTAGACATCACCCAGAGCCAGCACTCACACTGACGCCTGAGGCAGAGCGGCTCTCAAGTACCCTATCAGCCCAAACCAGCCAAGTTACTTTGGTCCGCGTGGCAGAAAAATCTCATCAGCAAAAAATGTAGCAACCCCCCCCCAAATAAAAATGTCCTTGCTCTTTAAAAACACAATTCCTTGTACCACTCGACCTAGCAGTTTATGCCAGGCCCTAGTCATAGCAAATCATTTAATACCAGGTGGCGCTTCCTCCTCTGTAACACTGCTTTAGGCAACTACTTCTTCCTGTAACCCTTCTCATCCCCATACCAGGACCCACTCAAGCAGACCAAAAACAGAGCACCCAGGGCTGTGTAGGGTGCAGGCCTGTCTGAGGGCACACAGCCTCATGAGAAAGTAGCACCAACAGCTGAGAATGCAAACACCAGTTATTTATATTGAATAGTGGTGGGGTTGTTTTGATACAGACAGACAGACAGACAGACTGACTGACTGACTGATTGATTGATTGATTGATTGATTGATTGATTGATTGATTGATTGATTCACTGGCTGTTTCACTTATCTTTTTCTGTCAGCAGGGGAAAAAACTTTCTGTGGTAGACTTCCCCCATGTGGGGGGGGGGGGAAGCAGAGGGGAAGTTGAAGAGTTCAGGAAATAATTTGGTGTTTGCTCAAAAGACACTGCCCCATTGTCTCTGTGTTCAGCTTTAAACAGATCTAACTTTAAAAGACCTGAGAGGAGAACGCAGAGGCAGGCTTTCTCGGGGGAGAAGTCAATGCAGGAGTGGGCAAGTGCAGTGGGGGAAGGAACAGCAAGGGCACGGCACCAGACACTTGGAGCTCCGCACTAAGTATGGCCTCTGCATCTCTTTCGCCAAGTGTTGCCTCTCACGGCAGGAGAGGCGTGTATGGAAAGCTGTGCAAGTTCCATTCTGAACGGGAACTGGAAGTTCCGAGAACAGGAAGTGAGAAAAGCGCTGGTGCTTCCTCTCCCCGTGTGTTCCGTCAGGTCTTTGTCCAAGCGTCTTGGGAGATATTAAAACAAGATACACATGGCTTGGCACAGGAGGTAGTATAAATTTACGGAGGATAGTGCTACCCACACAACTAAATACATACAGCTATTTGCAACTGTTGGGCCACAAGGCAGCTGGGAAGCCACTGAAGCTGAAGGCTATTTGTCCTCGTGGGGAACCTCTTCATTTTCCAGATGTTGAACCCATATTGCCAGAGAATAGGGAGAATAGGTGTTACAGCCCAACAGCAGTAAGGAAGAAAATGGACCCCTTATATTACCATGGGGAATATCTGTTGTAGGCAACATAGGATTTGAAGGTGTTTCCTACTGAACCATATACACACTTCTTGGGGCAAAGCATACACGTTAGTTTCAGTCACCATTAGGACTGTTCTGCCCAGGCAAAACCAGGAGAAGCCTTGCTTTAAAATTCTTATAAGCTTCATTGTTGGGGGTTCCTGAAAGTACTACAGCTTTCCCCACAGCAGAGCCTGAACATGAATTACTCAGGATGTGGGAAAAGGAACAGGTCCTCAACAAAGAGAGAGAAACTTAAACTACAATGGTCCATACATGTGTGTCTAGCAAGGCCTTTGGTCCCTCCCTCTCTCTCTCTCTCTCTCTCTCTCTCTCTCTGTGTGTGTGTGTGTGTGTGTGTGTGTGTGTGTGTGTGTGTGTGTGTGTGTGTAAATGGCTGTCTTTCCATGGCAAGGCAAGCATAGTACAATGGACCCTTGTATAACATACAACTTGTATAACATAAAATCTGTACAACATAAAAAATTCCAGAGATAGGGGAAATTTGCTTAACACAATTGCCTATGGGGAAAATCTGTACAACATAAAAATGGGATTACTCCACTTTCAATGCATTCCTATGGGAATTTGTGTAAAGGAAAATTTGCTTAACATAATTTCATTTGGAACCAATTAATTCTTTTATACAAGGTACCACTGTATTCCTATTCAAATCAAAACAGGCCATAATTGTTATTGTCAAGTCTATATTGTGCAGTGGGAGGAGTGGGCGGACACTCTTAGGCTGGAGGACTGGTATGTGCCCCATCTCCTTTGGAGAAATATGACTCAGGAGCACAGCAAAAGACTCTGCCAAGGGCCATTTTCCATGTGGTGTCAGTCAGATGACATTCAGTAATTCTGGCGACCCTTAAAGGCCAAGGAGGGGCGGAAAGTGTGATGTGTTCTAAAAGTCTGATTGATTGCTAGCAGATTTGGTATCTTCCAGACAGCCCACACCGGAAGTTAGTTTGTACACACTGAAGTAGACATCAGACAAGGTCTCTCTACTTTGATCAGCAGTATACAGTAGTGCTCTAGAACAGGACAGAGAGCCACCATGTGGTCCCTCAGAAATTTCCTATGTCACCCCTGCTGCTGACTAACTAGGTAGCAAAACAAGTTAAGGGTTGGGAGCTGGATTTCCCACTCAGCTTTCTGGGAGAAAAGCCAGCCCGTGAGGCCTTGGTCAAGCTGCACAGTCACAGGGTTTTTAGGTATAAAGTACTCGGAGGAAGACTAAATAAATTCTGACTACTTTATACCTAACACACACTACAGGGCCGGCGCTTCCATTAAGGCGAACTAGGCAGTTGCCTAGGGCGCCAAAATGGAGAGAGTGCGCTGGACAGCCTGCCGCCCCCCGCCGCCCCCCCCACCGCTGGCCACCGCCGTCCGTCTCCCCACCGCCCGCCAGCCGCCCGTCGCTGTCCGCCCATCGCTGCCCGCCGCCGCCCCCCGCCCCCCGTGCCCATCGCCGCTCCCCGCGCCTGTCACCATCCCCTTGCCATCCGCTGCCCCCCACCCTGCCCAAGAGCCCCACCCACCCCATCCTGCCACCCACCGCCACCTGCCCTCCCCTGCCCTGCCCCGCCACCTGCCCCACCCTCTGCGGTCCCCACCCCCACCCTGCCCCCTGCCCCCCACCCCCCACCCCCCACCCCACCCCTCACCTAGGGCGCAAAAAAACCTAGCACCGGCCCTGCACACACATACCGCCAAGAAGGGTATAAACTGGAACTAACTTGATAGCATGCAACTGCTATTATTATCATTGCCTCTAGCTTGGAGAATGTTAACAGGCACATTTGTGACACCATGACCAATGATATGGTACATTTTGAATTACAGACATGATGTGCTGTATCACAAAACTTGGGCTGCTTTTGCCACCCCCGTAACCCCTGTGGCTCTTTTGATTGCCTTTTTTTTAATTATCAGCGCCTTAGGTTGCTGCAAATTACTAAACAGTAGGTGTTACTGATCAGAGGTGAACTAGAGCATGTGTGATGTAGGGCAGGTCTCCCGTTGGCATGAGTATTTAATGCATACCTAAAGGAATTGTGTTGCAAAGTTTCAAATAAGCTGATGCCACTGTTGACCAGAAAGCCTGATTTCACAACACAAAAATCTCCTCCAAGTGTAACTATGAAAAAACAGTCATTTTGCCAAAGTTATAGAGTTCTTCAACAAAGTTCCTTTCTCAATCATTTGAAATGTTAGAGTAAGGTGTTCCTGGGCTGCTCTGGACTGATGCAGGTTACTTTGATAACACCCGACACTGAAATAGCTCCAGCTTTAGAAGCAGACTTAAGAGACTCCTAATCACATATCAGGAATTGGAGCACCTCGCCCACTTGCACATTTTAATACCAATACTGTACACATTTGGTTTTAAAGTGGCAAAGCAGAAAATATCCCACATCCCACTGAAAGTGAAAAGGAAGAAAGTGTAGCAGTAAAACCATGGGTCCCTTTTGTATATCCTTCTAGGGCACAACACTTACCAGGTTGGATTCCAGTTTTGATTGATTGATTGATTGATTGATTTAACTTTTATACCACCCATCTGACCAAAGGCCTCTCTGAGCTATTTACAACAAACAGAAACAAGAATGTTACAATACTAAATACCCCGAACGAGACAAGTTGAAGTCATCTTTGTTATCCTTCTTTACCAATGGCAGTTTGTCTAATGCATGCCATCAAGTTAATTCTGACTGAGCCAATTCTTCTACAGTTTTTCAATTTTTTTAAAACTCACTCTTATGTGGGGTTACCCCCTGAGCTGTAGACTGCAGCGAGTGCAGAGTGTGGTGGCTAGGCTGGTGGTTGGTGCAAGCAAATATGACAGCATCACCCCCATCCCGGTTCACCTGCACTGGCTACCTGTTGCATCCCAGATCGAGTTTAAGGTCGTGGTTTTAACTTTAAAAATCCTCCACAGCTTGGGACCTGAAGAGATTACGAAGTGTCTGTCCCTTAGATTAATAAATGCCCGTCCAACTAGATCTTCTTTAGCATTGGCACTTAGGGTGGCCACCCCTAGGGAAGCCTGAAAAACTGCTACGAGAAACCAGGCTTTCTCAGGGTCCGCGCCTGTTCTCTGGAACAAATTTCCAGTTGACATCCATTTAAGTTCCATCTGTGGCAATTTTTAAGAGTTCTTTAAAATTCTGGCTCTACCTTGAGGCTTTTGGCAATACCACTACCTGACTCCCTATTATGATTTGTTTACTCTATACTGTATGTTTATTATGTTTACTTAATATATGCAAAATAGTTTTTATTTTGTTGTTTTAACTTTTCTTGTACACTGCCTGGAGTTCTGATCTTGGAGGCAACGAAGTAAGTAAATAAATAAATAAAATAAGGTGCAGAGTTCTCAATTGTGGTTTCTCATTCCGGGGGCATCTGGTACTGCCATTTGCCAGAGGCCACACAATATGGTTCTTCTCCTTTGGCACCCAATAAGGAATCAAACTCCCAACCTCCAGCTCCACAATCCAGGTGGCCAAATCACTGGGCTCTCTAGCCAATTTGGCAGTCCTGCTAGCCCTCTAAAAATGCTGGATAGAAAATGAGGTGCAAGTGCAGTAACCCTAGTTTGTGGGTGGGGTCCTAGCCAACTGGTCAGAGTCCTCATTCCTCCAACTGAGCCCTTCAACCCATGGAAGGCAGGTCCTAAATCTATAATTGACCTCTAATGGACTTTTGAGAAGAGGAAAAAAAAAGTTCTAAAAAGCAACTATAAAGTAGGAGAATAGGGCAAAAAAAAAAAGGAGAACGTTCTGGAACGTTCTTGAGTACACAGGCATACTTGCTATTTAATGGCCTACCCATCCAGTGCCAGTAAAGGAATTCCTTCATGTAGGGTTGAAAAACAGCAAAGGAAGCAAGATTCTGTATCACACCAACGGTGAGGAAAGATAAGATTTGAGAGGATAAGCAAATCCCTTCTATCAAGGTGTGCCTGGGGTGCTCGGATCTTCGTTTTCATTCCAGCGCAGCACAAAACTTATGCCAGGGTGAGGGAGTTCTCCATATACAGTACTGCAAACTGGGCATACCAGAGAGGGGGTCTTTAAGCTCATTTGAACACGGACAGCTGTTTATATAAACGTGCAATATTCTCATTAGCTTGCTGAAGTCCCTGATTTAACTTGCACCATGATGGTAAGGAGGGCTGGAATTTCAATCAACATGTAGGAATAAGTCCACAAAAAATGAGCCAAGATTAACTAAAAGGAGGCCAGATGGTTGCCTCCTTTTTCAAGTGAATTAACATAAGGATATTTGGAACCGGCAGCACGACACCGCATGGAATACCACTGGAGCTCTGCTTGCCAGACATTAAATATCCCAGTATTTTGATCTGAAAATTTAAAAAAAGTGGAGGGTGGGGTTGGGTGGGTACAAGATGCTGAACGCCAGAGGAAAGAACTTAAGATGAAGTTAATGTTGGATATGGAGCCATCTGGTTGTATCTGACAAGTGGAAAGTCTTGTTCATGTCTTATTATTTGAAGCTAAGCTGTCCAACACTTCTTTGTAGAAGGGTTAGAATATGCTGACATACCACCCAGAAATGCTACTGAATCAAATGCAGCCCTCATTTCATTGACTAACTCCTGAGGCCGTGCCTCATTTGGACTTAATATGGACATACCATTTTTTTCTGTGTATACAACACTACTTTTTTCTAAAATTATGACACAAAAAATTAAGGGGTGTCATATACACAGAAGTAAGTTTTTGGGGGTGTGGAGGAGAACCCAAACTTATCTTGCTTTTCCCCTCCGTCATTTGTTTTTCCATGATCGGGCTCTGTCTTTCCTTGAGTTGTCCACCCCCACGACCCGCTGTTTGCTTTCATTTCATAGCAGTATTTAGGTAAATCCTACCACTACTGTTGTCGTTAGGAATCTGAACATCAGGTACATTTATTTGGTCTGACCAATGGAGAGTGTAATCCTATGACAACCATTTGGAAGTAAGCAGCACAGAATTCAAGAGGGGTTCTGAGAATTTAAAATAATATTTATAGCCCTTTATGGGGCTTCGCTTGGTGACTTTATTCATTGATCAAAACACATGCTTTAATCTGGATACTCCCTTTGGATAAAGATACCAAGGTACAGAGCAGAGGCCTGATACAAGTAGTGGCAAAATGAGGTTGCAGAGAAGCTGCAGAAGAGAAGGAAGGCACCACATGGGAGACAAATGTCAATACGACAATATTTGGAAAAGCTGCTGCGGCAAGAAGGGTCTTGTGGCAGGAATCATGCTGGGGCCAAAGATGGACTCAGATCCAGGCAGGCACGTCCTCTCAAGATAAGCTGAATTCACTGGAGGGCATTCCCCCCACTAGGCCAATTGTGCCAAGAACTTGGAAGGAAGGTGGCCACGTTGCTTTGAGAGCCAAGGCAGATTTGGGGACAGGGCAGCTGAGATAAAACAGTCGGAGACACACATTTTGGGCAGCTCATGAATCCGTTGCCAGCAGTAGAGGATTCCCGGGGAAAGGGAGCACCTGAGACCTCAGCTGCCACGGAGGCAGCACTAGATCCAGTGTAGGAAGTGCAACCTGACTCAGGTATGCTCATAATCAAGGACCAAGGAGGGAAAGCACCTCCAGCCTTTTCTGCCACAGGAGAAGGGCCAGACCAAGGAGAAAGGAAGCTGCTAAGAAGAGACGTTGCAGGAAGCACCATAAGTAGACAATTGGAAGGGAAGAGTCAGTCAGCCTAGGCTCCTGATGTGAGTCATCTGCAGAGGAGGAGACAACCGAGCTGCTTGAGCACTGGCCAGTGGCCACCATGTGCCTTGACTACCCAGCCTACGTTTCAAGAGGGCCACAGGGGAGAGCCTTCACAGGCCTTAAGGCAGTGTGAGCAAGTGAGTGGATCACAACCTCAGCTCCAGGAACTTTCAGGTTTGTGGACCCCAAGAATCCTTCCGAGATCCACCTTGCTTGCAGCATTAGGGAACAGGGTCAGGGTTTGCATCACACAACGCTTCTGGCATTTTTGAGCTGGAGGCTTCGGTGAAAAAAGGCAAACCGAAGAGGAGAAACATGGGGGCAGTGGAAATCATAGCTCTTTTAAAAACTGGATGGTGGAGGACAGCATTCATGGGGGTGGTCCAGATAGTCTATTAAGCAACATGCGGACCTTCAAAGGAGGAGGCCGCAGCAACTGAGCATGGGCGAGGCACAACAGGGCTGAATGTAATGTTGCAACCTAGTGGTGGAACCATGCTGCTGCGCAAATCTATCGAGACTCAGGGTTCTCCTAACCCATCTCACCCTGCATCTCTGTACAGCCAATGTGAGCTGAACGCAGCACACACCCCTGCACAAAGTCATAGCGTACAATGCCCGGCAAACTCACAATGTTTCCAGCCAAGCATGTTCTCAAAGCCGTATTCTTGATGAGAGCTGCTTCGGAGTGCTGGATTTCTAGTCCTCTGAAGTTGTGCCAACACTAGAGGCAGTTCCGTCCCACAGAGGAAATGCAAAATGTTCCTAATTAGATAAGTGGGGGTTCAGTTGAACGACATATGCAAGCAAGGCTATTTTAGATCACAATCCCACTGATTCTGCTTAATAACAGCATGGTTGGCTGTGACCTCCGAGAAAAGAGGGATGACCATAAATCTAAACATCTTTCTAGGGAGAACAACCAGCCTCCTTTCCTTTGGCCTCAGGTCACAGAGATTTCTGTAGCGCTCACAGAAGGAGAGTCCTGGGAATTTTTACAGATGCTATTTAAAGGCCGATTGCTGCACCGAGGGCTCATGTGATATTGCCAGACTGAAAAACAGGCTCAACAACTGTTGTTATTGTGTACTGGAAGGAGCGAGTCAACAGCCATCGTCGGTGGGAAAATTCTGCCCTATGAAAAACCACGATGGTGTTACCACCACTGGACTCTGAAGCAGAACTTGAGGGAAGCACAGTTGACTGGTCCAAACAGAACAAAGAAAATGGCATCACTTTTTGCAACCCACATTCCAAACACCTGCCTTCAAATAAGTTTTTCTGGCTCAGCACATAGAACTCTGAGAGGTTCATACGACTCTCAACTCGTGGGAACATAAACAGAGATATCAACACACACACACACACACACACACACACACACACACACACACACACACACACACACACACAGGGGAGCAGATTTTACTAACAGATTACATAGGACAGCCAAGCAGCATCTGGAACTTAGTGGCACCTTTTATTACAGGCAGAGCTTGGAAGCAGCTATTTACATGCAACACGGCACTTGTGACGAGTTCCTTACTCCAATACTGAACGTGTAACAAAGTTAGATTTTAATTATAACTTCCTAAGAGATAGCTTACCCTCATTCAGAGTTCTAACTGGAACAGTTTTTGTGATTTTGATAATTAGAGGGGGTGAGGAGAAATATGAAATGGTTCCGTTGCCAGCCTAGTTGCGCTCAGATATTGTAAAAGCAACAATAAACTAGTTTTATTACTCTCTTTGTAAACTCTATTCATTACTCCTATGAAACAGAAAAAGATTTGTTCTTTAAAATGTGTAACTATGAGTGTAACTGAGGCTGTCGTCCTTGGGCACATCATGAGAAGGCAGGGTCCACAGGAAGAGGCAATAAAGCTGGGAAACGTTGAAGGAAAAGAGGATGACCAAATAGGACATAGAATGACTCCCTAAAGGAAGCCACAGGGTTGAGTCTACAAAATCCATGCAGGGCTCTTGAGGGCAGAATATTTTGGAGAGCACTCATTCACAGGATGACCAGAAGTTGGAAATGACTTGACAGCACACAGCAAGAAAACTGTTACATTAAATAATTGTTTTTCAGAATTACACCTGTAAGTGAGTTGACAATTAAAAGTAACTTCTAACTGCCTTTTGACTGACTGGTACGGGAATTTTATGATCAGATGCAGCTCATGGCAGCTTCTAATGTAATTGTTTGATTTATCTGCTGTTGTGTTTTGTTATTTGATAGGAGGCTATTTAAATCCTGGGAAAGTGTTGCATGGACATGGATTCTGGTCTGCAATCAAGGAAGCGATGGAACTGCCCTGTCCTAGACCTTTAGAGAGCCTTGTGGCGCAGTGGTTAAACTGCTCTACAGCAGATATAACTATGCTCACAATCTGCGGTTCAATTCCAGGTAACCAGTTCAGGGTTCGCACAGCCTTCCATCCTTCCGGGATCTGGGCAATGCATAAATTACTTGGAAAACTGCCCAGCGAGTGATTTAAGCACTATGGTGCGGTATATAAGAAGCAAGGGAGCTGCCTAGGTGCCCTGAGCACATCCGATCTCGCCTGATTTCGGAAGCTAAGCAGGGTCGGCCCTGGCTAGTACTTGGATGGGAGACCACCAGGGAATACCAGGCGCTGTAGGTGCCTGGAGTAGGAACTGGCAAGCCACTCCAGTATTCCTGCCAAGAAAACTCCATGGATATGGAGTCACGAAGAGTCGGTCACGACTGTAATGACACACACATAGGAAGCAAGCTTAGCTTTGCTTTAGCCATGCTAAGGGTTGCAACAAGACCCACCACCACCACCACCTGCCAAGAGGCTTCCCTCATTGGCATTTGGTCCATAGGCTGGAAAAGATTCTCTGTCCTTTGCTGTAGGAACAATGTAAGGCACCACATGAGCAGAAACGATTCCAGCCAGCGGGCAACATGGCAGAAAGAAGCCTCAAAGCACATTTCGGGTGCATAAGGAGAAAAAAGGCATTGAGGATGCCTGAGGAATTCTGGGAGCTGTAATCCAAAAGCATCCATCTGCACAGCTCAGGTACAGGAACCCAATTTAAAAAAAAAAGGAGCAAGCAAGGGTCTATTGGGCCCATCCCTCTTTTCCTTTGGAAGCTTACAAGCAGACCAATGTGGCTGTCCCCCACCCCACCCCGGCATTTGAAGGTGCTTCATCTTTCAATGAGAAAGTTAGCAACTATCAACGGTCTCTTCACTCCGCCGGCTCCTGTTATTGCCAGGCATTCTCTTTACGATGACATGTGCATGTGCTAGCTAGGCATGATTTCAATATTCAATCTGCATGAAATGCAGAAGGTGCCTCAAAAGCACCAAGAAGACAGTGCATTGATCTGTCCTGCCACAAGAGCCACCAGCCCTCCCCCCCCCCCCCGTCCAAAGCTCTGACTCGTCAGTAACACCCTGGGCTCTGTCTCTTCCCATATTGATTTTCAGCTGATCTCAGCATCTTCTTTCCTGGCTAAGCTCTCTTTCCAAGGCACGGCAAGCAAGACAAAGTACTTCGCCATCACTGCGCCCCCCCTTCCGGGGGGGGGGAGCCCATACTTCTTTCCCCTCTTCCTTATCCTATAGGAGGCAGGGAAGCAAAACATTATAATATTTCCAAGACCAATAGCTTTTCTGCAGTGTCAGTTTTCACGCATCAGCGTCCACTCCTTCAGGCGCAGAGAGCGCAACAGCACGTCCTCTGTATTTATCCCATGATGATGCGATTCTAGTCTAAGTGAGGCAAGAGGTAACCGACAGCGTGACTGTGGTTCAGTAACACAGGGACGGGACCACCAAGCTACTAACTAGCAGATCCTGGCTGGGAGACTTGCCGCCACAGGGACGCTGAGAGTTGTTTACAGGCAAGAGATCATAGTCTGCCAAGGGAATCAACTATTTTAGATCCATGGGATATTGCAGACAACAGAATCATTAATATATATTGTGCGCTAAGACTTGATTTCTACTGGGACAATTAGAGATGCACCGAGACTTATTCATGTAACCTCTTTCTGCTATCTCCTTCTGGTCTCCCTTTCCCCACCCCCTACCCCCAAATAGCCACTCAGAGATCTAGAAGAGGGTGTCCTGGAAGGCTGGAGTGTTCTGAAGCTGGTTTCTTCTGAGCTGCCCTTCCTGATATCAGCAAATGGTCTTGCTGCAAGCTTAAAAGTACTATACATGTAGGGCTGTTTTATGTCTAGGTCTATACCTCCTATAACTGTCCTAACACTCTTAAACAGAAAAGGTACCAGATCCTGACAAAAGTCTTGTCCAAAGGATTCGTGGAGCACCAAATGGTTTCCAGAAACTATATTGCCATGAAGCAGAGAACCGTAAACAAAACTTGAAGGGGGATTGCAGAAAACAGAGACTGCTATTTTCACATTTTAGAAGTTGCAGCCTGTGATGTGTTTCTTGGGGGCAAGAAGCTGGTCCCTGGTCCTTTCCAAGCTCCCTGCGCCTGCTCAGAAATCTGGAAAGAGGAAGGCCTGTTCCGAGTACAGTGGTGGTGGTGGGGGATCATCCCCTACCCAAGATATCCTGAGAAGGCAAAGCTAAGGGACACCTCAAAGCCAGATGGTAGCTTTACTTAGTTCAGGAAGGATGCTCCTTCTGTGAAGCTATGCACTAATCAAAGAGCAATCGTCATAAAATTAAACCTCTGGAGCAAACACACACACACACACACACACACACAGAGAGAGAGAGAGAGAGAGAGAGAGAGAGAGAGAGAGAGAGAGAGAGAGAGAGCAAAGTACATGACAAGTTTAACCACAGAAGAGGAACATGGTTGCATGCAAGAAGTTCCCATTTTAGAAGCAACATAATTGTAATTCTAAGGCTGTAGCTTATTTTTTTCCCCTGTCTCTCATGGGAATTAAAAGTCAAGAGCAACCCAACTTTATAGATGGCTAAATTAAAAACTTGGTCTAAAGCTACAAAGTGCAGAAGGGTGCTGAGATTCGGGATGTGTAGTGGTTTTTAGGGACTGACTCAAGAGCTGGTTTCTTTCTTCTAGTGACTAAGAGCTCAATGTACAGCACGGGAGTACAGGGAATTTCCAACTCTTTTTATGCTTCTTCATATTTAACTGACATGACTATCTGAAATGGTTGCTGCTGCTTTTGACCTCAGCCAAGAATGGAAAGCTAACTCAGATGCTTGAAAAATAAACCACATGAGAAAGAAGCTTCGCCGTTCTTAAGCCACCGGGACCCACTTGGAAAGGGATGCTTTCATTTTAAGGACATTTGCTTGACATTAGGAGCTCGTCCTTTGGTTTCCAGCCAAACTGCACTCCTGGAAGCATGATTCTGCTTCAGAACCAGAAACAACAGTCCCATGTGCTTAATCTGAAAGGGGGTTTGGAAAGGCGGCAGCAGGGGTGGGGGGAAGTTGCCGCCAGCACAGCAATACATTCACTGGCAGGATATGCTGCCCTTCCCAGAGGTTTCTGCAGAGGTGCTCAGGCAGCCAACCAACACCTGGAAGTGGGTTGCAATGCTTTAAAAGACACTACAAAATGAGTTATTAGGAAGAAAATAAAAGGCAATTAGTGTATTCCTTGGGAATCTAAATCCCATTTTTAAAAACAGCCAGTGGCCATGCCAGCTAAAGGATTCTGGTGCTGCAGCCCAAGTAAAGGAACTTCCAAGTTCTGAGCCATAGTTTGGTGTCAGCAGAACCTCAGGCTGCCCCCTTATTCTTTCTCTCTTTCTTAGTAAAACAGTAGGAGGACCCCATATCCATGGGATCATTATCCAATGATTGAATTAGCCATAGTTTGGAAATGCAGTGGTACCCTGGTTTCCGAAGTTAATCCGTTTGGCCGGAGGCTTCATAAACTGGAAATTACGTAAACATGGGGGCGCAATGCATCCTGGGAAATGAAGTCCTTTGGAAAATGTGTAAACCGGGGTTTTCCGGCAGGGAAATGCATAAGGGGAGGCATTGTTTTCGTGAAGCGAAAATTACTTTAACCGGTGCATTTGTGAACCCAGGAACCAGTGAATTAAGAGAAAAATCCTTGAAATACAAGTTTCTAAGGATGAAGTCACCAGAACTGGCAGCTAGAGGGAGCCAGAGACAATGCTATGCATACCACCATTCACTACTAAAATAGTGTTCACTATAATCTCCCCTATGGATACAAGGATCATACTGTAAAACCATAGCTTGTTGTCCGAGTTTTGCAGCAACTGCAGCCCAAGGTTTTGCCTATTTAAAGATAACAGGCTGCTGTCAAATGCATTGGAACAGGTGGGAAGAGGACAAGCCCCTGTCCTTGTCCAGATTATCCAGGGCTGGCATACTGTTATCTGAGCTGTCTTGATTCGGTGCTTGGAATACCAGAAAAATACAATATCCAAACTTCGGGAATTAGTGATCCTGCTGACCTTCAGTCTAGCTAGGGTCAGCAGGATCAGGAAAATCTAAGCCCTGGAGAGCTACCACCCATCGCGGTCAACCCAGCCACTCCGTCCAAAAACAACAAAGGATGGTAGGAACAGCCATTTGCCAACATATACAAGGCCACAGATGGCTTGCAGCTAATTCCTTTTTCCAATCATGTTTTAAACTGTGGTTGTGATATTGGATAACCTTCCTCCTTTTGTAGTGTAACTCACCTTTTGGTTATTTTACAGCAGTTGCCAGTTATGCTCTTGCAAAAGCAAAAGCAGGAATATCAGTTGTTGGCTTGTGCTGCTACCACATGCCACTGGATGAAAAACAGGCCAAATTTTCTTAATGCATCTGGGCATAACAGGTTTAGTTCCATCCAAAGAATCAGAGTTGTTTTTGCAATTATAACTAAATAAGTAACAATAAGGGAAACAATAAGGGAAAACGGTAACTTTTAATCTCTGTTTGTCCAGCTCGTGGCCCTGATGCCTGCATTCGTCAACAACTGTCACACCATCAGCCTGGCCTCAAAGGAAGAACTGTGTCGTTCCTTTATTTCTTGCATACAGAGTAATTTGGCTTAAGTTCCAGGTCCATTCCCAATGCCAAGTTATCCAGACAATTGGGCCTTTTACAATGCACACAGCTGTCAGTGAATACTACAGAGACATAGAGCCTTCCCTATTGTCTATCACTGCAATATGTTTTCTGATCAGTGTAGCAGTTGGGGCATTTCATTGTCATATCCAGTTTCTAAGACTTTAAGGATTGGATTTCCTGCTCTCCACAGCAGCTGTTTTATGCCATTCTCTTAGGGCGTTTATACACGACCCCTAAGCTCCACCGCAAATGGCTGCAAGGTCTGGACCTTAAAAATGTTTACCCACCAGCTCCGGACTTTGCAGACAATTAAGTGCAACCCCGCCCACTTTAGGGCGACCAAACAGCAGTTTTCTTGTACCTGCTTTTTGGATGTGACAAATATTTGATCTGGTGTAAGGATAGTGAGTGCGGGGCTCTCCTGGCTTCTGTTTGTTCTTTTTTTTCGCCCCGCCCCTTTAAGAGATCTGAATGCTGCCGGGAACAAAACGGAGGTAAGAAGGCATTATTTTCTTTCTTTTTTCTCCCTCCCTCAGGCAGCCAGCAACCAGGAAGTGCGGAGGGGGGTGGGGACAGAGGAAGAGCAGGAACCCCTAAGATCTCTGGTCCGAATTTAAGTGGCCAGCGGATCTTAGGGGTCGTGTAAAAAGGCCCTTAGACCTACTTGTACCAATCTACTTGATACATTTTAGACTGTCTTGAACTGCATTGGACATTTCGTTATGTCCACTGAACTGCATGTGAATTATTTTTATGAGCTATTACTGCTCTTCTTGTTTCGTAAACTGTCCTGAAATATTGAGTACAAAGCAGGGTAAAAGCTCAATTTTTAAAAAAAATCCTTTACACAATTCCAAAGACTTGGGAGCCATACTTATGAAATATGACTGAATTATATAGCTGCTAGCTAAGCAGATGATCGGCATAAGTACATCAAGTTATTTATTGAACAATTGTTAAAAGAACTGAAGTGCAAAAGAAAAACAACTACAGTACTGTACGTCAAAACACATGACAGTGCTGAAAAGTACTAAATTGTTTAGTAAATTATTTAGTAAACTACACACACATACACAGACAGACTTATTTGTTTTTATACCCTGGAAGCAAGTCATGCCTATGAATCTGGAAATTCAATCCCAGAACTCATGTAGGTGGACCTTTGCAATCACTTTTAGCATTGCTCCTGTCCAAGGTCCCAGTGGACGAAACCACCATCTGGTCTCTTTGTGTCTTGTGTTGTCTGTTATGTTAACCTCCTACAAGTATGTTCTGCAATAAAGCTGGTTTCTAACTTTGCAACTAAGCTGTCTCAGAGTGTTCCTGACCCAAAACTCTAATTTATCAAATGCTTTGAGGAAGCTTGGCCACTACATGGTTCTTGTATTTACGTTTTACATGCTAAACCAATAGATGCTGAGACTGCAAAATGTCAGTTTCCGGAGATGTAGCATGATCTGGCACACCCCTCAAAAAGGAGAAAGCATGGTTTTGCTGCAGAGCACATGCACCCCACACACATCTTGAGGTGTCCTCTGGGACTGGGAACTAGCCACAACTGCCCCCAAGACCTTTTGCTGCCTGAAGTGAAGGACAAGTGGACAGCCCCCAAACTCCAACCAGACTGGCAACCAACCAGTTTTGGGGCCACCAAAGTTGGGAACAGCAGGCTGGAAAGAGCAAGACACAGGGCAGACTGCTTTATCTTCCACCTCCTTGCAACTACTCCATGTCCTGCTTCAGCCAAAGATGGCTGCCTCATTTAGCCTCAGAGAAGGGCTGGAAGGGGCATCTCATAGAACAGAGCAGGGCCTACTCCCAAGTCAAAATCCACCACCCAAATTAGGAGTACAGTACTGCCTTCATTGCCTCCCTGTTGAGAAAGGGGACTTCTTCTCTGCCAATCTGCAGGGCCTTATGGTCTGTGCACACCCTGGCACCCCATGCACCACAGATGGGCACCACTATTGCCCCTGAGTGTGGCCACGATGGTAGCAGCAGCAGCAGCAGCTAACTTTAGTGGCACCTATCTATTCCCTGCAGTAGCCACATGGTCCCCAGTGGACTTCAGAGGTCCCACAGAGTTCCCAGCCTTTATGGACACTGCATGTGTCTGGTCTAGGTTCCGCCCTGGAAACCATTCACCAGAATATGAATCCTACTGGAAGATGCAGGAGTCCAATGTCAGGTGAACAAATAAAGTACAGTACAAAGTTTTGTAAATGTATTTGTAGAGTGCCTCAGTGGCATCGCCAGCCAGGTGGTGTGTGAACTTTTAAAATAAACAAAGTAGGCTAGTGTGGAGAACTTCTAAAATGGCCAAGGTTTCCCACTGACACTCTGCTACCCAGATCATGTACATACACAGACTTGGGAGTGTGGGTCTTGGGGTCTTGGTTGATAAAAGCACCCTGTGGCATGACTGGGCCGAAGCCTGAGGTGGTGTCAAGGCAAAGGGAAAGCAATCCAGCACATACTTGTCAGTAGAAAGAAAAACACCCTCATTAGCTTCATTACACACATTAAAGCTTCCTGACTAAAGCAACTTCCTGTTTGAAGTACTGCTTTTTAAAGCTTCTCAACAGCGTGGCCAAGTTCTTCACCACTGACATTTTCACAGAGGGCTCCATTCTTTAATTACCCAGCCCACGACACAAAGGCTACTGTGATTCAAACACTTATCTCATTGTTTGGTTTTCTGGAAGAAGCATCCTGACATCAATGATCCAGCTCAGTGCCGTTGCTTCCACTCAGGAATGGAACAAGATCTGCTTGATCACTCCTCTAAGCGGGCAATAGGCCTTCTCCTCCTCCTCCTCCTCCTCCTCCTCCTCCTCCTCCTCCTCCTGCAGCACCAAGTGTGACACAGAACAGTGACAGAGCCATACCCAACAATAGAAAGCCAACTTCATGAGGACTAGCAGCACTGACACAGCTTCCCGGTTAATTGTAGCAAGTCATTCCTGCCAAAGAAGTTCAAGATCCAATGCCCGTGCCATACCCTCCCACTCTGAACGCCTCCTAAAAAAAAAAATCAGCTGCAGCATCTTATTGACTTAGCTGCACATTCTCCGGATGAGACATAACGATAGAGGAGAGGTACCTCCTGCACTGTAGTGAAGCTGAGGTTTAGAGAGTCAAGCCCTCAAGCCTTTTAACTCAGCAGGGATGAGGACACCACCTGCCACCCTGCTCAAGGTTCTCCGTTCCCTCTAAGCTCAGGCCTTACACTGGCTGGAGTGGAATGGGGTGAGGAGTAGATAACAGTATGGGTGTTTTGTGAGCTCTTCCTGTTATGTCAAGTATTTGGGTGCAGCTTGGACATGAGTGGGCAATGAAGAACCACTAGGTTTGCAAAAGCCTTACTCCTGAAGGAATCAAAAGTGCTTCAAGTGGTTTGTGGGTATCTGTAGATTTGCCTTGTATTTTAGGGACATGGCTTCAGATATGGTTGTACAGAATGCCGCCTCTTCAGTGTTTGCCACTAAATCCGTGGTTCCCAACAGTGGGTTCCCAGATGATCTTGGCCTTCACCACAGCTGTGCTGGCCATGATTTCTGGGAACTGTAGTCCAAGAACATCTGGGGACCCAGGACTGGGAACCACTTTAATACAGCATTACTTATAATGCATCTCAGCCACATCAAATGTTAAGGAGGCTGCCTTCTTAAAGAGGAGTAACCAGTCACTCTCAATCAGTGATAATAAATGCTGCTTCAGAGGGATTCCTGGTCCGCATCAGGCCTGATTAATATTCATGCTGACATAATGGGCAGTTGTGGTTTAATCTGAAAGAGACAGCATGATGGGAATCCATAACTGAGAGTATAGTAATATGGTGACAGGTAATCATAGAGATGAGGAGCGGGATCTGTTCTCGATTGCAGGACACATAATAATGGGCTCAACTTACAGGAATATCAGAAAAAACATCCTAACTGTTAGAGCAGTACAACAACGGAACCAATTATCTCAAGAGGAAGTGGAGGCTGGAGCCCTTCAAGAGAAATCTAGACAACCCCCTGGCAGATATCCTTTGTTTTGTATTCCTTCCTTGAACAGGGGGTTGGATTTGATGGGCTGGTAGTCCCCTTCCGACTTCACTATTCAATGATTTTATGGTCATGCAAAGCAAAAGCAAAGCAAAGTGTTTTGCTTATATACTGCCCCATACCACTTCAAGTAGTCTCTGGGCAGTTTGCAGTTTTAATTACAGTATGCAGGCTACACATTGTTTCCCCCCCCCCTCCAGCAAGCAGGGTACTCATTTTACCCACCTCGGAAGGATGGATGGAAGGCTGAGTCAACGATGAGCCTGCTACCTGGGACTGAACCCCAGGTTGTGAGCACAGTTTTACCCGCAGATACAGGCATTTAACCACTGGCTACTTCTTGTGGTGTCATCCAAGCTCTACCTGAACACCACTAAGATGATCTCTCCCAGTTATTTCAAACTATTATGTACAAGAACGCCTGGTCAATAGTAGCATATAATTACTTCCCTGGAAATGTTCCATTTGCTTGCTGTCTATATGAAACTTGAAGCACTAGAGAAGCACTGAACGACAACGGAAAACAGCAAAGACGGCATGAAAATAGTTAAATTGAACACGCTCCCCACCCGCAGCACACCTTTGCCACCAACGTTTTTGGCTGCACTTGAAGTGCATTTGCATTTTTCAATCTATAAATCTAAAAGCATTTGCCTTGCTATTCTTCCCTTGCCAGTTTCATCCTGGCCCCTGCCGTTCCCAGATGACTTTTTTTTGGGGGGGAGGGGGGTTGGGGAAAGCGGCACACACACAACAGAATTGTTGATTCCTTCCACACTGCAAGTTTTATCACTGTCTCAAGAAGCCTACGCAACTCTAACCAGAAGAAACTCGAAGCAAAAGTGCTTTTGTTCGTCGACCGCTGCACTCTTCGCAGCTGTTGCAACAGAAGAACTGAGAAACTAAAGATCATTGGGAGGAAGGGTGGAGAAGGACCAAACAGCTTCCCACAAGAGGCAAATGTGTGCCCAGAACTTACAGCGTACATCCGCCCTATGCCAATTCTGAAGTTCGCTTTGTTTCCAGTGTAAACTCGGGTTTCGTTTTTCACACTTGGTGGCATGTGAAGAGAAGCGGCAGGTGTTCCTCCTGAAGTGGGTCAAGCCGCTTTCCAAATGTTGAAAGATCTCCACGCCCAACTGTCATCGTCATTTATTGGCTAGATCTGATGAGGGTTGGAGCCCAACAATGTTTGGAGCCTTGTGGCCCTGTAATTAGGCTGCAGCACTGCAGCCGAAACTCTACTTATGACCCCAGTTCAAACGCAGGTAGCCAGCTCAAGGTTCACTCGGGCTTCCCTCCTTCCAAGGTTGGTAAAATGAGTACCCAGCCCTGCATAGCTTATATAATTAAACTGAAAACTGCACAGAAAGTGCTTTAAGTGGCAGGGGTTGATCTATAAGTCATACATGCTGCTTTTGCTTTGCTTTGGAGTAACACAGGCTCCCCAACCCTGGTCTGTGCTATGCAGGAAGATCCTACCCACCAAACAGACAAGTTGAAATGCAAGTACATAAAGTTGGATCTTGTCGCATCTAAGATCAAACAGAGCTCAAGTTTTTCAGAGCAATATACCGACACAGCCACATTAATGGTTGGAACTGGCAACCATACCTGTAGCTCGACTAGGGGAAGAAGCCTATACTGAGTGCAGTAGCCGACCTGAACTCACATCTTCACAGCGGGGGCTGAAGTGGGCCAAAATGGACAACGTCTGTTTCAATAGAGAAATGTAACATTCTACATGTAGGTGGGCAGAAGCTACACACACACACACACACACACACACACACACACACACACACACACACACGTGTGTGTGTGTGTGTGTGTGTGTGTGTGTGTAGCTTCTGCCCACCTACATGTAGAATGTTACATGTGTGTTACGTGTGTGTGTGTGTGTGTGTAGCTTCTGCCCACCTACATGTAGAATGTTACATATGTGTGTGTGTGTGTGTGTGTGTGTGTGTGTGTGTGTGTGTAAGCTTGTTCTCCATATATTCTACATATATATAAGCTTGTTCTACCGCCAAGAGGCCCAGTGGGGAATCGAACTCATAGCCTCTACCTAAACCACACAGCTGTCCAGACAGCTAAGGATTTTTAACGAAGGGCACCACGAAATGTGACTCATTTAGGCAAAAAAGGTAAAGACAGACATGGGTTGCACAGCCATACATTCAAGTTCTGCTCTGGTCTGATCTTGCCTGGAGTACCATCTCCAGTTCTGAGAACTGCAACAGAGATGCAGTTAAACGAGAGACTGTCCCAAGTGGGGTGATTGCTACCATGGTGAAGGAACAGGACTGCAGTTCCTTGCAGAGAAGGTCAAATGAGTTGGACATGTTTAACCTGGGTGACAAAGGGCCACAGCTGCTGATGCAAGAGCTTTTCAGATACCTAGAGGTGGCTGGAACTTTGAGAAAGGAACAAATTTGTCCTCTGCCGCTCGTCAACACCATTTTCCTTGTCTGTTATTTGCTCTAGATGATAAGCCTTGACCAAATTATAGAAGTGGAGATTTTTGACCAAGGCTTCCTAGTGGAATCTAGACCAATGTGTGCCCCAGATACAAATCTGTTTGCAGAGCTTTACTGACTTGCATTTGAAAACCAAATCAGATATAATGTCTACTTTTGCACTGAGATATATGAAATTTAGAGACATAGTAGACTCTGAAAAGGGAATAAATATACTGAATTCCAGACAGCTGGTGTGCCTGATACCTTTGCAAATTGTTTTAATGGGGGGAGCCAAACAGATTTGAACCCTGCCCAGTTTGATCTGTACCAATGTGTAAATTCCCTTCCCTTCTCCCTGGAACTACATCTGGTCATTTTGTTTTGATCCTTGCCACCATACAAATTGGTTCAAATTGAGTTGATCTGGTGATTTTAAGAAATTATGATTCCTGCAAGCTTATAATGAAAAAGTTTGCTAGCCTTAAAGATGTCACATGATCACTCCTGATCTAGCCACTCAGAGCAGCCTTGTGGCCAGTGGGGTGGGATAAAAATATAATAAATCAGTATTGGCAAATCTATATGGCACAGGTGCCAAACGTGGCACTTGGAGTCCTTTCTCTGGGCACCCGACATCACCTCTTCACAGCCACCTGTATTCAGGTTAAATTGCTATATTGAAACTTTGTGGAAAAATGAGTGGGTTTTGAATTGCAGCTTGGGCACTCAGTTTCTAAAAGGTTCGCCATCACTGTAATAAATAAAGTAAAATACTATAAACAAACAAATAAACAAACAGTGCAGACACACAACATTATTAGGAAGTTAAGTACAACTTTTGTTTCACTACATCATGGTATGTAAATATGAGAGAGATGCAAACACTCTCGTGATATTACACAAGTTTTAAATTGAGATACGAATTGAGATGTTACTTTAATTTAACAAAACCATGACACAACATGAATGCCCTGGCTGACAAAAGGCATGCAACAAACAGATGGCACCTTATAAATCTCACTGGGTCTGACCATGGTGCTTGTTCCCAGATGCACAGGTACAAAGGAAGCAGCGTCAAGGACAAACTAAGGCAGCCCAAGAGTGGAGGCTTTGAAGTCAGGTACACATTAAACTGTCCCCCTGTGCATTTATCCCTGAGAGGGGCCAAATACTCACATACACACAGAGGGGGAGAGTGAGACAGCACAAGAGCGCGGATTACGGATATGAATTGTATGCTCAGCAGACAAAAATGAAAAATTAGAGCTTGCAAAACTTTTTGATTAAAGCTCCCCCCCTCTCTCTCTCTCTCACACACACACACACCCATACACACCGTGCTGACTGTGGGATTTTGGAAACTGGTTTCCTAGATCATCTCATGCCAAATGCAAGGTGTCAGTGTTGTTACACAAAGCCATGGATGGTTTGGAGTCTCGTCATCTTTCAGATTGTCTCTCCCTGAAATCTACCCTTACCACCACACCTCCCAAGCTTGGGTGCTGCAGGAGGCCACCCAAAGAGAGGCCAGTAATTTGTGACCAGGAGCTGGGCTTTTTCGGTGATGGCCACTTCTTGACAAAATGCACTACCTGTGGAGGAACATGAAGCCTGGAAAGCATATAATAACAGAGCCTGTGGCAAAGTGGTTAAATACCTGTCCTGCAGCTAAAACTCTGCTCATGACCTGGGGTTCAGTCCCAGGTAGCAGGATCAAGGTTGACTCAGCCTTCCATCCTTCCGAGGTCAGTAAAATGAGTACCCAGCCTGCTTGGGGGAGAAAGATAATGTGTAGCCTGCATAATTAAAATTGTAAACTGCCCAGAGAGTTCTTGAAGGGCTATGGAGCGGTATATAAGCAGAACACTTTGCTTTTCAGAGAAACATTTTAGGACATCATTTCCTTATTATTTATACTATACAGTATACTGATTGTGCTTTTGAGTTTGTTGTTGCCACCATGGGTTCTTTGTGGGGTTTGTTTTCATATAATTGAGGGTAGTTGTTATGCTTATGCATTAAGCTGGAAACCACCCAGAGCAGTGGCACAACACTAGATGGGCATTATAAAAATTTAATAAACAAACTGTTGTCCCAACAGAGAGTATTTTCCCTCCAAGCCCTGAAAACAAAGACATCTAAATCCAACTTTTCCCTTCTTCCAACCCATCCAACACAAGGGGAATGAAGTAGGGTGCCGTAAACAGTGTCAGCAACTTACAAGGCCTACTAATGGTTAGGTAAAATCAGGAGGACTAAGGGGCCTCGAGACCCATGTGAAACCTGGACTGATGGTCCCTCATTCTTATTTTAAAAATGAGTTACCAGAGATCTGGCCAGAAGCAGTAGAAGTTTTTTTTTAAAAAAAGAGGAAGCACTCCAGTCTCTGTCTGAATACAAAAACCAAGGCTGCAAATCTAAATGCACTGGGGCTTACTTCAGGGTGGGAATGCATAAAACTGCATTACAATTTATTTCCTCCTCAGTAATAGTCCAGTGGTGGCAAACCTTCAGCACTCCAGATGTTTTGGGCCACAATTCCTACAGCCCTTTGTCACTGGCAGTACAGGCTTGGAATTCTGGGAGTTGTGGTCCAAAACATCTGAAGCAGTGAAGGTTCACCACCAAACCTCTTCATTTTTTAAAATCACACACACAGAGACCTAGGTTCTGCTGCATTTTAAGCAACTCTGCTTGTCTCCTTTTGGCATCTTATACATAACTCACAGGCACCATTCAATGTAAGAAAAGACGCTAAGACAAACCAGAAGCTGAGATGCACAGAACCGGAGGCTGAGGCAGCAGAGAAAAGAAGTGTCAGGAAGACCACAGAGAACAAAGCAAACAGAAACGGCTCACCGAAACCAACAGTCTTGTTCGGGTCAGCTACGCTCCTGATTCATTCTGCTCTCTTCTGCTGCTGCTGCCTTTCCTCATCTCACATCCTTTTTCAATCACATGCCTACACGTGGTTATTTCAAACGGGTTCACTTCCACCACACCAAGAGCCCATGTTAGTGGCATACTTGGTCGCAATTTGCCCATCAGTGGGTTGTTCTCCTACTTCATTTGAGTTCAGGAGCAAGATCCCTCTCTTAACCATCAAAACTGGGCACCCTGTTAGGATCAGGGCATTGCTCACCTCTTGAATGTGAAGAAAAGGGGAGAGTTGCAAGAGACAGCCAACAACCTGCTGGCTCTTCAGCCTCCTTCCAAATCTGTGCCACTTGGAGACCTTATAGCATAAGCAACACATTTGCCCTAAATCCGACAGTTCAGTCACCACCAAAAACAAGGTACAAGTGGTATTCCACTGTTATCTGCAGTTGTGCGAAACAGCAAGAAATTGTTATTACTTGCTCATTAAAATACATATTCCAATGTCACTTGAGTTAAGCACATTATCAACCACTACCAGTTATGCCAACTACTGCTTTTGCTACTGTGCACAATTGGAAGCTACTCTTGATTTCCCCCACTTTGTCTAGACCTCATGTATCTGAACATATGAGTATTTGTACTCGTGGAATAACACCACAGGATAATCACCAACATCTGAAGATTTGCTACGGAGGGGAAGCTGCCACACGCTGAGCTACAGGGCGTAAGGACAAACCGAGAGACCCCTGCTCTGTCCAGCTCAACAGCACCACCTGAAAGCCCTCCAGATGTTGTTGGGGCTGCAACTTTCATACTCTCTAAGTATGGATCATGTTGGCTGGTGCTGAACCAAGAAATGGGGGTCCACCAATTGGAAGGCTACGGGCGTCCACTTTGACTGCCTGTTTGAGACTAGAACTTCTCCTTGTCTCATGGAGGTAGGTCCTGGTGATGCCCAGGATCTTCTCACACAAAGCATACTGCTGAGTTGCACTCCTAGCATTTAAACCTCTGCCCGTACAACCAGGCAGATATTTAACTCTGGATTTGAACGTGCAGAAAACCAGAGGTCATTTGATGGCCGTTGGGCTCCTGGGTGTTTTCACTTTCCAGCTGAGGGCCCAATTGCTACTGTCCAGTCATTACAAGGAAACCAGAAAGATAACAGAAAGCCCCAGACCCTTGAATACGGCAGGGAAGGGAAAGCCTTGACTACAAATTCAGGGGAGCACGTCTGAACAGCCACAACCAAAATGAGGAACTTCGATTGAACACAGAAAATCTAAGGTACTTTCAGAAGGGTCAAGCAATAAGAAGTCAAACTCTACAAAATGTTGACAGCCGCTTGGCGTGATGGCAAGTTTGCCTGTTTTTCTTTGTTTTTGTTTTAAGCAGTTTAAGGCTCATTTGATTGCACTGCTCTTGTGTGTGTGTGTGTGTGAGAGAGAGAGAGAGAGCAGAGTTCAGAGTTTTGTTTGCAGTGCTATGGGCCCCACCCACACCCACTTTAAGCATGGCATCACTCTCTCGGAAGAAGGGGGCACTCAGAATCAACTGAAAGCAAAAAAGTATACCTGAACTGGGCAAGCAACCAACAGATTTTGTATTGATCATCTTTCCCTCATCACCCCTCCTCTTCTTCTCAAATCCTCTTCCTACCCCCCCTACAGCTGCCAATCTAGAGATCTCAGAACCTGCATCTTCCCAAGAAGACACAAAACCATGGAGGCAACTTTTCTTAATGAAGCAGACCACTCACTTGACAATGGGACAGTAGCATGAGACAGCCTGTACTGGACAGGACTGAATAATGATAACAATGGTCACCCTCTTCCACAAAGTCCCACTGTGGCATGGTGTGTGTGTGTGTGTGTGTGTGTGTGTGTGTGTGTGTGTGTGTGTGTGTGTGTGTGTGTGTGTGTGTGTGTTACCCGTGGCATGGAAGATTATCAAAGCCTATACCGGTGGCAGCAAACCTTTGGCACTCCAGATGTTTTGGGTCACAACTCTCACAGTCCTTTGTCATTGGCAATCTAGGCTCAGAATTCTGGAAGTTGTGGTCCAAAACATCTGGAGTGCCAAAGGTTCACCACCACTGGCCTATACCAATGAAGCGCATCCCATGGAAGGTTCTACCTGATTAAATTTGGAGCCCCGCCGATGGACAGCATGCCTACCCTCTGAGGATCAGCCTGGAGAAAAACAGAGAGGTGCCCTGCCCACATGGGTGGCCATGGGGTCATGCACTGGTCATTGCCAATTCCGTGCATAACACTTCTGCATGGAAGGCCAATGATCTACATTTAGAGAAAGGGACTGTTCACCTGGATCAAATCACTGATGTTTAAAACGAGGACGAGGCTAATGACAGCAATAGCGACCACAACAATAATCAAAACCTATACCAGTGGTGGCAAACCTTCAGTTAAATAATTTTTAATTGGAAAGGACTCTGCCTGGTAACAGGGATCCAGGCTGACCCACTGCGTGGGCGGCGATCCTATGCTAAGTTTTCCAAACTCAAGATCTCCCCCGTGTGTCACCCCCGCCCGCCCCCTCGGGCGCACTGGAAGCCAGGCAGGGACCTCGGGAGCGTCGATGGCACAGGAGCAAGCGGCCTGTTTGTTGGCCGCCCCGCCAGAGGCGCTTCACGCCCTCCGGCGTCGGAAAACTTGCTCGTGACCCGCGGCGGCTTTTGGCGAGCGCCTGGCTTGCCCAACTCCGGGGCTGCGAAATCGAGGAGCAGCGCGCAGCGGGAGCCACCGGGTCGCCTAACCTGGGCGGAGAGAGGGTGGGAGCCATCCTTGTAAGCAGGGCAGCCCAAGCGAACCTCAGCTCGGTTGGTGGCCCTCTCCCCCCCCCAAAAAAAACCAGGGTTCAGGTTTTTTTTTGCGGGGGGGGGCTAACAGATGATGATGAAGAAGAGGACAAAGATCCTTCCCCTACCCCCAACCCGCTCCCCGCCAGCAATCGCTCCAGCCGAAGGCACCGCAGTCGCACAGGGAGGTCCCACAACCCCCCCCCCCACACACACACACAACTTACCGCATACTAATCGCTCATTAATTATGTGCTGCGGGCGGTGCGGCGGCGTTGGCAGCAGCTGGTGCTGTTGTATTATTATTTAAAAAAAAAAAAAAAAAAAACAAGGGTCCAAGATCCCAGCCTAAACTTCTGCTCGCCCTTTCCTCTTTCCCGCAGCCATCCGGAGGCGCTCGCCCCTGGCCAACGGAGAGCCACAAAAGCCCTCCCCGGATCCAGATGTTGATGGGAAAAAGCCAGCGGGGCTCGGCTTGCCGACGTTGTCAGCGGTGTTAACCCTGGAAGCAAATATAGGGCGGGGTGGGGGGGATAGGGGGGGTGGAGAAGGACGGCGAGGAGGAGGAAGAGGAGGAAGGCGATGGGGCCAAGGATTCACAGAGAGCGGGCGAGCTGCCAGCCCCACCCGTCGGCCACCCCCCCACCTCCCCCTCGGGCTGACCACAGACTGGGGGGGGGGGGTCAAGCTAGGAAAGAGGCGGGGCGGCAAGCAGGCGGGGCAGGGCCAGAAGGCAGGCGGGCAGGCAGGCAGGCAGGGGACGGGGGTCCGCCTTCGCTCTGCTCGCCCGCCCCCCCCCCCCCCCTTCCCGGGGGATCTGCTGCCTCTCCTGCCCCGACAAGACAGGGGGTAATGATGGACTTTTGGGGCGGCGGGGGGGGGAGAGTGAAGAGGCGCCGGTGGGACTTAGGCCAGAGGGTGGGAGTATGATTGCTATTTACATCTTGGTCTTCCGGGCAGGAGAAAGAAGTAGTAGCAGAAGAGGAGCCGCTGCAATCTATGGGCTTGCTCCCCATGGGGGGTCCTGCCCCTCTTCTCCCCGTCCCCCCCCCCCCCCACTCCCGCAACGCCAACACCCCACCCCCGGGGCACTCTTGAGCCTCTTATTTTCTTTTGGACTCGCGCTCCAGCCCGGCCCCTCCTCTCCCCTCCGCCACGGAGCATGCGCCTAACGGGGAAGCGTGCCGCCCAGGAGCCGCCCAGCGCCCCCCGGCCCTTGACCCTAAAGCAGGAAAAGGCAGAAGGCCCCCCCCCCCACACACACACACACACCTCCTCCCGCAGCGGGGTCGCATCTGGGGCGGCGGAGGGGACGGAGAGTGTAACATTATTAGAAGCAATATTATATTACACTTATAATATTATAAGTGTAATGTAATGTCTAATGTCAGCGACAAGACCTTATAGAGGGCTTCGGAAAGGGGGTTCGGGGGCCCGCAAAATAAAAGTTGGACGCATCGAACTCACAGTTGAACGGAGTGTAGGAGCAGTAATTCTGGCCCTAATGGAGATCGGCTTGATATTCAGTTTAAGCTGGGGGGGGGGATTTGTAACGGAGCTGAAGCTTTGGGGAGTTGTACTTAGGGACAGTGACACCTTCTCTCCCGGGAAGCCTGGCTTGCTGCTTTTCCCCCTTAACTGCAGCCCTCAACAGCGGAGTGTGTCTTTTCTAAGCAACAACCAATGTTTTTAAAAAGTTACTTTTTAAAATTACCAGCCCCAGACTCCAGCCAGTTTTGGGACCTGTAGTCAAATTAACTTGTCTGAACTCTAGCAACCATAGATCAGTATGAGTCTGGAACTTGAGTCATGGCAACTGGATTATTTATTTATTTATTTATTTATTTATTTATTTATTTATTTATTTATATACTGCCAGATTTTCCCAGATGAGAACTCAGGGCCGTTAACAAGAAAAGACTTCTGTTCTTGAGTTGCCATGACTGAACTTCCAGATAAACTCACCTGGATGACTGAGAATCTTCACAGACATCAGTATTAGTCCCACTCCCAACCTAAGTAGGTACTTGAGCTCCCAAGGACCTGTCAAGGGGAGGGAGGTTGTCTCTCCTTGTTAGGGGCTCCAGCATAAGACTTTGTGACTGTCTTAAGGGTCACCTTTTGGTTTGAACCAGGTTTCAACTGAGGAATCCCTCTGTTTAGTCCAAAAGTACAACTGCTGTTTCATTGCTGTAAGTCCTCCTAAAGGTCCTTGTGAGAACAAGGAGCCTGAAGACCGTGCTCTCAACTATGTGCCATTGCCCCTCAGCAAGAGAAGTAGAGAAATTAGGGGCCAAACCTAAAATGGGTGTTATGAGGGGAGACATATCAGCGGTGAGTTGCGTGGTAAAGAAGGGAGAAGTTGTTGAGGGACTCTTGCTGACCACTGAGGAGGAGGGGCTATGGAGAAGGATGATGGGAGATGAAAGCGCAGGAGATATAAAAGGGGAAGAAACAGCGGGAAGAGGGAGATTGGAGGAGTGGTTGGAGAATGGAAGAAGATGACCAAGGCGGAGGAATCGAGGGCATTTGTTTTCAGGAACCCCGTGGGTCCTTGGAAGAGGGTGCGTTCGGTTGGCCAAGGACGGGGTGGCTGCTGGCTTGCCATCCATGTTGTGGAAATTTATGTGCCAGGTGAGGACCCCACCTGAGACCCCCCCCCCCAAGGACGAAGAGAGGTTTCAGAGGATCCCAAGTCCCGAGACCTCAGGGATAAAGTTAAGTAATTGGACCTCACCGGTTATTTTAGAGCAGGCCTGCCCAAAGTCTGGCCCGGGGGCCAAATCTGGCCCGCCAGGCCATTCTGAGTGGCCCGCGGCTGGCTGGCCCACCCCTCCCTTCCCCTCCTTCACCCCATGTTTTTTTAAAAGAAAGTGGGTGGGGCTTGCAGTGGGGTGGCAGGGTTGGGGTGCAACCGGCCCCTGACACATTCTCAGCCACCAAATCTGGCCCTCCTTACAAAAAGTTTGGGCACCCCTGTTTTAGAGGATCACTATGCAGGAGGTCCACCTGTTGAGGTTGTTATCCACAAAGGTGAAGATGTTGAAAATAAAGTTGATTTCATGCTTATTACCATCTCTGCTTTTCCATGGGTCCAAGGATGAGGCTTTGCCAACTGGACCACCGGAACCACCTGACAGTCACAAATCTACACTGGAAAAGGGAAATCACCCACTGAAACAAAAAAAAAATATCAATGGTTGCATTATGTTTATGCTAACAAAGTAGATAACATTCATCGGGAAGGATTTAACAGCTGTGTGGCAGAAAGAAATTTAACAGCTGTAGCTTTTCCTGGCACTAAGATGACATAGAGCTAGGAAATGTCACTTGTGGCCTCGTTATTTCTCCCTGCAGCTGTTAAAGGCAGGAGATGGCTGCCAGGAGGTCAAAATAAAGGGGCAATGTTTTTGTCCAGTTGTCCCTGCCACTAACCAAGGGCTGGTCATTTATACAGACAGTTAATTTTCATTTTTTAAGTCAGCTATGGACTTATATGAACCAGCTCAGGTGCTAAGGTCATCAGGAGAGGCCTTTCTATCCATCCTGCCACCCTCACAGGTACGTCTCGTGGGAACCCATGAAAGGGCCTTCTCAGTCGCTGCGCCCAGACTCTGGAACTCCTTCCCACTAGAGGTCAGGACGGCCCCATCTCTGTTGTCCTTCTGGAAACAGGCAACAACCTTTCTCTTCAGGCAAACTTTCTCTGAATAATGGACCAGCTATTATGTAGTTCATATAAAGAGACATTGATAGAAAAGGCCATTGTTGACTTTGTGTTTATAACCACTTATAACTTTGTGTTTATATCTCTCCTTTTATGATTGTATTAAAACTGTGTTTTAAATGTTAGTTTCCATCCCTCGTCCATGATCGCACTGACTTCTATTATTATTATTATTATTAATTATTATTATTATTATTATTATTATTATTATTATTATTATTGGAGTGGGTGGTGGCGAGGCAATTCGCGGCACTGCTGGATGAAACAGATTTTCTGGATCCATCTCAATCACGTTTCAGGCTGGGTTTTGGTACGGAGACTGCCTTGGTCGCCCTGTATGATAACCTTTGCTGGGAGATAGACAGGGGGAGTACAATCCTATTGATACTCCTTGACCTCAGCGGCTTTCAGCACCATCGACCATGGTGTCCTTCTCGATAGGCTAGCCAGGTTGGGAGCTGGAGGCACCGCTTTGCTGCGGTTCTGATCCTTCCTGGCTGACCATGTCCAGAAGGTGGTGCTGGGGGATAGTTGCTCTGCCCCGTGGCGTTTACGTCACGGGGTTCCTCAGGGCTTGATACTTTCTCCCATGCTGTTTAACATCTACATGGAACTGCTGGGAGTGGTCATCAGGAGTTCTGGGCTGAGGAGTCAGCAATATGCTGATGATACTCAGCTCTACTTCTCATTCTCCACCAATCTATGTGAGGCGTTCTCTGTACGGAACTCCTGTCTGGACTAGATAATGGACTGGATGAGGGTTAGTAAATTGAAACTCAATCCAGACAAGACAGAAGTGCTGTTAGTGGGTGCTTCACTGGACAGGTTAGAGGGCCATCTCCCTGTCCTGGACAGAGTTGCACTCCCCTAAGGGACAGGGTCTACAGCTTGGGGGTGCTGGACCCTGGTCTAACTCTGGAAGTCCAGGTAGACTCGGTGGCCAGGGGTGCCTTTCTTCAGCTGCAGAAAATATACCAGCTGTGCCCCTACCTGGATCAGCAGAGGCTCGTGACAGTTACACATGCACTGGTAACACCTCATATTGATTACTGCAATATACTCTACATGGGGCAACCTTTGAAGATGATTCAGTGATTGCAACTGGTTCAGAATTGTGAGGCGCAGCTGGTGAGTGGTGGTGACGCCAAGGATCACATCACACTGATTCTGCACAACCTTCATTGGTTACCAGTTGCTTCCCGGTCCCAATTCAAAGTGCAGTGGTACCTCTACGTATGAGTGGCTCGACTTAAGAGCAATTCGACTTAAGAGCAGAAACCCATTGATGTTCTAACTCAGGCATGTCCAAACTTCGGTCCTCCTGATGTTTTGGACCACAATCCCCAGAATTCTAAGCTTAGATTGCCAATGGCAAAGGACTGTGGGAGTTGCAGTCCAAAACATCTGGGGTGGCGAAGTTTGGACATGCCTGTTCTAACTGCTGCCTTACAAATTTTAGATGCAATCTGTTCTACTTGCAATTTTTTATTTTTTATTTTATTTTATTTTTATTTGAGTTTTTAGATAGGGCTGCTCTACTGAACAGTTGTTTGACTTAAGAGCGTGCATTTGAAATGGATTAAATTCATAAGTAGAAGTACCGCTGTACTTGCTTTGATATATAAAGCCCTAAATGGCTTAGGACCTAGATACTTGAAGGACTGCCTCCTTCCATATGAACCTACCTGGCAATTAAGATCGAGCCAGGGGGTCCTCTTAAAAGAGCCATCCCTCAAGGAGGTGAGAGGGATGGCGTGTAGACACAGGGCCTTCTTGGCAGCTGCCCCCAAGCTATAGAATGCCCTCCCGATTGAGATCCGCCTGGCGCCAACATTGATGACATTTCAGCGCCAGGTAAAAACCTTCCTGTTCCAAAAGTTTTTTAATTGACATAATATTGATTGTGGGTCCTGATGGCAATTTTAGTGCAATGTTTTATTTTTTATTATTTTTGACATTTTAATGTTTTAACTGTTTTCTTTTTTTATTTTAAGCCACTCAGAGACCTTTGTGTAGTGGGCAGAATATAAGCTGTAAAAATAAATAAGTAAAATAAATACACTGGCATTTTCAATGTTAGTGCCATCCCTCATAATGGAATTGTTAATCTTTAACTGCTAGCATTCTCTGTTAGCTTTAATGTTGCCTTTTATTGCTGTAAGATGCCCCTCAATTCCCTGTTCTCAGACTTGAATATGTACACTTAAATGTACTGGACTGTACATTGTCTATCATTACTGTAAGCCACCTTGGGTCCTTTTCCAAGGAGAAAGGCAGATAAAAATACTCAAAAATATGTATACTGTATAACAGAACAGGGCCTCTAAAACTGGTTAATGTGACAATATGTCCTCCTGGTGTATTTTTATTTTATTAAAATGCATATCATATTTTTGCGTGTAAAATAGGTATTCAGGGTGACTTAAAATGTCAACAACACAATGATGAGAAAGATCCACTGGGACAGCTCTAAGGGTAAAGCTGCTTCCATTCGCAGAGGAAGGGAGGGAGTTATCCCTATTCTCCCTACAACGCCTATTTACCCCAAACAGGCATTGGAGGGCTGGGAAATTTTCTAAAGCTGTAGTACCCAACCTTGCGTAACCCAGATGGTCTTGGACTGCTAACCCCAGAAGCCTTCACCACTATATATCCTGTGCAGGGTTTCCGGGTATTATAGTCCAAGACCACGTGGGGGACCCAGGGTTGAGAACCACTAGTCTAAAGTCATTTGAGGAACAGTTCTGTGGAGCGTTATAGCAAGGAAGAGAGGAAAGGAAAAGAAAATTCCATTGTCTGTTTAAGCCAGTATTAATATAACACACAACCATAATGAGCAATTTCTTAAAACAGTGGATTACAACCTTGGATAACCCAGATGTTCTTGGACTACAACTCCCAGGAATCCTGGCTAGCACAGCTCATGGTTGAAGGCTTCTGGGAATTTTAGTCCAGAAACATCTGGAAACCCAAGGTTGGGAACCCACTAAGGAATGCTATGAGTTAAATAAAAACAATAATCTCCCCAAATTTGCAGTGGGCATGATTGGAACCAAACTATTGTCAGAAAAGAAATACGGCCACAATCTTGTTTCCCTGGGACTGGATGAAATCGGCACCCTCAGTATTCCCCTTAGGAGTAGAATATGCTTGCCGTTGCCAAGTTCCACACCAATTGAGACTAGAGGGTTTATGGTTATCTGCCTTCACTTAGGGCAGGGCTGTTCTATCAGCAATTAAGCAACAGGCTATAGGTCTACTTTTGCTTGACACCAAAGTGCAGCAGTAGCTACTACACTAAAACCTCAGTATTGGAATTGTATACATTCTGAGTTAGGCTCATAAGAGACAATGACAATGGGTAGTAAGTAAAAACTCGGTATCCCATACGAATGCATTGAAAAAAATATATCTGTTCTGGATGGAAGCAATATTTCAATGACAAACAGAGTGTGGGGCTCTGTTCTCACCATAGTGACCCACCTAACAACCCAAAGCTAGTGCTGGGACAGTACAGTTCAGTACCCATCAGATGTGAGTCAGGGGTGGATTACAATCTGATCCCCTCACTTTTTTATGATGATGGTATAAACTTTTGAACACCTGTGCACATCACATAAGCCATGCCTGTGATTACTTATCTCTGACTTACTTGTGAATAAACATCATGAGTCTGCAGAATCTAACTGGATGAATTTTGGTGGTTCAGTTCCACTATCTGGAGCAAATATACATAGAGATATATTCTATCAACTTTCCTACCTATGTTTTGGACATGTTCAACTTTGAACAGGCCAAGGTCTACTTTTTCTGCCCAAAGTGCCTGAGGGCTACTACACTAAAACCTCTTTTAAAATTTTATCCATTCTGAGCACATGCTCATAAGTAAAAAGCCTTTTGTAAGTAGAGCAACGGTGTCCCATAGGAATGCTCTAAATACATTAATCTGTTGTGGAGGGTAACAGATTTCAATGCGCCATGGCCCTTGAACTGTCCCCTTGGCTGAGATAGTACTGGCAGACCCAGAACTTTGCTGGGACAGTGGTTCTTGGATGGGGGAGGGAGGGGGGAGAACTTATCCCCTCACTTTTTTATTGATGGATGGTGGGCTACTTTTGAACCCTTCAACGGGCATCTCGTCCCCCGCGGTCTTAGAATGGGCAGGCCTGACTTAGGGGAATAAAATAGAGCTGTTTAATGTTTTAAAAGGATGAATGTGGTGGTTCAGTTGGGAAAGGAGCACCCATGGAAGGAGATAATTATTCTCTACCTCTTTCCTCCTCAGGGCGTTTTTGGGGACAAACCCCTCACAATGGCAAAAATGCAAGGTCCGGAGCTTGCAAAATGTTTACCCACCAACCATTTTGCAAACAATTAAAATATCCTATACACAGTATCTGGGACACAGCCTTTGTTCAGTAGGCAGTGTGTTTCTTCTCTAGATACATCACTTTGTTGTGGTTTGTAGCAAGGACGGTAAAGGTTTGGTCATCCAGGTGGTATTACTAGACCATCATCATTTTCTGCATGAAGTTGCCCCTTTAAGAGGATGATGCTGCCAGGAACATAACAGGCTAGACACACCAACTTGGCATCTCGTCCCTCTCTGCCTTAGACGCTGAGGCATGTGAATGCCTCCATATCTGGGGACAGATGGCAGAGCGAGGAACCCCTAAACACTCTGTACTGAATTTAAGTGGCCAGCGGATCCTCTAACACTCCATCTTGCTCCTCAGTTTATAGACTAAAATCTGGATTTTAAAAACCCCTCACACAGAATCCTGCCATGCTCATGTCTGTTGAGACTGCCATTCTCGAAAAGGGATCCCTAGCAAATCCAGGCAGAGTGGATGTCAGCGTTTCCACCGGTGTCCCCCCCATGGACTTCTTGAGAGCTCATTGCCTTTTACCCTGCCTTCTATGGCCTGTGATCAGTTGGGTGGGGTGGGGGAGGACCAAGAAGCTCTTGGGGGGTATAAATGTTTGAGGCCAAGGGCAGGCGCAAAGGAAAGCGAACCATTAAACGACAGGAAGGCGAGGCGGTTGCTAGATTGGCTGTCTTGAGTTGCAGTGTGTGCAGAAGTGTGGAAAAGTCAATTACCTGATCCAAATGATGCCTGCAAGCATCCCATTTTAGTTCACACACACACACACACACACACACACACACACACACACACACACACACACACACACACACACACACACACACACCATTAATAGGGCAGCTCACACAGCTTTCAGTTTGGGTGAGCTTTTTCTTCCCTCCAGACATAGTTCTCTGTGAGTTCTGCTGTAAATAAGCAAACAAAAAAGGCATATTGAATGCTTTAAAAAAAGGAAATGGGAAAAAAAACCCAAGAAAGAAAGACTCAGCCTTCTGAGTGCCGCCTTTGGTTGCGACGTAGCTGCTGGCTTGGAGGCACAGTATTAGGAAACAAGACATTAACCCATGCAGTCATAATGGACAGGAGGTAGGGGAGAAGATTCCACCCCCCCCCCCAGAAATAATACACTGTTGAGAGCCATCTTGTTTCTAAAAGCAAAGCAAAGTCTCCTGGAGTGTGTATATTTCGCAAATCTTGGAAATGTTATTCTGTTGGACAACAGCTCACAGAATCCCCCAGCCGACTAAAGACCGGAATGTTTAGCACCTGTACTTTAGTGCTCAAGTGCTGTACCCATGAAAGTAATCATGCATTGCAGCAGAAATGTTTAGAACTAGAAACAGGCTGGATGCCCCTACAAAAGGAAGTGTCATCTATTTATGGTCTTTCAGTGTTTGTTGTAGGACTGGTCCATCCTTCCTTGGTTGTGGCTAAGCTTGGATTTAGCCAATGGTACATTCTGCATTCAAATATTAGAATCTGGGGTGGTAAAGGCAACTGCTGGATAGCTCAGTGGATTAGGTATTTGCCTGCAGAGCTAGAGGTTATGAGTTCAACTCCCCACTGAGCCTCCTTGACAGTCACTGGATTTGATGATCCATAGGTTCCCTCCAACTTTGCAGTTCTGTAATGATGAAATATTATTTTAAGTGTTTGAATTTCACACACACACACACACACACACACACACACACACACACACACACACACACACACACAGGTTCCCTCCAACTTTGCAGTTCTGCAATGATGAAATATTATTTTAAGTGTTTGAATTTCACACACACACACACACACACACACACACACACACACACACACACACACACACACACACACACACACACACACACACACCAAAATTTATATTTTAGTTTCAATCTGCAGCTGATCCAGGCCAAACCAAGCCAAACCAAATGCTGATTTGGTTTCCTGGAATTTGCCACTTAGGGTATCTGGCTTCATTAGGTCACAAGCTGTCCTGTCTGATTTTGAAACATTCCCTGTGGTGTCGCTTCTGTTGTTTTGACTGAGCCTCTCCATGTTCTTTCCCTTTAAGTTTATATTTATCCTCTTTGCTGTGGTTTCTTCTCTTCTGCAGAGGCAATGTGAGTTCCCTGTTGACACTGACTAAGCCTTTCCGGTTTTAACATTTACGAGAAATTGAAGAGCTCAACATGAAAAAAAGCTTGGCTGAAATCAATATGGTTTGAATCTTCCTCCAGTTCAGTACAACCTGCTTGCATTCTAGAGATCCCCAGCTGGTATTAATCGGGAGGTGGGCTTGTATAGATCTCCAGATGTTAACTGTAACTCCCATCAGGATCGATAGTATAAGATGGGGCTCATGGGAAGTGTAGTCCAGAAACATTTGGAAAGCTAAGAGTTGCTTAATTTTTCAGAGAATGGGTATCTATGACCACTACTGCCCCATTCAAGAATCATAATGATTTGAATGTGTATACCTGAAGCTATAGGGAAGTGATGGTAGGAGTGGGATTTTGTTGGCCTTCTGCCCTTCTGTCTTGTGGCGCAGTGGTTAAACTGCTGTACTGCATCTAAAACTGTGCTTGCAACCTGTGGTTCAATCCTAGGCCAGTTTAAGGTTCACTCAGCCTTCTATCCTTCCAAGTTTGGTAAAATGACTGACTGCGGGGGAGAATGAGTAGCCTGCATAAGTAAATTGTAAATGGCCCAGACAGTGCTTAAGCACTATGGGGTGGAATATAAACAGAACATTGTTTGTTTTTGCTTTCTCTCACTATCTGAACTGGTGGAGGAGATCTCAGAGATGGTGCTGACTTCTTTCAGTGTAATTGTGCTGGGTGATTTCTAGAAGCTCAGGATGTCATGAGTTCCATGGCAACCATGAGTGTGTACTTCAGGATCTAGCCCCACACATGTCACTGGGGATTCTGTAGATCCATTTTTAATTGGCTGTGATAAACGTGGCCAATGGGACATGGGGGAACTTGATATAACCCCTTGTCCTGGGCAGACAGAAGCATTTAGACTTTCTGTGACTTTCTTTTACTTCTTCAAGCGAGTGAGGACTCTCAACAATATATGGGTCAATACTTTTAGCCACTGAGGCAAGTGCTTGAGTTGGTGGCTAAAAGTCATTTTAAACATGGGGGGGGGTGTCAGGAGAAGTGGCGCACAATGTATAAAATGACTTTTAGCCACCAACCCAAGCACTTGCCTCAGTGGCTAAAAGTATTGACCCATATATAAGTCGAGGGCCCCCTTTTTCAGCCCAAAATTAGGGCTGAAAAACTAGGCTTATATTCGAGTATATGCAGTATATAATGAAAGCTTTCAGTAAGAGCAACTAGATAACGGATGGGGCTTTAGCATGCATTGAATTTTGTTAGTGTAGTTTTGAAACTGAACTAGTTCATCCACATCTGCTTAGCCCACATCTGGGCCTGTGGACAGGAGGTATCCACGTGCTCCCGTGCCAGTTGCCTTGATCCCTGGCTGACTGAGGATAGCACAAAGAAGATCAAGAGATTTGCCACGGTTGCTGGCCCTGAAAATAAATCCCCCTCCACAGAACCCAAACTGAGGATTCATCTTATTCTTTTTTTTTTAATTCTTTATCTGCATTTCTTCAAGAACACCAATTAGACAGAAAAGTACACAATGTGAAATACTTTTTTAAAAAGCAGTTTTGACCCTATGTTACCATTTCATATTGCTTGGTCCTCCATGGCAGAGCTTAGATAGAGGATTTTTTAAACGCTCCTTGTGGGAGTACAATTAATAGGTAGTTCTTAAAGTTAGCATGAGCTTTGAGCAAACATAACATGTAAGTAAAAAAACCCCAAGAAGAGTAAATGGCGGATGGGTCCAGTTTAACTGACTTCTGTGACATCTCATTTATTTATTTATTTATTTATCACACTACCGCCTACTTCCCGAGCGGGAACTCAGGGTGGTTCACATAATCTCACATAATCTCAGAAGCAGGCTCATTGTGAGGTCACAAGGGTGCAACAAGAAAAGCCAGGAATCACACCAATTATGCTGTAAGCAGCAAAAGCACCCCAAAGCAGACAGAGTTCTCCCAGTCCTCTCCCTTGTTTGGGAGTGCCTACGGAAATGAGTCGAGAAGGCAGATGGGGCATTTTCAACCAAGATCAAAAGCAGAAGGGACACCTTCATTCCCTCACATGCTGCCTTTCTGCTATATTTTCCTCCCCCAGAAGTCTCACATGCCTTTTTGACAGGGTGGCTGTTCAATCAACAAGGGATGCCTGTTTTAAAATTGAAGGTTTTTTTTAAATAATAAACAACAGCAGTATGTTTTGTAGTTATTGATAACACTGCCCGTTGTTTTAAAATGAAGGGAAACATTTCATTGAGAGTTTGGAAGGGCTGAAGCACATTGTCCTGGCAATTATTTCCCCCGTTTCCTGCCCTGCGTACCCAGATGCTTAGGACCTGCCAGATGATGGTGTGTAGGTTCACCAGTAGGTTTATGACCTGGTGGGGACCAGGTGGACTGAATGAAGGTGAATCAACTGAAACTTAATCCAGTCAAGAGAGAGGTGCTGCTGACCAACTGAAGGCAGAACAAGGAATAGGGACATTTGGTAGGGTGGCACAACGTGTGTGTGGAGGTGCTCCTGGATTTGTCTCTGAACCTGGATTGGCCAGGTTCTGCTGGTAGCCAGGAGTGTGTTGCACAGTTAAAACTGGTGCACCAGCTGTGTCCATTTCTTGAGATATACTATCCGATGTGGCCCCAAGTTACTTCTTGAATGGATTGCTGTAACACACTCTACATGGGTCTGCTTTTGAAAAGTGCTTGGAAACTTCAGAGAAACTTCAGAATAGAGATGGGCACGAAACACCAAAATGGTGTTTCATTTGTTTTTTTCATTTTGGTTTTTATTGTTTCATTTCATTTCATTTAGAAAATTTGTTTAAAAAAGCATTTCGTTGTTTGTTTTTTCATTTTTCATTTTTTCATTTTTATTTTTTTTTAACTCTTGCGTCAACCAGCTGGCCCGTGGGCTGTGTTGGTGGATTTTTAAATTTTTAATTTTTTAAATTTTTTTCTTACTCGCACTGACCAGCTGCCCTGTGGGTCAGGTCGGCACGTTTCTTAATTTTTTAATTTTTTATCTTTTTAAACTTGTGCTGACCAGGTGGCCTGCAGGCTGGGTCGCCACTTTTTTTTTAATTTTTATTTTTTAAACTCGCGCCAACCAGCTGGCCCATGGGCCGGGTCAGTGCGTTTATTTTTATTTTTTTTAATTTCTTTTATCCCCCACTCGTTGGTGCCCTATTGGGTGGGGGAAAGGGGGGCTTAAAACTTTTTTCCCACCAAAGCCCCGTGCTACAGCTGATCAGCAGTGGCTTCTGCAGGGGGGGGCAGCCTGCGGTTTCCCCGCGCCTGAGTGCGTGGGGGGGGGGCGCTGCCTTTTTCCCATAGGAATGTATTGCTTCAATACATTCATATGAGAAAATGAAAAACGAAGCAGACAAAACGGAAATTTCTGTTTCGTTTCATTTTTCTTTGATGGGTCCGTTCATTATTCATTTCGTTCCATAACGAAAAAAAATCATTTCGTGCCCATCTCTACTTCAGAAACTTGCAAAATGCAGCATGCAGATTGCTGTCTGGAGCTGATGGCAGGGATCATATAACCCCCTGTTGCAGCCATTCCACTGGCAGCCAGTCTGTTTCCATGCACAATTCAGAGTGCTGGTTTTAACATATAAAGACCTAAATCCCTTGGGTCCCGGGTGTCTCAAGAACTGTATGTTCAGCCTGACTAGACATCAAGATCGTCATAGAAAGTTGTTTTTCCTGGCCAGACATCTGAAGAAATAGCATATTTTAACCACAAGAGGGAGCTTCATACCCACACATTTAACCATCACCCTTTATTCTGGAATTGGCATATTATTCAGAATTTTTTCACTTTTAAGAACAAAAATCTAACCATAAAAAACCTATGTAGACTCTTGGATTATTTCATATTCTCAAACATCTCATCAAAGCAACCGAGGGTTCAGTGGTATATTTATTTCCCTGAGGGGATGGCCCATGAAAGTTTGGTAAGATACTGCACTGCAAACAAAATTTTGTTAATGTTTAGTGCTGAGATGTTTTTAATGATCTCCAGCTGTCTACCAGCCTCTTATTTATTCTAACAAGAAAAGCAGAATTACAGTTCAGGGAAGCCTTTAGAAGTGATAGTTCATTTTTTAAACCAGTCACACCCCACCTTAAACATTATTCAGTTCTTCAAAAAGTTTCCGGTTTATGATTGCGGGATGCTGTGCTTCTGTATCCATAATTCAAACATACTTTCATGTGCTCACTACCATCGACAAAGTGACACCAAGCAAAGGGAAATGCCAGAAGTTGCATTCTTTTTTCATAAGTTAACTCAAACAGTCTCACTCAAACACAAAGCAATTGTCAGTGCTATTTCTTGACAAGTACAGGAAATGCATGGTGCTTTCATGTATTATGTGGGCTTTCATGTCTAAAAGCAAACATCCACCTATCTATATAGAAAGAACTCTGCACAACCGTGTGCAATTACAGTATGTTGTAATGTAAACCATTCAGAGAGTGCTTCAAGCACTAGGGAACAGAATATAAGTCAAAGAAACAAACAAACGATGGGAGGGAAAGAAAAGTAAAAGAGATTTCAGATGCAAGCGATGGGGACAGACGACTACCAGTTCTGTTATCATAAGAACATAAGAACATAAGAAGAGCCATGCTGGATCAGGCCAACGGCCCATCTAGTCCAGCTTCCTGTATCTCACAGTGGCCCCACCAGATGTGTCTGGGAGCGCATGAGACTAGATATCTGTCTCCTGATAGCACTCCCCTGCATCTGGCCCTTGAAATACCCCGGTTTTAAGCCTGGAGATTACACATCTCCCTCATGGTTTGTAACCTGGGATGGACTTTTCCTCCAGGAATCTGTCCAATCCCCTTTTGAAGGCATCCAGGCCAGATGCCATCACCACATCCTGTGGCAGGGTGTTCCACAGACTAGTAACGTGCTGGGTGATATATTTTCTTGCAGCTCCTTGAAGTTCCCACAGACTTGAGCTACACCCACCCATTTCCTCTTTCTTCTTTACAGAAACATGATGGCTATAAGAGGGTTCATTCTTGTGAGGACTTGGATTTCTGGGCTAACCCTAACCCTCAGCCCACCCCACCTCTGGTGAGATTCCTGGTGAATTCTGAAAGCTGGAGCCCACGAAATGTGCAAGTCCCATGCCTAGATTATCCAAGGGAAGGAGCCCCTGTTATAAGTTAAACACAACCCCGAACGTACTGAAAGAAGTTTGGGAGTGGGTGTTGCTTGATGGCAACATAATACCACATACAGGACAATGGGATGAGTGCCACACTCCACAGGGCCTTTTGACTAATAAAATCTCAAGTTGTTCACCTGTCGGCACCCTTGTTCATTTACAGCTTACTCTTGCTCATTAAAAAAATGGGAACATATAGGCTGTAAAACAATGCTGGCTTGCTCAATGGTTGGTCAGTGAGTTCCTGGCAAAGGGTAGGGCTTTGAATTTTAAATGGCTGGATATAGAGAAAACCAAGAGGCAATGGAATATATATATATATTGTAAATTCCTAAAACATTTGTAAATTTCTTGAAAACAACAAGCCTTCTCAGTGGGGTCAGTAAACTTTTAGATCATTTTTTCCTGTAGTATACAAGAGGCTTGGACTGTGACACGTTTCAAATGCTTCCTCTATTTGTTTACACAAGTTTTCCTGGCTCACAATGATTTTCATCCTGCTTTGTTTATGGGGAACAAATCAATTGCTTATTAGGTGTATTTTACTTCCGATTTTACCTGGTATTTGTTTAAATAATTGCAACTTAACCTCTAATAGCAGAATCCATGGGTGGGGTACAAGCAATAAAGAGACCTTAAAAGGAATCTGAACACTTTAAAACATTCTTTAAAATGTCTCAGCAATTCACACAAAACGAAGAGCCAGCAAAGTGGTAGACTGAACCCACAGCCAAGATCACGTTAGCTGCCCAACACTTGATTGAACAACTGGGTTTTAATCTTAATGGTAAAAGAAGGGCAAGGCTGGTGCCCATTGGGCCTCCACAGGGAGGGCCTTCCCTCAGTTGAGAGCTGAGAGCTGGAAAAGCCCCGTTCTGCATCACCCCATGATATATCACTCTCAGAAATGGGACAAAAAGCAGGGCTTTTCCCAGTAGATCTTAAAAATTGGACTGGTATATATTGGATCCCCTGGGTGGTATAGTGGATAGAGGGATTAACTCGGACTGTGGAGTCCATGATTCTATCCACAACACTGTACAGGATTAACCATGCTTATAGCAATCATGCGGCATCAAGTCACTTCTGATGTATGGTAACAATTGCACATGGCTGTTTTCCTAGGTAAAAAAATACTCAGAGGTAGTTTGCTATTCCCTTTTCCTGGGGGTGCCTGGAGGCTGTGCAGCTTGGTCATTGTTGCACTGGTTGGCTCTACTTGCAGGAGATTGCCCAGTGGGGAATCGTACTCCCAATCTCTGCAGCCAGAAACATAAACCACTGAGATATCCAGCCAGCTGACACAAGTATAAATGCCACTGATTATAGTGAGCATAGGATTACTGCTATATTTTATTATAAATCTTCCAATGGAACACAACTAGAATGCAGAGGAGGTTCACTACTGCATTACTGAAAAGCTTGCTTTCTCCCTGAATTACAGAGAGAAGGGGATCAGATTCATGGCTCTCACGATTGTGCTTAGGGTGCAGACTTCTTTCTTGCAGAATTAATATCTCTTGTTTCTTTGGCAGACTGGAAAGCTTTCACACTGCAGCGGGTGTATGTTGAAGAGTTCCAATGGAGTTATGACTCTTTGCACAGCACATTGTGAGATGAAGTGTTCTGCTTATATACCGCCCCATACCACTACAAGTAGTCTCTGGGCGGTTTACAATTTTGATTACAGTGTGCAGGCTACACATTCCCCCCCCCCCCCAGTGAGCTGGGTACTCATTTTACCGACCTCGGAAGGATGGAAGGCTGAGTGAACCTTGAGCCTGCTACCGGGGATTGAACCCAGGTCATGAGCACAGTTTTACCTGCAGTACAGGCATTTAACCACTGCGCCACTCCTTTACAGACGTGGGCTCATCCGCGGAGTTACCAGGACATATACAGAATGAGGAAGAGTCTGTTATTCAAGAAAGTCAAGAAAAGGAGAAAGATGTCAAGAATGTGGAGAATATAGGCATTAAAGGAGAAGAGAGTGAGAAAGGGTTAAGATTTGGGTTTAAGCCTTCAAAGATTATCGAGGGATTACAAGAATTACCGCAGTCGCCTATAGTGAGAAGCGAAGTGACATGAGATAGGTTACAAGAAGAAGTAGAAGAGCTAAATATAGGAATGGAAGATAAAGAGATACAAACAGATGGAAGGGGTGAAGAACATAAGATAGTGAGAGAAAGAGGAATACAAACGGATGATTGGAAGGTAGCAAAAAAAGATAAAATATTACAGGTAGGGAGAAGATACGGAGACAGGTCAGTTGGGATGTATTGGCACGTAGGGCTGCAGGTCAATAGGGACATGGAGAAAGTAGTAAGGAGGGTGGGTACACAAACAGAGGATAGAGCCAGTAGAATTCTGTTTAGGGAGGCCCAGACACGGAGGGGCTAGAGACGGAAAAGGGAGGAGGGGCCGCGAGGGGAGTGAGGGTGGTTAGAGACGTTAGGGAAGGGGTGCAGAGAAGAATGGACATTTGGAGGAAAGTGGACACAGGTCTCCCCTTACCCACTCCAGAAGGGCTCCCTAGATTCCCTATGGGGATATCCCCTCCTGAAAATAAAGAAGGAAAGGGAAACAGCCCTTCGGGTCCGGTAGGATGGATCCCCGGATAGGGCTGGAGCCAGCCCCAGAGCACTCAACACCCTTATTGTGGGGGCAATTGCGGGAACCTATCGGCAATGTCAATGAAAGCTCCACGCAAGTGAATGATGTTGAAGTGAGAGAGAAAAATATTTTGTTAGAAAACTGTTTTGATCCTAGTTTTGATCTCCCTGTTTTAACCCCTGTTAATAAAGAAACTGTGGTGAAAGAAAAACAAAGACCAAGAGACAAAGAGTCGAATAAAGAAATGTTTATTTTACAAGAATTACCGCAGTCGCTTCATGATTCTTCCAAAAAATCAAAAGATTTCGAAAGCGAACCCTTACACACATGCAATTGTCAGCCATCAAAGAAAAGGCATAGGAAATTGCAACATGGACGAGGGGATTGTGGGGCGGAGAGAGAGTTTTCCTTTTTGTGAACTTCATTAACATAACATTCCAGGATCCAAGGCATGTTTTTCTGCTGGGTTTCCTCATCTTCACCCTTGCTGGTGTAATTCAATGAGGCGCCCAGCAAAGACGGACAGGGTTCCAATGATGCAAACCAACATGAAGATGCCAAGGAGAAGGTGGTCAACCACCATGGCAACAAACTTCCATTCTTCTGCAGCCTGGGGATGGAAAAAGAGAAATGATCAGAGAAGAAATCATAGTGATATTTGGCCAAGTGGATGCTGGCGTGACCCTGATTTAAGGATGATGGTGAAGACCAACACTGCCCAACTTTTATAGGACCTTTTAGAGGTTCTGAATTTTGCCTCAAGACTTGGTCTGACACCTTGGATATCTCTTTTTTTCAAGTTCAAGCTAAAACCTGCAGCAGATTCTTCTCCCTCCCCTTCCCCCATGGAATCTGCCTCCAGCCTCTATGGCTTTGGCTTAAATGTCAAAATGATTCCCAGGACAAAAGCCTTCTTACGCTGTTAGATTCCTGGTCTGACTTCATCGTTTCAGCAATGTACTTGATGCCCTCAATGGCACTTTTCACGTCAGGGTTTTTTGTGAGGGAGGAATGGAAATTCACAGTCGCCGGCTCTTGTTTCCCGGAGATCTCGGAGATATCGATGTCCTCAGTAAAAATCTTTTTCTCTTGCTTGTTTCTGGATGGCCGTTTCATTGTAGAGAAGAACATAACGTTGGGAATTGTGTCGATAAAAACCTGGAAAACATGGGCATTCGTCTTGTAAACAATCGCTCTGTCAGAAACCAAGTGTTGTCTCTCTTTAATTCTGAGGTCTTCTAAAAAGCTACCATTCTTCAACTCAGAATAATAATAATCAGCTTTAAAGTGCAGAATTAGAAGGGACCCCATGGATGATTAAATCAAACCCCCCCTCCTCAAGGAGTGGGGGAATCGAACTTCCAACCTTTGACTCTGCAGCCAGAGAGAACAGCCTCTGAGCTATCCAGCTTAAACTATTTCCTATCTCAGATTTGGACTGATGTGTTTGTAATTTTCAGGGGACAGTAATTTGAGGCTGCTAGAGCTGTCTGGGTTGTATCACTCAACATGTATAAGTCCATTAAACAATAAATGTATTAAAGATGATGTGCATACACATGTACTTGTAAGGTTGGGCAATATACTGTACCATTATGGAATTTGCTCCTGAGACTGGAGCTCAGCAGAATTTATTAGCTTTGGATTCAGGAACTAAATGAATGATTATTTTATTCATATTGCCTGAGACTGAGAGTGGAGCTTCCCAGCTGCAAAATAGGACCTTTCTTTCCATTATATTGAACCCCCATCTAAATGGCCCAAGACCATCAATTTAATGGGAGGCTTTGCTCCTAACTGCCCCCCCCCCCAGACAATTGTGGCCTACACCTTCTATCCACCCTGGCAGACATAGCCAACAGTGAGATGCAATGGAAGTTGAAATCTGAAAACATCTGGGGAGGGGGACAGTTGCATGCTTACCCACATGTTATAGAATAGAATCATAGAATCATAGAGTTGGAAGAGACCTCAAGGCCCATCTAGACGAACCCCCTGCCATGCAGGAACTCCCATCACAGGACTCCCAACAGATGGGCATTCAGCCTTTGCTTAAAACCTCCAAAGAAGGAGACTCCACCACCCATTGTGGCAGCATATTCCACTGCCGAACCGCTCTGTCATGAAGTTCTTCCTAATGTTCAAATGGAATCTCTTTTCCTGTAGTTTGAGACCATTGCCCCATGTCCTAGGGCCTTTTCACATGACCCCTAAGATCCGCTGGCCACTTAAATTCGGACCAGAGATCTTGGGGGTTCGTTGCTGTTCCTACGTCCCCACCCCTCCGCACTTCCTTGCTCCTGTCTGCATGAGGGGAGGGAGGAAAAAAGAGAGGAAAAAATGCAGGCTCACCTCCGAAGCCGCCTGGAGCCCCGTCGTCGTCCTGATTCCTTCTCTTAAAGGGGCGGGAGGCAAAAACAACAACAAACAGAAGCGAGGAGAGCCCGGCACTCGCTCCCTTAAATCCACATCAGGGATTTTCACCCTCCGAGAGCAGGTACATGAAAAGTGCGCTGGGACGCGCTTAGGTGGGCGTGGTCGCACTTAATTTTCTGCAAACTCTGGAGCTGGTGGGGAAACAATTGTAAGCTCCGGAGCTGGCAGCCATTTGCGGCGGAGTTTAGGGGTCGTGTACAAAGGCTCCTAGTCTCTGAAGCCATGGAAAATAAACCAGTCCCTTCTTCAATGTGACATCCTTTCAAATATTTAAACATAGCTATCATATCCCCTCTCAGTCTTCTTTTTGAAAGGCTAAACATTCCCACCTCCCTAAGCCACTCCTCATAAGACATTTCTTCCAGACCCTCAATCATCTTGGTTGCCCTCCTCTGGACCCATTCAAGATTATCAACATCCTTTTTAAAATCAAGGTGCACAGAACTGGACCCAATCATCCAGATGGAGTCTGACCAGAGCAGAACAGAGTGGTACTATCACTTCCCTTGATCTCTAGACACTATGCTTCTGTTGATGCAATCAAGAATCACGTTGGCTTTGTTGGCTTTATGGGAAAGCGGATAAAGCTCATTTTACCTTTCTCACCCAGTGGGGCATAGTGTGGGTGCTTGGGGAGCGGTGATGTGTGTTAATCACAACCACAGTGATAATGATGGAGGCAATGACGAACACCATCGTGAACAGCATGTATTTGCCAATCAAAGGCACAGCACTCGAGGTTGAGGGAATCAGCTCCACAATGACCAGAAGGAAGACCGTCAAAGAAAGCAGGACAGAGATGCTCAGTGTCATCTTCTCACCTGAGGGAAGGGGGAAGTTTTTAAAAAAAGGTGAAGGAGTATGTCCTTGAGGAAGGGAGAGGGCTTTTCTGGGGGAATTACAGCAAGTAAACTCCATGGTCTAATGGAAAGATAAGGAAGTACTGTACCATATTAGATCTAACATTTTGGCTAAAATCCAGTTGCTTAGTGTAGTACATTATTGTTTTTGTTGGAGATCTTAGTCTGTTTGGCCCAATTACCCCTCACAGAACAAGTATAAAGTCAGAGATAGAGTTATTTTGTAATAACTTTAGAAAATATGGCTGTTGTGGGTTTTTCAGGCTCTTTGGTCGTGTTCTGGATGATTTTCTTCCTGACATTTCACCAGTCTCTGTGGCTGGCATCTTCAGAGGGCAAGGAGCTCAGGGAACTAGGAGTTCTCTCTGTGCTCTGGGGTAGAGAGTTAGATTGTGGTTTTTTATAGTTGTGGGAAAGGGGAACTTGTCCTATTCAGGAGAATAGGTTTTAATCATTGGTTGTGATGTTGAGGGACTAAGAGTTTCACTGTAATAAGGGAAGGTTGATCTGTCTCTGTGGTTGATGGGTGTTGTTAGCTGTTCTATTGTGTGAAGTGATCAGCGGCACTTGTGGCTGGGTGGGGATCATTGATCTTTTGCAGGCTGTAGTTTTTAATACTGGAAGCCAGTCTTTGTTGATTTTTAGACTTTCTTATTTTCTGTTAAAGCTGTGCTGATGTTTGTGGATTTCAGTGGCTTGCTTCCCTGTGTAGTCTGACATAGTGATTGCTGGTGTTGTCTAGTACCTCTTGATCTTGGAAGAGAATTTCACATCCAGTTTGTTTCAGGGGGTGCTCAGCTACTGCTGATTTTTCTGGTTTTAGTCTGCAGTATCTTTCATGTTCTTTGATTCTGGTCTGGACTAAAACAATGTCAGGAAGAAAAACTTCCAGAACATGGCCAAACAGCCCAAGAAAACCACAACAGCCATCAGAACCCAGCTATGAAAGACTTGGAGAATACAACTTAAGAAAAGGTTTTATTCATTACAGACTTGTTACTTCAGCAGTAAAGAGTCAAAACCATAACATTAGAGTGAAAAAGAAAAATAATCATTTGTCTTACATATTCCATATTAATGTTATTTATCCTGAAGAATGTTCCTAAACTAAGAAAAACAACCCCTAGACCTGGATGGCATGAATGCAAGTGTGAATCTCCATCTAAAAGGCGGTTACTTCACAACCGTTTTGTCTCTGTTAGTGTTGCATTTAGGACTTCATGTCTTTCGCGCAACTACTGAAATTTGTCTTGAACACACCCCCGGAACATATGCGAAGCGTGACAATACTGTACCTGGTGCCGGGGTAGGGTTTTCCATTGTCACGTTCACTCTTTGTTCCTGCTTTCTGTTCCAAGACAAGACACTGTGTAGTAACGACTGTCACGCAACAAAACATTCATTTCTCTCAGAAAACTGTCCGGGTTTTGTTTTTTGTTTTTTTACTTTTCAGAAGCAAAATATCGAAAAAGAATTTTTAAGTCCCCCCCCCAAAAAAAAGGAAAAAGGAAGGTAGACAAATTCATTGTTTGTCACAGTACAAGACTGTGAGGGAACACTTGTCACGAGACAAGTTATCACGACCATGGGAACACTGAAACAGGAGAAAAAACATGTGATCGCGACCAATGCTGTCACAGTACAAAACTAGTTGCGGAACAAAGAAGGACGTGAAGTAACCGCCTAATAAGATATCAGAAGAAAAAGAAAACAGTCACTTCTTAACTGTAAAACTGACTCACTAGATAAAGAGGAGGCATAGAAAAGAGCAAAGTACAGAAAGACCAATAGCAAGTCAGAACACAGTGATTGACAAATAATCCCCACTGTATACTGGGACACTGTTGATCTGCGTATTCTAACAGTTGAACTGTAACAAGAGAAGGCCCATTGAAGGGATGACTCAGTAAACCTCCACTGATTCAGTTGCCCTGTTCTAGTTACAATCTATCACATAAAACAGCAGATTATAGGACATCACAAATGGCTTTTATATTATGTATATACATTAACTGGGTTGTAAAGCTTTTCATTACAGGGATTGTAGCAGGTGTGTGTGTTGGGATTTGTGTCACAGGCAAGCAGCTACAATTTCAAATAGCTTACAGTAAAATCCACCTCCAGTCCCTTCCAGATACTTAACCACTGATTTAAAGTCATTGTTACATAAACATATTTTCTAGGGTAGGTTTGAATGATGTTATGTTGGCAATGCTATTCTGATGAATATGAGTATGATTTAAATGAAATACTTAAATACTTGAATTATTTGGACAACCACGAGAGGGCTGCTTGTTGCTCCTTCTAAGAAAAGCAATCAGTCAATCAATCCATCAATGCACTTACCAGAGTCTGTGGGGAGATAAAACACCAGTCCAGTTAAGAATGAGAATAGGAGGCAAGGAATGATGACATTGACAATGAAGTAGAGAGGCAAGCGCTGCATCACAAAATGGTAGGTGATATCCAGGTATGGCGTGTCAGGGCAGCAGGCGTAGGTCACCTCATGCTTCCAGCCTCGGACTTCTTTCATGATCCACTCCCCACTCTCCATGTAGTTACTCATATCTGGACGTTCACTTTCCTGGGGAGAGGAATGCTCTCTTCTAATGAACATACAACCAAGGCCAGATGCTACTTTGCAATGATTAATTTCATTCATTTTTTTAAACTTGGTTGGTGCCAATGAGCTGAAATAAAACATGCCTGGGTTTCCTCTTTTCCACACCTCATCCTCATGACAACTCTGTGAGCTCATGAGAAAACTCTTGGCCTGAGATCACTCAATGTGTTTCATAATCAAGCTTCAAAATGGATTTCTTAAGATTCTATGGAACATGTTGACCACTCTGTCTTGTTAACAGACCATTCAATACTGTGTAAGCAAACACGTTTGTGTTCTCTTGTCTTTTCCTGTCACATTGCTGTGCTTACCCCAGTTTCTGGAGTGGCAAGATACTGCAAAGGCAATAGTGCTCAAATACCTCAGGGGAAGTGGTAGAAAAAAATCAAGGGGGGGAGGGGAGGTGGTGTTTCTGTGTTACTGCTGTTGGTTGACAAAGCTACACGTTAACTCTAGACAGAAGCCCATAACTGGAATGTTCCCTCAGCCAGCCAAATGCCTCTGCTTCCATCTCATGCTGCCAAGAAGACGCTCAGCAGCACCTTAAAATGCTGAGTGGGCCCACACTCAACTTTCCATGTTTTAGAGTTTTGTCCACAGTGTTATCCTCCCCCTGACCCTCAATCCACACAACATCCTTAACTGAGGGGTGGGTGAAGATGAGCCTTTTTCCTTCTGGTGTAGAAGTTTCATCAAATCTGAGCTTCACAGTTGAGTCTTGTCGAATCTGAGGGTCACGTAAGGTGTTATGGGAAAGGCATAGTTCCAAGGATTAAGGTTCTCTCTCATGCTGAAGGTATTACTGAAGGTCAAACTAGACACCAGCATGTATTCCCTGCAATTAACATATTCCCCTCTCTTACAGGTTTCTTGAGAAACACACATTTCAGCAATTTAACTTGTAGATTAAGCTCTTTTCTTCTCCCAGGGTCCAATCACAACTCAAAACTTGCTGCATTGGTTGCCCATGGCTCTTCGGATAAGGTTCAAGGTCCTGGTTTTGGTTTTCAAAACCCTCCACGGCTTGGGACCTGATTACCTGGTGGAGCTTATCTTTCAGAGATCAGCAGAGGCCAGGCCCACCCGAATGTCACGGGCGTGCTCCCTCAGGGTAGCCACCCATAGGGAGACGCGGAAGTTGATAATGTGTAGCCGCGCCTTCTTGATGGTCCGCCCTTCATTAATGGAATCAACTACCGAGTGAGTTGTGCCTTGCATCATCCCTGCCCGCCTTCAAAAAGGCTTTAAAAACTATGCTTTTTTAGGAGGCATATGGCGACCTTATTTCTAATTTTTTTTGCGCCCCCTTGCCTCTTGTTGAGGGCTCCCCTTCTAGTGCCCTGATTGTTGCCCCCCCCCCGCGCTGCTGTTCTTATTAGCTGTTTTATCTGATGTTTTTTATTGTAAACCGCCCAGAGTCCCTTTGGGAAATGCTGCGGTATAAAAGTGTAAAAATAAATAAATAAATAAATAAATAAATAAATAAATAAATAAATAAATAAATGTAAGACACCCCATAGAGAAAATCTGAGGACAACTGTGCTATGACATATATATTCTTTTTCTAATACTGTACAAGGCTCATGTCTTGTGTACTTTAGCCTCAAGGCACTGGATCAGATTTTTTTTCTCTAGATCCTCAAGTGAAGAAGGAAATATTAATTTGAATTTGCAAGGTATTTTGCTCTTTATGCCTCAATGTTAAATATCATCACTGGGTTAGTACTACTTCCTACTGTGCTTTGTGTTTGGTTAGTAGGGATTATTTTTCACCCCAGCAGAAGAAAATTTAAACCAGTATATTTGTAAATTAGAACTTTTGTACAACACAGAAAATTTAATTAAAAGGAAACTCCCATAACACCCAAGCCCCACTGCCTTTTGGAAAAAGAAAGAAAGAAAACACAATTTGGCCTAAATAACTCCCAGTGAATTTGTGGCTTTGCTGTTCTTGAACCAGCTCCCACTTCCTGCTCCCACATAATGCCACAAGAAGGCAAATTGTTTTTCAAAATAAGGGGAACTTCAAAAGCCATTTGTGATGTCCTGTGATCTCCTGATGACAGAGCCTGGCCTAGGTATTCTGCTCCCCAAGGAAGACTACACTGTTCTCCTCAGGCAGTGCATTTGTCTCCCACTAGTTCCAGGTACAGAACTGTATCAAAATGGCAGTTCTTGCTTTAGCACTGGCAACAAGAGAGTCTCCTCCATGGCATCTAAAGGCAACAGGCTAGTCAGCAGCACACGTGGGACAGGCTGTATGTAGGGCATGCTTCGCCCTGTCCTGCAGAAATGGAGGGGGCTATCATTCCTGTCTGCAAGCACTTGTTGCCTGAGGTGTTTACTCCATTCATCCTAGTTCCATAGGTGTCCCTGTCCACTGATCAATCAGAGACCTTTGGGTAGTGGGCGGCATATAACTGGTATAAATAAATAAATAAATAAATAATAAATAAATAAATAAATAAATAAATAAAAAGAGACCAGATCCTGGACCTTGGAGACATAAAAAAGGATTCTGCTGAAGATTCCCACACAAAATAGAATGCTATAAAGACTTTAGGATCCCAGATTCTTTCTTAATAGTTGCCTACAGAGATGCAGTCTTGAGTTGCAGGACTCTATGTCAAGATGGATTTAAGCTGCGCAGTGTCTTGACTCAGACTTGATTCAGATTCCACCCCCCCCCCCCCAATGACCTGGACTTGATATGCAACTCGGAACCCACCCACCCCTTGCTTTTTTTTCTGGTAGAAAATCAGGACCCCAATACTTGCCAAAGTCCCTGGTAACCTACCGGGTTGATGACGACCACAGTTCCATCATAGGTCCATGTACCCAACTTCATACTGCAGTTTTGCTCATCGAATGGAAAGTGGGTGACTATAATTTCACAGTAGCTTTTAAAGATGGCTGGAGGGTTCCACGTGATGTGGCCTGTATAGTTCAGGAGGACTTTGGTGAACTGCTCAATAGCAAAATCTCCATCTGCACTGTGAAAGGAAAGAGAGCAAACCCCCTCGCACAAATAATTTGCAGTTTGATGCAGTGGCTACCTAACGGAGCATCTTGAGGCCTCCAGAGGATACCCTTCAATCATTTAGGACAGTCCCAGAAAAATGTATCGTTCAAGCCTATGCATTCATATTGAAAAGTAAAGCCATCAGGATTCAATAGGCTTACTTCTAAGTAAGTGAGGATAGGACTGACACCTCAAGTTACCTGTCAGCAATACCTGGCATCATTTAATGTACAGCAGGCCTGCCCAAAGTCCGGCCCGGGGGGGGGGGCAAATCCGGCCCGTCAGGCCATTCTGAGTGGCCCGCGGCTGGCTGGCCTGCCCCTCCCTCCCCTCCTTCGCCCCTGTTAATCTTGTTCCAACACTTCCTCCCCTCCCTCCCCCTCCTTCGCCCCATGTTTTTTTAAAAATCTTCTGCCAACACTGACACTGCTGGGAAGCTTGGGTGGCTGGGCGGTCTGCCGCCACCGGCACCGCAGGGGAAAGTGTGGGGGTGGGCAGGCCAGCGGGCCTCTGCCACTGCCAAGGAGCTTTGGGGTGGGCTGGCAGGCAAGCCATCGCCACCGCTGGGGAGCTTGGGGGGTGCAAGGTCGCACAGATTGCCTCTTCCAAGGGGCAACCTCTGGCCGCGGCTCCCTGTGTTTCCTTTGGTCCCCACCTTCCTTCTTTCCTCCCTCCCTTGGTCCCCGCCTCCCTCCCTCCCTCCCTTCCTTGTTCCCCACCTTCCTTCTTTCCTCTCTTGGTTTCCACCTCCCTCCCTCCCTCCCTTGGTCCCCACCTTCCTTCCTACGGGTGGGGTTGCAAGGGGTCAGTGGGTGGAGCTCATGGGTCAGTGGGTGGGGCTTGCAGTGTGGTGGCAGGAATGGGGAGCAACCGGGCCCTGACACATTCTCAGCCACCAAATCTGGCCCTCTTTACAAATAGTTTGGGCACTCCTGGTGTACGGTATTTCTACAGTGGTGCCTCGACTTACAAACTTAATCCATTCCAAATGCCTGCTCTTAAGTTGATCTACTCTTCAGTCGGGGTACCTATCTAAAAAATTGAAAAATAAGTTTAAAAAAAATCAAAAAAATGGAAAAAATATTTGTAAGTCGAGCAGATCATATCTAAAATTTGTAAGGCGGATGTTAAAATGCCAACAGCTTTCCACTCTTAAGTCGAATTGCTCTTAAGTCAAGCTGCTCTTAAGTCAGGGTACCACTGTGTTTTAAAAATCTGCTTTGGACATTCACAAAGCAAAGCAAAGTGTTCTGCTTATATACCGCCCCCATACCACTTCAAGTAGTCTCTGGGCGGTTTACAGTTTAATTATAGTATGCAGGCTACACATCGCCCCCCCCCCTCCCCAGCAAGCTGAGTACTCATTTACTGTCTTTGGAAGGATGGAATGCTGAGTCAACCGTGAGCCTGCTACCTGGGATTGAACTCCAGGTCGTGAGCACAGTTTTACCTGCAGTACAGGCATTTAACCACTGCACCATGAGGCTCACTAGGTAAAACAATTCAAAATTAATTTAAATTTAAAGACCCATGTCTTACAGAAACATGGCCCATGGTAGGGTTGAATGTATATTTAGTATACATTTCAGGTCCCAAAGAAAAGAGATGCCAAATATTAGAGTAACTATAGAACCAGTGCATTAATTCTTCTTCTTCTTCTTCTTCTTCTTCTTCTTCTTCTTCTTCTTGAATTTGTGGCCAGTGGCCTTTCTCATTCTGTGGTAGTGGGTGAAGCTATTGACAGGTGCCAGACAAATTGACTTGATCATGATTAATTAGTTGTCTAAGAACATGAACTCATTTGTTAAGGAACACTGCTATAAGAGGTACATATGTGAAACGATGCACTCACTTGTTATATAAAACAAAATCGGGGCGCCAGATGTCTTCTGAAGAGATGCGAATCTGTTTCACGCCACCATAGTCTTCTGGTTTCCATTTCAAATTGGCATCCACCCATTGCTAGCAAAGGGAATTTTAGAGAGTTTAAAAACTCTTATACAGATTGCTGGATGCACTCTGAATTTATGCCAAGTATTTTATCTGTTAGTTCTAACCTTGAGAGATGGTGTAAAATGTGGCCAGGGTTAACATCTGGACTTGGTAAAACATCCAACAGTATAAAATGACTGAGGGGGCTGACATATTCAGAGCTGAGCTCCTTGGAAGTTACACACACCGTCTTCAATTCCCCCCCCCCAAGATAACAGATTGCAGCGTGAAATAAGTCTACAGTAGTACCTTGATTTATGAGCATAATCCGTTCCAGAAAATGCTTGTAAACCAAGGTACTCAGAAACTGATTTACCACCGTAATTGTGTTCCTTCCCTCTCCCTTATAGTAGTGAATGGAAGTGCAAATCTTTAACACTGAATATTGATCTGACCTCAGAAGGCTTTCACGTTACAAAGGTCCCTTGGCTATGTGTGTGAGGGAGAGAAGTGGCTCCTGCCACCAGTTGCGCTGAGTCAAATACAAGGCAGCAGTTCCAAACCCTACTGAAGAACAGGATTTGCTTTCCCCATTTCTGAACTAGAAAAGCACAGAACTCAATAGTGTGCAGTGAATTGTTCAGAGGAATGCCAAGGCAAAGCTGTGATGCCCTCCACAATGGATTGAGGATGTAAGCTCTTAGAAGCACCCCCCCTTCCCTGCCAACACAGTAAGAGGGGAGTATTGGAGAACTGCACAAGGTTATACCGTGCCCTCCCTTCCACAACATTGCAGGCTGTAAGAAAGTGTTTTTGTTGCGTTGTTGTTTGTAGTTCCAGAAGGAAGTTGCCAAGTGGCACAGTGGCAAACTGAGAGCTCCCTGGGGGGCATGCAAGGAGAGGGCTGGCTGGCTATTTTGTTCCCAGCCAAGATATGTCAATAACTTCCCACATAAACCAGCTAATGGGTAATCGGAATCAACATATTTCAGGGCTGTTATCCCCCTTCCCCCTATAATTTTGTACCTATTACATTCTCTTATCACTACTGTATTTAACACAATGCACACTAAGGCCCCTATCCCACGTCCCTTTAAATGCAGATTAAATTTTTAGATAAACCGTGTCCAAAAATGCCGTCCCCATGGCCACCGGGCTTTTTGAAAAAAAGAAAAAAGAACACCCAATGATGCCCCCTTAAGTGAGGTTTCCAAGACTTACCGGAGAGGTAGGGAATTTTTGGCTCACTTAAAAAATGCACCTTTTAAAGAGGCAGACGTTGTGGGACCCCGTAGATGATCCAGTTTTCTTTCTTCTGTTTTCTCATAGCTCCGACCAGCTGTTCCTGGGGCCGATTGGCGCTGGTTTTTTATTTTTTTTATTTCCCCCCACCCTCCTAGCAACAGGAAGCTGGCTCTGGTGCTGTTTGTTTTAACTTCGCCAAGCCCTAGCGCCAGCCAGCTGGTCCTTTTTAAAATCCTAATGCCACCTTCTGGCCATGGGGCTGAACTGCACTTAAAAAAACACCTTTGTACGTGGGAACTGCTATCCCACATCTTCAGTCATGTCACAGGAGGAAGAGGAAAAGCCAGACCTTCTGAAGATCAGGATCTTCCCCAGGTGAGATAGCAGCCTAAGTGCAAAAGGGCAGTTACTAGGGATGGGTACCTTATGAAAAATGACACACCATTTTGAAATGAAACAGTGCATCATATGTTTCATTATGAAACAAAATGACAGTGTTTCATTATGAAACGAAATGCAATTTCCCCCTCTAAAATAAAAAAAAATCATTCTAGAGGAAATGGCACGGGAGCTTCCTCGAGCTCTCCCCTGTAACCACTTGAAATTTGGAAAGGTTTGGGGTTCAGGGAATGGAGTTATTAAGCTCCAAAGGAGGTACGAGGGTGCTTAATTGAAGGAGTGAGTCTGGTGTGATCTAGCAATTATAGGGTTAATTTACAGCTTCCCCTCTCTAAGATAAAAAAAATCCAATCCACACTCCTTCAAAACTTTCCAAATTTCAAGGTGATCCCTAAAATTGCTAGAGGAAGTTAAGCCTGCCACTTTGGGGTTAAAGCATGCCTGGGATCAGTATTTTAGAGTGCATATTTATAACATATTTAAATATGCACTCTAAATATGCATATTTAGAGTGCATTTTTTAAAAAAAAAATGCAATGGAAAATTACTGATCTGAGCCATGTGAATAGCAGCGGTGCCTTCCGCAAGTGATTTTAGGGAACGCCTTGAAATTTGGAAAGGTTTGGAGTTCAGGGAGCTGAGTTATAAAGCCCCAAAGGGGGTGCTCCTAGGAAAAAAACTTTCTAATTGGTATCAATGAGAAGCAGCAGCAGCGCTATTGTTCACCCAATTAGCTTCCTATTCTAATTAGAAATGTTTTTTCCTAGGGGCACCCCCTTTGGAGCTTCATAGCTCAGCATTGTGAGCCACAATCTTTTCCAAATTTCAAGGGGTTATCTAAAATCACTTGCTCCCTGGGACCTTTAGGACCTTTAGGACCCAGGGGAGCATAGCATTTTGTTTTGTTTCATTTTGTTTCCTAACAAAACAACTTTACAATTTATTTTGTAACAAAACAAAACGAAACTAGAAACGAAACGAAACACTATTTTCCCATTTTGTGCCCATCCCTAGCAGTTAGAGATCATTTCTTTTTCTGCTGTGAAGGATTCATTCAGTGGGAAAGTACATGGGATCACAAGCCACAACGGATCTTGGTGCATTGAGAAAAACATGTTTTACAATAAATGGATGTATAATAATCAGAGGCAAAGATTTACCTGCTTCAGGCGCACATTGGTGGTTACAATTTGATTCACTTCATCCTTAAAAGAGCAAAATACCCAGGATTAAAATATGATGTGTTGTTGAGACTACATGACATAAAAACTGTTGCTATTTTGTCCTTCTGTCCCAATTTCTAACATGTTTCCAGCTGTAGGATGTCCCTCACTTCCCTGTTCTCAATATTTGAATATGTCTTAATTCTACTGGACTGTATATTATCCCTCATTACTGTAAGCTGCCTTGGGTCCTTTTCCAAGGAGAAAGGTGGGGTAAAGTATCCTAAAATAAATAAATAAATATCAAGCTTTAGGCAGCAGCATCTGTGGGCAGCTTATTTGGATTTCCTCTCTCAAAGAGTCTTCTTTGACCTCACATTCTCCATCTATCTTAGATGACAACTCCCATCCTCTCAGCGTACATGATTGGGATGGAGATGATGGAACTTTCAGTCCAACATGACTGGATAGTGAATGCTTGAAATAAATAAATAAATAAATAAAAAGCTTTTAAATATCCTGCCAGATTAATCAGAGACACCTTTTTAAAGTCGATTAAAGTGATTTTGATCAATATGTTTCGCAGAGGAGTAATCAGTAATATGTTGTGGCTGTCAAATGATTGGTGCTGCTAATAATTATGCTAGTTGTCTAATAGTTATACTAATAACTGGTAATGATCAATATTGCTGCAGTACCACATTGATCAGCTGGATAAGTTGCAGTCCAAGAATGATGTAAACAGCATCACGATGGTCGCTTACAGGCCGAACCTGTCTGGTATAGTTCTCGAACAGATCTTTGACAAGACGAGTTTCATGATCAGAACAGTGGATCAGAAGAACTGCAGAATAATTTGAGAAGGAAAAGAGGCAACACTTGACATTCTGTGCTTGATTGTTATTATTATGAGATTTTTGGGTGATTACTGTGAAGGAGTCTTGTGTTTGAGGAAGGGAGAACTAAAGGAATAGAGAAAAATAATTGTTGGTGCCCTAGAGAAAACCCATTGGATCAACTACTGAATGAGGAAACACTTATGTCAACCTCACTAATTCAGTTTGTCTATTTTAGTTGCACCAACTAACTGTATTCCCGCAAAATAGTTGATACTTACCCATGAAGACTCGATGAGGTAATAGGGCATAAGAATATTATTGTCATTGTAAAAAAAAAAGATCTCATAAATATTTGTGTAAAAATTATGTATAATCATTAAAGTGTAGAAACTGGTATCATAATTAAAGTGTAAAAGGTGACAGCCCCTTCTTATTTCTAAAGTGCCATGGGGAATGGATGTCATTTTATTTTTAAAAAAAATTGTCACCATCTCTTTTTTGTTAAAAGTGTAATAAGTAACAAATTACTTTAAAAAATAACATTTCAAGCATTTTTCTATTTTTAGTGCAATGAAGGCCTGTTTAAGAAGGATAATTATGAAAATCGCCTTTAGGGAAATGAAAAAGCATCTGTGGCAAAGCAAATCATTAATGCATAAATATGTTTCCTTCTATTTTTGACAGGACTAACAATGTTAAGGCAGGACTCTGAAATCCAACAACCTTCTGCTGAAAGGAAGTCCTCTCTCTCTCTCTATATATATATATATATTTGCCTAAGCATGCAAATAAACCTGTTGGTGAGGTTGATGGCTTCAGACCATGAAAGGGACTTTATATCATTAATTAACTATTAAGAAAGGAAGTATCCTTGGTCAAGGAAATAACAGATCAATTCGCTGAATGGTGGAATACAGTACATTAAATATCTCTTGGAAACCATCTGTAGAACCTAGAATCTAAAATTAATATTTCTGAATTTCCTCTTGTTAGTCTTACTCTATTAGAGAATGTGGTTACTACCAAATAGTTTTAATTAATGAAGAGGTGAATAGAATACTTTATTGATGTTTTGACTGCCTTGGTCTTTCAACTTCCAGCAATTTAAAAACATAGGTAAGAACAGTAATACATACATGCTCATGATATTTTAATTAACGTAGTTAAATCTAACTGTAAAAACATCCTTACCATAATAATATCTGCTCGTCCTGATGACATGCCCAAAGACTTGATAACCTTGAATCTTACTGTTTTACAAACAGGCATGGAAGACATGAAATTGTCATCTCTAAGTCATAATCCATGGGTCTCTGCTATTGTATAAGTATGGTTCATGGCCTGGGGCACGTTGGCAGCCACACATGCATAAATACTTATGTCCATCTAATGCTGTGTTTAGATGATGTTTAGCGATAGCCAGACGAAAGATCTTGCCATTTGGAAGATAAGATCTCTCTATCAAAGCGACAACATTCAATCATCTACACTGACATTCAGCCTCTGGTTGAAATGGTTTACCTGATCCGAGGAGCAGAAGGAGTAATAAGCAGCGGTCACCCATCCCTTTTCCTCAGAAGGTCCCAAAGAGGCCAGTATCCAACCCTGAGTAAAAATCCCCCTTCTTCCGTCTTGTTTGGGAAATGAGACCCACACGGTTATTGTTTCCCAGCACCTGCTAAGGGGGATGGCAGCTGAAAGCCAGCATGCCTCTTTAGGACAGGGGCTGTCTATTTTTGCCAAGCTGGAGTCTTTCGGGCTTACGGCAAGAATTCCTTTTGTCTATGTTACACATTCCTCAGTGCATGGGCGGCCGGGAGGAAACATGCAGAATTTTGCCCCTTCTTCATTGGAAGCCTTTGCTCTTGACCATGTTTGTTGGTATATATTGGGTGGCATGAAGTGTATTTTGAGCTTTTGAGAGTCATACGATGTGAGTTAATATACTTTTCTTTTTCCACTCTGTTACCAAATCCACATTCTGCCCAAACCTGAAAGACACAACCTTCTAGAAAAAAAAGTGGTCCATTCTAGCCACAAGAGGGAGCTTATGACTCATGCATTTGAGTTATAAGTTTTTGCTCTGGGAATAAATATTTATTTTTTTAAAATAAGGAGTTTAAAGGTTTAAAAACAATAAAACAAAAACAGCCCAACCAATATCCTTTGCTATATAATTTAATCTAATGGGTGCTTCATTTTTTCAACTTGTATTCTCAAGAAACCAAGGAAGAACAACGGAGGCAGCAGTAATACGATTCTCACTTATGACTACGTACTTATAACCATGTTGCTTTCATGTAATGTTGTCTATTAATGCTGTAAGATGTCCCTCAATCCCTTGTTCTCAAATACCTGAACATGTCTAAAGTGTACTGGACTGTATATTATCCCTCACTACTGTAAGCGGCCTTGGGTCCTTTACCAAGGAGAAAAGCAGGGTAAAAATACTCTAAACAAACAAATAAATAAATAAATGCAATAATAAATAAATACATAAATACTCTCTGTGTAATACCAAATGGTAAGAGAAATTGAAGAAGGATTCTTTCATCGAGAAGAAAACAGGATTTTTAAAAGCAAAACTAGGCTGGTCCTGGTATGAAATCAACCAATAAGAAATAATAAGAATATATATTGCTCTCTCTAAAACTTGATATATATATCAATATATACATTGCTCCCCCTAAAGCTTGATGGACCCTTCAGAGCAGAACTTGCTGAATTCCCATCCTTTGTCTCTTGCCAAAAGTGTATTTGTTTGTTTTTTTCCTCGTCAGCTTCTGCAGTACTTGAGTATATGGTGTTTCAAGGCTATTCAAGGGACTCTGGATTCTGGCACATTTAATTCAAAGCACAGCCAGTTGTGAAAGAGATTAATATACCTTCCTTTTGTTTTGTTTGAGAAATAGTCTATTGTGTGCTCCCTGACCAAAATTTATCCCTCTCCATATTCTTCATGTTTTGCCCATTTCCAGGCCCTTACACAGTATTGGTGACCCCTCTCTCCACTGTTTCACACTGGCTCTTCACTCCCCATACATGGCATTTGAGGGCTGTAGGGGTGGGAAGAGCAAGTGTTGTGCAATAGATAGAAAGTCACATTAGAAATCTGGTGACCAGGGTTCAAATTCCTACTCCATGATGGAAACTTGCTGGGAGGCTGGGGGTTGGCACTGTTAAAACCACTCTTTAAATATCTCAAATGCCCCCTGAGTAGAGTTGTGGGGGCGTGGGGGCTCAGCAAACTAAGACTCCGAAAACGGTTGGCTGCAAAGTCGGCAGCTCGGCAGTTCAAATCCTGGGTGCCACACAGCAGAGTGAGCTCCCTCTGTTAACCCCAGCTCCTGCTAACCTAGCAATGCGAAAACATGTAAATGTAAGTAGATAAATAGGTCCCACCATAAAAAGCGGGAAGGTAAAACAGTGTTTTACTTGCAGCCATGTCGACCATGTGGCCATGGACTTGCACAACACTGGCTCTTCGGCTTGAATACGGAGATGAGCATTACCTCTAGAGTCAGGCATGACTTACCTGCATGTGCAGGGAGAACCTTTACCTTTAGAGTTGTTATTGGTTGAACTGATAGCACATAACAAGGGTGATGGGGGTGGTTTGGTAGAGGAGCATGAATTGGATGCCAAACCTATAGTTCCACAATAACAAAAGAGAGTTCATGATGCCAAGGAGATGTCACAACAACTATACATAACATTGTGCATTCCATTCCTAACCATGCATCTTCAGCAAGAGAGACTGCTGATTTTTAGTGGGGATTATTTATATCAAAGGAAGGGCAGAGTTGTAACCCAATGTTGTTATGATACTTTTCATAGGGTCTCCATTAATAGGAACCTTGAGGATATTTGTAAGTAGTTTGTATTATATGGAATGGTGCTATTTTCTGTGGTCACAGTGAGGATGAGAGAGGGTCATATTATTTAGCACCATAGCTGAGCTTCAAGGATGCGGAAATCTCCTGTTTCTTTGGCAGACCGGAAAGGTTTCACATTTCGGAAGGCATAGTTTGAAGAGTTTCAACCGAATTATTAATAGCCCTGCTGCAACACTTGTAGCCGTCAGTCAATTCTGCTTGCTTATAAATGTTATATACGAATTAAAAAAGAAAATATCACATAGTATACTATACCTAAAGCCTTAGTTATTTCCAATCCCAATAGATATTATTTTTAGAAAAATCCTTAATTCTTGAACCAAAAATAAGCATGTAAGGCAAGAAAGAGAAAATCCAAAGCTGATTTTGTTATTTGTTAAGACTGCTTCTGTTTTGTGAGTGAAAAAAAATCATTTTAAATATGGTGTTCTGCTTCATTCTTTAGAAGCATAAGAAACATTATTTGTTTGTTAAAATGTTATGTGTTTGTAATAGCTGTTGTAACAACAAAGCAAACCAAAATTAGACCAGTTATCTGTTTTGTATGCAAAAAAAAGTATGTGGAGAAATAGTTAATACAGCAGTTGTTAACGTCATTCACCTGCAGTGAACAAATATTGATTCCAATCCAACTTGCTTTTTCATCATTCTGCTTGGCACAAGAATCTCAAGGTGATTCCATATGCCAAACTGAGGACTTTTTAGTATGCAATGAGTTATATAGAAATAGGTGTGATGAAGATGAATTTGAGTCAGATCTCCAGATTATAGATAAAACTGTCTTGAACCAAGAAATAGACAACTCTGCCAAAATAATTAGAATTCAAAATGTCCCCTTCGAAGACAGAGAGAACTTGTATGCTATGGTGGGAGAATGTTTTGCAGTGCTGCTGGGACTTTCAGCACAAGAAATCCAGCAGGAGATAGACTACATTCGTAGGCAGCCTAATGCTTATACTAGGAAGAACTCCCTACCATCAGAAATAATAGTTAAATTGGTGAGGAGACAGACCCGAGATTCGCTTTTGAAAAAAGCTCAAGGCCAGGAGATCAAGATTAAAGACGCAAAAATTCGACTACTTAAAGATCTACCCTGGAGGATCCGTCAGCTTAGAAAAGATTTTACTTTCCTAACCAAATTGTTGCAAAAAAAAAACGATGTACCATACAGGTGGACCTTTCCGGTCGGTTTGCTCCTCCGCTGGGAGGGGAAGAACATTCAACTCGACTCTGTGAAGAAAGCTTACAGATTCGCTGAGGTCAACGCAGATAAAATAGGTTATACCCCCTCATCCGCGGAGGAAGACGACGAGGGAGAAGATGAGGATAACTTTCAACATAACAGGGAAACGAAAGATCAATCGATATTACAAGGGAAAGGCAGATCTTCGCATCCCCGAGACCCAACAGCGGAGGACAGCACTAAACCCAAGAGACAACTGAGGCCGAAAGGGGACAAAAAGTCACGTTGGAAGTAAGAATGTCTCAGAAATTAATAACCTGGAATGTGAACGGTCTGAACGCGCCAATTAAGCGCAGCAGGATTTCAGCTCTCCTGCAAAAACAGAAATGTGACTTGATCTGTCTTCAAGAAACGCACATAATAAACACGCAAGAGAAGCTCCTAGAAAACCGGAAGTTAGGAATTGCCTTTCCCTCCTCAAATCAGAAATCCAAGAAAAATGGGGTAGTAATATATGTTAAGCCTGAGATGCAACCAAGTTTGATTAAGAAAGATGAGGAAGGCAGATGGATTATTATCCAAGCAACCCTCCAATCTAAGAAAACGACGATTGTGGGTATATACAGCCCAAATGACAAAAAATTGCAAGAATTTTTTTTTGAAGAGTTGCTGCAAGAACTACTACAATACGAAGATACCCCAATAGTCATTTTAGGAGACTTTAATGCTGTCAACAACCCAAATATGGACAAACAATCACCACCCGGGGCAAAAAGGGGGGGGCGGGTAGTTTCCTTACCAAAATCCTTTTTACATTTATCAAGTATTTTGCAGATTCATGATATATGGAGGAGAAAACGTCCAATTACCAATGGATTTACATTTTACTCAGCTCGCCATGCCTCCTTCTCCCGAATAGACATGATTTGGGCCAGTACAGATCTGTTACTCCAAACGCAGGACATTGAAACATTGGTAAGATCATGCTCTGATCATAACCCCATTTTATGGTCTTTAAAGGGTATTAATAAGGTTAGACACTGGAAAATCAATCACACGCTCTGGTCTGACAAAACGTTTCTTAGTAAGGCAGAGAGGGACTTAAAGACATATTTTGAGTTAAACTCTACGGAGGGTATGCAATCTAAAACTATTTGGGATGCCTCTAAGGCTTACTTCAGAGGCACAGTGATACAATACATGGCCAAGAAAAATAGAGAAAGGAAATCAAAGACTGCAGAGATTTTGAGTAAAATGGAAGAATTAGAGAATAAACTGATATTAGACCCTGGAAATAAACAATATCTTAATGAGTTATTACAAGGTAGACACCAATTGAATTTGATCCTATCTGCAGACGTTGCACACAAACTCAGACTAGCAAGGCTAAACCATTTTGAAAATGCCAACAAACCAGGGAAATGGTTGGCTTATAGACTCAAGAAACAGCAAACCCAAAGAACAATTATATAAAATTAAAAGATAGTCAGGGACTTAACCAAACTGATCAAGCTTCAATTATGAAAATAGTTGAAGCATATTACCAAACCCTATTTAAAGGAAAACAGATAGACCCCAACTTAATATATAATTATTTAGAGAAACATAACTTTCCACAACTTAATGAAGACCAAAGAAATTTAACTAATGCCACAATTTCCTTAACAGAGGTGGTTGATGCAATTCAAAGACAAAAACCCAATAGAACACCTGGCCCGGACGCTTTGCCAGCTCAATACTATCAGAAATTTTTAAATATTTTAGCCCCAAGATTACTTCATCTTTTCAATTCAATTCTGGAAGGAGAAGATATTCCAGATACTTGGAAATCTGCCAACATAGTTTTGATCCCCAAGGACGGAAAACCAAAAGAGGCTATAGAGAATTATAGGCCTATAGCCCTTCTAAATGGGGATTATAAAATCTTTGCATCTATCTTGGCTACTAGATGGCGGAAAATTCTTACCACGCTAATTCACCCAGATCAGAGAGGATTCTTGCCAAATCGATATCTCCAGTCAAACATTAGAACTTTACTTAATTCCTTAGAGTATTACGAAATACACTCCCAAAAGCAGGCAGCCTTTATCTTTTTGGATGCTGAGAAAGCCTTTGATAATGTCTCTTGGTCCCTATTGAAATCTCAAATGGATTACTTACAATGTGGTCACAGAATGCTTAGAGCGATAGAACAGATATATACTACTCAGAATGCCAGGATTATTGTGAATGGGTTCTCTTCCGACAAGATTCTTATACAGAAGGGCACAAGGCAAGGATGCCCCCTTTCACCGTTGCTTTTTATTTTATCCTTAGAGATTTTACTGCACGTGATTAGAAACTCAGCATCGATACAAGGTTTGAATAATCGGGGGGAAACCTATAAAATACAAGCTTTTGCTGACGATTTATTATTAATTTTGGAAGACCCTACACGGTCCATGCCAGAACTCCTAAGAACCCTAAAGGAATATTCAGAAATATCTGGCTTTTTGATTAACAAAACAAAAACTGTAATGTTGACCAAAAATATTTCTGTGACTAATATTCAAGGATTAGTGGACCTATCAGGATTCATGCATGTGAATAAGGCGAAATATTTAGGCATAACGGTATCCAATAAATGTTCTACCCTCATTGATAATAATTATATCCCTCTGATCAAATCTGTAAAGGTAGATCTTGCTACCTGGGCCAAACTCCAGTTGTCACTAATGGGTAGGATAGCGGTTATCAAGATGTCCGTTTTACCAAAGCTGCTCTTTTTATTTCAATGCTTACCTGTGTTATCCAATTTTAAGATCTTGTCCGACTTAGAGAAGCATATTCGTATATTCATTTGGCAAAAGAAAAAAGCTAGAATCAAGAATGCTTATCTGCAAGACAGGACTACTTCTGGGGGTTTTGCATTGCCTAATTTGTTCCTGTACTATAGAGCAGCAGCACTGACATGGATACGTGATTGGATTTCTATGACAAACGAAAGAATTTTAGGCTTAGAAGGTCACGATCTAGACAAAGGGTGGCACCATTACTTATGGTATAGAGGTAATATTCCATCCCTGTTTAAAAGACATTGGATACGGAATGCCCTAATTAAAAATTGGTTGTCTGTTAAAGACTTATTTTACCCCAAGGCTCCTAAATGGTTATCTCCAATGGAAGCAATTAGAGGACCAGGCTCAAAGGTAGTTGGTAACACTTTAACATATAAACAACTTCTGTATGAGGACCAGACTCTTAAACCTCCAAATCAGTTATCCCTTGAAGGGGTAAACATAGACTGGTGGACTTATCAACAAATATACTCGCATTATAAACTAGTGCAGAAGGAAAGTGGATTTATGGTAAATGACAATGTCTTTGATAAAATACTGTCAGCAGGTGAGAAGAAACTGTTGAGTAAGTTTTATAATATGCTGTTACTTGAAAGAACAAGTGACTCACAGGTTAAAGAATGTATGATAAGGTGGGCGGAAAACTGTGGGCACTCCATCCACTTAGATAAATGGTATATGTTATGGCAAACGATTAAGATGTTCAAATCCACCTCATATAAAGAGAATTGTTATAAAATGTTTTACAGATGGCATCTTAGTCCTCATAGATTATCCAAGATGTACAACTGTTCACCCAGATGCTGGAAGTGCGAGCAAGAAATCGGCTCTTTCTACCATATGTGGTGGACTTGCAAAAAAGCCAAACTATTCTGGAATATGGTTAAGAACTTACTAGACATACTGTGGGAGGTTAGGTTAAAATATACACCAGAACTATTCTTGTTAAATATTATAGAAACTGAGGTAACATATGATCAAAAATATGTAATTAATTATATAATAGTAACAGCCAGAATTTTGTACGCTCAACTCTGGAAGAACTCTGCAACACCTTCAAAAGACGACTTGAAAGGAAAACTATACTCGGCTATTGAAATGGACAGAATTTCCGGCCACCTGAAAGGAGAAGATGAAGAAGTTTTGTCAAGAAGATGGCAAGAGCTAATATCTGCGTTAAAAACCTTATAAATGATGTTTGCGCTCTGAGATTGTTATCAATGTAAAGCGATCCCTTTTTCTTTTTCCTTTCTCTTTTTTTAACAATAAATAAAAATATTATAAAAAAAAAAAAAAAAGAAATAGGTGTGTGTGGGACACATGCCCAGTCCTCTAGCTCAAGATCGAAACCACCTGGAGTGGTTTTTGTGCCAGATGGTGTGCAATAGAAGTCAAATAAATAAATAAATAAATAAATATTGAAAGAGAGAGAGAGAGATAGTGAATCCAGTAGTTTAAGCTGCGGATTTATAAAAAAGAACCGAAGTGTGCATTCACATACATTCACGCACATGTACATCATGTACAAAGATCATGTACGAGATCATGTATGAGATCATGTACAAAGCAGGACTGTGCTGTCAACCCTGACCTTCCTGCGTTCACTGGCTCTGTGATTCAGTTCAATCAAGAACCCTACAGAAGGTGAGTTGCGTCCCCTTTCACATGGAGAGAAGGCCCCCAGTTGTGCAAGTTGTATGAAGTTTGCACACAGCCAGTAAACATTCCTCAACTGACTGAGCAAGGAGACAACATGAAAAGGGCTTCTGACCTCCATTTTTTAAAAATGGGAATCTCTTTTGTATGCCTGAACTGGCTCTTTGGATGGCGGGCCTTCCTTTGAAATAAGGGACATTGGCTTGAATCAGAGAGTTTGAATCAAAAAGAATTTCCCTACTGAAATTCCTGGGGGAAAAGCACTGAGTCAAATGGGAGCACTCTCTAAGTTAGGGGTGCCCAAACTTTTTGTAAGGAGGGCCAGATTTGGTGGCTGAGAAATGTGTCAGAGGCCGGTTGCTCCCCAACCCTGCCACCCCACTGCAAGCCCCACTCACTGACCCATAAGGCCCACTCACTGACCCCTTGCAACCCCACCCACAGGAAGGAAGGCGGGGACCAAGGGAGGGAGGGAGGAAGGTGGAAACCAAGAGAGGAAAGAAGGAAGGTGGGGAACAAGGAGGAGAGGGAGGGAGGGAGGAAGGAGGGGAACAAGGAAGGGAGGGAGGAAGGAAGGAAGGTGGGGACGAAGGGAGGGAGGAAAGAAGGAAGGTGGGGACCAAGGGAGGGAGGAAAGAAGGAAGGTGGGGACCAAGGGAAGGAGGAAAGAAGGAAGGTGGGGATTGGTCCAAGCCTCGCCCAGTGACCTTCACGATGGCTTGGGAATTTGAAACCATGTGTCCCCAAGTCATTCTCTGGGAGTGGAAGCCAGGCTTCCCTGGAGGCAGAGTATATCATGCCTAAGAAGTCCAGCAGATCCTTTTTAAGGCTAGTGGACATGACACTGCTGTCCTCAAGGCAAGCCTCAAAGAGAACTGACTGACCGACTCCAGATCTTTGCTGCTGTCTGGAAAAAGCCCTGGAGCAGCTGTTTGATATCATAACATATGTAAAACTAAAAGCAAAATTGCATGTGTGAATACGTGGGGGAAGCCTTTGACTCAGAGCTCATGTAAAGAAAAGGGGAGGGAAACCACACCCACACCCACAATCTGAAAAGCACTAGGATGATCCAAGGAATGCTTTGGGATTTTATAGCGATTTATTGCAAATAAATTTTCTCTCTCATCAGATGAGAGACAATGACTTTGACTTCTGGTTCATGTACAGTATGTTTGCATTCTGAACTGTCATCTGGTATCAGCTCACTGCTTGGAAGTAAGTACAGTGGTACCCGAATTAAGAGCAGCTCGACTTAAGAGCAATTCGACTTAAGAGCAGAAAACTGTTGGCGTTTTAACTGCTGACTTATTAATTTTAGATATGGTCTGCTCAACTTATATTTTTTTTAATATTTAACTTATGTTTCCAATTTTTAATGTAGGTACCTCAACTTAAGAGCACTTTGACTTAAGAGCATGCAATCAGAACAGATTAAATTTGTAAGTTGAGGTACCACTGTAATTACAAAGAACAGGTTGCTTGCACATAGTTCCTCCTCCCCAACAATGCAAATGTAACTACTGATAATTTTTAAAGCTCTACACGGGGCATAAAGGAACAGAAAATATACCACTCATTTAATATTTAAAAGTCAACATTTTCTCCACGTCATATCCTCTCTTATGAAATCCAGTTCCTTGTTAGTTTCCAATGATTTTAGCAACCTGGAAAGAGATTAGGCTGAACCAGACAAAAAAAAGTAGCTGATTTTAACAGCAGCTCTTGCCAGAGTTTGTCTGTTAGTGTCAGTTCATGTGTATTTTTCACAGTTGTGTGAATGTCAACTCTGATTTGTATCTCAGGATTTCCTGCATGGATCAGGCCTGACCCATTGTGGGTTGATTGGGAAGTGATCTAAAATTATTTGCTGCCAGATTTGTGTCTTCCAGATGCTCCTGGAATGCAGCTCCCATCATCCCCCCCCCATTAACTACAGTCGCAGCACTTGGGCAACAACTTGAAGGCCAGATGTATTCACCCCAAGTACAAAGGATCTCCTTCCCCTGGGCTGCCCTGGAGTAATTATAAACTGTAACATGTTTCCATCATTACCCTTTTGCATTTTGTGAACTTTCTAGCTGCAAACAATGGTTCTTGAATTATAATTATGCTACTACCCAAAACAACAACAAAAATCCCCCAAAGACCACAAATAGCTAGGCTCAGCGGTTTTTCTTCTTGCTGTACAGTTATGCCTAGATTTAAAAACAAAAATGAAGGAAAAGAAGGAAAAAATCCAGACCATTTCTATCATCTTGGAAAAGTCGGCTGTGCAATGTAATGGAATTCGGCTGGTTATATTTATTTCTTTACTGGGTCCTTCAACAGCAAAAGAATTAGAAGCTTCTTTTCCATTCTCAGACAGGCAGGCACCCACCCAGGTGGGACCAGATTGGCTCAAAAGCCCAACAGTCTCATCTCCAGAAGCAAGCAGTGGAGGTTCTGTTTTTTTAGAAGAGGCATTTTTCCTCTCCCCTAAGATAGAATTCCTAAGATGGTGCCTTCCCCATGTTGCATCACTGTATTAAAATTTAAAGTCAAGCCAGCTTTTGCTGTTGTGGTGGTGGCGACAAACACATAGGCCTGGAATCCCTATGCAGCTCTCATCAGTGACTTGCAAGAAGCAGAGAATGGTGTGTAAAACAATAATCACCACTGTAGCTTGTGGGATCCACCACACCACAGAGACTGCTCATGTGTACAAAGTGCTTCTTGGTTGAAAGCAGTGGTTCACAGTGGTAACCCAGATGCTCTTGGGCTAAAACTCCCAGCCGTCACCACTAGCTGTGCTGGCCAAGGTTTCCTTGAAGTTCTTGTCCAAGAACATCTGGAGACCCAAGGCTGTGAAACACGGGTCCAATGGTTTGTGAGCAACGAGAGTTTAGAACTCTGGTAACATTACTGGAGCAACGTTCCTTCCACAAGAGGCGAAGCTCTTCTTCTTTTAAATGAGAACTCTGTTGTTAGTTTTAAGGGACCCAAAGACCCATTCTTTCCGAAGCAGATCCTAAATGCACTACATTCACCCTGTGTTTGAACCTCACTGTAATCAGTGTGCTTTATTCTGAGAATGTGCATCAGATGGAGGCCTGACAGCATTCCTATGCATTTTCCCCTGGAAATCTCTGTGAATTAAGGGATGTTTTATTCTCTTCCTGCAAATTTCCATTGGACTTCAGGCTAAATTAGTGAACTGACTGGTGGGGAATTTCACACACATCTTCTGATGTACAACAAGAAGGCAAAACACATCAGAGGCACCTCTCTGAGGGTGTGAAGCTTTATACGTGCTTCTTCAAGCCCCAGCAGGTCCTGACAGTGTCCTCGTTAATATTGCCAAAAGTTCCGAGGCATCCGGTGCTAATTAAATAGTACTTCCCTGTTTAGACTGCCCTTCTCTACCTGTGCAGCAAATAATCCACAAGGAAATCTGAATACTGAAGTTTTAGATGCTGTTGTAGCCACGAAAGCTTTTGGAATAATTGGAAAAGAACTCCTAAAGCCAACCAGAATACGCTTACTCTGTTGTGCCATATTATATTGTATTTTGTATATTGCGCTCTGTCGCTACTCTGTAAGCCGCCCAGAGTTCCTCCGGGAAGATGGGCGGGATACAAATGCAATAAATAAATAAATAAATAAATTTAACCGAGCTTGACAAGTGTTCATAATAAACTGGATAATGAAGCAGTTCCAACAGGCCTCTTTCTGAGAGAAAACAACAGTGCACCTGGAGCCAGTGGACAAAGACTGTAAATGCTAAAAAATAAAAACTATTATTTATTTTGCAGCCCCCAGCTTGGGGGGGGGGGGGAGCAGAATTTTCTCGCCAGCATTTGTGGGTCTCCACAATACATGAAGAAATGTTACTGAAATGTTACATTAAAAAAGTTTGCAGTACATTAATCAGCAATTACATGGCACTAAGCAGAAGTCAGGGATTTTATCGAGTTCTCTTTCATTTACAATCATGTGTAAGGGGAGGAAGGGATGGAGTGCAGAGATGGACAAGAACTTCCGCTTCAGCCATAAACCCAACAGGCGATCTGTGGTTCTGACGTGGTTTGTGCCTACAGTATGCTTTGCTTGCTCCTGGACCCCACCGGGATTCTTGAGATTGACTGACTAAACTCTTACCTACTCATTAGCTAACTGAGAGGGAAGGTGGGAACACACAGGGCAAACAGAGGCGAGAATATTCAGGAGAATAATGCCACCTAGCCCCCTTTCCTACCACTGTTAAAGCAGAAAGAAATCAACGCAAAAATGACCAGCCAGCTCACATTCACTGTTGACAGGCAGGAATATTTCCCAGGCGAGTGGGTGGCTGCTGCTGATACCTGTGTGTGTCAAGGAACCTGTGGGTGGTTCTGAGCACTGCATGAGAGGAACATTGAGCCATCAAGTGAGGGCATTTCTTTCATACACAAGATGACTGGGACTCCCACAACACTCTTGTGAGAGGAAAAATACAATCATTCCCTCAGACAAAAGGACTCATTTGATTGGTAGTTAAGAGTTTCAGAAGTAAGAAATGTTGTAAGCATCAGACAAACATAAACAAACAAAAAAAAACCCTGCGAATTCTGCCCGTATTGTTGAGAATGTGTTGTTAATTCTAACAGCTGTTCTTAAAAATGAATTAAGAGAATCCCAACAGGAATCACCAATCTGTTAGAATGCTAGGTCATACTGATAGGTCTAGCTTCTAATTGTCTTAATTCAAAGTGCATAATTTACCTCCCATAGTGCCAAATTCAATACAGTAGTTCAGAACTAAAGATTATGGAGCTCTGCTGGTCTGATTTGCTGTTTTCTATATGTACATTAAACAAAAATTGGAATATGAAAAGCTTCTCTGTTTTTCAAATTTACTGTATCTTCAACACATGACATCGCAGTAAGAAAGTCAAGGGAGCATGAATTACCTCCATTGCCTGAAGTGACTTCCTCACTCAGTCTAATGGCAGGGCTGGCCCTGTTTTGAGCAACCGGCATTGGAAGACTGGCAATTGTTAAACCTGTCAGTTTCACTTTTTCTCAGATTCAAATTTTCTGAATTTTGAAATGGGATTATAAATCCAACACAAATGAACTTTTTCACCTGTTTCTCTTGAAAAGGAAATTGGCCCTTCATGCTTTGCTGCATGTAAAAAAAATGTGCAGATTGTGGTAAATTCTGATCCAAAGTAGACTGATATCATGTCCTCATCTGTTTCAGTAAAAGGACAGTAAAAGGAGTCTCTGCCTTAGTGTGTTTGTGAGTTTCAAGTATACAGGGATGTGGTGTTTGTCAAAAATCCTTTTAAGCTTCTCAGATACTCCAGCCATGTAGGGAATGACCAGGTTCTTCCGTCGGCTCTGGGTCTCAGGCTGATCCGTTGTTCTTCTGGGTCGGCACACTGCTTTGTTGAAGGCCCACTTTGGATATCCACAGTCCTAAATGCTCTCTTCAGGTGCCTGTCTTCGTTCTTCTTGGCGTCTGTGGAGGTGGGGATGCTCTCTTCTCTGATAGGTGGTTTCAGAAAGGGGTCAGGGAAGCCATTCATGTGATTATTGAAAACCCCTCTCCCAGCAGAGGTGGGTGGGGGGGCTCACGCACAGTCTATCTGCTACTTATCAGGAAGTGATATCAATAATCCCCATACAGATCAAAAATATTTCACACCTCCACCACCAAGGCCATAGCTAACGACCCATACTTTATGGTTTTCAGCACCTTAGGCGAATAGCCTGTTGAGCCACCTAATCACCCTATCCAGGCCATTGTTCATCTTATGAGTCTATTTCAGATCAGGGTGTCATGAGGTCATAGTGAACTATAAAATGGAGGACTTGCAACTAGCTTTCCTCAGACTGATGAAGCTGTTTGGATGGGCAGCAAAACGTTTCAATCTCTCAGGAAAAGAAGTCCAGTTGCCATGACTCAGCATCCATCTCACCTGGATGACTGAGAATCTTCACAGACATATATTAAACCATTCTCTATTTCTATGTATTTGTTTGTTAAATCTGTCCCTCATCTTTCCCTGATGCTTTTCAATACCATTAGTAATAATGCAAATTTCATAAATTGTAAAAAATGCAATTATATAAAGTATAATTTAAAAACCAGAAAAGCAAGGCAGATGAAATTGAAATAAAAATAAACATAAAGACAACCAGTTAAGAGCTATTACAACATATTTACTGAAAGTATTAGAAGCCAAAGGCCGGATGGAATAGAAATGATTTTGCTTGCCAGCTGAAGATCAACAGGGCTTCAGACTCTACAATTAATCCAAGAGGTGGGAATGCCACCCTCCTTTCTGTACTGTCCTTTCTGTGTGCTAGCCTCTCTGATAGTCATCAGTATACTGGCACTGTTCAAAAAACATTTCATCCTTAAAAGGGGCTGAAAATCCCTCCGCCTAAAGTAGATTAGCAGGTTGAAAGAGGATAGAAAGAAAGGGAAGAAAGGTTAACACCACCACCACCACCACCATCATCTTTGAACTGCAACTTGGACAGGACCCTACAGATGATCAAGTCCATCTCCTGTCAAGGAGACCCAGCGGAGAATCAAACTCCCAACCTCTGGCAGCCAGATGCCTAAACCAATGAGCTATCCAGAAAACTTGATTTATCAGCTCCACGGAAAAACCGGGAATCCGAAGAGCATTCCTGCCATCAATACCCAAGAGTCAAGATCTTCTAATATTAGCAGTTTACAAATAAAAGCAAAAATAAGTTCCAGAAAGAGACCAACTTTAAAGCCATTTGGCAGAGCTTGCTTTGAGTGACATGCAGAGGAATGATGTACTACACCCATAGCAGTGGGACTACGCTGCACTCTTTAAGTCAATAAATGACTGCCTCCTAGTGGCAAAAGAACTCAAATGGAAAATTTTAAAATCTGCACACTGTTATGTAGTTGGACGTTGCTGCACTGCTAGAATATCCTTTCATTACCTGTGCACCTCTGCTCCCTTGCTTTGAGGCACATTTTATAACATTTGATAAGCTTTTGCAGAATGTGAGGAAATCCTCAGGACTGAAAATCTGACAGCATTAACACAGGAAATAAGCTTCACACAAAAAGCCTCCTAAATTTTATTTGGAGTGAGGGACAAAAATGAACCCCAAGAACCAGATTTTTTTAAAAAAAGATGCACACAGGAACAGGCAGGAGTCAGGCCTGAGCTCATTCCTATCTTAGAGCCTTTGTACACGACCCCTAAACTCCGCTGCAAATGGCTGCCAGCTCCGGAGCTTACAATTGTTTCCCCACCAGCTCCAGAGTTTGCAGAAAATTAATTGCGACCACGCCCACCTAAGCGCGTCCCAGCACACTTTTCATGTACCTGCTCTCAGAGGGTGAAAATCCCTGATGCGGATTTAAGGGAGTGAGTGCCGGGCTCTCCTCGCTTCTGTTTTTTTTTTTTTTTTTGCCACCCGCCCCTTTAAGAGAAGGAATCAGGACGACGACGGGGCTCCGGGCGGCTTCGGAGGTGAGCCTGCATTTTTTCCTCTCTCTTTTTCTCCCTCCCCTCACGCAGACAGGAGCAAGGAAGTGCGGAGGGGGTGGGGACGTAGGAACAGCAACAAACCCCCAAGATCTCTGGTCCGAATTTAAGTGGCCAGCGGATCTTAGGGGTCGTGTGAAAAGGCCCTTAGTCTACAGTACATCCAATCATGGTTCCCACACCAACTGTTAAGAGCCAAGTCTGCGTCTCCACCTATTGTAACAAGAAATAACAAAAACTGCTGGGGTATCTTAAAGACAGACACATTTTATTTGCCATTCACTTTTGTCAAGTGCTGTCCTCTTTTTCCAGAGACAAAAGATTTGTCCTTATGGCAATATTTAGAGTTTTGGTTGTGTTATTTCCCCTCATTTTATATTTGCAAACTTCCCCAAAGGCTTTTCCAGTTGGGCCACATGGAAATATTTTCAGCCAACGAACCAGTGAAACAACCACAAGGGACACAATGCTTAAGGGAATAGTAGTGTTTCTACCACATACTTCCTGCCCCTCAAAGAGGAGAAAGTGCCTTAAACATGTGGATATATTTTTCCCTGAATATTCATCTCATTTCTCCCAGCCTGTGATAGGCTACAGGCAGTTGACAACCTTGAATGTTATTGCTATACCTAAGGGGAAAGGAGGGTGGCTTTTCATTTAGAATGCAGAAGAATCATGGGTGAGATCAGAACAAACTTCAGGTTCGTTCATCAGGACAGGTGTTGAGTGTTTCCCACTCAGAGGCAGTGGCCACGTGAATGCTATTCACATTCCTTGTTTGGTAGCAAGAGGCCAGCTCTATCCTTCCCTGCCCTCATCACATTCTCCTATTAAGGAGGTTCCTGTTCCCTTTGCAACATCTGGACTCTTGCTCATGTGTAGAGCCTACCTGCAAATATACCTCTTCAAACTTATCCTGGCTGCTCTAGATATAGGAATGCATGGGGTGTGTGTAAAGAGGAAGGGCAGCAGTCAAGTCTGCAAGGAGTATCATGGATAGAGGGGAACAAAAAACGGGTCAGTTTCATAAGTCCTAAAAGATTCTGGAGTACTCATTTTATATTTTATATTGTCACCAGCTATTTTTAAAAGGACATAATACAACATTTCCATGGCCTTGATTTTTTGACCTCATAAATGCTGTTTTAAACGTTCTTTGAGAACTCCATTTTTTGAAAAAGACGACATACACATTTTTGTCTGGCTTCATATGAAAAAAATCCCCTGCCTAGTGGCAGGGTGTTGGGGAACACCCAGCTTATGGACCTCTGGTGTTTAAGGCAATAGTTTGTGCGTGCGGATCAGACTGCATATAAAGCAGACAGGCAGGACCTGTGAAATCATGCCGCAAACGCAGTGTAGCAATGTGTGCTCTAATTTTTGCCCCCCGGTTGCATGGGGCTCTCCTCTATGTGCGGCATGTGTTTGTCAGCAACCTCCTCCCCACAGATCCCATTGCAACCGGAAAATGGTCGCGATGTGTGCACAGGGTTGGAAAATCCTGAGGGCACCAGAGGAGTGCGCAGCCACAAAGTTGCTCACCTTAGAGGGGACTTTGCATTGTCATATGCCTTGATAGGGAAAACTCACACTGGTTATCACTTGCTGGGGCATAAGGAGGGAAGTAATGGTGCTCCCAATGTGACACTTTCTATTCTGCGTTCAGATTTATCAATATTCAGAGTTCACCAAATAACACTCTATTCAGATAATTCTGAACATATCCAACTCCCAATCTGGAATATTAATTCCTAGTGTTCATAGATGCCCATTGACTCTCCTAAAAGCTAGGTTTCTGCTTACTAGAGCAAGAAGGGCAGATGCTTCAGAAGAGGACAAAGATGGTATCAACATTCAGACTGACAAATGTCAGCTTGGGTGGCCACAGTGCTACTGTTTACCTATGAAGAGCCCCAGAGATTGCCTTCCATATGCATACCATGCAGCTCTCTTCTTAATCAAGGAAGGGTTAACCCCTTGGCCTCCATTTCCTGCAAATCTCTCCTGTGCAAAGCAGCCCTAGGCTTGATAGAACCACCTCCCACCTTCAAGTACAGAAACATCTGGTGTGGGAGAAGAGGAGATGGAAGAGATACAGATGGGCTCTATTTCAGAAGCACGTGACCCTGACATCACCGCTGCCCCTCCATCTGCACTTGCTGGAACTAATTGTGATGACCAGTTGGAAATCCAGTTTAAGAACATACAGTCAAAAACGGGAGATCCCAAGAATCAGTAAATCTAGAAGCATTTTTCAACTATGTGCATGTGCTGCAAGAAGGTGCTCCAGGGTGGACTTGGGGTCACCTCAAGACAGCCCGGCAGGCCTTGCTGCTGGCAAATTGAAGTGGGTACCTTGGGAGCAAGTGGATTCTTTATTGTGAAGGGTAAGAGTCTTCAGAGGGCAGATGTTGAGCCGGCAGCCCAGGAAAGTAGATAGGCAAGCAGCAAGAGGTGGGAGGCAGCAAATGTCAGGCCACATATCAAGAATACCTTCCTGGCTACCCTGGAGAAGCTTGAAGGGGTTTAGAGAAAGGCCTTCCAAAAATGTAAACAACTGAAGACGTTGTGGCAGCAACTGGTTCACATAATTTACTAAACCAGACATTGCCAACTGAAGAATTTATCACTCCAGGTCATTTCCTCCTGATCTGAAGGGCGAAGAGGGAGCTTTATGAGGTTGGCATTGCACAATGTAAACCTACACTGTGATCTGAACTCACGTAGCTTTGGGTTGCTTGTTGTGCATCAGAACTAGGCTGGCTTACCCATCATCAGTTTTACATTTACAGTTGTCCCCCACTATATTGCGGTTCATATACTACTGCGGTCCTAGTATATCGTGGGGCTGCAGTATATGAAGGCAAGGGCTCCTGGGGCAAGCTGTGTGGGGCCTGCTTGGGGCCTCCTGCACTTATCCCAGGCCTGGCGTTGCCCTGAGCAGGCCTCCGACGGGCTTCCTGGGCCTGTTGGAGGCCCCAGAAGTGGTTTCTGGCGAATCGGAAGTTGCTTCCAGTTTGCAAGAAACCTCTTCTGGGGCCTCCAACAGGCCCGGGAAGTCTGTCGAAGGCCTGCTCAGGGCAATGGCAGGCCTGGGGTAAGTGCAGGAAGCCCCAAGCAGGCCCCCCAGTCCCAACCCGACCCAGCATCTGCTTAATGTGGATTTCCCTTTATTGCGGGTTGGGCTGAGTCAACGAGTTATTAAACTCACTAAAGAAATGCTCTTGATGAAATTGTTTTGGCAATTACCAGGAATATTATTCCGGTGCTGCAGCTTTTGGAGCAAGGAAGGGCACTTTGCTCCACTTGATTGCACTGGGAAATGTAGTGATGCAAACACTGCGCTAGTGACAAATAACCATGCCATCAGCAGCATCTTCTTCTGCTTTAGTTTCACTAATATCAGAGGATTCTTATGGTCTAGCTGTATTGTCCACTTGAAGGCAACTGCAACTGAAATATGTAGTTCCACTTCTCTTAAGATGATTTATCGCTTTGCTTTACCAGGATAACATTGGGCTAGAACAATGGGTCCAAGATCCTTCTATCAATATCAAGAGTTATAGTTCCACCCTACTGGGCATTGCACCAACGGAGGAAGATTCTGGGGAGACAGAAAAAGGGTCAGAGGGGCTGGAAGTTGCTCACCCCTGCTCCAATTTCATTCATGTTTATTTCAAAACAAGCTCCACTGAGCGAAGCAAGACCTACTTCGAGGTATTCATGGCCACCAGTCAGTATGGCTATATATTACCTCTGGTTTGAGAGGCAGTAAGCAGGGGGATGTACAAGGTGCAGCAGCACTTCTATCCGGTTTGTGAGCCTCCCGCAACAGAAAAGAAAATGTTGGACTACACAGATAGACCTTTTAGTTTGATCCAGCATGGGTTTTCTTGCATTTTTCTCATATAAATATGCATAGGATTGGGATATTCTGGGAGAACAAACCTCACAGCCAGACATGTTATGGTTCTAATGAAAAATTTTAATAAATTAACTTGTCCAAATCTGAGATAGGAATATTGCATGTGTATGTATTTATTATCTTGATTTTAGTATGCCAATTTTATATCTATGTAAATGTTATCCTTTTTTTTTTTTTTGCTAAGGCCATGGCTAATGCGAATAACTAAATGATTGATTGATTGATTGAGCCAGACATGTTATGGTTCTAATGCAAAATTTTAATAAATTAACATGCATGCCCAATAAAAATACAAAATGACAATTTAAGAACACCACCAACAAAGTTATCCGCACTCACCCAGCACTGCCATCTTTAACTGGAAACACACACAAAAAGGCATTTGTGAAAGTGGCAGCCAGAATACGTTTCTGATACAAGAAATTGTATTCCACCATTTAAGAGACATTTGATGGAACCTAAGAAGAAATAGTTTACCAACATAGGAAAAGAACAAGCAATGCCAATGAACAGAGGCAGGCGGTGGTCAACTGTGTTCTGCCTTCCTTCACCTGCATGAAATATCAGAGACCAATTACAGAGTGTAAAAAAGAAATCCACAACTGATTTACACTGGGAAACATGCTAGAGTACGATCACAGACTATCCCAGATGACAGGAGCTGCACTGTTCCTGTTGTGTTCTTGCGTACGAAAAGCCTCACAAGAGAGAGGATGAAAAAGCAGACCATCTAAGCTTAGATTCCTGTCCTATGCTGAAGACCTGCCGGTGCTGGAAAGTACAAAGCACGTTACCGTTTTTTATCGACATGGTCTGAACGATGCCACAGAAGCAAGAGAGAAGCAGCATCTTTCATACACTGAAACCTCACTATAGGAATTTGGCAATAGAAGCAGGCTCAGTTACTGCAAAACTTTCCTTCATCATCCTTTCCACGGCTGTCCAATTAAAACATAAGCACCCACCCACTGGCAAATAAGTTCAAAATAAAATATCTTCGTTTTTTATAAGCATCTCCACCACGAGTCTCTGGTAACGGATGTCATTCAGGGCCGCCATCGGGTCCAGCTCTGGTGCTCGCATGAGCGTTGGCCCAAAAACGATGCCAAGGTTCTCGGCATTCATGAGATTCTCTTTTTCGTGGAGCGTTACCCTGAAACAAAGGAGGCAAATGGCTCAATAGCAGGTCGTTGGTAGATGTTACGAGCTGGCATCCTCATTATCCATGGCACAGCGCACAAGAGCCACGTCTACACTGTGTATGGCACTCGGCTCCCAATAGCTGCCATGGCTGCCACCAACCTGAAATCCCCAGAGCTTCTTAGTTACTTAGATGGCGCTTCCCCAGGGCTTGGGGAGAGGTCACTTTTCAGAGCAGTAGCTAGAAGCTGGCCGAGTGGGATGGATGGAAACCAGAATAAAGGAAACACAGAACGCTGTGTTTCTAGTGAACTGTTGCAAGACCTCTGCTCTATCAAACCAACAATGTAGAAAGAGAGGCTCTCCCCACCCTCCTTTTAATACTAAACTTCAGGGTTGTCTAATGCAGCGGGAGATGGCGAGAGGTTCAAGGCAGGCTCAAAGCTATATCATGTTACTCAGCGGAAAGTTAAATGATGCCAGTTCTGAAACAGTGTGGTGATGGCTACTAATTCATTTGGTTTACAAAACCCTCCATGGCCTGGGTCCTGATTATCTAGCAGAGCATATCTCCCTACGATCAGAGCTGGCCCGACCCACCCAATCCTCCATGGCTCTCTCGCTGCGGTTGGGCACCCCTAGGGAGGCCCGTAGGGTATCAACTCGCAAACGGGCCTTCTTGGTGGCCCCGGTCCAGGGCTTTGGAACAAGTTACTGAACGAGATACACCAGGCTCCTTCACTGGCATCCTTCAGGAGAGCCGTTAAAACCTGGCTGTTCAGGGATGCCTTTAGGCAACCACTAGGGTCGAACCAAGTCCTTTTTTTTTGGCCTAGTTTTATGCCGCTTGCCTAATACTTTTTATTTTTTAACTGATCTTCTGTTTTTAACTTTTTGTGTGAACCGCCCAGAGTTCCCTTTGGGAAATGGGAGCGGTATATAAATGTAATAAATAAATAAATAAATAAATAAATAAATACTAATTTCTAAAAGGGCAAATTAGGCGTATTCTAATTGGATTTGGCTGTCAATAGCTCCTAGTGGCGAAGACTATATGCCATCTCTGAAGGCTTCAGCAGGCAAACTTGAGAAGATAGTGGTACCTTATATAAAAGAATCAATTCGTTCCAAATGAAATTCTCTTAAGCAAATTTTCCATTATATAGATTTCCCATAGGAATGCATTGAAAACAGATCAATCCCTAATCGTGACAATTTTTCTGTTGTATGGATTCGCCCCATAGGTGATTCTGTTAAGTGATTTCCCCGTATCTCTGGAAATTTTTTCCTTTAAGCGGATTTTCTGTTAAACAAACTGCTTGTTATACGAGGGTCCCCTGTACTACTTACTTAGAGGAGAGCCAGGAGAGAGAGGGAGAAGGTCACTGCCTCTGCACCCTTCTTGGCCACCGCAGCATGGCCCCAGCAGGCAGCCACTGCAGGAAACAGGACAGCCCTTTGGGCCGTATTCACCAGGGGGGGGACCTTTTGTCATTGGAATAACATGCAACTTGTGGCCCTCCAGATATTGCTGGACTGTGACTTAACAGTCCCTCTCATTTGTCTTGGTTGGTGAGGAAGCATGAGACTTCCATGGCAGAAAACATTTTGAGGACCACATGTTGGACACCCCTCTCTAGCCTGACAGGCTGTTCTTCGCACTGCCTAAGAGCGATGGCCTCCAAAGGGCCCACAGATGTGGCATGGAGGGAACAGAAAGACAGAAGGATTTCAGGAAAGAAGAACACAGGCACTGACTGGCTGCTCTGGATCTTCTACCAGCATCTTCCCTGCAGAAAGGGCCCTGGGGGGGACCTCTGATATGTTAGCTATTGTTTATTATAGCTTTTGACAATCTATTTTGACATTACTTGGAAGCTGCCTCAAAAGGATTTGTATGTATTGTGAACATTTCCATTCCATATGATCTAAATAACTAAAAATTAGGACCTTCATCCTAATGTGCCTTACAGGGCTGTTTAGAAACTAAAATACCCCTTTGGGCTCCACAGAGGAAGGAGAAAAGTAAGCATACGAGTGGGGAGATCATATGCTACAATTTCTGTATTTTCGACTGAACAACTAAAAATATACAGAAATTCAAAAATTAGAAACTTTGGCTTCTCAAAATTGTGCCTTATACAGGGACAGCTATCTCTCTCTTCTTCTCTGCTCTGTTTAAGATGTGGAATGCAAGCCCCTGTCTTGAGGTGTAATGGCTGTCTTTATGGTAGCAGACTGCCTGTCTCAGTAAAATTTTGAAGTTATAAATTAGTTTGTGAACAAAGTAAGCAATAGCTCTCATGCATATTGCTTCCTTATAACTAGAAAACAAACAAACAGCTAATCAGGATTTAGTTAAATATTGTATAGACAACTAAATGCCCATTGTGCAGAAGTTTGTGAATTAAAAACAATACATGACATCCCCACCCCAACCCCAAGTCAGGCACTGTTAAATACACTCCCTGGAGTTAAATAATCTTAGTTGCCTCTAATGATTGTCAGGAACTGCTAGATGTTAAGCAAACTGTTCTGAAGCTGTCCAGCCTCTGCAATTTCTATTTATAGTTACTCTTAATATAGTAAGCTGGTTGACCCAACTGAATATGATAATACTCTACTGACAGCTTCCTCATTTTAAGATGTCGGAGTGAGCAGAGCTATAAATGTTGGGTTGTTGATAACCATTTAAAAGATCATGTCTTTCTTAGTTCCTGGGTCTTCTCAGAGATAGGAGACAAAAATCTCTTCATAGCGTAGTAAATCACACTAGAGTAGGGCCCCTGGATCAATAGAATTTGGTGAGCCAACTCTTCCAAAGGTTTCATTGATTCAAATCAAATGGGTCTCCTCTAGTGCGCTGTACTGTGCTAAGCAACAGGGCCAGAGTCGCTGAGTGCAGGATCTTTAATTTTTGTACCTCTTCAAATGTGCCATGAGGTAACGTAAGGTCTCACAGTGTGCAGGCGGCAGCAGTTTCAGTGCTTCGTGAAGTATTTCCAGTTGTTCATCAGGATCTGTGGTTTCTGAAATGGAGATGGAGGCATCAGATACAAGCAATAGGATGCTGAAAACTGAGACTCAAGGAATCTCTTCCCCACATAACTGTATCTTAATAGAGATATTTCCTGCTATCACCTGAGAGAATAAGACGAAAGGGAAACCAAAGAGATACTTTAGCTCTTAGGGAACGCAATCTGTCCGTGTCCTTTTAAAAGGAGAAACAGGAGGAAGAATGGGCACTGCAAACTTGGGTGACTTGAACCTGAGCTTAATGCCAACCACAGAAAAAGAAAATAATTTTATTTGGTTGTCATAGTTAAAGCCATGCACCGGGGAACACGGATCTACTGAGGGTGGTTGCTGTCCTATCACAACTACCAGATCTGCATGGCACACCTCATGCAGGATAGGGCTGTGCTAACATGCTCAACTAATTTGTGTCATTAGGATGGTTAGGTTAAAGCACACTTGGAGCAACCAGGTGTATAAAAATATTGTGATATTGTGATCATCTGGTTGCTGTACTGTACTTCTCAAAGTTTTTCAACACAATTCTTGGTTCAAAAGAGAAGTTGAAATATGTATGAGCTACAAGAATAGTTGGTGACTGTGCATACCCCTTCCAAACTGCACATTAATTGGTTAGTTGAGGCAACTGTGGCTCTCTCAAGAGTTACAGCATCCTGACCTGATGCAGAAAAGCCTGTGTGGCTGTCCTTTCCCGATGAAGGGGAACCTATCCGTCTCTTTGATTCTCTGCATTTCTTAGAGGTGCTGCCACCTAGTATTAGTTTAGCCATAGATGCAAATGGGAAAGAGCCAAGGATAATTGACACAGGACCAAATACATGATCACTGAGGGGAAGCCTGCCTTCCAAGGTGATACAATGGCACTATCCGTCTTTCTGGTATAACAAGACATTCTTGACTAATAAAGTTGTTGACTTCAACTAGCTCTTTAAGGGCGACTCAAATTACTTGCCTGTTTCATAAAACACAAAAATAAATGACAATAAAAAGCAACACACACACACACTTTTCATTTGACAAATATCATCATGTAATGCTTACTTGCAGAGTCTATAAACTTTGGGTAGGCATCATATGTGATTAGTGGAATTGGCAAATCCCTGAAGTACAGTTTAAGGGCACCTGTGATGATATTGATGTCTTCGTACACATTCACCGAAATATCTGCTTTTTCCCCATCTGCAGGTAAAAAGAGGAAACACGCAAGCTATGTACAAGTATAAACAAGCAGGAGACGGAAACAAATATAATCAGGAGTACGATTCAAAGTGTAATTCAGGCAGAAACAAGATTTTTGACAACAACAAATGCAGGATGTTGAAATGAAGAGCATTGTAGTAGGTACTGACTTCTGCCGAGTCCGATTGAGAGGTTGGTTTAAAGCCGCCATTCTCAACCTCAGGTAACCCAGGTGTTCTTGGACTGCAACTCACAGAAGCTCTGGCTAGCATAGCTCATGGTGAAGGCTTCTGGGAGTTGCAGTACAAGAACACCTTTGTCACCCAACAGTGAGAATGGGTGATTCAAGGGATGTCTTAATATGATGAAGTTAATTGTACCGTGTCAAAACATGTTCTATGACAGCATGGCAGATCGTGTGTGCATGTCATCCAAACTCTGTTCCCAGAGCTGCCCTTCCCAATGAGATGCCTTCCCCTCCCCAGGCAAAAAGAGAGACAGAAATTTATTTGTGCCCCCCCCTCCTCCACTAGAGAATTCCACACATCCTGCTTAGAGCTAGGGCAAATGAGACAGCAGTGAAGTGCCTAGCCCAGCTCTCCAGAGGGAGGCACCGAGAGGCTTTGGAGAGGTTTCCTTGGCTTAGGAGATGCCTGATTCTGAAGAGCAAACCGTCAGAGCCACATGTTACTGTTATGTGCTGTCAAGTTACTTCTGTCTTGTGATAACCCTATGAGTTAATGACTTCTATAAAGGAGCCCTTGCCTCACTTTTGCAGTGCTGTGAATTCCTTCATTGAGTCAGATCAATGCCTTATTTTGTCTTCCTCTTTTCCTGCTGCCTTCAACTTTTGCCAGCATTATTGTCTTGCCTCTTCATGATGGGCCCAACACACACATTTCTGTTTTATCATTGTAGACATGATTTTTGTCTTCTTAATATTTAACTACAGCCTTGCTTTTAAACTTTCTTCTTTCATCTTCATCAGAGTTTCTGTTAGTAATATGATGTCATCTGTGTATCTTAGATTCACAATGATTTTTTAAGTACTGTATAAGATTATTTGTTTTAATCCATGTAACCCACCCAAATAGTGCACTCACTAATGGGGTGGTATATAAATCCAATAAACAAACAAACAAACAAACAAACAAACACCTCCTTCAGCTTTCCATACAATATGTTCTGCATTCAGACAGAACAGATAGAAAGGTAAGACACACCCTTATCTGAAAACTTTGCTTGGGGAAAACTATTTGCTTTCTCTGTACAGTATCCAAAAAATAGCTTCCTGTTCACAGTATAGGTTATACATGAGGACTATCAAATGTTGAGGCACACCCTTTGTTGTAGAATGGTCCATAGCTACGCACAATCCACACAGCTAAAAACTTTGATGTGATCTTTAAAATGCAAAGTAATATTTTTCTGAAATTCTTTGGTACACTTAAATAGCCAATATACACTTCCAATATGATCTCTTCTATATTAGCCTTTTGATTATGTCAATGTAAACAGTTGTCTATTCATTTACTGAAATCATTTACCTGCAATTAACAGGTTGTTGCTTCACAGTATTGCATGAGTCATTCTCTTACTTCATTTCTGACTGATACGCCCAACTTTCCTAACAGTAATTTTAGTTTTGCTTTGTTTCTTAATTTTGCCTTCTAGTAACCTATGGTTATCAGCACATCCTGTTTTGATGTATAATCAATTTCTTGTCAAAAGGAAATTTCTTCAGCATCTATGGCTGGACTGTAGACCTGAATGATAGTTTTGTTGATGGGTTTCCCAACTAGCCAGATTGATATTGTTCAGCCAGACTTCACATTATAGCCCAAAACTGCTTGTGCTACATCTTGCCTCACTTCTTGAGTCATGCTGTTTCTTCTTATTTTATCATTGCTAAACTAAAATAATTTATGACTGTCTGGTTGAAAATGTCCAGTTCACTTTAATTTACTCATAACAAGTACCACAATTTATCAGCTGCTTATAGGGCAAATCTCCCTACAGTTTCCCTTTCTTTCTTTCTTTCTTTCTTTCTTTCTTTCTTTCTTTCTTTCTTTCTTTCTTTCTTTCTTTCTTTTTCTTTCTTTCTTTCTTTCTTTCTTTCTTTCTTTCTTTCTTTCTTTTTCTTTCTTTCTTTTTTGCTTCACAGTTTCAACTTTTTGTCCATGCTGATACCTACATCTTGTGATACTTACATCTTCTATTCCACATTCCAATTATATCTGTTATGCAGCGTCAGGATTTCCTTTCATGCCTGTGCATTTTGCTTTGATTTATTTGCATCATTATCAACACTGCTATTGGTACTACCGATTTGCTGATTTTCAGTCGCCGACTGAATGCTCTCCAATCTGGAAGTCTCGTCTTCAAGCAGAATCTTTTGCTTCTTTATGGATTGTATCATCGTAGGGTTTTCAAGGTAGTTCTTTATCATTGCCTTCTTACTACCCACAAGAGGTAGCTTGCTTTTGCTTCTAAAAAAATCCTTTGCTAGTGTAACCTTCCATCACGGTTGCTCCCAAGTAACCACCCTTCAGGAATTTCTCTCCCCTCTATCACTACTGGAACTATCTCTTCTCTTCTGTTGATATGAAGATTAATCTTAAAAAGGACAGATGCCTCTCAGCCTGCTGTCTCTGCTTTGAACATTCTACCTTAGGGGATTCTGCTAGAAATTCAATACAATGGCTAGCACCCAACTACCTACATCCAGGATGTCCAAGAGATTTGGTGTGCCTGCTAGGATTTTTTTTCATTCCCTGTGGTCCCACTGCATCTGCCACATCAACATCACAAACACTGCATTCCTACTTAGGCTGGAGCTACATGGTTAATTAGTGCAGGATTTGCTGCAGATGTGAAACAGATGAATTCCCATTTTAAAAAACTGATCGCATGGTACAATGGCCAATCTGCATCCGTCTGGCCCTTTTTGCTCTCCCGATGCAATTTCCCCCTCTTCTTGGTTGTTCAGGGCATTTACTTTTTTTCCAAGTTGGAACAATTTGAATAGGCTTTCCCCCGTGTGAAATGGGTGTTTCATTCTCCAAAAGGATAAGGGCATGACTATGGACAATACTTGGGTGATGTGTGAAGCTGGGCAATGTTTTGGACAACAGGAATACCCACTTCCACCATCTTTTTTACTAGTTTTCTGAAATATTTATTATTATTTTTAAAGCAAACTATCACATTTAGTGTTGGCTCACTTTAGCACTACACTGATACAGTAGTTTAGCAATAGATCACCTCTGCATACCCCTCAAAAAACATGATATGAGAAACAGCTCCAATCAACTATAGCAGACTACTATGCTTCCGCAGTAGGTGTGTATGTGTTTGTGTTTGCACGGAGAACTTTGGAAAACTGCCCCTTTTCCGCATTGCTGTGCAACACTTTGAAGAGTCCACCATCTTTACACTAAATGCTAAAACAAAAGCCAGGGATTGGTGGCAAGTGGGATCAAAAGAACAGGGGCTGTGGGGCAGATCAAACCACATTAGACAGAGGCACCAGTATGGACAGTGGCACCAAAACAATCCACAGTCTCCGTGTAATCCCCTAATCCACACAGACGTGTAGAACAGGCTGTGAATCGAGCTGCAACAAAGCTAAATAGCTCCGATTTGGTTTGCCACTATAGTCACAGGTTCAGCCTGAAAAATGGCTTCTTGCCTGGCATGTCCAAACTGGCTGTTTCAGAAACACAATGGGAAATTCCTAAGGGTTGAGGCAAAGTTACATCTTTGGATTTAGCCAGCGCAGTGGCTGTAACAGCACATACCTCGATCAAAAGCCATTTTGACATCTTCAATTAAATCACTGAATCCAGATACGCGGTAGAGTCCTTCAGAATTGAGACCTGTTAAATGAAAAACATCACTAGATTAAACCCAACATGCATCTTTTCAGTCAGATCCTTTCCAGCTAGCAATCTGTAAATTAGAGCTAAGTTTTAAAAGCCTTGCCTTTCTTTCTGAGCAGAAATTTCACCATCAGACCTCACTCTTTAATCAATAGCATTGTCATGATCAGCACCCAATAACTGTACCCACACATATTTATGATAATGGCTTCTAGAGTGTGTGGGGTGCCACCAAATTATGAAGGAATCTGGAAACACTTACAATGGAATACTTAAGCTGATTTGCATGTATTTTAAATACTACACAATCAGAAATTAAGCAAAAAGTGATTAGGCAGGAGAGACTTGGAGAAGAAAATAATGTGTAATTACCTGATAATCTAGTTGTATATATTTTATCTATCTTTTCTGTCAAAACCATATTAGTAAGAGGAACATCACTGCATAGCAAGCATAAATATCATCTAAGTGTACTGCCAACAAGGTTTTGGTGTATTGTACAATATTATAACAATATGTTAGAATTGTAGAACAACTCCACACTCCTAGATAACAGGAACTCTCACGAGAGACATGATACCTTAACATTTAATGGAAATTAAATATTAAACATTAGTAGTTCAGAATATTAAATTTGAGTGATAAATTTGAGGTAGGTGAATTTGAGTGAACCTCAGCTAATTCAGATCAGGCTGTAGAGGGATTATGAGCAAGGAAACAGAAGTGTAGGGAAATTCCTTACCTCTAGATTCAATCTCCCTAATGCACATGTCCACAACCATTGGTCGCTTTGTGAAGTGAGCTTTTACTAGTGTGGTGAGATCACAGCTGTACACTTTTTTAACATGCTTCAGGTCCGGTTTGCAGTCGTTTGGGACCATCTTGGAACACTGCTTATGAACATTTAAGCCACAGTCTGGTAGAAATAAGAAAACAAAATAAAATACATTATTTGACCACTGAATTCCGCAACATTTTAATGGCCAAAGCATGTCCTGCTTCCAGAGAACTGACGAAGGATTTGTACAGGGTTATATAAACACACACACACACACACACACACACACACACACACACACGTCTACCTAGGTTCTATAGGTTCATACCAAGTTATCAACTTTCAGCTCATCATTACCACGCCATTGCAATCAATCTGTCTTTAGAGAATATAGGCAGTCTTTTGGAAACTTGTCAATCACAGTGATGAAACACAGGCACATCAAGCCATGGGGGAAAGAGGTGTGAATGTCTCTGGAGAGAGCGGGGGAGAGGAAGGGAAGAGGGGGAAAGAGAGAGAGAGAGAGAGAGAGAGAGAGAGAGAGAGAGAGAGAGAGAGAGAGAGAGAGAGAACAATTCTTCTGCTACACCTGAGACCATACACACAGTCTCTTTCTCCCATTTTGCTTTCCATGGAAGGGCCAGGGTGAGGATAATTTTGCTGCCTATAACAAAAGGCGGGATGACGCTTCCCCTATTCCAGTTTTAAAAGCCAACCATAGTGAAAGGTGGATTTTACTCCACCACTGATGACGGACAGGATCCAGCAGGCAGGGAGCAAGTTCTGGGGAGACCCAGGCAGCCAAGCGTGTCCTCCAACCCTTTGTTGCCACTGTCTGCCTCTCATCCCCAGCCACTGCCTGCCCTGACTTTATGAAACGATGGGAACAGAATCGCAAGCATTCCTGGCACGAGGAGGCGGCGGCTCAGAAGAAGTCGCATAGTGCTTCATGCCTGCGTCCATTCCGCTGCATATGCACAGAGGGCCATGCTACCGGGACACTATCCTGCACTTGCATGTGTGGGGGTCCTAGTCAACACAAAGTAGGTTCGCAAGCCAGGCGTCTGCCCACCACTGCTGGTGAACCTCTTTCCTTCCTGGTCCAAAGCATAAAGCGTTCCACCCACCTCTAGTCTCGCGCCATGTAAGGGCCTGTCAGACAGAGAAGGGTGAAACGGGGAAGGCGATAGTCTTAAGTTACAGCAAAAGTTGTACCGAAGACTCCATGATGAAAACAAATCCATTGTCGGCCTTCTTCACGGCTTCTAAAACTTGCTGCTCTCTTTATCTCATTTTCTGACTGCCCAAATGTGTTGTGGAGGGTTTTTCCCCCCAGGCCACCAAAGCAGGAGAGATTGTGCCATGTTTAAATTTATAAGCTTTGACACACTGTGAGATAGATAATGCTGAGATATCACAGCTCAAAATGTCTGGGATAAGGTCTTCTCCCCCCCTTTTTTTTTCTTGGGCATCACGGCAAGGACTTAATATCAAAGAAAGATCGATTCGACCCTCTTCCGCTGAAATAATGTGCTTTCATTAATGCATGAGCAAACACAAGAACTGTAAGCACTGTATTAAGGCTGCCCCACGAGGGCCCACTTCAAATATTTGCTGAGAGTCCAATAAGCAGAGCTGTCACTTTCTCTTCTGTTGCTGATTTGATTTTAGTCAGCTCTAACCTTCATTGTGCTTCTAATTCACTGAAATACACAGTTGCTGAGTATGCTTTATACAACCATCATCATACGTTAAATACATGGCCGTCATATTTTATGTGCTACCTTAGGGAAGAGCCAATACATATAAATGAGGAAAGAAGATGTATCTGCTACTCAAAAGGAGACCAGCAGCTATACAATAGATATGAACTCTGAACCAATTTAGGGCATGAAAAAGGCTTCAGATGGGCCGCATTTGGAAGTCAACAGAAAAGCCATGTGGAACTGACCAATAAACAATTGATGACTATGTTTTGGGGGGGAGTTTATTTTGGCTTATCTTGCACTAATGCTGGCATGCTCGTTAATGAGACTGAAGGCCTGGCACAGAGAGGGACAAATGACATGACTGGGTCATAGGCCATTTTACTATTTCGTTTAATCTGAATTGGAGTGGGTGATCTCTGCAAAGCTGAGGACCGTTTTTCATATTTGCCAGAAGACCAAGGGCTGCCTTCCTAGGGAAGGAAAGGGTAAAGGTTCCCCTATGGGCGGTGCTCATCTCCGTTTCCAAGCCGAAAGAGCCAGTGTTGTGCAAGTCCGTGGCCATGTGGCCAGCATGACTGAATGCATTTCTGCGCACGGAACACTGTTTATCATCCTGTTTTTTTTAATGGCAGTACCTATTTATCTACTTGCATTTACATGCTTTAGAAATGCTAGGTTCGCAGGAGCTGGGGTTAACAGTGGGAGTTCACCTCACTCCATTGCACCTGGGATTTGAACCGCAGAGCTGCCAACATTGCAGCCGACAGTTTTCAGCGCCAAAGAAACAACTTTGCATATTCATTTTTTTAATGTCAAAGTTTATATGACCTTTATCTTCTCTCTTCAAAGTACTGACCTTGGAAGTAATTCATTACAAATAAAATGTCTACAATCACATGAGTCATAGAATCATGGAGTTGGAAGCTCCCAGTTCAGTGAAGAAATCCAAATCAAAATATATCTGACAAATAGTTCTCGTATTTAGCCTTGAATGCCTGGAGTGTTGGAGTGCTTGACAAGTCCTGAGGTAACTGGCCCCACTGTACTAATAGACTTTTTTCCTGATATTCAACTGAAATCTATTTTCCTGTAACTCAATTGTAATTAGTTCCGTTTCCTAATAATGAATATAAAACTAATTATATTACAGTTGTAGCTTGACAAGAAGTAACTTCAGTCCTTTTGGGACATAACTATAATGTTTGAAGTTACTTTTACAGTTATAAGGGAGGGTTCCTATCAAGGTATGGAAAAGGAACATCCCATGACTGAAGTCATGGTGGGTGCTGCACCTCATGCTCCTAAATGAAAAACATTCAGAGGTGTCTAAAATTTAAGTTATTGTTTCAGTTGTTTCCATTAAATGTCAAACATTTACTTAAGTAGTCCTCTGGAATTATAACAAAGCAAAGCAAAAGTGTTCTGCTTATATACCGCCCCATACCACTTTAAGTAGTCTCTGGGCGGTTTACAATTTTAATTACAGTGTGCAGGCTACACATTGCCCCCCCAGCAAGCTGGGTACTCATTTTACCGACCTCAGAAGGATGGAAGGCTGAGTGAACCTTGAGCCTGCTACCTGGGATTGAACCCCAGGTCGTGAGCACAGTTTTACCTGCAGTACAGGCATTTAACCACTGCGCCACGAGGCTCTTCAAGTAACTTTTTAAAAGGAATATTTGAAGACCTGGTTATAGACATTGTCCCTGAAGCTGCCTTTTGTCCCAAGTTGTTGTCTTTCCAGGAAAAAGTTCTCTCTTAGCTGCTTTGTTCAAGCAGAATTGTCTTGGCAATGCCGTTTTGCTTGACCCTGACAGCAAAACGGATGCCAAATGCAGCAGAAAACTGCATCTGTTTATGTATTGTATTTGCACCCTTTAGAATTCAGGGCACTATATATGGATCTTTCTCTTTCTGACTTTACAACTGCCCTGCGAAGTAGGCACAGTAATACCTCGTAAGACGAATGCCCCTTAGGACGAAAACTTTGTAAGACGAATGCAATTTCCGGTTTCCATTCGTCTTACGAGGTACCATTGATCTTCGCCCAGCCCGTGGGGCTTGGAAGGAAATAAATTCCTGGCTAGCCATGAAACTTTGAATGACACTATTCAGTGTCACCCTGTGTACACAGTTCTCCTACTGCAAGTAACCACATTTCAGGAGAGGAATGGTCCCAGACCTGTTCGCTTTGCATGATGCCAGTACCCAGACTACAAGTTGGAACATTTACTTTTGTTTTGGACTACAAAAATCCCAGAATCCCCCAGCCACAAAGGTCATGCAAGTTAGAGTGATCCTTGGAGTGTTGTGGTTCCCCCTTCCCCCAAATTGGGGGGGGGGGTTCTTTTCACACAGAGAGAAGGCTCTGCCCTACAGACATGACACATAATGCAGTAGGCGAACATGATGTGATTGTGCGGGCAGGAAAGCTCCCCCACATGTATATTAGCTGTTAACATTAGGAATCACAACCATACACTAGCAATCGCAATAACAACTGCGCTAATCATAGGAGAAAGAAGGTCAGAATGGAGCTGATCCTGCAGCTTAATTTGATGTTGGTTGAGCCACGGGGGGGGGGGATGCCCTTTGGGCCTGGTTCAGCTGTACAGAGGAAGGGGAGGAGGCAGATACAGTGAATGCCTAAAATGCATTGAGATTCAAGACAAAATCAAAGGCGGGGTCAAATTGGAGGAGAGCCATGTTAGGGGCCCAACATATTCAGCATGAACACTAGCACGACGGCTGAATCACCACAGTTCCCCACCTACTCACCCTGCTCCCAGTCTCTAATTCCTTGACCCCACACTAAAGGGAAACCTGTGAGACATTAAGATCCCTTAGAGGAAGGCATGCGATTCAGACCCCCCCCCCCCGCTATCATCAGGGTGGTGTGTACTGTGAAACACTGTCCTCTCCAAATGTTGTTAAGAGGCAAGTCACACAAGCAAACACAATGCTCGGGGGAAACTGAAAGACGTCAAAGAGCAAAGCTCTCTGGAAACTGGTTTAGGCCCTGCTTTGTTTGGAATGAAGCAGGCAGCCACATTTGTTACTCCCTCCCACTCACGGCTTTAGAAAAATCTGGCCCTCAAGAATCATTTCAAAGTAGGTGGCTTATGCATGGTGTGCGAAAGAACGTTATATAAGCCATATGCAAGCAGGAGACAAACCCACCCATGTACCCGTGAAGAGAGAAGGTGCAGGCTAGTTGCCATGGTATGTCAGACACTGCTGAAAAGATACTTTATTATGAATTTACTCTGAGAAAGGACCAGCAAGTTCTCATGCTAAAAATTAATCTAATCTGCTGCTTATAGGGCAAATCTCCCTACAGTTTCCCTTTCTTTCTTTCTTTCTTTCTTTCTTTCTTTCTTTCTTTCTTTCTTTCTTTCTTTCTTTCTTTCTTTCTTTCTTTCTTCCTTCCTTCCTTCCTTCCATCCATCCATCCATCCATCCATCCATCCATCCATCCATCCATACATCCATCCTTTCTTCGTTCGTTCCTTCTTTCTTTCTTTCCTTCCTTCCTTTCTTCCAACCTACCTAAAATAATGTAAATGTAATTATAGAATACTGTATACTACTTGTGGAGGGAGGGGAAGTGCACAATCCAATCAGGTGTTGGATTCAGAATGGCCATGTTTATCTCCTTGCAGGTGACACTTGCAACTTGGTAACAAACCCTTCTCAAGTACTTGTGAAATTTGTACTAACTAAACCAAAGGGTTTGCCACCCACTACCTTTGGGTAGTGGGTGGCATATAAATTGTATAAATAAATAAATGAATAAATAAATATAAATTGTATAAAAAAAATAATGTGACTTAGCAAGCCATTTTTGAAGGGGAATGTAACAACATGCTGAAGCCGCCACTAACAATGACCTGGATTATTACTATATTACTGCTTCAGCATATCTTTTTGCCCCACAGGATCCAGGTTTTCCTGGAAGATTGCAAATAAACCAAAAGACTCTTAAAATCAAATGGACAGGCAAAGACAGACAGGCAGACTTCTAAAATATGAACACATGTTTCACCAAGAGTTTATGATCTGTGTCCCCAGATTTACCAAGGAAGTAGTGGGGATGAACTTGAACTCTTCATGGATATCCCTACTGCTTGCTATGCCCTGCTAGCATCTGACGTAGGCTCCAGAGATGAGATCCCTGCCAGCAATGCCCATCTCCAATGAAGCCCTCCTCTCAAGAAAACAGGTGGCTTGTATCCTGAACCCTTCCCACAATCGTTACTTCTTAGAGGACGGGACTGAGCTCTTGGTCTGTCATAAGCAGACTTGTAGTAAGATAACAAATGCAACTTCATGCATGCATGCATGCATACATGGTGTGGACATGCAGCCATGGACATGGATGGTGCTCTCTAAGAGAAACCTGCGCCATCATAATTGGACTGCCCGTTTATAAACCATGTATGGAGACCCCCATTCCGCTGTCATGCTCCCTGTCTTCTTCCAGAGACAACTGTTTCTATAAATGACAGCCTTGTGAGACCTTCTCTTGGATGGTTTCTTGCCTATTTCATGCTTGATCCTGATGGGCTAAGTTTTGTAGAGTAATAGTTGAGCTCATGAGAGTAAATATAAAATACAGGCAGCTTCAAACTGCTGTAAGCCTTATTTCCATTTATTTAAAATCAAAATTCCTCTGTAGCATCAGAGACGTATCTAACTACAATCTACTTATTAGAAGGTTAGAATGACAATGGTAGGCTTACATTCTTCCAGAGTCTGGAAGTGACAAGTCTCAAATTATGTATCTGTCATATAATGACAAGGAATTAAGGTATTTTACCAATATAATAAGTAACACTATCTAATTACGCTTCCCAGATACTTTTAAAATACATTATCAGTAAGCACAGATCTTTTTATTACATTGTACTTTCCTTGCTTTTCTTTCATTTCATCTCAAGAACAAGAATTCCACCCACCAACTACTTCTGAGAAAGCATTTTAACACTCCCCCTTTCTGTTTTTAATGTCTTTTATATTTATTTATTTATTTATTTATTTATTTATTTATATTTTATATTTATTTTATTATTACCTTTCCTTAAAACATAACTATACTGATCAGTCAAGAAGGGAATCATCATCATGTGCCGTCAAGTCAATTCTGGCTTACAGCAACCCTTCTGCCGGGCTTTCCAGGCAGACAATACTCTGATGTGGCTTACCACTCCCTTTTCTGAGGGCCCTCTGGGACTGTGCAGCTTGCCCAAGGCCACACACAACATACTTGGGCCACTCCTTTTTTCATGTGGTACTGGTATCTAGTACAAACAGGCACACGTTTGTCATTTTAGCTTTACCCCATATGGGTGAAATATCTATGCTCTTTCCTACACCTTGTAATAGTTTTTAATATCTGTGTCTGCACTGCATTTTTATAGCTTGACTTTAGTCTGGTTCTGAAATGCTCAAACATTCCTGATGTTCAAGTCTCTCTCTCTCTCTCTTTTCCTTCTGTCAGATTCTACCAACCTATAAATATATGTAACTGGGGAAGCCTTAAGCTTTTAGGGCCTTCCTTCTTTTCTGGTTGCAGAAAGAAATGTTACAATTTTATCTTCTATTTTATTACTGTTATAATTTTTATGCTAAAAGTAGAATGCCAGATCACTGACATATGAACAGATTTACACAAGGGGCTGATCCAGATTCATCTAATTGCAAGTGGAAATGTTTTTATTATCTATGTCTGGAGTCGAGTTCCAATGGAGAGAGTGCATTTCGTTGCGAACTAGAAACGTAAAAAATGACAGACATCATTGTTACCTGCACATTTCACTCCCTGAGCAATGAGGCCCCACATAAAGTTGGCACAATATTCACACCAATGTGGACCCCTGAATGTGTGAACCTGAAAGACAGAAGGGGAAGGGGAGAGAGACCAAGGAATGAGAAAAAGGATTTGCAGGCACATTTTCCAAATGAGGTACTAACCTGGCCTGTCTCCCTCTTTATCTCCCCCAAATAATCTGATTAGCTGTGCTCACCAACCACATAGGAAAAGATGCCAGAAACACAATCTGAAAGAGATGCATGTAAACTAGAAAGGTGGATTCAAGAGCCACACAAATGATTTTCTTTTCAGCCTAAGGCAATTCCAAGTAAATTCCCTGAAACTGTTTTGCTTTTCGTGACGACTGCAAGCTCCTGGAAGAGAGTATCCACACCTCAGTGGATGCTTGCTGGGCATGCTGGCTACCTAATTGTTTAAAAACATGAGGTACACTTCTAAGCTGTAGTGCTTGTGTCAAGCAGCATATGAATGTAAAAGGCATCTATTTTGTACTTCTAGGGAGAGATGAAGTTTTTGAAAAGGATACATCCAGCAGCCAAATATAACAGCTGCTGGGGCTGCATTTCTATTCACAGAGAAGACAGCAATGTTAATGTGTTATGCTTCTTTTCACAGTAACATTTTTAAAAAAATGTATTCACACTGTTGTTAAGGGCTGTGAAGTCATTTCCATCCTATGGTAAACCTATGGATTAGTGAACCTCCCCCCATGACCTGTCATTCACATTCAGACCTTACTAACTAAAGGTCATGAAGATGTGGAGATATGAATCCATCTCTTGCTTAGTCTTCCTCTCCTCCTGTTGCCTTCTACTTTACCCAGCTTTATTGTCTTTAATGTTGTTTACTGAATGTTGTCTTTCAATACCATTTTAACATATGGTACTGAAAGCTGTAAATGCAACTGGAAACCAAACTGGAAGTCATGCAGTTTGACTCATAATCCTGACCATTTATTTATTTATTTATTTATTTATTTATTTATTTATTTATTTTTATTTATTTATTTATTTGACTCTTATATCACAACAGTTAGAAATGATCTAACCAATGAATGACAAAAACAGCAGATGTAGATTTGAATGGCACACTCGACTACAGTCCTTTCTATACATTTATTTATGTATAGATGGAAATGTTTTCTGTGGTTTCTTTTAAATCTCTGTTTCTCAGGATATTCGACACAGCAACAAAAGCACAAGCCAATGTTCAGAATGTTAGGCGATGCAGTTTCAAATGCCCATTTGGTAAGGAATTTCATGGGGTGAATTCATATCAGACACACTTGCTCAGCACAATCTCAGTTTATTCTTTTTTTTAGATTCTCAAGAGAATGCAAGATTGATTTGCTAGGACATTTTAAACCTCTCCTCCAACATATGGTTGTTGTGAAGATAAAATGGAAAAGGAGAACCAGACATGGTGCCTTGTACTTAATGGAAAAAGTGGTGGTGGTGGAGGAATATAAATGTTAATCAAACAAACACATGTACAAACAAAAAAGATGCAACACGTTTTTGTAGTTACATTATACATAAATCCTGCAAGGGGGTTGAATGTACATTTTATCTTTGGAATGTGGGCATCGGACTGAGAATTATGGTTATACAGTACCAAGAAGGGCATATATGGACAGAATATATTTGGTCTGAAGAAAAATTATAATAAGCTATTTGCACATTATTCTCTTTTCCCTTTCCCCGCCCCTCGCAGGCAGCTAACAGTTAAAGAAAAAGTAGTCTTTTCTTCACCACATTACTTTATTTATAGGATACCATTATTGCCTTTCTGCCTACCAAGGCTCCCGGTGTGGTACTATATGATGTAGCTCTAATGAAGGACAGCAGCAAGTAGAAATATATGGAAACCCATCTATGAAAAGAGAGATTCAAGGCTTGACATAAAAGGGATAAAACAAAATCCATAAATGTCTTCTTACAACCACACTGAACTAGTACTGACTTTATTATAAGCTTCTTGCTGTACCACAACATTCCTAGCAAGAGGAATCATTCTTGCTTAGAAGCAAAGTATAGATCTTGAGTTACATGCTCAGAGGTTAGTTGAGTTTCTGATCCCTCTAAGCCAGTGGTTCTCAATATGTGGGTCCCCAGATTTTCCTGGACTGCAACTCCCAGAAATCCTGGCTAGCTCAGCTAGTGATGAAGACTTCTGGGAGTGCAGTCAAGGAACATCTGGGGACCAACAGGCTGAAAACCACTGCTCTAAGCTCAGTGGATCTCAACCGTAGGCCTTCGAATGTTCTTGGATTAAAGCTTCCAGAAACCTCACCAATAGTTGTGCTGGCCAGAATTTCTGGTAGTTTTAGACTACCTGGAGACCCAAGGTTACATAAGAACTTAAGAACAGCCTGGATGGAACAGGCTATAGTACATTTGAAGGGCTAAGGTTGAGATCCACTAGCAGTGGTTCTCACCCTGTGGGTCCCTAGATGTTCCTGGACTGCAACTCCCAGAACTCTTCATCACTAGCTGAGCTCGCCAGGATTTCTGAGAGTTGCAGTCCAGGAACATCTGGGGACTCACAGGTTGAGAACCACTGGCTTAGAGGGATCAGAAACTCAACTAATCTCTGAGCATGTAACTCAAGATCTATATAGTCACTGCTCCAAATGAACAATTGTTTCTACCTGAATAGCAAAATAAAACCCACTACTGTATTCAGTTCCAGTGCACTAAATATACTAATCTGTTGTAGCTGAAGTGGCAAAGAGTCTTTGCTTTGCTTTGAAGGCTAACCCTGGTTATCGTCTGGCCAGACCTTAAAAAACAAAGGACTTAAGTTGACCCTTTTTTGGCATTTCCTAGACAAATATTCAAAAATATTTACCATTCTTTATTCTGGGCGTAGGGGGAAGGGGAAGCATACAAGAACTGTGCTGCCTGCCCAAGGCCATACAGAAAGGGCTCTACTTCAGAGGAGTTTTAATCAGTGGGGAATTGAACTCCAGAGATCTAACTCTACAGACAGATACCTAAACCATTGAGCTATAGTGCAGTGGTGGCGAACCTTTGGCACTTGAGATGTTTTGGACCATAACTCCCAGGATTCCAAGCCTGTATTGCCAATAACACAGGACTGTGCAAGTTGTGGTCTAAAACATCTGGAGTGCCAATATTTTGCCACCACTGCTATAGGGCCTTGTGAATACAGCTGGTTCAGAAAAGGAGAGAGAAAAGAAAGGAGGGAAGGAGGGAGGGAGGGAGGGAGGGAGGGTGCAAGCACGCATAACAGGATCTTTCTCCTCCCTTAACAGTTGATCAGTGCCAAGCACTGAATATTCAACCGCTCAAACCTGAAGATGTGTATTAAAGCATTCAGTTTGTAGCAAAATGATCTGGAAGGTTTGGCAGCTTGAGCCCCTGGCACTGTCTGTCTAGGGAGATGTTTCTGCCATTTGAACAGAATCCAGGTACCACAGTTGTGGAGAACACCGCTTAGGATGGGAAAAGGGAAAGAGGCCAAGTGGTTGGATGAAAACCTGTCTGGGATACATCATTGTAGTACTATGACTATGACTACTGCATAGCTAGACGCTAAAACAAGTTTGTTGCTTTTACGTTTGACTGTTCATCTGGCACCCCACTCCTTCCGCCATCTGTAGACTCACCTTCTTTGCACAAGAAGCTTTGTTTGACAACTGAATGAAACCTCTACACCCCTCCTGGGAGAGAGAGAGTTGTTTGAGAGAGAGCCTAATGGGCAATGAGAACCATTGCAGAGCTTCCTCTTTAAAAATAACAACAAACCACATTAGCAACAGGGAATAACACTGGAGAAAGCCAAGCACTGGTCGAAGGAAGCAAAATGTAAGCATCTGTAGGTGTGTGTTTGTGGGCAGACACGCCAATAAATCCTCTTTGGGTAATCTTGGAGGATTATGGGGAGTCCAAAACAACAAAAATGCACACTGCTAGATGAAGAGATCAGTCCTTTCCCTGTTGCTCAATCATTTCACCTGACCTATGGTTCCCCCCTATCTATACTAACATGAAATATGAATAAAACAGGTAAAGTGAATGAAGTAATGGTTGGTTAGGAGGAGGAGGTAAGGGCAGCTTTTGGAGCAGGAAACAACTTTCTGTCACAGACCGATTGGAAGCAAGCTGCAATCCTACAAATGGTGTCCATGAAGGGAGGAAAGCAGGTCACAGCAATGTTCCTGAGGTTGGTTTTATTTTCCCAGTTTCAAAGCTCACCAAATAACTTGCCCCCCCCCCAAAAAAAATAAAGCATATGTGGCATTCCACTGCACATAGCTGCAGAGCACTAGCATTCCTGTGGTACTGACTTGCACTACAGGATGACTTCCAATCGTTGTTTCTTTTAAAGACAAACCTCAGTATCTGTCATGTGCCAGTTTCTAATGCCTTTTAAGATGTTTGGAGCACAGCTGTTAAACCGTTTTCTACAGACCAAATGCCCACGCGTGTGATGTGGCACTGAAGAAACACTTTTTAAAAAGCCCTTTTAAAATGATGGAAGAAAAAACAGCTTTACTTCTACCAATTTATTGAAGTATACATTGTATCTTAATTATTAAAGCCCAATATATGCATACATGTAGAATGCTATGTTCTTTCTCTCTGAATTTTTAGGTTTCAAAGCCCTAGCTCCACAAGTCACTTGTGAAAAAAATCCCACTGAACCCAATCAGTCTTTCCTGGGGGGGGGGACGACAATTTCTGTAGCTGTTGTGAGTTTTTCAGGCTGTTTGGCCGTGTTCTGAATTTTTTTTTTCTTCCTGACGTTTTGCCAGACTCTGTGGCCAGCATCTTCAGAGGGCAAGGAGCTCATGAGTTTATAAACCAGAGCACAGGGAAAATTCCTAGTTCCCTGAGCTACTTGCCCTCTGAAGATGCCAGCCAGAGTCTGGCAAAACGTCAGGAAAACTTCCAGAACATGGCCAAACAGCCCGAAAAACACGCAACAACTATCAGATCCCGGCCGTGAAAGCCTTCAAGAATACAATTTCTGTAGACTCCCATCCTAACACCTGGTATCTAATTGTGCCCTCTCTCCAGCCATCATATGATTTTTTATTATTTATAAGTGTCAGTACTACTTGCCCCCAAAGGCAAGTATCTGCTTATGATGCTTAACTCATTTTCTGTAGGCTTTGGAAATATTGTGATTGCTAGAAAAGTCACTCTTGCCTTTGGGGGAAAGTAGTACTGCCACTTATGAATAATAAATCATATGATGGCTGGAGATTAACTCTGATTGATCTTGCATGACTTCGGAAGCTAAGCAGGGTCGGCTCTGGTTAGTACTTGGATGGGAGACCACCAGGGAATACCAGGTGCTGTAGGAGCCTGGAGCAAGAACTGGCAAGCCACTCCAGTATTCTGCCAAGAAAACTCCATGGACATGGAGTCACAAAGAGTCAGTCATGACTGTAATGACACAACAACAACAAAAATCTAGAGTTAGGCATGGGACAAGGCCTTTCTTCTGCCTGCCCCTCTTCATCTTTCTATGTTTTTTGGAAACCTACCAATGACTTGAAATGAAAAGATGCTACCTTATTATACTTCATAGCTAAAAGTGGGCATACTTGAGCACCTGATTTTTCCACGACACAATTGTGGGGAATCTGGAAGTTGAGTCATGGCAACTGGACTTCTTTTCTTGCAAGAGTGAAGCATTTCACTGCTCATCCAAACAGGTTCGTCAGTCTGAGGAAAGAAGTCCAGTTGCCATAACTCAACTTCCAGATAAACTCACCTGGAGACGGAGAATCTTCACAGACAAATCATGGGGAACTACAGAAAGAAAACGTAGAATATAAATCACTACCTAAGAGAAAGAGTGAAACTAAAATATAATGCCATGCAGCACATTCCAAAACAAAAGAGCCAAGGGGTACAAACTCCTTTAACACATGCTCTCTGTCACAGAAGCCAGCAAAAGACTATGACTGAAATGAAGACAATGATAACCAAAGAGGTACCGGTGCTGAGACATATTATGGTTATTTGGTGTGATTGACAGCTTGAGCTTTGGTGCTGAAATCCAACCCAGAGGCAAAACTCTTGTGCAAATTAAATCCTGGTCATGCCAAAATGAAGGACATTTCAGAGAGAGAGAGAGAGAGAGAGAGAGAGAGAGAGAGAGAGAGAGAGAGAGAGAGAGAGAGAGAGAGAGAGGATGAGGGCTCTCCTTTTCTCTCCTTCCCCCATATATCTTACGCAGAGTCTCCACAGTGCTTCCATTATTACTTTGGCAAATATGTATTTCTAGGGGGGGGGGGAAATAAATGATAACAGAGAAAACCGGCACAGTAGCCTCTGAAATGCATGGCAGTGGCAGAAAAAGAATCACACAGCCAGCGATTAAAAAGGCTATAAGCATGCAATGGGATGAGCGAAGCCTAAGCAGTAAACCCAGCAAGGCAAACAAAAGCATGCTCCTTGCACCCAGAGATAAAGAACAGCTGGTATCTTGGTGAATGCTGCCAGGCGTGAGCTTTTCCTTCAGCTGTTGAGATAAGATTATTGCCTTTATAGGTTTAGTCTCCCTCATGCAGTATGACTTATTAAAAAAAAGAGAGGGGAGAGGGAGGAGGGGGAGGGGGAACCGACCAGGAGAGGAGATGAAAAATTGCTTTTAATATATCTCGCTGTACCTCACAGGACTCTATCACCTTTGATCACAACATTGCCTGCCCTGCTGAATAGCAATGGGGTCCTGTGACCAGAACCAGAGAAGCTTCAAGGAAAAGCCGAAGAGGGAGGCGAAGATATACTGGATCTATTAGAACTAGGGGGCACTCCATGAACCTTTTGGGTGCTAGATCTCAAATAAATAAATAAAAGAAAGTACTTCCCCCCACCCCCCAGAGGATCACTGGTCTCTGGAACCCACTGCCAGAAGAAGTGGTGACAGCTGTCAGCCTTGACAGCTTTAAGAAAGGATTGGACAAGTACATGGAGAACAAGGGTACCAATAGCTATCCTTATGGATGCCTAAGGACAACCTTTGGGTTGGAGAGATAGGCAGGATATCTTTCAATGCCATTTGCGGGGAATCGTAAGCAGGTGAAGACATCTGCTTGGGAATATCCTGAAGCAAATGGTGAGCCACTGTGTGAGACAGAATGCTGAACTGGATGGGCTGTGGACGGTTCCAGCAAGACTGTTCTTATGTTCTTATGATCACTCGGGGAATCAGTGCTGGCATTTGGGAGATCTGCACCGTGAGGTGGCCTCTCTCAGGAGAGAGGGGTCCTTGTTGTGGCATGAACTGTAATGCAATTTCAGAGCGGGCAAACGGCAGGCTGGACGTTATGCCAGTCTAAAGGAAGCAATGCAAGCTTTTCTGTGCCACCCTCTGCATGGGAAACAAAGGGTGCCACCAAATGCTATTCCTTCCTTTGAATGAATGAAACAACAAATCAGCAGAAGGTACTGATTTTGCTAATTAGGATTCTACTTTCACTTTTGCACATGATTAATGCTATTACAATTTACCAGCAGCCCCTTTCCACAACAGCTTCTTGGGGACATTTAAAGCATGACTGAAGCAAATATTTTTGTGAAACAAATACCATTTCCATTCCACTGATGGCAATTCCAAAGAATTAAAAATAAGGACGCATCGTCAATGTCTAGCACGTTGTTGGCAGGAATGAGCCTAACAAAGTGCTACAAGAAAAGGAAGCTGACAGGACAGTATTAAGGCTGAAATTGCCCAAACCTGAGAGGACAGTACGTTCCTCTGAGAGTTTGGGAGGTGGCATCCACATTATTCAGATAAAGAGACAAAAATGGATGCCTTTCTGGTGGATTGATCTGGACCTAAAATGGCAGTCATTCAGGGCCAACATAGGGTGACCAAGGTTTAAAACCATGGGTATTGCACAGCATTGGCTTGCTTTCGCATGATGCTATAGCAAGAAAAGATCGCTGAGATATTATTGAACTTGTCCTTAATTCCGGCCAACCACTTTGCCCAGGACCTCAAAGAACAATGGGGACACATTGGACTGGACAATCCAGCGTACTTCCTTCCTGCATATAAATAGCATTTTTATCAGCAAAGACAGTGTAGGTTTAAATGCCAAGTAATCAAGCACTCTTTTTTAGTCCTTGTTCACTGGCAGCCAGAAGTTCTGTCCTGTTGTGTTTACTTCCCTGTGCGTACTGTATATACTAGCAGGAAAATGAACAAGTAGAAATTGTACTTCAGTGAGGCTATAGCCAAAGCCGTTTAGGAAATGGGAGACAAGAAGACACACTCAGTTATCCTTCTAGAGGCATACAAAGGGCTAGAATTTTTTTTATCTAAAATCTAAATGGTACTGCAGGATAGAGCCTGTATATTTGGACTTGCATATGAGTGGCTGGCATTTTCTGGCAAGTCACTTATTGCATTTGGTGAATTTCGTTTTACTGCATGTGCATTCCTTACTGTGAGTCATTCTGAATCTTTTCGCTCAAAAGCAGAAGGGTATAGGTTTTGCCACAACAAATCAGTTGGGCAAAAGGCATAAGTCCCTTTGAACAGCCTTGAGCTGCAAATCCAAAATGGCAGCCAAAACCGAATGTTCCAGCGACATCTAGAAATGTACCCAAATGTCACACAAAAGCTGAGAACTCGCTCGGCTCTGATGCTGTGGCTAATTTGGAGGAAAAGCTGCTGACGATAAGAGGCTGTGACACTCCACATCAAGTCCTTGAGGCAAGCGCCTGGGCTGCCTCATTAAAGCCCTTCTACCCTTCCTGTCATAGGGGAGCTCCCCAGCTCCTCGGGCCATGCACGTGCAGGAGACCCACCAGCCACAGCAGCCATGTGTCAAAGCTAGATTTGCCTAGAAAAATATACACCAAGGACCCTGTGAACTAGAAGAAGAAAAAGAAGTCCTTTCTTTTCTTTTCTTTTATAATCTTAAATGATTTGAAATACAGAGGAAGCAGTGGGGTGTGTTACTTTTGCATTATGCATATAAGACTAATGAAATGCCAAAGAGAGGGAAAGATACATAGAAGCCTCACTGAAACCAAGTCGCCTTATAGTCACTTTTCCAGAAGATTAAATAACACACATATACACATACACACAGTGGGAGAGGGAGATCTGAAAGCATTTTAAAAAAATTGAAAGGAGGCTGATGATACTTTGCAAAAAAAATCTATAGAAACAAGAACTCTAATTAACTGATATCTTCATGCAATCAACAAATTTCATTTATTTTAATTATACCTAGCATTCATAGTCAGAGAGGCCAACAGACTGCTATTGCTATTAAAACTGCAGGGGTACCTCTACTTAAGAGTGGCTCGACTTAAGTGCAATTTGACTTAAGAGCAGCAAACAGCGTTTTAACTGCTGCCTTAAACATTTTAGATGTGGTTTGCTTTACTTACAATTTTTAAAAAAATTGTTGATTATTTATTTGATTTTTTTAGTTATGGCTCCTCTACTAAAGAATTGTTCGACTTAAGAGCATGCATTCGGAAAGGATTAAATTTGTAAGCAGAGGTACCACTGTATTTAACTATGAAAGATTATATTTAATGAGAGTGACACTTTTGGCATTAGTTCTAGTCCTGTTTGAGTATCAGCTGCTGCCATTGAAGCATGCATCCGTTTCTGAAGTGAATGGAAAAGCTCCGTTTCACAACTGACCTCTGTACCTGTCTAGCCTGACTGGTCTTGTAAATGTAAGAATAAAGAAAAAGAAAAACGGGATGCTTAATTGAGGCTCATGTCGAAAAGGACTGATATTGGACTGAGAGTAGGATGGCGGTGTAGCTTTTAACGGAAACAACACTTACTTCATACTGCCATTGAAAGAAAAGACTGATCCAGCCAACTGATGGTATACACTGTGTCAGCTCAGGAGCCACGGCCTAGAAAAGCATGCTGATGGCTGCAGTTCAGAAGCAGATGACCAGAAGCAGATAGCTTTAATATAATATCCAGCAGCAATATGCAGTGGCCAAGGAGGAAGCTAGTCTGGCTCAGCTTCAATGGAAACTGACAAGAACAGAACGTCTTTTATAGAGGGTGAGGCTGACTCCATGTAACCTACCTTACTCCATGGTTTGCTTTATGCAGCTTCTGAGGAACATACAGTACAGTAGTTTGCAAGAGAAAGAGAGGGTTCTTAGCTTTAGAGCCAACCTTCCACCACAAATGACTTCCTCATTAAATGTCTACCCCTTTCTGCGAGCAGGAGGGACCCTGACAACTATCTTGTCTTCTATTGGGACATAAAACAGCTTGGAGCGGAGAGGAAGGCTTCACAAGGAGCAGCAGCATAAGGGCCCTCTCCTAAACGGGGGGGGAAAATCACTGCATTCTAGAAAGCAAAACCAAACCAAACCCAGCACTTGCAGAGGAGAAACCAAGCCTATGCACCAGATGTGTGTGTGTTTCTGTGGGGGGGGGGGGGCAAAGAAAGATCAGGTGTATCTTTATAGAGAAAAGCCATTACATTTAATATTTTGCATCTTTTATTGTAGATGGTCCCAGTGTGGTCATTAGCTCTGCATACTCAAGCTCTGGAACTATAGAATAAATACCATGGGCTAAATTATCAAAGTCTTTTGTAGTGCTCCCCCCCCCCAATTCTTCTAAATGATAGAATCCAGACATTTTGTTTAAGCCATATTATCTAAACTATAAAGATAGGGACACAAGTTTAGCAGAAACAAGGCTCCTAGTATCAGATCCAGTCATAGAAAAAAGGCATTATTTTAATGGAACAGCTTCTGGTTTTACTCAGGTTCAAATTTTCCCCCTTACTTTCTTTTAATTCTTTGGCTATTATTATGTTTTTTACACCCTGGGGGGAAAGTTGGCTGTAGTGTTCCTCACAGCACCGTAATGGGTCCCTAAGCTGCCTACAATGTCGTCCTATACAAGCCATCATAATCTTCAGAGTTAACCTAGGGCAGTCTTTTGATAGTGCCTCCTGAGTACCACTTATGGTTCGGGAGGGCACACAGAGAGGTATTTTTCACTCCACTCTTCCATTATTCCCCTGAAGATCTGCCCAAGGCAGCTCTGTTCAAACTTCCAAATCACCAGGCAAGCTGTTTGGTTGCCAGGGAGACATTTTTTTTTTAGCTCAACTGAAAAGGGGGAGGGGGAACACAAGATGGTCCTTGTACACCATTTGAAGGCAAAGGTGGGTGATACCACTTTAAAAAATCATAAATGCAAGCTAGCTTCCTATGTGGGGTTCGACACACATTTTTTTTGGAGAGTCTGCATTCCCACAGCCCCCAAAGGGCCTTGTACATACAGGGCAATGGGGCTGGGGGAGAAGGCTGAAGGTCTGGGAAGCCTCTGTCTAACACGTTTGGGAGAGAAATTCAAATCCAAACCACAAGATCAAACCCACACTTCTGGGCTGACTCTGTAGCCTCCATCATGGGACTTCCTAAACAAAGGAGCCTGGCCCAGACATCCAGGCATGATTTTTAAAAACTTTGATCTGTCTTCTGAGCTATCCTCCGCTCTGTGGTGCCCAGCCTGATGAAGTTACGTGCAAGGCTGAAACCTACCTTATGTTTGTGATTTTTACTGGCCTAATTAAGGTATCACCACCACAACCATCCCCCTTGTCTTCAGACCTTTTTTTTAGCTGTAGGATTTTCATCCCAGTTTTCAAATTTTGGTTTCCATTTTTAAAAAAAGTTAATCAAAATATTGTTCACACTAAAAACCATGCACAAAAAATCCCTAATATTCACACTGCATTAAAACTTTGGGGTGTTTCAATTAACTAGATGTATCAAGGAGCATATCGGAGATTTGCCTCAAGGACAGATGGAGGAGTTTAATAAAGCCCAATTAGCCCTCAGTTATGCATAAGTTAAACCTTTGGAAAGTGATACAGTTCTCTGTGTGTGAGAGAGAGAGGAGGGGGGGAGAGAGGGAGGGAGGGAGGGAAGCCAGGTGAGTTTATCTGGAAGTTGAGTCATGGCAACTAGGCTTCTTTTCTTGAGAGATAGAAATGTTTCGCTACTCATCCAAGCAGCTTCATCAGTCAGACTGATGAAGCTACTTGTATGAGTAGCAAAATGTTTCAATCTCTCAGGAAAGGAAGTCCAGTTGCCATGATTCAACTTCCAAATTAGAGAGGATGAGAGTTGCCGTCTAAAACATCTAGAGAACACCAGTCTGAAACATTTACTTCCAGAACATGCAAAATATATAAGCAAGACTATAAAGAAGCACTATGTACTATAAGAGTTGCCCATGTCATACACACATCTGCAATGTGGAAGATATGCAGGTCTGTGCACATGTGGATCTCCCTATTAACTTTGAGAAAGGCAGGGTATTTGCATATGCAGTACACATCACATTACTGAAGAGGAAGACCTGTGTGCCTGGTTGGAAGGTTGTGCCTACAATTAGTCACTGACTGGACTAAAGCAACTGAATGCCGACTGTTTTCAGAAGGAAGACATACAGATGTGTGGGGCAGATGTTTATCCCACGGCTCTGACCACTACTGACACCCACTGTTTTAGACCGTCAACTCACTGTAGCATATATCCCAGTTTTCCCAGTCCCTAGTCTTGTACACTAAGTGGCTGCTTAGCTTATAAGACCTGAGTTAAATGTACAGTCATTTAACTGGATGAATGGAAAAAACATATACAGTACCAATAATATTAACACATAGTGCATCAATGTCCATAATGTTGCCTTTCCAATCTGCCCCAAATAATAAAAATAACATAAATATAAAACAAAAATAATTGCAGGTCACAGAAGAAAACTGTACTTAAAATACTAAATAGCAGCCTTCACGAATCTCTGGCTTCTATAACCCTGTAGTGAAGATGTACTCTCTTCCACACAGCCAGTTCATTAAGGAAGAAGGAAATACAAGCTAGGAAGCAGGAGAAATGCAGACCATCTGCTTTGTCCAGATGCAAGAGAGCATGCTTCTGCCATGAAATGCTGTTTTATAGCAATGAGCCTAGATAAGGTTGGTTAGTACATTAATCAAAGGCAACATTTAAAGAGAACAGCTTTTTTGGTACCCCTGAACTACCAAAAAGAACCCAGTTAAAATGCTTCTGTAGATTTTTTAAAAACAAATTATACACAGAAAAGTATACATGCTATATACATTATACATATAAGCATACATTATAAAATATAATTCTAATAATTACATCAACTTCACTAACAGCTATATAGTAATGGGAGTTATTTTAACATGTCAGACATCACTCTATCGAAAGCGTAATGTTCTCCTTCCCCCAGCTTCATAACAAACATCCAGAGATGTAAATACTATATACCACAATCTCAGGCAAAATCCTTCGCCACCTCTCTAGTCTAGCTATACATTTAAGGAAGGAGGTGAGCATCTTACCTTGAAACTGTGGATCTTCTCATATTTTGGAATGTGTTCGTTCTCTTTCAGAGTTGCTCTTCTGACAAGGGATGTCAGCTGTGAATAAGCAAAGAGTTTAAGAGGTTGCCAGATTGTCACAGAGGACTTTTGAAAGCCCAGTCGCATTCCCAAAGCTGCTACCAATAAATCTCTTTGACGGCTCTCCGGTTTTGAGTTGTGAACGGCAGATCGATTAGCTTTTTGCCCTGGCCAAGACTCTTTGGATGGCATTTTGGAAGAAGCAGGAAAGGAGGAGGGGAACTGCCAAGGAAAAAGTCCCACAACCTCTGAACAGATTCCAAATGGAGCTTTGACAGCAGAATTATTACCCAGAGAACCTAAGCTGAGCTGCAGAAATGCATCCCAAGAGTGTGGATGCTGTTACTATGGTGCGCTGCCAGGAAATGCTAGCTCCGCTGCAGTTTCTTCTCACTGGAAGTTGATGTTGTTTTTGGAAGGTCTGATTCAAGCTTGAAAACTTGCGGGTCTGGATATGAACAACGGCCGAGCCCCTGACAACAAAAGAAAACCTAAAGTGTCTCCATCCATTTAGTTATTCACGCAGTGCATGTCAACAGGCAGATCCTGAAACTGTTTCTGCCACTCCTCAACCATACGGATGACCATTTTGAATCAAAGGATGCTCTCAGGCTGCACATAATCAGTTTCTAGTTAACAGACACCCTCCTAACCTCAGTCTAGCAAGGAGTGGGAGGAGGGGTGAGCTTTAGCAGGCAGCGATGAATCAGGACTGGGGAGATGAAGGGAGCATGTAACCAATGAACTGCCAGCAATAGAATTTAAGTAGTGTGCTGCACAACTCATTCATCCCCCTCCCCCTCCCATGTGAATCTTTCTTGTTGGAGAGAGAGAGAGAGAGAGAGAGAGAGAGAGAGAGAGAGAGAGAGAGAGAGAGAGAGAGAGAGAGAGAGAGAGAGAGAGAGAGATCAGCAGGAAGATAATGAGCAATGAATGAGTCATGCATCACTACAAAATGGCATCCCTGCCATTTAAAAAGCTAAGGAGCTTGCAATAAATTTGGGGGCATCGAAACCAAACAGGAAAGGCAGAATGGTCTTACTCTGCAAGGATGATTTAGAGGTACACCAGTCTCACTGGTCTTGGATACTCAAACATGCCCTTCTCCCTGGCCCACTGGCAACAATTCTACGACGACACAAAATGCCTTCTCTTTGGTACCTATCACACAAGATGCTTAGACCTAACAGCAACTTTTCTCTATCCTGCCATATTATTACACCATATGTAATAATTAATCCTCATTGCACCCAAATAAATGGGTAGGAAAGAATAATTTCATTGATTCTCAAAGGTTGCTCCTTATAGCCACCCTGCCCATGGAAACGATTGCAGGGATGTTGAGGAGTGACATTTCCCTTAAATTCCCTTGACTTCCCAGGAGACGGCAATTATTGGTTCAGAACTGTAATGTTCTCGGAGGGAGTCAGAAATAATGCTGTGTTCTCCAGGATGACCTTGAACAGTAATCCCTTTGTTTTGCAATCAAGGGAATTAAATGAAAAAGGACTCTGAATTGGGCCAATGAAATGTTAATACAGAATCACTTAGATTTTACAGCCAAATACTTTTAGGCCTCTGCAGAACAATTTATTTATTTATTTATTTTTATGTATTTATTTATGTTAGAGTATTTTTACCCCGCCTTTCTCCTTGGAAAAGGACCCAAGGCGGCTTACAAAACAAAATGAATAAGGATGACAATGAAAAATGTATACAGGGTTTTTAATATTCACAGAAAATACCAAAGCGACTCACAACTCATCCTAACCTAATAAAAAATCATAAAAAAAAAGAAAACAGTGAAATAGCTCCTTCGCAGTTAACCAAGGCCAGTTCACACTACTGGCACTCAGGAAGAGGCCAAGTGTCTTCATTTGGAAAATTGGCACACCTCCATAGAGGAATACCTTCACCCTTCTTTTTGCCTCACCCAACTTTTTTTTTAATTTGGAAAGAATCCAGGCTGTAGGTATGGAAATACTGATCCTCAAAGGAGGCCACTCTAATGGGGGGGAAAAACAGCCAATTTGTTACAGTATAAGACTGTACACAGGTGATACAGAATAGTCAGAAGGAGCTTCATAAAATGAAACTTTGTATACATTCATAAGCAAAGGCATGTCCAAAGTTTGGCCCTCCAGATGTTTTAGACCATAACTCCCACAGTCCTTTGCCATTGGCAATCTAAGCTTAGAACTCTGGGAGCTGTGGTCCAAAACATCAGGAGGGCCGAAGTTTGGACATGCCTAAGAGAGACCAGAGAAAGACTGAAAAGACAGATTTTCTTTAAAGAGCAAAAAAAAATCACTTTTAAAATTATTATTTATTTAGTTATTATTCAAAGAAAGTAATGGAGTGACAGTCCTCCAGAAAGGGGGATATTTTGTCAATAAACACTCAGGATTATGACATACAGTCTCCTCACCTATGTTTTCAAAAGGGAAATTAGCCCCTGATAAATGCTTGACCCTGTCAATCAAGAGGCAATTAGGTGACTCTTAGCTAACCTCTTAACTGCCCAAAGGGGATTCTGTGCCTAGCTGTAAAAACAGAGAGACAAACACAATTTTGTGTGTGTGTGTGTGTGTATAAAATACAGATTAAACATTCAGAAGTTCGCTAATTTGAGCTGTGAAATTTCTGCTTTTTGCTTTAATGTTGGGGATGGTCGTACATGATGTTAGCAGATCATTGGTGCTATACAGTATCTTGTATACGTAAAGTCAGGAAATTCGCTTTGACAAAAAGCCCTGTTTTTTTAATGTGGGATATTGTGCTTCTGTATCTATAATTCAAAATTGTAGGAAATCGCCCTATATTGCTGCACAAGATTGTGTCCACATTAGCCGGTAGGAAAAAGGATTCCAAACTTGATATTTCTAACTGCGGTCTGAACACTGACTGCACTCATGAAAGTAGTCAAAACTGTCTATAAGATACTCTCTTGCTCAGTACCATTCACAAAGAGGCATCAAGCAGAACCTGGCTCCTTTTTTCATCAGCTGTCTACTTCTCATCCAAACACAAAGCAACAACCTCAAAACAACAATCAAACAACAAAGTTCCTAGACGTTGTTGTGATATGAACAAGAGTGTATCCTACATCTTGACTGATGACATGGATGTTAGTAGAGACATAAGGGTGCCTTTTAGTTTATTCATTTATAAACGTTTATTTAAAATTATTTTCCTTATTAGATGGCAAAGGAAAAGAAATGCATATACTGGGGGGAAATGGAGAGAGAAAAAGATTGTGAACATGCCTTGTAGCCCTTGCTTAACCTCCACTGATTGCTCATAATTCCTGCAAACTGGGCTACATGCGTGCACTTCAATTAATAAGCCATCTGACCAGTACTGCTGTACTGCGGCCAAAAGTTGCTCAAAATCTGGGTTTCAATCAGAGGTATCTGGCTCAGAGTTGACTCAGACTTCCATCCTTCCGAGGTCAGTAAAATGAATACCCATTTTTTTTTGGGGGGGGGGGGTTTCTATACTCTGAATAATTACCTTGTATCCCACCCAGAGAGTGCTTTAAATGCTATGGGGCGTTATATATAATCAGCACGCAGTACATTTTGCTTCAATATCTAGAAGCTTTTAATCTGCAATATTTGCATTCCTTTGTAGTAGTAGTATTCATATTTCAAGTACAGAGCCAGTGTTGGGGAATGCAACATAATGCAAAGGATGCAATTCTCAGCATGACGAGGTTGGAAGCAGCAGCTATGATTTGTACCTACATCTCTACTTACCTTTTCCACCTTCAGACAGCTTTTTATGAAATTGCATTGACCCTCCAGCAAAATAAAATATTTTCCAATTCAATTATCAGTTGGAATAAACAAGCCACTAACTTTGCACTCATATAATTAGATTGCACCTCCTGAGGCTCTTGAAATATCCTAAATAATTGTAAGTATTATCATAAATCATCCTGATATTTTCCTTTCCTCCCTGGCAAGCCGAGTGTTTATATTGTGACATGCTTATTTCTTAGTTGTCAGTTTCTCTTTCCCTTCCATTTCTTAAAATCTGATTTATATTCAATTACACTTTAGGGTCACATTAGCAGAAAATTATTTCTAAATCCTGAAAATTAAATCCCGAGAAGGCCTATAAAAAAAGCTCAACAAAAACTGCCTAAGAGAAGGATCGCCCTTTCATTGTTTCAATTATGAAAAAAGGACTTTAATCTGAAGAGGTAGTTTTAGCCTAAAAAATTTCTCAGCTCATACAATGAAGTATATCCTAAGCAATAAAACACTAGACTTGTTATGTATTCAATAACTGTACTCTTATCTATTTGAGATTAGGTATCAACTGATTGTATTATAATTTTCCTTCCCCCTGCCTCCAATGTTCTCCCTAATTTTCAGTCCTCCCATGCAAAAGCCTTGCCTCCCCATGCGCCCCCCCCCCCGAGGGGAATGTAGACGTTAGAGTTTCATCCAAAACCCTGGAATAAACAGGCATCAATACCTGGTTGGCGCTGATGAAACTCTGTGCATGTGTGCACCTTATAGAAAGCATTGCCCACCTAAATGAAGTACAAATAAGTGGACTCAGTTCAATCCAGGCTTTATTCTGTCAGTGCAGGCAATCCCTGAAGAGAACGCTGCTTAGGATCAAGATGTGATATGTGTCGTCCAGCACCTCTAGCCACCGGCACACCCCATCCTGTCTGTGACTATGTCTCAAATTATGCACACTCTCATACCTCTTATGCCAGAATGCTATGTGGCATGACATCTTCATACATGTCTCACAAATGTATGTTGCCGATTGTCTCACAAGACGACTCTTCTTCCACTTTTGTTCCTCATTCATTCATTCATTCATTCATTCATTCATTCATTCATTCATTCATTCTTTCTTTCTTTCTTTCTTTCTTTCTTTCTTTCTTTCTTTTTCTTTCTTTCTTTCTTTCTTTCATGCATTCATTCATTCTATTTCTATACTGCCCATCTAGCTGCAAGGCTACTCCTGAGACAATGCTTTGGTGCTGTTCCCAAACAGATGTCCAACTAAGTCTCTAAAAGTTGCATAGAAAGAACTAGATTCATACCATTCGTGTGAGAGTGTAAGCCACCAGAGGTGAGCAAGGTTTGGGATTAAATAATTTAGGCATGAATTATCAACACTTGCCGTCTCTTTCATGTCCAACAGAGTGATTGTCGCTGTGAATCCGAAGGCGGTCACGTGGTGGTCACGTGGTCTCCATTCGCCCCCACCCCTCTTTCCGTGTCCTCACGGGGCGAGGTTTTAGGATCGAATCCAGTACTTCCTCACGTGTTCCCTTCGCATTGGGAAGCTTACTTGCAACGTCCGGTTTCTACTTTCATATTTAAAAAAAAAACTACCACGGCGTATCGATGCATCAATGTCATTTGTGGCAGAGCTGAATAAAGTTCCTTTGTTTTCTACTCCCGATTTGTATTGCTTCGTCCATTGGCGACGTGAAAAAAATTGCTGTTCTCCGTCAGGGTCACTAGGTGGACCAGCACACAACATTTGTTGTGTATACCATCGCTCCTCCAAGGAATATTGTAAGCACAGCAAGCAAGATCAAAAGAACGGGTTAACCAAAATATCGATGCATCGGCATTTCGGAGAAAAAGTAACTAAAAAAAAATTAATTATATAATCACTGGCCACACGTGACTTTGGATGCGAAGTGGGATGCGAAGCGAAAAATTATCATCTCCGGCAGGGGAATCACTCGCCCCGCTTGGAGCACGGTTTAGGGGGTGTGGGGGGTGGCGCCGCATCCAAAAAGGAGGAGCGTGAGGACAGAAACGATCGCTTCGCACAGAAATGACGGCTCGCCGCGCAGCGAGACGTTCGTGAAGTAATAGCCCTTGTCTCCTTCTAGCCAGGTATAGAGAGAGTCAGCATATACAAATACAGCACGTAGCTGCATGTGTGGATGGATTTTGTCCCGCAGTATTGAAAGCAAGTGCCCTTTCACTGTGCTGAAGCCCATTGGATTGAATCATAACATCCAAATGGGAACTTAGTCTTTTGCAAAGCCAATACAGTGGTGCCCCGACTTAAGAGCAGCTCAACTTAAGAGCAATTTGACTTAGGAGCAGAAAACTCTTGGTGTTTTAACTGCCGCCTTACAAATTTTAGATATGGTCTGTTCAACTTACAATTTTTTTCCATTTTTTGATTTTTTTAACTTATTTTTTCAATTTTTAAAATAGGTACCGCAACTTAAGAGTAGTTTGAGTTAAGAGCATACATTCGGAACGGAGTAAATTCGTAAGTTGAGGTACCACTGTAGTTCCTAATTGCCCATTCATAACTAAATGTCTAGTACTTTGCAAAAAGAACTTGCAAAAGCAAATTATTCCAGTACTCTTCCTAGTTTCTCTTTCAGCTACTGTAAGGATTGCAGCTAAGTTTGGAGGGAAGAAGAAAGCTGGCAGGTATGTGTGGCAGATGGTCATCATACCTGGTACTCAGAAAGTCTGTGGGCTTCACCCCTGCAAATCCTGGCTCTGCTATACCACGGCTCTTTCCTGCAAGGGTAACAGACTGAGGATCAGGTTTTGTGCCAGTCTATCTATGGGCCATTCTCTACCAGGACAAGAAATGGAAGAGGCTTCTGATTCCAACTGGTATTAATGTAACAAGATCAGGGACATGCAGAAAATCCAACAATTTCACGCTGATACTCCTCACGCTGACACAGATTTAATCACTGCATTATCGCACACTGCACCGGGCAAGCTGGCATACGATAGTTTATCGTTTGCTTTGAGAATCATACCCTTCCAGCCATAACTTCTTAGTATTTCTACAGACAAGTGAATGAACATCAGGCTTAACTAGATCCTGATAGATACATAAGTTTAAAATGTTATCTGGCACATTCATTTGAACCTCTTCAGTTCATGTAGCTGATTCAGCTCCGGAGGACTTTGGTCTCTTTTGCTACTAGACACATCATTTGTTGTAGAATTAATTGGATGCATATTATCCAAACTGGCGACTCAGAAGCATCAAATGAAAACTGCAGACTGGCAAAAGCATTTCAAAGCAGCCATTCACGATTCGCTGACTGACATCACGGTCAAAATAATTTGACACTTTGCCTCCCGAGAATTATTTTAAAAACACAAATACAAGTCAGATGGGAAAGAGATTAAATTTGCGCGCTACGTAAAATTATTTTGCAGTTTATCGGCTATGATTTTAATTATTTCAGAAGAGATACTTGGCAGCTTTGCTACGATTCCCGGGTTTCTCCACACATGAACACTGTGGGCGCATCCACTTCATCACAGGGATGTGCGAAACGGGTTGCTCCACAGCCACCTTCTTCCATCACTAAATGACACCCTCTCACCATACATTGTCCCTTTGGGTTCAAGTTGGCAGGAGCAAACACCAGGAACTCAAAGATGTTGCCTGGCTATTCTGTTCATAAGCAGCAAGAAGCCAGCAAGACATGCCAGGAATTCTAGGATAACAAAAGATAAATCACAGCACTGAAGAATCCTAGAGCAGGCATGTTCAAACTTCGGCCCGCCTGATGTTTTGGGCCACAACTCCCAGAATTCCAAGCCTGTATTTCCAATAGCAAAGGATTGTGGGAGTTGTGGTCCAAAACATCTGGAGGGCCAAAGTTTGGACATGACTGTCCTATAGTCTGTCTCCAGTTTTCAAACAATCCATCACATAGTTCTTCTGGATCTCTACAGCCCACTGGTTCCCGACCTTGGGGGCCCCAGACGTTCTGGGCCTACAACTCCTGGAAATCCTGGCCAGCACCGCTCATGGTGAAGACTCCTGGACAGTTTGTATTCCAAGACAACCTGGGGACCCAAAGTTGGTGACCATTGGTTGAGCCTGAGGGTATGATCTTTGACAATAGGAAAAGTACCAAAGGTGTGTTGGACTCTTAATCCTCCTGACTCACGAAAGCACCTATGACCAAGTGGGTGACGGGACTAGTAAAAGCCTGCCTGCAGCAATGCTCCAACACATCAAAAGGAGGAGCTGATAAGCTCCTGGCTGAAAAATCCCTCCTTGAATCCCAGTGCAATGGATAAATGACAGACAGTGTTCAATATGCCACTGATAGACCAAGGTGCTGGAACATACCATGGTGATTTTATTAGCTCCAATGGTTCCTGGATGATGGGTTATCTAAAGCCATTGGACTTTGGCTTAGTATACGACGGTGGTTCTCAACCTGTGGGTCCCCAGATGTTCCTCAACTGCAACTCCCAGAAATCCCTTCCAGCACAGTGAGTGGTGGAGGCTTCTGGGAGTTGCAGTCCAGGAACATCAGGGGACCCACCGGTTGAGAACCACTGATATATGAGATGCAGATCATTTTGGCCACACTGGTGGGTGACTCTTCTGCTGGGCATTTCCATTGGCTAGTAGCCTGTTGAAATCGCTCAACATTGGGCAGTGGTGTATACTGTGTTGTGGACTGTATAATGATTCATTGTGCCCTGGTCACACAACTGATCCTATAATGGACAGCCCACGAAATCTGAGCATTGCTTGCACACTTCTTTACATGAATGGAAAACTCCAGCTGGTCCTGGTGTTTAAAAAACATCTATTCTAATTAGGTCTGTGAAGATTCTCAGTCATCCAGGTGAGTTTATCTGGAAGTTGAGTCATGGCTACTGGACTTCTTTTTTGATAGATAGAAATGTTTCGCTGCTCATCCAAACAGCTTCGTCAGTCTGAATACAGCTAGTGCGAGTCCTCCATCTTATAGTCAGTCTGCTTTGACCTCTTGTCACCCTGGTCTGAATTAGGCTCATAAGATGAACAATGGCCTGAATAGGCTCATTAGGGAGACAATAGTAGCCAATTAGCCATAGGTGAACAATGGCCTAAGGTGCTGAAACCTATAAAGAATGGGTCGTTAGCTATAGCCTTGGTGGTGAAGGCTTTTTGATTTGTCTGGGTACTTTGGAAAGCACAGCCTGATAAGTAGCAGGTAGACTATGCCTGAGGCCTCCACCTCTGTTGAGGGAGGGGGTTTTGATGCTCACATGAATGGCTCCTCTCTCAAACCACCTCTATTCTTTGTCTAATATGTGTACATCCTCGTCTTTGAAAGAGTGCCCTTTGTCCTTCAAATGGAGGTGTACTGCTGATTCTGGACCTGAGCTGTTACCCCTCCTATGTTGGGCCATCCTTCTGTTTAATGGCTGTTTAGTTTCTCTTTGGATGAGCAGCGAAACGTTTCTATCTCTCAAAAAAGAAGTCCAGTAGCCATGACTCAACTTCCAGATTCTAATTAGGATTTTTAGTCACTGGCATCTTAATTTCCCCATGACATTTATTATTCTTTTGAGTTTGGTGGTTTTGACTTTCGAGTTTTGTTTTATTCACCTAGGTAGATGTTCTCCCACCAACGGAGGGTAGTTAATTTTGGTTTAGGAGGAGGGGCCAATCCTTCCTGTTCCTCTGTTCACTGCATGTGTTTTCATCACTGCAATCCTATACACCTTTACTCAAAGGAAGGTCTTAGTGAATTCAACGGATCTTGTTCCCAAGTAAACATGTACAGGACTGAGGTCTATTTCCAAAATAAGGACACCTCTGGAGTGCAGGCTGATAAGGCCCACAGGGTTTCCTGTCTAGCGTATATAATCCTGCTGCTACCTCTGATCAGTGATTGTAGATAAGAATTTATTTAAATTTAAAAACTCCCACAGAGAACTGAACTGGGCCTTGCAGGCGGGAAAGCTGTTGCAATGGGGTTACTCTTGGGGAGACAGAGATGAAAAGCTGGTGTGCTCTGCAGGCATAGTGGGGGGGGGGGGGAAATCCCAATTATAAAGGAACTTGTCTGCCAACTTTCTTTGGCAAGGCCCATGCCCTCAATCCTGTGTGTGTGTTGTGTCATTACAGTCGTGACCGACTCTTTGTGACCCCATGTCCCTGGAGTTTTCTTGGCAGGAATACTGGAGTGGTTTGCCAGTTCCTACTCCAGGTGCCTACAGCACCTGGTATTCCCTGGTGGTCTCCCATCCAAGTACTAACCAGGGCCGACCCTGCTTAGCTTCCAAAATCAAGCGAGATTGGATGTGCTTAGGGAACCTAGGCAGCTGCCCATAATCCTATCCACTATTAAAATGAGCCCGACCCTTTCCAAATTTGAATTTGGCCCCAGTTTCTGAACCCTAATCTATACCACGGCTTATAAAACCACACAACCTATTTTTAAAACTACATACCTTATTACTGGGTATCTGGCTACAAAGCTGGGAGTCAGGAGTTTGTTTTTCCACTGTACCTGCCGGGAGAAGAGCCAGCCTGTGTGACCTTGGGCAGGGTGTAAAGTCCCCAGAAGAAACGAATTGGAAACCAGTCTATAAGACCCTAGAAAGGGTCATTATAAATTGCAATTAACATAATGCTGCTGGTGGTGGTGGTAGTATTCCTATTCTCACTGACATTCTTGCATTTAGGATTTTTAAATCATTTCTGTTCTGCTTAATATAGTTAGCATATTTCACATTTGGAAATTTTAAAACACTTGTCTTGCTGGTATTCTCCCCCCTCCCCCCCCAAAAAATGATTGGCTCATGCAAGGAAAAATGTTATATCACGTCCTCAGTAGCTCCCTGATTAATCAAGATGTTATTGAGAGATAGGTCTGGGTATTAAAGGAGGCAGAGCAGTGGCAGCACAGATGTGTAGAAAATCTGACACAAGATTATAGCACAACAGTAGGCTTCATGGATTTTAAGGTAGGCTTTCATCAAACATAGGTTAGTTTTGTATGCAATTAAAATTATGTTGGTCCTAGAGATGAGAAGGCCTCGAAAAAACTCTGGAATAACTAACTGGTGGGGGGAGAGACTCAGTTTCCCCTCTCGTTTTCCCCTTCCCCCAAAGCTGTGTTTAGCTCCCCCCCCCCATAAAAATGAAAAAAATATAATTTATTTACTATAAAATAAAATTTATTTATTTATCATTTTAAAATAAAATATTACACACATTTTTTAGTTTTTCTGCTTGCAAAAAGGAGGGGGACCTGCCCCCTCTTTTTTCCTAGGTCTTTCCATTTCTAGTTTGTCCTTCCAATTAAGTAAACAACACTGGGTTGGCGGCATCTCTCTTTATGACCAGAATTGCCACTAAGCTTCTACAGCAGATAGACTCATTACATGCCAAGCGAGATAGTTCAAGCTTAATTTGTTATAATTGTGATGATTATGGTTTACAGCTTATGAAAACCCCAAATTCACAATCTCAGAAAATTAGAATATTAGATAACATCAATGACACAAGGAATGAAATAGAACAATATCAGACCTCTGAAAAGTATAAGCATGTATATGTACTCAGTACTTGGTTTGGGCCCCTTTTGCATCAATTGCTGCCTTAATGCGGTGTGGCATGGATGCTATCAATCTGTGGCACTGCTGAGATGCTATGGAAGACCACGATGCTTCAATAGCGGCCTTCAGCTCTTCTGCATTGTTTGGTCTCATGTCTCTCATCTTTCTATTGGCAACACCCCATAGATTCTCTGTGGGGTTCAGGTCAGGTGAGTTTGGTGGCCAATCAAGCACAGTAATCCGATGGTCATTGAGCAAGGTTTTGGTACTTTTGGCAGCATGGGAAGGTGCCAGGTCCTGCTGGAAAATGAAGCCAGCATCCCCATAAAGCTCATCTGCTGAAGGAATAATGAAGTGCTCCAAAATCTCCTGGTAGATGCCTGCTTTGACCCTGGACTTAATGAAGCACAGTGGACCAACACCAGCAGATGACATGGCTCACCAAATCAACACAGACTGTGCAAACTTCACACTAGACTTTAAGCATCTTGCATTGTGTCCCTCTCCATTCTTTCTCTAGACCCTGGGTCCTTGATTTCCAAATGAGATGCAAAAGTTGTTCTCATCCAAAAAGAGGACTTTGAACCACTGAGCGACAGACCAGTTCTTTTTTTCTTCAGCCCAGGTAAGACGCTTCTGATGCTGTTTGTTGTCCAGGAGTGGCTTGACAAGAGGAATACGACATTTGAACGCTCTTTCCAGGATCCGTCTGTGTGTGGTGGCTCTTGATGCACTAACTCTAGCCTCCGTCCACTCCTTGTGAAAGTCCCCAACATTTCTGAATGGCCGTTTCCTGACAATCCTCTCCAGGCTGTGGTCACCCCTACTGCTTATGCACCTTTTTCTTCCACACTTTCCACTTCCACATAATTTTCTCTTAATGTGCTTTGATACACCACTTTGGGAACATCCCATTTCTTTTGCTATTATCTTTTAAGGCTTTCCCTCCTTATGGAGGGTGTCAATGATGGTTTTCTGCACAATTGTCAGGTCAGCAGTCTTTCCCATGATTGAAGCAGTCTGAGAGACCATTTAAAGGCTTATGAACCATTTGCAAGTGTTATGGATTCATTAACTGAATAGAGTGGGACACTTTGAGCCTAAAATAGTGAACCTTTTCACAATATTCTAATTATCTGAGATTGTGAATTTGGGGTTTTCATAAGCTGTAAGCCATAATCATCACAATTATAGTAAATCAAGGCTTCAACTATCTCACTTTGTATGTATTGAGTCCATCTCATATATTAGTTTCACCGTTAAAGTTGCATTACTGAAATAAATGAAGTTTTGCATGATATTCTAATTTTTTGAATTTCACCTGTATCTGTCTTGTTATAGTTCTCCATTTGATTTTAAAGTCTTAGAAGAACTTTTCCTAACTTTGTGCCCATGCTTTTTATTAGAACCATTGTAACATTAAAAGCAATGCTAGATGCACTGATCTTCAATAACACATAAATATAATTTAGATACAAACAAGTGCAAACATAATGACTATTCTTCTCTGAACTAATTTAGGTGTAAAGTATAGTTTAGTAAGCTTCCACTAAAATTTACACTACAAATTCAAGAGCAAAAATAGAGATACCAATCTCTTATTTATTTATAATAGGACTATGTTTTTCATTAAATAACTGATATTGCATTATAAGATATATACCTTCATTTATTCCCGATTCATTACCTCTTGGGAGAAGGGGGTTCAGAGTGGAAAGCTGGGGAATATCTTAAAAAATAAATAACTCAAAGTTTGAACATTCAGATATAAAGTGAGAATGAATATTTAATTTACATTAAATGCCCGAGCTGTAATTCTTATTTTCCAAAAATACTATATAAAACAATGCTGCCTTCAAATGTTTATGTTCTAAAATATACAGTTTATTTAATGCAGAACAATCAACTGGTTTTCAAGCTAGATGAGTTAAACTACTGAGAAAATTTTAGGTGAGTAACTTACTCTTTTTTCTGCTACGTCATTATCTCCTGTGGACTCTTTGCACTCGACCGTATCTCTCACAGCCGCTGTCAGCTTCTTGTTTGTTGGCTCTCGGTTTAAAGTTGTATATCCTATGTGTTCATAAATGGGATTTATGGTCATCTTGGCAATGTATTCCGCTGCCTTGGTTTCAATATAAAGAGTGATCAATCCATCTGTCACTAGGTCGTGGATGGACTCAAAACGTTTCTCTCCAACAAAGTGTTTCCCATCATAGTAGAGTCTGAAGTTTCTGGTCTGATTTCCAAATCTGCCACAGTGGAACAGAAAATATTGTTTCTTGCTTTAGCAAAACAACTCTGCAAACAATAAAGATTCTTAGATACTCAAATATTCTGTGTATGGTCTAGGGGAGAAATAGAGAATAGTCAGTCTTTGGCTTCAATCCTCAGCTTAACATACTGCACACCAACCAGAACTTCGCCAAACAGAAAACAAATAAATCAAATAAACCAACAACTATAGAAGGGAAACCAAATATGGACATGACCTTGAAAGACACGGGTTTGTTTTAGACAAGCCGAGGTTTATGTTTTACTGAAGTTCCTTACTCTGTTGCTTTTCTTTGAAGCCGCAAATGTTCACAACAGAGGGTTGTCTGCTGCAGCATTATCAACACAAAGATCTGATGCAGTAGCAAATCTCGCAAGGCCCAGTGGTGATTAAGTGCCGGCAATGACACAGGGTGAAACTCCTGCCAGAATTTAAGAGATGTGGGACTATCTAGTACAAGGACAATCTTTCTTCACATGACCAAAGACCAAGGACTAACATTTAAAGCTCTCTTGTGGCTTGACCGCATTAAGTTCCCAATTCAAGGAAACCTTTGTAACATAATCAACATGTAAACTGGACGTTGCTTTTACAATTTGACTTGGTTGCTTGGTTTTTGTCATGAGAGCAAGCTGGAGTTTTACGTCTATGCAAAATCCAGTTTAAAGGCAGGGGCTCTTGTGTGTGTGTTGTGTCGTTATAGTCATGACCGACTCTTCGTGACCCCATGTCCGTGGAGTTTTCTTGGCAGGAATACTGGAGTGGCTTGCCAGTTCCTACTCCAGGCGCCTACAGCACCTGGTATTCCTTAGAGGTCTCCCATCCAAGTAATAACCAGGGCCGACCCTGCTTAGCTTCCGAAATCAGGCGAGATCGGATGTGCTTTAGGGCATCTAGGCAGCTAGGGGCTCTTGGATATCTTCAATAAATCTCAAATTGGTGGCTGCCCACTTCTAGTAACTATTTATAAGCATTTGGGCCTTGATCAAGTCAATTATTTCTTTCTTTAATATTGACCAGTCCTTTGCTGTTTACCTCTATGTCAACCAATGACTAGAGCACCAGCAGCAGATTCTATAGTATTATCTGAATATTATTTATTTGAAGGATGCATTCACTGGGTTTCCCAAATTACACAAAAACAGGGTGAGGCAGTTCAACTCATAACTATACTGATTCATCTTGGTGGATGAGAGTGTTATTAGAGGAAATGATGCTATGAATACATTCAGAGAGAGGAGGTGAAATATGACATGTGGAGTTGAAGTAATTTATGGAATCAAATTTGGTCAAGACTATCAATGCCCCTCGTGTGTAAGAGTGTGCATTAAACAGAAATAAAAATACTTAACAGAACCTGGAGGGTTCTATATAAAAATACTTAATAGAACCTGAGTGAAAGGGGGATAACACTAACATATCTTTGGTTAATTATTCAGATTGTGAGCTGTAAGTCATAACCAGTGCAAATCAAAGTGGCAAACAATTCATTCACAAAGTGAAAAAGCAAGAGATATTAGAATTGGCTGCTAGGGGGCATGGTAATCTTGATGTTGCTTTTGGCTTTTTGCTTTTTTACATCATGAAAGGAGAAATCCCAAAACAAATAATTTCGGCTTTTCTCATCCTCATTGTGGGCCCATTTCCTTAAGCTTGCATATCTCTGTGAATGCTAGCCCTTTCTTATGGTCATTCAATGTTATGTATGTATGTATGTATGTATGTATGTATGTATGTATGTATGTATGTATGTATGTATGTATGTATGTATGTATGTATGTAATGTTGTACTGCACCAGTTCTCCCAAAGGGAGAAAATCTAATGCTCAATCCTTTTTGCAGATCACACAGGGAGCTGCTACAGTCATATACATATGTTCCTGACATACATCATGACTTCATGGGTTGTGTACTACTTGCATAACTCTGAAACCAGCTCAGCATGTTGGGCCATTTTTTAAAAAAAAATGCATGAGAAGATGTACACATGTGAAGGTCACATCAATCTTCTTGTCTCATTAGATTATTATAATCATTTTACTGCACATCATCAGAAAGATAACATCACAGACAAGCTTCTCAAGGTCTGTCATCGCTAAGTACATCAAAAGGCTGGCATCAATCTTCAGACACCAAATGAAAAATCTGATTAACAAGCTGTGCAACTGCAGAGTAAAGCTAGAACCAAATTTAATCACGCTGGAAACAAGATGCTATACAGAATAAAGCCCACAGTGTGTTAGTGAAGAGTATAATGGCTTGATCAAAATAGAAACATACACCAATGGACTGTGCTAAATGTAACTTCATGTTAAAAGTGCCTCATATGAAACTGACACATGGTGCATTTTCCTCCCCTTTATCACATTGGCTTCTTATGAGCAGAAAAGTCAAGATCATACAAGAATAGGAACAAGAATATAATTTCCCCCCCAAAAGTAACTTATCCAAGATGTGGAACTAGACTTTAAAGGAGTATTCAGAACAAAAGATTTGAGAATGTATTTATTTATTTATTTATTTATATACTACACTATCTGGTCACTCTGGGTAGTTCATAAAAGTTGTATCTGATGTATGTTCTGAATTATCTGAGTTACACTTCCTATGGAAGTCCAAATAAAAGCAATATAATATGGGCAATACTCACAAATTGCTTTCAATTAATTATATTATCCTAGCGCACATTCTAAATTTAATCTTTAGCTCTGCCGATGGTGCAGATGATTGATTGTCATCAGGCCAACACAGAAGCTGAGAGTTTCAAATAAAGACAACACCTAGTTGATTGCAAGACTGATAGCTCTTGTATACCAAAGGCACAGAAAGTAATAGTTTCTGTACCCCTACCGGTGAAATCTGGCACCACCAAATATCAGACTATTACATTAAACCTCAATTTCCATTGGAGGTTTAACTTTGTATGATATTACAACTCAAGCCCATTAAAGCTTAGTTTCTATTTTGGGACTTCAACTTGAGATCCTATGGCTTCAAGAGTTAGCCAGGAGGACATAGACTCTTCCGTCTCTCTAAACTCATACTGTACTCACTTTAATACCAAGCTTGATGAAAACTCTTAAAGAACTAGAATATTTGCCTTTCTAAGGGTATTTTTAATGGCCAATATCCATCAATAACTCTGTGAAGATTCTCAGTTATTGAGGTGAGTTTATATGGATGTTGAGTTATGGCAACTGGACTTCTTTTCCTTGAGAGATTGAAACATTTTGCTGCTCATCCAAACAGCTTTGGCCGATGAAGCTGTTTGGATGAGCAGCAAAATGTTTCAATCTCTCAAGGAAAAGAAGTCCAGTTGCCATAACTCAACTTCCAGATCAATCAATAACCAAATTCTGATTGTTTATTTTACTCATAGACCAGATTATTCCTTTCCCCCCTTTTTGGACGACACCTGAGTTCACATGGTGCTGGAGGAATCTGGGAGTTGCAGTCCAAAAAGTACTTATTTCCAAGCTGCAGGAACAAGACCACCAGTGCTTTTAAATGAGAGCTTCAAAGAAAACCCATTAAAGACAAGGAGGCTTTGTTTAAAAACATGAAACATTTTGTGGAATGATTTTGTTTTAAAAAGCAAAATATAATAAGAAAGCACAAAGGACTCTTCACAGAACAAACTGATGTTAATGACTAACCAAGAAAGAAGAAATGTAAGAAACAAATTTACAAAGTTATAAGATAAGCAGCAGGCACTCACTGCCTGGTAAGGGACTCTTGGGTTTAACAGGGCCCCTTCTGAGGTAGAGCAGAGAGTAAGTTCCTGCAAAGGCAGCCAAGAGATCCTTCCTATTTGTTTGAAGAGAGGGTGCTAGTCACGAGTCCATCTAGGAGCTGATGTCCCGGTCAGATTTTAATGTGAACTGCAGAAGAGCAGTGTGAACCTCAGAGCTCCTAATGGCACTCTCTCTCTCTCTCTCTCTCTCTCTCTCTCTCTCTCTCTCTCTATCTGAAAACATTGCTCCAAGCACTCCCGTTGTTGCTGTTGAGAGCTCTGAGCCAAGAGACTTTGGGCAAAAACCTTTTGTCCCAACTTAATCTTCTTCTGCTTTGGTTCCCTATTTAGAACTATCAAAAAGAATGGCTGAAGATGGACGAGTACAGTGGAAGGGATTTAATTTTACATCCAAGTACCTAAAAGCAATCCCTTCAAATTCTAGCTTCTTCCAGCATCCTGCAATGTGACACTATTAGATACTGCCTTTTGTTATTTGTTGTTAAATGCCATCAAGTCAGAACTGACTTATAGCTACATTAACAGGGCTTTCACGGTAATTGAGATATCTAAGGAGTGGCTTTACCATCTACACCCCCAGTGAGCTTCCATGGCTGAGCCGGGATTCAAATTCAGGCCTCCTGAAGCCTGATCCAGGAGTCTACCCACTATATCACACTGGGATTTATTTATTTATTTATTTTGGTGCTATTTAAGAAAATAAAAATTCTCATTTCTAGGTTGAGTTCCAGTTTCCAAGGAAATATTACAAAATGACTAAGGAAATGATAAAAATTGTTGCATCTGTCTTGCAATATACAATCCACACAGGATCTGAAAAAAGTAGCGGAGATACAGTGGACCCTTGTATAACAAACAGCTTGTATAACATAAAATTTGTACAACATAAAAAATTCCGGAGATAGGGGAAATTTGCTTAACATAATCGCCTATGGGGAAAATCCATACGACATAAAAATGGGATTACTCCATTTTCAATGCATTCCTATGGGAATTTGTATAAAGAAAAATTTGTTTAAAATAATTTCATTTGGAACGAATTAATTCCTTTATACAAGGTACCACTGTATTTAAAAATGCATTTTAATTTTTTGTAGCATTTCATTCCCTATGCTTACGAAGTACCGGGAAAACGGCAAACAGAGAAGCTGCCAGTGTGAGACCAGCAAAGGTAACGTAAGGTTCTTGGTTCCAGCATCAGGTGCAGACATATACAAGATCAGGTGGCCTGTGGAAATCCACGTTGTTTTTCTCCTACTTCAAGCTCTGGTGCGCCTTTTCTGCCATGTGAAGATGGTAACAACGGGTATTTGGTCAGAGGACCAAAATAATACAGCAATATTCTTTGAACATTCAAGATGTATTAGGCAAATGTGGCTACCATCAGTTCCTAGCAAGGAACTGTCCTGATCAAAATACTGCTTTTCAGTCCTTTATTTTGCTTTTCCCCTGAATTCGTTTACCTTTCTGCTACCAGGAAATGTAACATGTTGCAAATCTTACTATGTTAGAAGGGCAACGATAGCAGAAGCTGTCGTGACAGCTGCTTTTTGTTGATTAAACAGGAAATTAGATGTATATAATTGCATACACATGTCTTAACAGAGGCTCATGGAAGCGCTATTCTAGGAACATACAAAACAGATTCCGACAATGTCATCGGGACAGTCTTAATGGGCCCATTGTGCATTTTATGTGCAAGCAGCAGACCTAAAATAAATGACTTAGCTGAATTAAAAGTTGTTTGGAATGGCCGTGTCTGGTCTTTCTGGCTGACCAGCAGGATGGAATAAATTATACACGCTGAGAGAGAGAGGGGAGCTAAATTGAGAAGGACAGCTCTAGCTTAACAAAACACACCATTAACATTTAAATCCTCCCATCCGGAGCTTGTGACATCGCTGTGGGAGGTCAGGAAGGTTTTAAGATCTCCCGTCTTCAGAGGCCATCCACCTGGCCGAGGATGTATGGCCCCGTCCAGCTCCGGAGAGCAAAGAGACGGGGAAATTACAGCAGATCCTGCCTCCTGGACCAGCAATTCCTAGTCCAAAATCTGGCAAACATGACATGCTGCAGTCTCCTCACATTCCTAGAAGTCACAATAAGCACAATGAAAAAAAAAATACATAATGCAGGTTTCATAGAATCATAGAATAGTGAAGCTGGAAGGGGCCATCAGGTCTGACCCCCTGCTCCATGGAGGAATACACATCAAAGGAGATCTGCCAGGTGGTTGTCCAGATGTCTCTTGAAGGCCTCCAATGTTGGACCACTCACCACCTTTCAAGGCAACTGGTTCATGGAAACCTAACTATTCCAACGTCATTATTCTATGATTAGACACAAATGGCCCGAAGATTTGAGAATATGCTCTCAATTCCTCTTTTGCTTCTGTTGCAGAACATACACATCAAGGGACAGTCTGCTGTTGCAGGGAATCGTTTTGCTTAGCTTGCATTGAGGGCTTTGAAAGCTGGACGCCGACGAGTGACAAGGCCATCTTGGGTCTCCATCACACCTCTCTGGGGCATGCCTCTTCTTTCAAGAGGCCAAGAGCAGAGAAAGACTACGCCAGCAAAATTCTTATTGGCTACGTAACAAGAGATGGCTTTGCAATATAGGTACTGTATGTTAAAATATATTTCTCCATAGTAAGGAGAAATGGAGTCCAACATTCAAAGAAAATCCTATTGATGGGATATACATTGGCTTCAAAACTCATTATGAATTTCAGTTGCCAGCACAGAAACCAACTAAGTATTCCTTGCTCTGACACCAAAATGTCAGCAACTTTCAACTCGTCTAACGCCAACATTGCTTGCAGCAGGAGAGCTAGGAAGTGCAAAGCTGCCTATTGAAGTCTGGTCTGTTGAAACTTAAAACAAAGAAATCCAAAAAGAATAATCTGGCAGCACAAAGTTGTCCATTAAAACTGGATCAAAAATGTGTTCGTTTCTGCTTTACAAGCAACAGTGACACTGCAACAGGTATGGGCCAATTACCCATCTAATAGACAAAATCTGACCATGAGCACAACAGCTACTAACCATTCATGGTCACTCCCAGCCGCTTACCAGAGGAGCTTACCACATGCTTTGGCCACTCTCCAGTCAACCCATGCCATCCGTATCACAGTCTATGAGGAAGAAGAGAGCTCTTGTATCCCTACAAAAACACGCCCAGAGAGCACAACTCACTTGAGTGAACCAAAGCAACACACAACGCCTAGGGTATATGGCAGCGACCTAGCTAGGCAGAGATATAGCCAGCATCACATCTGAGGTCTTCTGTTTTGTGACCAAAGGTTAAGGTAACTGGTACAATCAGGCTAGGCAACAGGGAAATGATTGTTCCATTTACAGGCAAGATTTTATCTGGATGTCCCCTCCCATTTCAAGAGATTATTGCACAGATTTATAGTCCTGACAGGCAATCTAACCTACTATAGCATTGCTTCTTTAGGACAGACACTCTAATCATTACCTTGCTGTGGACGTATTACTGTGTGCTGCAAAACAATTACAGAAACCCAAACCACCCCAAGTTTTCGTGTTTTCTTTAATTCAGATGTCCTTGTTTCCCACCCCCATTCTGTACCATATTTATATACAGTATCTCTGCCACCAGACATTAGAAGACCGAAATAGTTATATAGTAGGCTGTACAACAATTGTTCCTAACTACTAACATATTTCATAGGCCGTTAAATTAAACTCCTGCAGCGTGTGGAAAAATATCTGCGTTGGTGAACTATGGTTATATATTTGTTTTATATCACAACAAATCTACTTAAGTAGTGGTACATTAGAGACCGTAGGATAAACACATCTTCAAAAAAGGTATATATTAACAAAAGCATGATAGATCCCATGTGTTAATATGCCACTCTGTATTTTTTTAAAATCAGGATTATGGAAGATGCTTTTATTTTCTGACATTGAGTGCTTGATTGCACATGGCAGTTTGCCCAAGGAGTCCTTTGGTTCTAGAATTTCAGGCAAAATCAAAGAAAAACAAAACAAAAGACAAAAAACATGTGGCATCTTAAAGACTAAGTTTCATATTTTAATGTAACATTTCGTTCTTTGGTTCTAGGAAATTTAGTGATCTGATATTCTGGCTGACCTTGGCCTAGGCATCCACTCTCATCTTGGACTATCTCACACAGCTTTGCTGCTGTGAGGATCATGGGTGTGTATGTGTTAAGAAAGCCGTGCACCACGAAAGACGAGGCAGGGTAAAGAGGTAACAAACAAACAAATAAATAAAAAGATAAAAGACATGAATACTGGCTGACAATTCCAGGAACATTCAAGACCTGGGAGAGGTTCAAAGATGTCAATCTGAGCTTCTTTGAGGACCCTCCAATGGGAACAAGGTGACTCCTCCATGCAATCTGGGAAGCAACTAGCGAGCAAATGCGTTGGTTTCAATTAGTCCACTTGTTCCTTGTGGGCGTGTGAGCTCTGTACCGCCATGAGCCTCACTTGCCTGCCATGCCCTCGGTTGTCTCTGTGTTTTATGGGTGTTGCACTGCACAAGAAGAAACTGCTGGAGGGGGGAGGGGGAGGGGGAGGAGGAGGAGGAGGAGGAGGAGGAGGAGGAGGAGGCAGCAACTAGAGGTTTTGCAAGGAGGAGAATTGGGAAGGTAACAAACAACAAGGATAGGGGAACGGAGGGCTTAGGCAAACTTATGGCTGGCACTTCTGAACCTTTAAAACCTGTGCTCCAACCTGGGTTGCACTGCTCTCATTTGTGCACTGTGTTACGTCTTAAGGATTGGCCACAAGAAGGGGTTTTCTTGCAATAACAGGGTGGGGGTTTTCAAGCTATGCTTTTGTGCCCAATGGGGGGTCAGAGGTGGTCAGAGGCTATACTCTTGCATATGAGTGTCATCATCCCCCCATTCCCAATTTTCTTTTAATCAGATTACATTAATCTGAAGCCTTTCCTCTTCTCCCTTTCTCCTGCCATCTTGGAGCTCCTAGTGTAGATTTTCCATTTTTCTTTGTATTTGTACAGTTGATTTCCTTAATTATGCTGTTGTAGGAGGACCTTTTAGTGGGGTGGTTGTAGTTGTTCATCCTGCTGCTGCCTGCTCTCGGGGTGGGTTCTCACTGACTTGCCCTCCTCCTGCTTTGGCATAGTTTTCCAGGGTCATTTCGTGGTTTGGGGGCAACTAGAGCTAGAACCTGAAAGAGGTAGTCCCTTTCATGTCTCATGCTCAATGAAAGGGCCGCGGCTCATAAGGTCACAAAACAAAAGAATGACCACCTGGACGAACTCAACAGGAAACAAAAATATTTTTGTCATGGACATTCCCCCACCCCCCCACCCCCAACCACACACACACACACACACACACACAGAGAGAGAGAGAGAGAGAGAGAGAGAGAGAGATTCTGGTGTTTGGCCCCAATTAATGAAGATTTTGTAGGACCTGACAGCTGCCTTTATGATACACATGTGGATTACCCTCTGCCAACTCTGAACACCATGTATTTATATTACTGTAGTTTCTATTTTGGACTACTGTACTGTGTTGTTTCTAAAATGACCATTACTTGCTGATGGTTGAATTAGTGGTTGAACATTGTGGAACAGTTTGGAGAGAGGGTGCTGGGGTCTACAAAGGGATATTTATAATGAATTATCAGCACACGTTGGTCGCAGTGTAGATATTCCATAAAATCTTGTTTTCCCCGACCCACTCACCTGAAATCACAAAGAGAAAAATAAAACTGAATTTTAAAAGCAGAATAAAGAGAATTGAATTTGCAATTCGTTATTAGTTCATTTGTCTTCAATATGTTAATTAGAAAAGGATTCAGTGAAATGTATCCAGTAGTTTAGCACTGCCCGAAAAAAGTATTATGGTGCTAATAAATGAAGATGACTTTATTTACCTCATTACTTTTTTTTTGCCATTATTACATAAACAAGATATACAGGCTGTGGTTTTCACTGCCATTCTATGGTATTTTCTGTTAAAATGTAATTTTGGGTGTCATAGCTTGCATGCTGTACCCTTCTGAATTTAAAAAAAGGAACTAAAAGCTAAAAGATCCTTACTACAAATTTATATACCAATTAAAGTTGCTTATAATTTCATATTCCTTATTTAAATAGTTTAGTTTATTTTATTTATTACTTATATACTGCCAGCTTACATAAGGCAACTCAAGGCAATGAACAACAACAAAGCCAACAAAACAAAATACAATACGAAAACAAGAGACAATGTAAGTGCAAACAGTATATAAGATTTAAAAAAATACCAAAAATACCAAGTGTACTATGTGGAAGAGTATAAATAAGGCAAATTCGCCTTTTCAGCACTCAGAGTAGGCAAATGACATCAATATTAAACATGCTCATGAATATACAAGTTTAGATATGCACATAAAATAGTCTGATATTTTTCATACAAAGAAAACTACATTTTAAAAGTATTCTTCCTTGGTTTTGTTGAATAAAGCATGGCTGTTTTTCAGATTTGGGACAGAACTCTGATGTCCTTTAATACAAGAATGCCCACACAAATTTATCCTATTTATCACTGGTGCCAGTATCATCCATATAAGTGTGGGTAGTACCACACTGAACAGGTCTGAAGAAAAACCTGCCATAAGAAAATTTATTTGGAAATTTCAAAATATAAAAAAAATCCATATGAATTTTGTTTCAGGTTCTTTTCTGGGGAATGAGCTCTTCATTCATTTTCAGATCTTATGGATACCAGCCCTTTTTTGTAAACCTGTAAGCACTTTATTTTCCAAATAATTCTGCCTAGTCTCTCTTATTTAGGGTGCTGGTGCTAGTCCTATAAAAAGCTCAGCAGCAGTAAGGCAAAGACTGGAGAGGAAGGAAACCCCTTACAGGTTATGGTGGCAATAGGATTTCAGAAGAGAGAGATATGGCTGCCCCGTGGAGGAGGACGACGACGACAACAACAACAGCGATAAAAGTCTATGTGTGTGGGGGGGAGGGAGGTGGGAGAGGGACAAGACATGTCCCAGGTCTGGCTACCCAGGCTTGAAAATATCTAACAATTTTTCACTACAGTGCTTAAGGAATCAATAATACATCAAACATACCCAGAGTTCACTTTTCCATTTCCCTTTTAAAAGATAATAATGCAGTAATTCATGTTTCCCAAAGATTCTTGACAGACAAGGAGAATGGCCCCAGCCCAGAGGGACATGACTTCATTCTCTGCCTCCTCTACCTTCCCCCTTTCCCGCTTTCTGTCTCCTCCCCAAATCTTAAAATAACACCTCCAACATTACAGCTTCCCCTGTCAGAAACAGATGACCAACTACCCACTCAGAGAACATCCCCACCTCTCTGCCCCCCACTTTTACACACTTTTAATTCTTTTTCTTCTGCTTCCACTTACACCCTACTGAGATGGTCAGGAGGAAATCTAACTTCACCCCGTGGCTTTCACTTCTGTCGACCACTGCAGGACATCTTGGTCTTTTTTATGCTGCCCATCCATGCAGCAGCCAGCTCACTTTCAGCCCTTTGATGTGCCATGAGTGGGACAGTGGGACATCTGGTTTAAGCATAACCTTCCCAATTGCCACCTAGATGAACACCAACAATGGAGTCCACATCACCAGGTAGGCACCACAGTAGGTTCTTCCCCTACTTGGTGGGTTGGTGGGGGTACAAGTATATGTTTGTATGTCTGCTCAGAAATCTCATGACAGTGGAGGTAGGGAGAAAGGTGGGATAGAAATATTTTAAGTAAATTAAATAAATAGGAGAGTGAAAAGAGTGAGGAGGCTGGCTGGATACCCATAGGTGAAAGGCAAGAGAAAGGGTGAAAAAATATATAACATTTTCACACCTTACAGAGGTAATCCAGTATTTAGGGGCTCTGTTGAAAGATCCTGAAATCAAAAGAGCACCCTTCTTTTGTAGGGTTTTTTTTCACTTCGGTAAAACTGAAAGTGCAATCCCTTAAATCAGGCATGTCCAAAGTCAGGCCTGGGGGTCAAATGCAGCCCATTTTTAAATTCCGAGTGGCGTGCAGCCTCTTCTCCTCACCAGCTCAGCTGGTCACATATCACCGCCAGTTGTCCCCTCGCCATATCAGATGGAGACCTCAGCTTGTAGTTTTATGGCTTGCCTGCCCTCCCTGCCTCCGTCCGTCCCCCCACCCCCCTGCCCAGCCTACCCGCCCCCAGCTCTGTTGGTGCAACATCCTCTCCACCTCCTTACATATCCTAGAGGTGCATCCAAAGTCCGGTCCAGGACCCAAATGCGGCTGAATGTTTGGCCCCCACACATTTTCACCTCACCAAATCTGGCCCTCCTTGCAAAACGTTTGGACACCCCTGCCTTAAATTCAGTACATATTACTATGGTGTTCTCATACTCAGAAAACCTTATTGGGGGTACACAATTGGACTTAAATAATTTCATAAAGTTGCCCTTTTGCCTTTTCTGCCCAGGTCGTGTTAGGACAAGCATGCAAATGGAGCTGCTTTATACTAAATATCTCAGCCTCCCCTCCCCTCCCCAGTCCTGTTCTTAAATTAATCCTTCCACTACTGCATCTTCCACAATTAGAGTTATAGAATCACAGAGTTGGAAGAGACCTCAAGGGCCATCCAGTCCAAACCCTGCCATGCAGGAACCCCCATAAATTGAGTTGAGTTAATCCAATTCAATCAGGACCCTTGTCACAGATGGGCAGGGGCTCTCTTGATTTTCAGATGGAGATCACACCACCTGGAGACCACATGAGAGCAAAGTCTAAAGCACTGTACTGAACAAAACTCTGAGGGACCTGAGGTAGGCATGGAGTCAGGGCTGGGTTCCAGAACCTGGCATGTTCTGGAGGAGTAAGGGGAAGCACTTGGGGTTGGGACCTCTAAACAATGAATAGCCCAGACTGAAGTAACAGTCCTTTACTGAGTCTTCGAATCCCATTTGTCAAGAGCTCTCATAGTCCTTTCTGCCTCTTACCTGGGCAACGACCAAACTGGCAGGGCCGGGCCTGCTAGTACCAAGATTAGAGATGAGCATGATCGGAAAATTGGTAGTTCATGATGGTTTGTGGTGTATGGTCAACCATGAACCACCATGGACCCCAGAAAAATGAAGTGATCCAAGGTTCATTTTTTTCTGGTTCATGCCTGGAAGATGCCAATGTGCTCCTGCCCTCCAGTTTCTCTGCCCCCTGACTGCCCTCTTCCCACAGCCCACAGCACTTCCCTACCTGGCCCTGGCTGTGCCACCACTGCTGCCACTATCTTCAAAGACAACGGGCCCAGCTTGCCTTCCAGGAACTGAGCCCACTGCCTCTGTGCATGTGCCCGCCACCCAAATGACAGGAAGGGAAGCCTGGACCACTGTCTCTGAGGGTGGCAACTGCAGGACCAGGCAGGGAGGTGATGGGGGCAGTGGGAAAGAGACAGGTGGGCATCCATTTTGCAGAAGGAAAACTAAACACTGAAGAGGAAAAAGGTTAGCGCTATGTGAACCAAGCTGCAAACCAGCCCAGTTCACCAGTTTTTCTGGTTCGGAGTTCAGTTTGTCCTCATCTCTAATCAAGATCATTCTACTGGGACTTGGTTGTCATAATCTTCCCAGGTACAATCCTTTTGACACCTTATAGCAGGGATGGTGAATCTATGGCACGTGTGCCAACGGTGGCACGCGGAGAGCTTTTGCCTGGCACACGACATGCTCCCTGCCCCCCTTCCCCCTCTGCAAATTCCTCATGGCTGGTCCAGTGGAGGGAGAAGTGGGGGGGCAGGGAGCATGTCGCATGCTAGGCCAACCCTGCTGCTGCCATCCCCATTGCTACCATCACCCCTGCCCCCTGCTGCTGCCGATGACCCTGACTCCGCCGCCGCCCCATCACCCTTGCTGGCTTTGGCCCCCTGCCCCCCACTGCCGCCGATCCTGACCCCCCTGGCGCTGCCGCTGTCTCCATCACCTAATTTGGGCACTCAGTGTAAAAAAGGTTCGCCATCCCTGCCTTGTAGCCTAACTGTTACCTTTTGTAAGTACCAGCTGCCACCCAACTGATATTCTTTGCTGATAGTCTTCTGATGGTCCTTCCCCTCGAATGCCCTCCGCTTCTTCACTCTCCAGTCCTCTGGTCCACAGCAGAGGTAAGTGCATATCTGCACTAATGCAAACTCTATTTGTAAAACGAAGGAAGACCAAGCAGCAGCATAGATAATGTTTCAGTTCAGTTCAGCTGTTGAACTGCAACTTATTATTGAACAGCATAATGTTATTCAACTGAGTACAGGATGGGGAGCACCCACAGAAGCAAAGTAACACACTCAGCCACTCCTCCGTTACCAAACAATTCCTGAGTTACCATGTGAGCTTCAACTAGCTCCTGTAAGCTGTTGTTATTAAGGTTGATTCAGATGCACTGACAGTGGGGATTCTTCTGGTCTTTCTTTGAAATATTCCCTGTTTTGCACAGAAAAAAAAATATCATCCGGCGTCATTTCCTCGGTGTCAAAATATATTATCTAGTCTCTGAACATTTTGCCAGAAAATTGCTGAGGATACAGGAGCAGGTGCAGGACGGTTGCTAACAGAACAGCCAAGGATAATCTAGGAACCCAGGCCAAAAGGAGACAGAACTGATGATAAATGACAGATTGTGGTGGGAGGCAGCAGTGGTGCTAAGGAGAATAAGAACACAGCAAGAACCATATTGTCAAGAGAGAGATAATAGTCGGGGAGATGATCCAAACGTCAGGTAATACATTGTTCTTTTACTCTAGATTAGAAGAACATGAGAAACAAAGGCCAAACAAGTAGCCACATCATCACTCATATCACTGAAAGGGGAGATCACGGAATATGAACACCCCCCATATTATTTATACTGCTCCTCTCATCCTCCTCACTACGATGCACAAAAGCTAACATGAACTACAATATGATAACACCTGAAGGACAACGCATTCCCTAAGTGAGATGAAGGGTAAATATATAATAATTATCCAATGTCAAGGCAATTCTAACTAATGGCAACTCATCCGAGGTATCAAGCATTTGGAAGAGAGTCACCATTTCCCCTTTTCTGGGCCACCTCTTTTCCTACATGGCACAATGGGGAATCGAACTCCCAAACAGCCAGGTGCTCCAGCTCATTAAGCTTTCCAGCCAGCAAAGAGGAAATACTATCTATATATACAAGGTGGAAGATCTTGCCCCTTATCATGGTCATTTCGTTCATTACATATCAGTGAAGCTTGGTTTGCTACCGAGCACTCATTCACAAGAGGCCTGTCTGGCTTTGCAATATTTCCAAACAAAAAAGCAAAAGCAAAAAGTGTTCTGCTTATATACCGCCCCATGGCACTTCACCTAGTATCTGGGTGGTTTAGAGTTTAATTACAGTATGCAGGCTACACATTGCACCCCCCCCAGCAAGCTGGGTACTCATTTTACCGACCTCGGAAGGCTGAGTAAAACCATGAACCTGCTACCTGGGATTGAACCCCAGGTCATGAGCACAGTTTTAGCTGCAATACAGGCATTTAACCACTGCGCCACAGGGCTCTTATACAGTAACACATTTATCTCTTTTGTATACTATACTTTTAGGTGAACATCTTTCTTTAAATTTCCTTTTCTATGAAGGACAGAGGATTTTCTGTTATAGAACAAAGCAGCCTCAGAGGAGTGCCCCAGTATTAGGACATTAATAGTAATCAACTGTTTAGTTACTTTAGGCCAATGAAACACTGTACACACTAACTCACTCCCTGCGCTACATGCAGCCACGCTGGTTGACAATTTGAATATTATCCCCTTAAGTATCTTCATCCATAAAACTCAAGGGAGGATTATATGCAGGATTCCACACAATCACCCATCCTGTAACTGACCAGACTCAGACCTGCTTAGCTTCAGCAAAGTACCTGCATCACATGGTTCTTAGCACTCCGCTGTGTACATGTCCTGTCTTTCCCTCCGTGCTCTGTTCCTTTGACCCCAGTCATATCCAGGTGTTATCAGGTGTGCAAATTATCTATGCATACAGGGAAATTATCTATGCATACATATCTATGCATACTCATCCCCACTTTGTTGTTCCTTCCATCACACTCCTAGATAGAAAAGTATTGATTCTGAACAGGGAAAACCTCCGCTCTCCATTGAGGATCTCCCTGAGAACTGGGAACCCACAAAATCAAGGTCCTAAGCCATCTTGACAGCATTATAGCCCCCTGGGCAAAGCAGTACATTGGGCCCTGCTTACACAACCTCTGAAAGGAATAAATTATTGATAAAATAAACTTATCAGTGTTTGGATATTAAAAGCATATAAAAACAATAAAAGCATGCACACACGAACAAACATAACACAACCTTAACACAAAAGGCAGAACAGATAAAATCTTCCTAGCCCAGTAGGCCCAATAACAGAGCAGTCAATTCAGTAGGTCTAGAATCTGAGCATTTAATCATTGTCTCCAGCCTGGGACCATGCTTGTGCTCCAGACCACCTCCAACCTACATCATAAGAAGATGTAAGGAAAAATACACAATGGCCATTACCAATCATCTGGCCCCGCCCCCTGAAATAGAAACATTTGGACAATACAACATGAACCTTGAACATGAAAAACCAAACTTTTGACATAAAAATGGTTCTTAGAGCTTCTACCTAGTGAATGGGTACTTGAAAAAGCAGAGTTAAATTCTGTTCTCTGCACAGATTAGCCTGGGCCCCCAATGTTCATGGGGCCCTCGGGGAACTGCCCTGCGTGCCCATATGTTAAGATGGCCCTGGACCTGGCATGCATGATCCACAAAAAGCTCCAGGGCCAATGCAAGTTCCCTCCTTCAGATACAACTAACTGCCACCAAATGTAGGAGAGAGATGGAACCCTGGAGGGATGGAGGTGACACATAGAGAGCTCCCCCCTCCATTTGACTCCTCTACAGAATTTCTCCCTTTAATCTCCCTTCTGGACTTCACTACATACTGTATATTCAAATATATTTCAAAATTGTCCAGTGTTTTTAAACAAAGCTACCAATCACATTAACGTTAACATTTCATGTTGCCATGCCTTATTTTTATTGCATTTCTGACAGCAAAACCCTAAGACTTGCAGCAGAGGAAACCATGGTAACTCAACAGTCTAAACAGGAAAGAAAGAAAGAAAGAAAGAAAGAAAGAAAGAAAGAAAGAAAGAAAGAAAGAAAGAAAGAAAGAAAGAAAGAAAGAAAGAAAGAAAGAAAGAAAGAACACTAAACAGTGTGCAGCAGCAACAGCTACCATCTGAAAAGAACAGAAAGGGCTCCTGCACTCCAACGCCTACCACTGACACAATTCTTTCTTGTTTGTGTCCTAATTAAATAATTTTCTAACCACACATTTGACATTGGGGATGATGCCTTATTGTTGTCATCCTCTCTTACAAGGGCCTTGGAATTAAGCAGACTTTAAAAGCAGATTTAATACCCTCTGGAATTAATTAGGAAATTCCTGTTCTTTTTAGCTGTAAGGTATTTCTGATCTACATTACAATGTATTCAGCAACACTTTCACTTTTACTCCCATGAGCAGAAACATATGCAAGAATTTGCTTTGGCTAGTGTTTCCCGCCCCTCTCTCTTCCTTTAATAAGATTTGTTTCTGTGATGCAGGAAACTAACTGACAACACTCTTATTTTATATTAGTGATGAGGATCTTTTTAAGGCAACAACTGAAGCTGGAAGTATTCCTCTTTAATTAATTTCTTTAAAGCTCCCAAACGATAGATTCTTAGCTAAGAGATCTATTCTCCTTGATCCTAAGGCACTTGCTCTGGTGCCGGTGTGCCAACCTGTCACAGGCTGCATGGAGAACTACACACCACAGAGCAAATACCTGCACTCATTTACACAAATCCCTACTGATTACAAAATGTCTTGACATATTAATTAGTCACCTAGGCTGGTGAGTGCTTTAACTGCTCGCGTTCTCTTGTAGCTTTAATGTAATATTGTCCCTTAATGCTGTAAGATGTCCCTCAATTCCTTGTTCTTAATACTTGAAAATGTCTTAATTGTACTGGACTGTATATTATCCCTCATTCTGTAAGCCACCTTGGGTCCTTTTTCCAAGGAGAAAGGCGGGGTAAAAATACTCCAAAATAAAACTTTGCCCTTATCAATACTTTGCCCTTAAGTAGCTTATTTGAAATCACTTAAAGCAGAACCTTCCCCAACCCCAGATTCTTTCAAATGTCTGGGTGTGATCCACCCAACAATGTCTTGGAAAATGACATTATTATAAGTACATCATGATTTGCAATGAGTTACTGAACTCGAGGGCTGACTCTGTCTAGTTTAGTTAGGATGCCTCGCACCTATATCTGAATGCATGGGTGGTACATGTTCAGATAAAATTTAATTTTATTGTAAATTAAAATTACAATATATTAAATATACATAATAGTCACCAAGCCATTCCTTCCTCCCACACATTTCCAGCACTTTCAGAGATCACTAACGAGCCTATTCGTGGATCAGGGATTCTTGTGGTAAGCAAGGGAACCTGAATGTAATGATTAATGGACACACACAATTTGGAGAGTGAAACAGACAGTGAAGAGGTGGAGGGGGCGAAACCCTCAACTGAAGTTGAAAGAAAGCAGATGCCTTCCGTTTCCTTCCTATCGGAAAGTAAAAACACATTAGAGAGGTTGAAAATTCCAGCTGCAGGATATAGTGATGCTCAAAAGATCAAAATATTTATAATTCCACTAGAGGATGCAACAAAGAGAAAAATTTAAGAAAAGCAAGAAAGTCCTCCAGGCTGCTCTCATGCTTCTAAAACAGGATGCATGGAATTCTGTGTTTTCAGCAATATCTGACAGAGCCTGGGGTCCTCCACCTGTTGATGGGCTGCAAGGACTGTCAGCAATAACCTTTCCGGCCAATGGTGGGGTATGTTAAGGGTTGTAGCTCCCCAACATCTGGAGGGCCCCATTTGCCATCCTGACTTGTTTAGACCAACCAAGATCCTGCTTTCCTTTAAAAAAAAAAGCATTTCTTAGTTATACTTTAATACACAAAGAAATATAACTACTGAAAGCAACCCTGCAACTAGGTCACGTCAGGCAAACATGGATTCTGTGCCTTCTGCCCTGGGTTGGTGAGGGACATGTGAGCAAGTTTGTGAGTATTGTAGGGTTGCAGTGGAAGGACAGAGGGAGGAAGATTGAGAGAGAGAGAGAGAGAGAGAGAGAGAGAGAGAGAGAGAGAGAGAGAGAGAGAGAGAGAGAGAGAGAGAGAACAGAAAGAAGGGAGGCAAGGCAGGACAGGACAGGACAGGACAGGAAGAAAGGGGGGAGAGAGGCTGGAAGAGTGGATGGGGGCAGATCCCTCCACGACATGCACTTTGCTGGATGCAGTGCCCACCTCAGGTGACAGGTGGTGGTTTTGATAAGGTGGCCCCTGTCACAACATTGCAGCCAGCAACTGGGAGTGTAATCATGGGCAAGAAGGAACTGCAGGAGAGAAGTGAACAGCACGTAAGTCCCTAGCTGAGCCAAAAGTGAGAGAAGGAAAAGAGAGAGAGAAAGAGAGAGGTGAGGGAAAGAGAGAGACCTCTGAGATGATGTGGGACTTCACATAAATGTTTGAAATGCAGTGTTGAATTTATGGAACTATCAATTAGGTTTAAAAACCAGGAATTGGATGAAGAATGTATATAAGGGGCTAATTTAAAGACACCCATCTTTGGAGTCCCAAGGTAAGTAAATTTTGATTGCATATTTTAAAAATAAATTTGAGTGCATATTTTTTAAAAAATATGCACTCAAAAATTACTTACCTTGCGGAGCACCAAAGTAGCATGGATACTTTCAGAAAGCGATTTTAGGGAATCCTCTGAAATTTGGAAGCATTTGGGGATAAGGGGACTGAGTTATGAAGCTCCAAAGGGGGTGCTCCTAAACCAGGGATGGCGAATCTATGGCACACGTGCCAAAGGTGGCACGCAGAAAGCTTTCACCTGGCACGCAACATGCTCCCTGCCCCCTCCCACTTCCCCCTCCGCTGGAGCAACCATGAGGAATTTGCGGACAAACAGGAGTAGGGAAGAAGCAGGGAGGGGAAGAGGTCAAGTCACTGGGCTCCAGGCTCTGTGGGGCTTGGGGGCGGAGCGCTGGGCAGCTGCAGCCTCTCCTGGGACTGCCTCCGTGGCCGCTGTGCGCACAGCTGAACCTGTCTCTGCCACCCCTACCCCTGTCACCCCACCGTTGCCATCCCTGCCGCCGCCACCAATGATCCCACCCCGCCGCCGCCTCTGCCACCCCACTGCTGCCATTGCCATCCCCGCTGCCCCTGCCCCTCTCACCCATGTCATCCTCGCCCCCACCCACTGCCACCGACCCTGCCACTGCTGTCTCCATCACCATCGCCCCCACCGCCTGCTGCCAATGCCCCCACCCCTGATTTTGCTGCTCCCGCCTCCGCCATCCCTGCCCCCCATTGCTGCCGATGACCCTGACCCCGCCGCCGCCCCCATCATCCTTGCTGCCCTTGCCCCACCCCTGCCCCCTGCTGCCGCCGATCCTGACCCCCCCCCCCCACACCACTGCCATCTCCATCACCGAGTTTGGGCACTCGGTGTCAAAAAGGTTTGCCACCCGTGCCCTAAACCTTCTCATTGGAATCATATGGGAAGCAGAGGCACAGCTATTGCTCACCCGATCAGGACTTGCCCTCTGCCGGCCTCCCCAAGCTGTCGGAGCACCTAATTTTACCCCCCAAAACTGGGAAACTTATTGACTCGAGCATAAGCCGAGGGTGTTTTTTTCAGCCCAAAATAAGGGCTGAAAAACTCGGCTAATACTTGAATATACACAGTAAGTCTACTAGTATCACCTGTGATTCAAGTAACAGAAATGAAAAACTTTCCAGAAAATTTAAAAGGTAAGTTAAAGAAGGTGCTGAAAGATAAAGAATGTATAAACCTACAGGACTGGCTGAAACAAATGCAGAATAGGCAAAATATAAAAGAGAAATTCAGAGAAGATATTTCCTGGTTAAATATTATAAAATTGGAGAAATAGACAAAAGAATGTGGGAAATCGCAGAAAATTGACTAGGTTTGAAGAAATTATAGAAAGAAGAAGCATATGGCTTGCAAACTAGCCAGTGGCTTAGATAACTTGGTAAAGGTATTTTTCCAGCTCTCTAAGCAACATAATGAGTGTGACAGTGTTTTAAAGACATTGATAAATATGTGGTTTCTAACTTCGACTCATGGAAATTTTGACCAGTTGCAAAGATAGAATTGCTAGAAATAGTCTGTCATAAGTAATTATTTGTGCTTTGCAAATTTTATATAGCTTTATACTAATGTGGTACAGGCAGCACAAATTCTCACTTGCACTGATTTCTTTCATGCCTAAAATATAGCTGGATGGAACCGGACACCTAGTACACTTAATGTGGAGCTCTTCCATACCATCTCATATCTGCCTGGAGTGAGGAGGAGTGTGGTGCTTCAGTATCAAAGGTATTGTTGAAAGGCACTAACTTAGGATATCTTGCTTCACAGACAGCAAGCAGGATATGCTCTTTTAAGGTACATGGCTGGAAGGCTTGCATATCTCCCTGAAGCTAGGACTCAAATGAAGTGAGCTAGCTAATCTTGATTTTCCTCTTTTTAACCCCATCCCCCATGGCCAAATGACAGCAGTCCTGCCATCTATGCAGCACCATCAGTCAGCATCATGCTTCACAGACTATTGGGAAGGGGAGATTTCTATCCCCAAGGAGCTTATACTCTACCACTGGCATTATAAAGGAGCAGAAGGGGGGGGGAGCACTCCTAGCAAGGGAACCTCATGCCAAAATGGTTTGGTGTGACCCCTTCCCTGCCCACCTGGATTATCCAAGTCAAGAGATGTAAGAAATAAGGGTGAGAGCTAAAGCCAGCCTCAGTGGTTGCCAGTATTTGCATTGCTCCAACCTTTCAAATGGCTGCTTAAAAGAGTTACTACAATAAGGACACACACACACACACACATTAAACCTTGACTAATTCAAGAGGGCCATGAATAAAATTAGAAAAGAGCTAATTCTAATACCGCAATACCACCTCAAGTATATCCATAAATATTTGAATAGTCTAGAGATTAAATATTAATTACTAACCTTAAAGCCAAAGTGTAGGTTCCAGGTTGCCGCTGGCTTTCACGGATAAGATAACTTCCCTCTGCAACACTCAATAATTGATCTGCTTCTTCTCTTGATATCATCCCATGAAACCTGAAAAACAAAGCCCCTATTTAACAATCCAGTAAAAGAATTGTTTTATAAGAAACATACACCAGGAAAAAGCCCACCACTTTCTATACTTTAAAATAAATATCCTTTATTTTTGAAGAATCCAAGCAAACTCAAGTCAGCCCTGAATAGAATTATGTTAATTTTCTATTTAGCATATGGTTGGCTTGATTATTTTCAAAGGATGGATCTCATCCATCAAGTGTATGTGTGTTTACACACAGACATGGACACGTATCTTACACACCAAGTATATGCTCTTTATAATCACTTGCCAACTTCATTTAGGGGAAAGCACACCATGTTTTCTTACATACCTCTTCATCCAACGTTGCCACTGCACACATTTCTCAACAATAAACCAGTCTGACATATTGCCAAATGTGATTAATATTCTATTAATGTAAAGTACATAATTTGCATATATTTGTCCCAAGAGCATTTACAAATTCCTTCCCCAAATCCGCAATTAGTTTTGCTTTCTGTCCATGAAGATATCTTTGTTCAACAGATATCTTTCTTCAATAGATTTGATGTCATAGAAAGCAACTTGCCAGTACTACAACAGTATGGTTTTCTAAATACGTGTGTTACAGGGGACATCACCATGGCAAATGTCAATGCAGCTAGCGCCACATGCAGCAAATGTCAACATCCACATTGTAAAAGCGGACAATTCCAGATTAAGTCTAAGAACTTCCGAAGCTTCGCACGTACACCCAGCTGATATTGACAGTTTCCTTGGTGAGGCTGCCAGTTTTAAAAGGATCTACATTTCCTTTGGGACAGAGCATGAAAGGGTAATACCATAAGCTGTAAGAAATGGCACAAATGAACAACAGAAATCAAAATATTTCTAACTGAAAGCATTGTGGGCCCCAGTGAACACATAACAGGGTATTGGGTAGTGAGGAGTGGTAATAGAATTATGTATTTTTAAGATTCTCAGAACATCCATCCAGAACCACCGCCAATCATGTTTTAGCTCTAAAGGGACACTCAAACAACATCTGTAATTTTCTCTTTGACAGGTTGTCATCTAACACACATGGTTGTCTGGCCTTCATGAAAACTGAAAGGCAAGCTCTTACGTGTGCCAGCAATCCTATAAAACGAGAAGCTTTTCAAGTTAAACTGACTGGTGTTCATTTGATATTGGCATGATAGCTTAACTCAAAGAATTCAGCTGTGTGTGTCTTCATCAGAATCTGTTTTGATCTCCACTCATACAACAAGGCTTTGCACAAGTACAGCAACATTCACAGAGCTTGCCGAATCGGGTATCACCCTGCTCAAGGGTTTTCAGGAATGGATGTGCCCACTAAAAGTCAACTGCTTATTACAATTACACAAGCAGAAGAGATGAAAAGGATATTGGGCTGCATATTTTAGAGGGAAGCGAAGAAAATAACCCTACAAAGTTTCCAAACTAAACCCAACACATCTTTAAAAATACATTAATGATTTTATGTGTTGATTGATTGCTCTAAGACAGAAATCTGCTGATCCAGGAATATCCCAGCTTGCCTTTAATACAGTGGTACCTTGTATAAAGGAATTAATTAGTTCCAAATGAAATTATGTTAAGCAACTTTTCCTTTATACAAATTTCCCATAGGAATGCATTGAAAACAGAGTAAGCCCTAATCGCGACCATTTTTATGTTGTATGGATTCGTCCCATAGACAATTCTGTTATGCAAATTTCCCCTATCTCCGGAATTTTTTATGTTGTACAGATTTTATGTTATACAAACTGTTTGTTATATGAGGGTCCACTGTATCTTCTTTCTGAAGCCACTGGATTGGAAATATATGCAAACAAATTGGCTATAAACTGCTCTATCCACTCTCAAAGGGAATAAAAAAGAAGGCTTTGTTGTAATTTCGGTTAGGGATTATTATTATTATTATTATTATTATTATTATTATTATTATTATTATTATTATTATTATTATTATTATTATTAAAAAACTGCACATTTTATTTTACTGTTATGAATTCTGATGGAAGCAGAAAATGTGTCAAAGCAATTTACTCCAAGTACAACATGAGCAGCTCGTCATCAGCAATGTGTCGGAGTCTGACTCGAGCACTGAGGATACGCATGTCAACATTTCATTCTGTGACCTATCCATGAATGAATAGGGCTGCCGGTGTTGAAAACACAAGCAAATAACAGAATAATCTTCTCTCTGTACATAGTGCCTCTGAATCCTGGAAGACAAATTAAAATATTTTATGAGCACACGGAGAAAAAGCCATTGGGCATGGTTTTGGTGTTTTCACTCTCCTTAATGAGTGCTCTTAGCTCAAGGCAATGAATGCACAACAGCTCATTACTTACTCGCGTCCATAGTATTTTGGTCTCTTCTCTACCTATTGAAAAAAGAAAGAAAGAGAGTAGCAACATTTTAGTTGTACAAGGCTGGTCTAATAAAACAGTTCTTTTCATTTATTCATTAGGCAAACAAGAGCGGAGTCCTAACTTCCTGCTATGAAGTACCACCACTTCTGAAATCATTAATATGTACAAAACATTGCCAAATTACTCTGCAAAGCACTTCATTTCAATGGTAAAAGACAAAAATCGAGGAAAGTGTTTCACATAGCTATAATCATCATAATTGTTATTTATGCTCTGAAGTAGATACCACAGTTTTATTCGTGAGCATCTCATGGAAATCAGTTGCATATGGGAAAAATCCTCCCAACGCAAACCACAATCTAAACTGTAGCAAAAGTTTTGTAATGATGAGGACAGCACTGCATATATCCGTATTTTTTTCAGTCTATAAGACGCTCCAAAATATAAGACAACCCCAACTTTTCTAGCCCAAAATTAGTTTCACAACCACACGGTTCTCTCCTTGGCTTACATCCGTGTATAAGATGACTCTCAATTTTTAGTCTAACAATTTTAGAGAATAACATAGTCTTATGCACAGAAAAATACTATAAGTTGGAAAAGCTTTGTAGAACACACTGAAAAACTAATAACAATAACACTGCTGTGGCAGAATGGAAGTCTTATAGTGGCACTGATATGTGTTATTTTTTTATTAACAGCAAAAATTGGACATAAGGACACACTGGGTGTCACCATACATTATGTTTCAAACCAGACATTATCTTGACATGGCAGCTTCCTTTTACATGCCTGTAACACAGAGAAGGCAATGTTCATAAAGATCTGCTCTGCAGGAACCAATTTAACAGAAAACATGCCGACAGCTTCTTGGCCATCTACAAAGGGATCCTTAGGACAAGGTTGTTTGGATAATGCTCACTCAGGCTTGCTCATAATTAGCACCAGATTATGGGGGGGAAGTCCTTCTATGCGGCAAAGGGCGGGGAAAGAGCCACCCTAATTAATTTAATCATTTGGTTCACTTGATATCTTTTCATTTAAGATTATTTTAACTTCATGGGGAGACATGCAGTTCTAACAGCAAAGGGCATCTCACCTGTGTCCTGCATGTCACACAAACAAACATGGCGAAAGGAAACAGCAGTGATCTCGTTCAGTCTTAGAGTTCATTTTACAATCAATTTTGGATTTATTAAAACAGCTGGAGATATCAGCACTATTATTTCCACCAATACTTAATTTATTTGTCTTATTAATACACTACCTCTTTCTTATGGAATCATCACACTTAAAGGACACTTCTGTCACTTATCTCAAAAAAGTTTGGTCTCAGTGTAACCTTACTACTGTAAACAATTACAATAGTAAATTGGATTGATACTTGGGCATCTTAGAAATACTTTACAGATATAGGGCTATTGGAATCAAAGCCCAATGAAAACGATACAGACAACACCCTGGAGAACGTGTATAGTCTGATTCCCTTTATCACAATACAACCTTGCTTTTACAAATGGAAAATGTGTATGCACCGCTCAAAGAAAGCCAAGCAAACAAGTTATTTTTGTGAAGCTTTACTCCTAGCTGCTATACAATGGTGGGCTACCCCCTCACTGCGGTGGTAATGGTGTCACACTTTTGACACCCTAAAACCCAGCTTCAGGGGTTACATTCCGGTTCATTAACACCAATGGCCACATGCTCAGCCCCTAGAAATGTCATTTCTTTTCTCCCAGAAGAAATGGAACCCAGCTGCAACTCGAGTACTAGCTCTCCAAGTGGATAATAAGTGAGTGACTGTTACTGTGTATGTACTGATGAATGGGAAAGGTCATGGGATTATAGAACAGTATTCTTGGGGAGTTTTATAGTGAGATTTTTCAGATTATGACCAAAGTAATTATATCCGAACAAATACAACTGAATTCTAATGTGCTTGAAACATTTTCCCTACAGTTGCACAATCTCTAAAAATAAGGCCAGATTTTCCCTTTTGCTTGCAAGCTTTTTTTAAAGACAGCATACCAGTTCAATGAAAGGCATTCTTAAGTGCACTTTGTGAAAACACCATAACATTTTAGGGACAATCTTGTGTGTGTAAAGCAGGTGGCATCTTGACTGAATTTAATTTGTGAAGCTTCTCAGAACCTTCTAGGACCTGAAATAATATATGCATAAATTCAATTTCTGAATAATCATGAATTTAATTGCTTTTCTAATCCAAGACCTCACTTCCTACAAAATCCTGAATCAACAAGAGATACAATGAACCCCTGCTTAACTCAAGCATTATGTACCTTAACACATTCTGAGTGTGCTTATGATATCTGAAGATAATGGAATATCCTATAAGTACTACTATACCAGTCTGGCTACAGTGAAATTCTGAATAAGTCATAGATATCTAAAATTTTATTGTCTCTTTTTAAACTTTGCTTTAAAGCAAGCTGCACATTCAGTTAAGTTGTAAATTGGCGATTTGCCTACATACCATAATACTGCCTCCTGACAACCAGATACTGTTGTTTCATCTTTCTCAGACGAAGTAAAAGCAAGGGAAACCTTCAAACATTAAATATTTTAGACTTCAGCTCCCCAGAAACCTCTGAGTGCATTGTCAAAGGTGGGAGTTTTATTCCAAAACATTTGAATGCCAGAGATTCTCCAAGCAGCGTTACACTAACAAGAGACTACTCAACTATAGATGTGATATTTTCACTCACTGCTGTATCCATAGCTGTTAAGAATCATTACATAATTGTGACATTTAAGTGTCGCTGATGCTGCATCTTGATAATTTTTAGAAGTACTGTAGCATGAATAAATCCTATACCCACATGAATTTCATTCTTTTTTTAAAAAATCACCCGCAAAGCTCTTTTCTGTATAAAATGCATTACAGCACTTATCTTTGTTTGCCTTCACAATGCTGTTTTAATTTAAGTTTCTATCAGAAAGGAAGCAGTCTGAAACACAGAAAGATGTACAGGTGGAAGGATGCAGAGACAACAGAGGCCATCAGCAAATGTTCACCCACAGTCAGCCAAAGCCAGGAAGAAATACCAAGCAATGATGGTGAAAGAGTGTTGACAACACAAGAGTTTTTGAGGATAATGACAGATAAAAGCAGAAAATGGCATGTAGATGAAGGAAAGCAAGCAAAATCTGAGATTCATAGGTCACTTTGAAAGAATACTGAAACCCTTTGCTCTAGATCAGTGATAGCGAACCTTTTAGAGACCGAGTGCCCAAGCTGCATTTCAAAACCCACTAATTTTTTGCAAAGTGCCAATACAGCCATTTAACCTGAATACAGGTGGCTGTGAAGGGACGATGTCAGGTGCCCACAGAAAGGGCTCCAAGTGCCACCGTTGGCACCTGTGCTATATAGGTTCACTAACACTGCTCTAGGTCCATAATCCATAGAGACACTATACATCTGAAGAACAGCTATTCTTGTCTCACTTCAGAAAAGATTTCTGCTCATTGTGAATAGATTTTATGTACTGCCCAACTCTCCATCACTTTTAAGCCTGCTCTCTATTTTGATCAGAAAGTAAAATATATTCAAACTATAAATGTGAGGTTTAGCCAGATATATTGCTTCTTGTTCTGGAGCTGGACCTACAGATGTCCAACACCATCCAGAGAAGGAGGTAAGTTCTTATCCTAGTCCTACCTTCAACCAGAACAAAATATTGGCGTGATCTGATGAAGGTTGTGTTCTGGCTCTGAGACCAAGCAAGACTGGGGAACCTTTCATCCCACATATGCCGTTGGAATCCAACTCCCATCATTTCTGATGGGGCAGAGAAAAGCTTTTGAGCATGGATAGAGATGGGCACAAAACGAAAAAAAATTGTTCTGTTATTCATTTCGTTACGTAATGAAATGAATAACAAAAATGGCAATGAAATTGGAATGAACCAAACAGAACCACGAAAATTAGGTTCGTTACGTTTCGTTTTCGTTAATGGCAATGTGCAATGAAATGAGCTGTTTTAAATGTTAAAAAACGTCCTGAATATCCGTAAAAACCCAGCGATAATTATTTATTCTGCCTGATAATACCTACCGGAGGGTTGGGGTCCTTAAAACGTGCATTTATGTCTTTTCTCAGATCGCTGTATTTTTTTTCCTTTAAGGGGAGTTAGGGGACATCAAACCAAAATGGCTCCCAGAGGCCTAATATTGATTTATTGGGTATTAAAATGCCCTGGACATCCGTAAAAATGCAGCGATAATTATTTGAAATTATTACCTACCAGGGGGTTGCGGTACTTAAAACGTTTGTTTTTGCCTTTCTCCCATCGCAATGTATTTTTCTTTTCCCTTTAAGGATGACACAAAATGGATTCCAGCCACAAAATGGATGCAAGCCATGTGATGGGATCATGTAAATTCATGGACAATTTCAACCAATAGCATGCCCAGGTTGCAGACTGGGTAGGTGTGGCAGCCACAGAGGCCATAAAAAGCTCTGGCAGCCCACGTCCTCCTTGCAGTCTGTGGTGGAAGTTAGGGTGGGATTGCTGTCTCTGCGACTCGTTACTTTAGGCTACCTAGGCAGGTGTGGGTCTCTGTGTTCCTGCTGGTTGCAGCCTGGCTCTTAGGCGAGAGAAAGAAGAGATTTCTCTTGCAGCCTCCCTGTGTGCGTGCATACCTCTCGGTGAGTACCCTCCCCTGCCCTGCGGTGCAGTCACTCTGCGGCTGCCTTACGCCCTGGGCAACGCCCGCCACTGCCTTTGCAGCCTCCCTGTATACCTGGTCTATACTGTGTCTCTGCCAGCATCATTTTTTTTTCGTGTTTTCCCTCTGGTCTGGGCCGTTGGGGGATGCTCGCGCACAGAAACTTTTTAAATCGTCCAAAAAGCAGGTAAAAACAAAACGAAAAATGAACCAATGAAACTTTTTCAAAAAATTCACAAAAAATGAAAACGAACCAAAACAGGACCCGCAATGAAAAATGAAAAACCGAAATGTCATTTTTTTCAATTCGTGCCCATCTCTAATGGAGAATGGAAAATCTACACAAGTATTCCAGCTCAGGGCATGAGTGGAATACATCTGTAGCAGTGCTCGCCCATGTTCTCCAAATACATTAGAGCAATTATGAACTATTTGGGTTGTTCTGATATATGGAAATGTCCTTTGCACTATTGTTAAAATCTCAGCCAAAGAGTTAAATGAAGAACAGGGGGATGTGCTGCACACATTGAATGAAACACAAGAGAAAACCCTTAATAGGAGCTTCATCCTTTGCTGAAAAGCAAAGCCACTATTTTTTTCTGATCTTTCTTCACAGAGACAAATCACCCTTGGCTAAAAAATGCTAAAATGATTACAAAATTAATATCAGCAAAATGAACTATCTTCTTCCAAAACAGGGCTACTTCACACTTATTAAACTCTGATGGTTATAGCTTTATTTCATATCCAAGAAGTCTAAGGAACATTTGGAAAAGCTGGAACTGTTCACTGGAACAAAACCACACAAAGAAATTCCTATTTAATTCAGTAAATTAATCCTGTTTGTGATCTAAGCAATATAAGCTATCAAGGCCACAACAGTACTATCTCTGCTCTCCCGTATTTAAGGCTATGTCAAAATGACACACATTTTGAAGATTAATTTTCTTTTCTCTTGGGTATATAATGAAAGTGCTGCAATACAATTTAAAACTTTAATCATTCTCAGTGCCCCTTTAGCATGAATGGTGTTTTGTAGCTGTATTATAATGACACTGCAGCATATTGAAAATTGAATCTGATGCTACTCTGTGATCCAGCAGCTTGCCACAGAATAAACAAAACTATTCACTAGGAGACTATGTTTGCCAACATAGTGACTTGACCTATTAGACTTCTAAAATCAAGTTTTCTGTATAAATTCAGTTCTGTCCAGCAGATTTTAAAAAAGGGTGATATTACTCTTCTTTTCCCACATAATCCAAGTTGAAGATATTGGACAGCACTGTCCCTTATCTTTATTAAAGATAACCAGGAGAGATACCTGGCTTCTGCAAACAAGCAACTACTGAGAATGTAGTTGAAAACAGATCCATTCTCGATTACTCACATTGCAAACTACTGGATGTGGTGGCTGTGACAACACCCTGGAAACAGGAGTAATGAATATACAAATCATCAGCCAATCCCAGCAGGAGGGCGGGGAATGGTATGATATAAAAAGGGTGGAGCCTAGTCAGTTGAGGCAGTTCAGTTAAGTTGAAGGTTTTGAGAGTGAGTGCTGGGAGAGAGCACTGCTCTGTTAGAGTTATGTCAGGCAGTGAGGGCTTTACTGTTTACTATTTATTAAAGACAGGGAGGCTTGAAGAGTTGATTAAATCTATTCTATGTTAAAGGCAACACATAACATCTTCAGTCATTGTTATATTTATTTTCTCAATAAACTTCATTATTATTTTTCTAATATACATCTGAGTCTGTCCCAGTTCATAAGGCGATGATATAAAAGGTGGCAGCATTACCAAGTAAATAAAAGGTGGCAGCATTACCATTTCTATCACAATTACATGTGTAAAAGGGAGGTGTCATCACAATTTGGTGGCACAGCGGTGGGATGTCGAAATAAACCCGGTTGTGCCTTTGAGAACCCAGTCTCTGAAAGGGGGTCCCATCACACTGGCTCAGAGCCATTCAAGCATTAAAGCTGGGCCACTCTTCCAGACCAGGGTGAATTCATTCCAGCTTCTTTATCTAGCTAAACATAAAATCTCTCAGAGTCCCAGCAAGTATGAAGGCTTGGCAAGCAATTATACAACTAGTTTACATTCATCCTGTGGATGTTGATCTTAAAAAAAAGACACATACATTTCAATGGAACAGCAACAGAACTCAAAGAAATGGTATACAGTGATACCTCTACTTAAGAGCAGCTCTGCTTAAGAGCAATTCGACTTAAGAGTGGAAAATCAGTGGCGTTCTAATTGCCGCCATACAAATTTTAGATGTGGTCTGCTCTAACATTTTTTTTCAAATTTTCAATTTGTTTTTTTGTTTTAGATATGGTGCCTCTACTTAAGAGTTGTTCGACAAGAGCATGCATCCAGAACGGATTAAATTAGTAAGTAGAGGTACCACTCCATACGGAAAGCAATGTAACACTACCATAAGGAAGATGCATAGTGTTTCTGATCTGCTCATGTTTCCAAATGAAGAATGCCCCCAAATGGGGAACGTGAGCAAGACAAAAGGGGGAGGAAATCCCCATTAAACAGCATGCATCTTCATTATGGCACAGTTCCATTAACCTACTGCTACTCCACAAACTGAAATACTGCAGAAAGAACAGAAAGGACAAAGAAATAAGTGACATACATAAAACCAAGGAACAGCTATGTTTTCTGAGGTCTTTTGGACACCAGTGCCATACCTTCTCCTTGGTACATTTGCCTGGCAGTGGCGGCACCGGCAGTAAGGATAGCATTGCCTTTGGCCATCCTCAGAGTGGCCTCCATTTTCCTTTCATACAATGTCCCCCCACCCAGGGTCCTTCTGAGGCATTAAGTGGTGGCTGAGGGATAGGTGAGAGGAATGGCACATATGGCAGTAGGTTCCGAGTGCAACTACACAGTGGGGAAAATACAATGTGAGCTGTTGTAATTTACATTGTAATTCAATGTGAACTGTTGCATTTCCCAGGTGAAAGTGCCGCAGCTTTCCCAACCAACTTGAGAGAGTCAAGAGAAGCACAGGCACAGAGTTTGTTTTGCACGGAGATTCAAGTGCAGAAGCTGTCTTCAGGTGCTAACAGGTGCTAACTAGCAAATTTCCACCTCTCTTTCTCTCTTGTTTAAAACAGTTCTCCTAAGTGCCCTAGTGCAACTGGGCTGCTGAGCAGGAACTCCCCCTTCTTTAAATGGTTTGAGGACCAGCAGCACTTGGCTGAGAGGAATCAATATGCCCCATAAGCACCCCTTAGCATCCGATCAGACAATCAAATTGGCAGAAAGGGGGAAAAGTGATCAGAACAAATTTAAATCACCCCTGTTGGCTGAACAAGAAGAAGAAGAAGAAGAAGAAGAAGAAGAAGAAGAAGAAGAAGAAGAAGAACAACAACAACAACAACAACAACAACAACAACAACAACAACAAATATGACTCCTCACTCTTCACTCAAAGAAGATAATTCCACAACCGGCTTCTATGCATTGTATTTTATGTCATGTAGTCACTGGGTTCATTCATGTCCAGTTGGATGTAAACTACTGAATAAATGGCCAATGGAGTTGCCCCCTGTTAACTGTTAGCTGCCTAGAATAGAACGTAAACTAAAAAAAAGTACTCCGTATTTTTAAAAGCTTTTTTTTTCTTTTTAAAGAATTTATGGCACTCACCTCAGATGTGCAGGTAATCCTTCGAGGATGGGGTGCTTCCTGTTGCAACTGATACACTGGAAGGCAGAGGTGAAATAAATTCTGTTATAATACTACATAACTTTTTTTCAAGCATTAGAAAACTGGGCAGTATCCTATTTTGTAGCTGCGGTGGCACAACATGAGTGGCATCACAGGTGGCACCAAACTGCTGCCAATTAAAGAGTTTCTGTTTTGATTATGGGTTGTGTGTCACTTTGTCTCACTCCATGCAAGTTACACACAACCGAGGATGAAAGCAGAAGCTCTTTAATAGGCAGTAATCTGCTGTTCTGGTCATGTCAGTCCTATCGTGGTGGTGCAACTATGGAACAGGATACTCAGCTTGTTACATTTTTTTTTAAAAAAAATCTCTGTATACCAACAACCAGCATTATCAGATTATTTAAATGCCACTGGGTGCAAATTTTGCCTAAGATTTGTTACATGACATCAAGTCAAAACCAACTTGAAGCAACCCTAATAGTGCTTTCGAGGTACGTGAGAGATTTAAGGTTTTATCTCTGACATCCTACACCTCTAGTGAGTTTTGGGAAACCTAGGATAGAAATCTAGGTCTCTGGAGTCCTAGCCGATCACTTTACCCACTACACCACAATGAGTATCATAATTCATTAGCAAAGCATATATCTTAGAAGAGTATGTCAGTAGCTGTTATTCCTTTACCAAAGCACTGATGTGCCTGAGGAAGAGGTAACATTTAAATGTTTAATTCTAATTAATTGCTCATATCCATTGTGGAGAATACATGGTACTTCAAATACATGAGGGCCACAACTCTAGCCAGTATACCAATGGTGGACCATGATGGGAACTGTAATCCAGTAGAGTCTGAAGGACCATATTTTCCTTACTCCCAGCTTAGACGATGGCCAGAAAATCTTACAACATGTTCCACTGCCCACTGATCACTCTGGATTTTAAGTGAACTGAAGGTAACTGTCCATGTAAGAATCACTCAACAGAACTGCACCCTCCTGGTCGTCTACAAGTCTCCATTATCATCAAGGCTGAACGCCCTTACTTTTATGGATTGCGATATATACTCAAAGATGAACATAAATAAACAAACAAGACAAAACCTCACTTTCTTCACAAAAGGTTATTCTTCATAGATTTATTATTCTTATTTTGCAACGGGAGACAACACGCATCCATTTCTTGGTGACAAGTGCGGGATGTATGACTGTTATGATTAATGATGTTTAATATAAGCGGCACAATGAGTGCCAATTTTATCCTTTAATCATCAGCTTGAAGACAAAAGCCCTCTTCAAGTCACTTTCCGTGCTAATGGTTTTATATTAAGTAACTGGCTTGACATATGACAAGCCAGGGATATAATAAGTTATGACTCAAAAGCTGCACTGTGGGACCCTTACGAAGCTCTGAAGCGGGCAAAGGTTCTGACAAAAGCGATTATGGGATAGCAGCTCTGGTCAGGGGATTCTTGGAGGCATGGCAGTTCCTTCCAGGCTCAGGAGATTGGGAGGGGGGGAGCCTGGGCATGGATGAAATGAAATGAAGGTTGGCATTGCATTAATTTCAATCCAGAACTGACTTAAATCACTGGCGAACACTGTACGGTAATGAAATAATAATAATGACAGTTAAGTCCTGTGGACCAGCTACTCAATAACAGGAACAAACGCCTCAGGTTAAAAACACATGAAAAGTACACAACTACAAGCTTATTCCGGCCTTCTAACAAACAAAGGAGACCTCCTTTGATCTATACTGAACCACGCTTTTATTGTTCCATTGTTTATAAAGAACCACAGAAGAAACTAATGAAAATTACAGCAATTTCTAGGGTTAAATTTATCTGGGGAGGATAAAAGCCCCCCCCTTCACATCCTTGACCACATTTCATCCCAGAGCCTATAACCTCAAAGGGTTACATCATTCAGCATCTCTTCAGGATTTTGGTTCAGGAAAATGTTCATCCCATGCATGTGTGAGACCATTTGTACCCTCAGAATGAAGAGCAAACAATTTAAGAAAGACACCCCCTGCCACACCAATAACAGGAAGGTTTAGTCACTCTCTGGATGATGCGAAGCGCAAAGTTATGCCCTTCACTCCATTTTTCAGTGCATAGGCACAGCTAAAAACAATCATAATTTGGGTTTTATGCATTGCTTCACAGGAGTAGTGGAAAGTCAGGATACAAAACAGCCTGTTACAATTAACAAATATAACCCTAGTTTGTTTTAACAAAAGAAATTGGTCAGTCAAAAATCTGGCCTTAATATATCTCAGTAAAGTACACTACAGAGTTTCTATCGTTACATTTGGCTTCAGCAACTGCACAGTCGAATCTATCAAATAAGACTGCAATTACAGCACACATATCTCTTAATTCAAGACTTCACTGGATGAATTAGAAAAGACTGACAATATCACAATGTTTGTGTTCTGTGTGTAAGTCCTCATAAATAACCTAATCGAATACTCACAGTAAGATTTCCATACTGGTGGCCTGTATTCATCAGTATCTGAAACAAACAATAACATTTATAAATATTATAGCAAAAAGAGAGAAGGTAGAGGGAAAAACAGAAGTTTAGAACATTCAAAAGATTTGCATATAGTAGGGATATACTGTTACATTTAGCAGTTCATTTTTAAACTGATTATCTAGTACAATAGTAACAGCCTGAATGTCATTCCTTTCACCCAAATGTATTCACATTAAAGAGAACCCCAAACCTAAGAACTGCAAAATATAAAGGAAATACAGTCATGAAAACAGCTTGATCACCCTTTTCAACTTGGCCGTGGTCACACCTGGGTTTTGATCCTGATCTTCTGAAGGTCCGACTTTTCCTCCTTGTCACATCTCCTGATTTAAATGTGGGACAAGAGTTCCCACGTCAAAAACTGTTTTTTATTTTATTTTAAAGTGCAATTCAGCCCCCTTGGCCAGCAGGTGGCGCTAGCATTTGGAAAAAAAACGGACCACTTGGCTGGGGGAAAGGAAAACTTGTAGGACCAGATAGAGTTTCCTGTTTCCCTGAAGGTGAAAAGCAATTAAAAAAACATAGCCCATCGGCCCCAGGAACAGCCGGTCGGTGCTATGAAAAAAGAAAGAAAACGAAACCCGGATCATCTGTATGGTCTCACGGCGTCTGCCTCCTTAAAAGCTGGATTTTCAAAGCGAGGCAAAAATTTCCCTGCCTCCTGGGCGAGTCACAGAAACCTCGCTTAAGGGAGCATTACCCGGTTTTCTTTCTTTTTTTTTTTTTTCAAAAAGCCCGGTGGCGGTGGGGACGGCATTTTTAGACACAGGTTATCTGGTAATTTAAACTGCTTTTAAAGGGACATGGGACTGGGGCCCAAGTTGGCTAAAAGCTAATAAAGTGTTGGGACAGATGAAATATTTTAAATCTATTAAAGAAAAATGGATCTGAAACTACACAGACATCTTCTGCTCATATATTTAAGAGATCTTGTGAAATTGCTTCTCCTGGCCAGTCTCTGAACTAGCTCTACAAGACTCCTCCCAAGTGCCATCATTTACAGATGTAGGGGGATCATCATCAAGGTCATCACAAAGTCACCTACCCAGTCAGAGACACCCATTCTTGGCATAGATGGCATTTTGATCATATTTTAAAAAATATATATGCCGCGATTTCCCCCATTACTGTTTCTTGCACAGTAGCTCTAGCCACCCTTTAGGGAGAGTGGATCAGAAACTTCCATGTTAAGAAACAAGAGAAGGACGTTGTGTTTTTTAATTTATTGCAGTCTTTATGATCTATTACAATCCACTGATGTGACAATTCCACTGGTTAATCTGCTGTCTTCTGAAAGCCTGAAATCTCTGTCTACCTGGATTTTACCCAACTGTATGAAATCAAGTTTTAAAAAAGATCTTTTTTCTTAAAAGATCCAACTACAATTTGGCTGAGAGAAGTTGTTCTGTTTTGTATAGTGGATTCAAAGTCTTATGTTACAGTCTACTTTGTTTGTGATATACGGACATTAAAAAAGCAGCCAGGACTACCCAATTCCTCACACCAGTGTCAAAGAGCCAAAATGAGAATACCATTTGATAGTGTTAACATTCACAAGTGTCAAATTTGCACTGCAGCCCTTTCTGGAACTACATAATTATGATGGAGTCCGGTTGATTTGGACCGGGAGGAGGAGGAGGAGGAGAAGTTCCATTGTGTTTCATTGAGTCAGCCCTAAGTGTGTGGACATTTTCCCTCTTTTGGGAATCAAAGAATGAAACTCACGTCCATTTACCTGGGGCGGAAGTTAAGATACAAGAAAGGGTGCATGACTGTGCCAGTGCTGCGGGAGGAGAAGGGGCAGGGAATTCCCAACTCCTGCCTGGACTAGAACACCACCGGTGAAGGAGGACCCCAGCAGCTCCCAACGAAAGGTGAGTGGGCCAGCCAGCTGAGTGGGAGAGGGATGCATGACGCCTGTAGTGCCATTTGTATGAATTAGGGGCCAAAGTGCAATGAAGCACTTCCTGCCCACATCAATGAATGAGTCATTATATATGAAATAGGATGCACTGAGCTACCATTTGTTAAGTCTTTGTACAGTACTGAAGCTCCATTCAATGACACTTACAACGCCTTGGTTTAGTTAGTAGAACATTGGCATTACTTCAGGCATCAAAGAATGCAATAATTTCAACACACTTCGGAGCAACTAACTCTAGCTCTTTGTCCTCATTTTCTTCCTGGGAGCGGAAGGTTTCAGCCTACATGTAGGGTCTAAACATGAGCAACAGCAACAGTTTTCCAGAGCCCCTGCTGGCTCATCAAGCCTGCACAAAAGTGGTAAGTATTGCTCGTCAGACCCAGCATCAATGAATGGAAGTATTTGGTTCAGGCCAGTGGGAGGGGAAAACTTGGGGACAGCCTGTGATTTTAAATTCCAGTTAAGAAAGAAAGAGAGAGAGAGAGAGCTGGAGAAGGTTGGAAATGCACTTTCTGAAGGATGAAATAGGCATTTTCACCTGCATTTATGCACTAAAATTTCAATGCATTCGTGCAGGACGAGCACTGGCTGAGTTCATCCCTGTCATGGATCTGAATCTATATTTTATTTTAGCACCTCAAAGATTGCATACCTGGAGTCCCGTCCCACCCCGCCCCCCCCCTTTGGGCTGTGGATCTTCTGCCATGGTTGATAAAAGGACTTTGTTCCTATGCCATTTTGCTTTAAAGAAACATTGGCAGTACTTTATCCACCCACCTATCCACCCCTGCATGCAATCCCTGCTTTGGCACAATGTTGGGAAATCGACACAGTCTGATTTGCAGCATCCACTTGGGACTACCTTTTTATGACTGTTGTTATTATTTCATTAGTTTATAAAGGGGGGGGAACACATCTTTTCAAGCTCATAGGGTCTCCAACACACATGAAAAGAAGAAAGTCCAATGGAACCCAGGAAGTGGTACACAGAGCCATCAAGGAAAGGAGAACCCATTGTGAACCAGTTTCTGAACAATATGGCAGAGAACATAGATATGTCAGAGCTTGAACCTTCTCCTTTACCTGCAATATTGGCATGGAAATTCACTTTACAAGTAGATTATTTAGGAGGAAAAACCATGTGTTCAATTGTATAAAGCACACACCACGAAAGCAAAACAGCTGCACTGGCATCGTTACAGATACATCTTTGTTAAAAGAAATGAAGATGAGTTAACTGAACAGAAAAGCTATTTTTGCCAAAGCCAAGCGCAACTTGATTAAATCTTTACCAAGGAAACTTTGCATTTAAGCTAATATTTGTAATTCAGATGCTGGAAGCAGTGATTTATACCATGCAGGTGTTCAGAAATGTTTTGCTTTAAATACTGCCCACATACTTTACTGCCTTAATGGGTTTGTACAACCTAAGCTATTAACATTACAGAACAAAATCCCAAACATTATCTGATAAACACACTACATCAGTGACAGCTAGGCAGAAGAGTTTTATGGTATTCATTGCTTTTCAGATGAGTGTTCATATATTACTGAAGGAGGATTTGGAAAAACAACACTTCTTAATTTTTTTTTTAAAAAAAAATAAGGTCCTGATGTTACACTGCAAAGCACAGCCGCATCACTGAAACTATAAGATTAGATATCATGCACACCTCTCTCCTTACATCTGAAAAAAAATGGGTCTGGCCATACAGTGAAGTAGAAGCACATGTCACCACTGATATATTGGTACAGAAAGAACAGACTGTGTGCTGCAACTGGTACTATTTTTTTTTTGAAAAGATGAAATGCAAGTGTCAAAATACAATTGCTGATGTTTCTGCAAGAAAGGGGTTTTAATTATGCATCACTTCCAGAAAGTCTGAAGAAAGTGAGGAAAAGGAAAAAGAAGAAAAGAACCCCCCCTCTCGCACACACAGACAGAAACACCCAAGAGGAGACACAAAACCACACAGCTGGCCTCTTCTGCAGCAGGCACAAGGAAAGCTCTGTGTCAGTTTCTCTGAACATAAGAATACCCTTGCTAGAACAGGCCTCAGCCCATCCAGTCCAGCATTCCGTCTCACAAAGCAGCTCACCATTTAACTTCAAATAGATATTTATTTATTTACAGAATTTTTTTAGCTGCCTCACTACCAAATGGTCTCTGGGCAGCATACAATAGTATATTAAAAACTATTAACAACATATTAAAACCATCAAAAATAATAAGCAGTTTAAAAACAATTAATATACAAATAATAAAATCCTGTTTCTCATGAGCCCAGCTGAAAAGAACACTATCTAATTAAAATGCTGGCTAAACAGGAAGGTCTTTGCCTGGTGCCGAAAAGCAGGGCTGTGGAGTCGGTAGATAAATGTTCTGACTACGACTCTGACTCCTAAGATTTTTTTTACTTCCGACTCCGACTCCGACTCCCCGACTCCGACTCCTCTGTATTAATATGCGAATTTATTTACTATTTACTTAATCTCTTATCAGTGAGAGGCTAGGTTACCCATGGGCGCTGCATAACAGCAGAACACAACACTATGGAAAGTATAAGTATTGCCGCTCCTAATTATGCGTTGCGTGCCATATAGTGAAGCACATGAAAAGCATGCTTCTTCACGGTCACTTAACATGTTCCTTTTGCGGTTACGTGAGGCACTGCATGCATTGGTCTTTATTCTTACAGTAGAGAAGTCATTAATTATAACGTTTTGTGAATTGGGACATTTAAACTTGCTTTTTTAAAAATCCCAATCTAAATTTAGCAGCAGTAGGAGTCGGAGTCGGAGTCGGAGTCAGAGCATTGTTTGCTGACTCCGACTCCAGGTACCCAAAATTTCCTCCGACTCCGACTCCTCGACTCCGACTCCACAGCCCTGCCGAAAAGCCAGGCAGATCTCTGTTGGGAGGCCCTTCCAAATTTGCAACTTCCACGCTCCCTGACTATTAGCCCAACTAGAGGATCACAAGTGTCCTGCACCTTACTTAAAGATATCCTGGTAGACCATCTTGATTACACAATGAAAAATAAAAGGCCAGTTGTTGCTTAAGCCAGCTGTACAGAAAGCACAGAACAAAGCAAATTCAGCCTTTTGTGTCTCCACTCCTTTCCTATCATAGCATAAAAAACAAAGAACAAATTGATTTCCATAAATGATGTGAATTTATGCAAAAAAAATGTAGACAAAGATGTATTTTACCTACTTTTAAAACAAGGAGTATTTCAATGGTCTTCAAGGTGAACACAAACCTTTATCTCTTATCTGCATAATTTTGCTTTTCCCTTTAATCTCAGAAGCTGTTTTAAGGTTTAGTTAGTATAAAAACTAATCTCCTTTCACTTACAACTTTCTAATACTGTAAATTAAGCACTAGAAATATTCATGCAGTGCTAACAATGGGTTTTAACACATGACAGCAAAGAAATTAAAATACAGTGGTCCCAAGGAAACCATAATTCAGACCCTTGAGGGCATATACAATAATCTGCATTACTACTATGGGAATAATGAAAAACAAAATATTATTTTAAAGGAATTTTCTGTTGGAAGACAGATTGCTACAGATATCTGCAGAAGGAAACATATTGGGCATACTAACTCTTTTTATTGTACATCAACATGTAAAATTTTGGAGACTCATTTTTCAATAGCTGTGTTGGTGGCAATCTTTTAATTTAGGGCGCAGTCATATAAAACTTGTAGAATAAAGTTGTATGGAATTTTAAATGGGCCTAGATTTGCAACAATCAAATCATTATTGCTATCTAATATTATTCTCCTCAGCATGCATATAAGATCTCAAAGGGAGAAATATTTTGCATGAAAACCATACTTGGTATGATCTGCACTACAGTAATGGCTCTACACTAAGTTGTACTATAGTAAGTATTTATCCTATAACAAAACTATAAACATTTTTGCATCATTCTATTATCTAGTGAGCTGCTGAATAAAATGTACTAGAATGGTCTACCTCTTGAATAATGCATTCCAAAGTAATTAAAAATGAAACTGATTTGTAAAACATGAAAACTAGTCATGAATTAAAATTGTTATTTGAGTTGACAATATAGTGCAGTTTGGAGTCAAAAGTAATAAAACATTGAAAGGGAAGCCAGGTATGTGTTTTTACATTTTATTCCATGCACAAAACCAGGCCCCCAAGGAGCCTAATAATTAAAACACAATTGATGTCAAGCGTTAATTAAAATACAAGAATTCATCTGCATGCAATACATGCTTAGATAGCCAGATTCAGGGGGAATGTACTTAGTGAACTAATTATTGTGAGAACTACAACAAACAGACAAAGACAAGAGTCCAGAATTTACATATGTATCACACAAGGAGGAAGCAAATGTTTCTTATTTGAAAAAAAGAAAAACCTCAAAATTTCACAGAAGCTATACAGCCTATGTACAAGTTATGCCTCTTCTCACATCTCAATGCTTTTTGGCAACTTCTGTCTAACAAATCACGGCTGGCACTTTTCAAAGAGGTCTGAGATATTAACTGTGCTCTGCCCATCCTCACTATCTTTGAAAAAAGTCTTTTTAAAAGTAAAATGGAAAAGCTCTCTCATGCCCTCTAGTGGCCAAAATAATTGTTTTAAAAATGCAAATTTTGAAGCTGGGGCAAAGATGCTGCGGCCTCACAAGCAAGGCAAAACTTCCTGCCATAGTCGGAGAGGTGACAAGGGAATGTTCAGAGCACAAACTGTGTGTGAAAGAGAAAAGGTGTGTTTTTGGGTTGGGGGGAGAGTGCCGAGGGCACCGAGAGAGCTTGGGGGCTACACGTTCCATCTGTGGACTCTGTGTGTTGCTCACTCCTGTTATAACAAAATGTGCTCAACGTCCCTTCTTGAAAATGACCTCGAAATCAACTCAGACTTTGAAGAAGAAGAAGACAGCGTGGCCTGAATAAGGTGACATTAAAAATGATTTCCATCCTTTTTAAAGAAACCCTCTTGATATGTGTAATGGTAGGAAAGAGCAGTAACATTATTTTAGAATCTAAATGTTTGCCTGCTGTGCAGAAAAACAGTTGAGTTGATGGACAAACTTCTTCCCTAAGGAAAGAAGGCTCCCTCTGTTCAAAAAAAAAAAATCCAAATCCATGGACATCTTACTCCCATCAGAGTGCCTATAAAGCAAGAAGTTGGTCCAGGTCCTTTTCAACTATTTTATGCTGGCCATGGAGTCTGGTGAAATGTCAGGAAGAAAAACTTCCAGAACACGGTCAAACAGCCCGAAAAACTCACAGCAGCGATCAGATCCCGGCCATGAAAGCCTTTGAGAATATAGTTTACTTTCCCTTTGGGGGCATTTCTTGGCTTACCCACCATGAAAAAGATTCCTTCCTCTATACCAGGGCTGTTCAACTTTGAACAGGCCAAGGTCTACTTTTTTCAGCCCAAAGTACCTGAGGGCTACTACACTAAAACCTCTACTTACAAATTTTATCTGTTCCAAGCACATGCTCATTAGTTAAAGCTTTTGGAAGTAGAGCAGTGGTTTCTCATAGGAATGCATTGAAAACCAATTAATCTGTTCTGGAGGAAACAGACTTCAATGCACCATGTCCCTTGAACTGCCCTGTTCGGCTAAGACAGTGGGCTGGCAGACCCAGAACTTTGCTGGGGCAGTGGTGGTCCTTGGGATGGGGGAGGGAGGGGTGGAGAACCTGTCCCCTCACTTTTTAAATTGATGGCCGGTGGGCTACTTTTGAACTCTTCGTGGGCTACCAGTAGCCCACGGTCTACCTGTTGGGCAGGCCTGCTCTATACCTTCAATCTTTATCTCTAAATATGCTGTGCCCACTCATTTGTCCCTCTTTTTCTAGTTCTGTTTTTTAATTTACAGTATCCGATGTGGGAAGAAACAGCAATAAACAAACTAGACAATTCTATTTTCTCAAACCAAGTCCATGGGTGTACAACTTATGAACAGGCTGTGTGTTCCCACCATTTCCCGCCTACAGTGAGCGGAGAAGACTAGTGCTCCCGCCATGCTGATTGGCTTCACTCAGTGGTTTAGTTGGGAGGTTGGGTGTTTGATGCCCCTTAGTGCCTCCAGAGAGAAGAGCCAGCCTGTGTGGCCTTGGGCAAGCTACACAGTTTCAGGACACCTCAGAAGTGGTTTCTCTCATACCCTTCTTCTGAGGGTCTACTCAGTACTCTCCTGGGTTGCCGTAAGGCAGAATTGACTTGAAGGCACATGATGATGATTATTTACAGGGGAGGTGTTCTTGTGCAGGGGTGTCCAAACTTTTTGCAAGGAGGACCAAATTTGTCGAGGTGAAAATGTGTGTGGGGCGACCATTTAGCAGCATTTGGCCCCTGGGCCAGACTTTGGATAAATCTCTATAATATGCAAGGAGGATGCTGCAGCAACAGAGCCGGGGGCGGGTAGGTTGGGCTGGTGGTTGGTGGGGTGGACAGAGGCAGGGAGGGCAAGCAAATCATAAAACTGCAAGCTGACTCCCTCCCTCTGGTATGGGGAGAGGCCAGCTGGCAGGGATGCATGACAGGCTGAGCCGGCAGGGAAAAGAGGTTGCGGGCTACTCAAAGTTTGAAAACGGGCCGCATTTGGCACCTGGGCCTGACTTTGGACATGCCTGTGTTAGAGCTAACCAGGGATTCCTGTTATGGCCTTTAACAGGTGATCAAAACCTTGAGTGGTTTAAATCTGGCGCTCTTTAAATACACTGAGACATGTGTGACTTCTGTGTACTACCTGCATACTCTACACCAGTGATGACGAACCTATGGCACGGGTGCCAAAGGTGGCACTCAGAGCCCTTTCTGTGGGCACCTGACATCGCCCCTTCATAGCCACCTGTATTCAGGTTAAATTACTGTATTGGCACTTTGCAAAAAAATTAGTGTGTCAAGCCCCGCACACAGAACACACAGCAAGCCAAGTTCAGTTCTTTGCCAGGAACTTTAGTTGTAATCCAGATAAAGTACAAAGTACAGTCCGAGTCAATCCAGAATAATTTACAGAGCCAAATGCCAAGTTCAAGGGAAACAGAGAAACGTCGTGGTCAGGAAGCTAGCTTTATCCTAAAACAGGGAGCACACCCATATCTCTGGCAAGGCTCCTGCTAGAACTCAGGGCTTTCAGATCTAATTTTACGCCTATCATTAAAGATCCTTTCCCTAGCTCTCCTGTTAGTTCTCCTTTGCAGGATCCTGCTCCTAGCCCTTATAGGAGGAGGAGATGTGCCCTCCTCAGACTCAGCTGCCTGCTGAGTTGAACTACAAGGCTCCTCCTGCTGCTCTCCAGCATTTAACCCTTCACATTCGGGTTCCATGACAGGCAGGGTCCTGGCATAGTGGGTTTTGAATTGCAGTTTGGGCACTTGGTCTCTAAAAGGTTCGCCATCACTGCTCTACACGCTACGTATCTGCTGGGCACCCTAAGCAAGTGCCATAGGCATTCTTCAAAAGTATCCCCATTAACTAACACATGCGGCTGAGTGAATTCAGCCATGCCTCTCACACTCTTTATAGCCATTTAATATAGTCCACAGATGAAAAGCTTATGCATTTTTAAAAATGGAATATAGGAAGGGCAGAGGTACCGTAACACCCTCCTGTCTGTCTGGTACAAACAGATACTCCCATTCCAGCTGCTTTTCTATACAGGCACTAAAACATTACCCCATGAGCTGAGAAAGCAGGCCTAGAACTGGACAGGGAGAAGAGTGTACAAATAGCAAGAGGAATTAAAGCAGCCCCTTTCTCCCCACCGACTCCAGAACAGATTCAAAGGCTGCTTTTACTTAAAATACAAAAACTTACTCAGAAACTGTCCGGGCAATATACGTATCTCTTTCATAACATGATCTCTATTTTTTTTCCCTTAAGAGGTCAAAACCATTTTATCCTGGCCGTCTACAAAACTGTGGTCCAAATGAAACACCATGACACTGTGAATAAACAGGACAGATAAAAGCAGCAGCACTTAACATGATTCCCTCAAACTGATTGAGAAACCGTCAGATTGGCTGACAAAACAGAATACAGTGGTACCTTGCATAAAGGAATTAATTTGTTCCAAATGAAATTCTGTTAAGCAAATTTTCCTTCATACAAATTTCCCATAGGAATGCATTGAAAACGGAGTAATCCCTAATCACAACCATTTCTGTTGCACAGATTCACCCCATAGGCGATTCTGTTAAGCAAATTTCCCGTCTCCAGAATTTTTTACGTTGTACAGATTTTATGTTATGCAAATTGTTATACAAGGATCCACTGCAGTTTCCCTAACCCTTCTGCACAAAGGACCATGATCTAGCGAAAGCCCCTTTCGAAAAATAATGGATCTGATTATGACTCTTAAGTGATTTCCCTCTTTTCTTTCCGGATCATCCCCCAAAGTGATTCATGGAGATGCGCAACACTTTGTATCGGATGAGGGGCATGGGGAACCTACAGGAGAAAGACATAACTAGTTAAGATTTCTTCCTCTCCTATTCTGCTCAGACCAAAAGCCATCCATGAACAGAAGAGTCCCTTCGTTGGAGAAAACACAAGTCTCCTTGCAGGAAGTCCATGCAGCCAATTCTGCTATGCACAACACAGTTGTGTGATCAATTGAAACCTTCTGGTGCTTTCAGGGATACTCGTCCTCCACTTAATTTTATACTTGCATGTTTCAGCATGTTTCAATGTTTTTTCCTTTTAGATTTTTAATGCTGTACAACTCCAGCCGAAGAACAGCCATGAACATATTAAGCGCAGGATGTACAAATGTAGTGTATGTGATATTTTTGATAAGCAGCACTCGAAAAGCAAAAATTACATTCAGGTAAAAGGTGGTGAACAGCTTGAATCATTCCATTGCTTGATTAAAATACCAGCATCAAACCATTTACTTGCTGATGTACTATGCACATACAGGATACCATGATGATCTCACTGAATGAAAACTTGGAGTGCTCCTACAGTAGACATTTAATATAGAATACTTAGAATTCTTCATACGTTTGATTGGGAATCTATATCCATATGTTTACCCATATCTATGCTTATTTCAGTGCACACACAAAAAGTGATAGGGGAAAGGCAGCAGTAGTGTTCTCTCAAGAGGTTTGTGAGGGTTCTTAGCAGAATTCTTTCATCTTTCCTTACAGCCAAGTTTTTATGTGTGCAACGATTTATTATGAACTCCTTTCCCACCCATTTAGCCTTTAAGATTTCCGATGGGTGCCATTTTTTTTCTCTCTCTCTCTCTCTCTCTCTCTCTCTCTCATTCATACAGGCATGGTCACATCTGAAGCAACATCCACTAGCAAGAGTGGGCTTAAAGCAGTGCTTAAACTGCTGCAATGCAGCCATAATTGTGCTCACAACAGGGGTTCAATTCCAGGTAGCAGGTTCAAGGTTCACTCAGCCTTCCAGCCTTCCCAGGTTGATAAAATGAGTACCCAGCTGGTGGTGGTGGTGGTGGTGGGCAATGTGTAGCCTGCATAAGTACTTGTAAACTACCCAGAGAGTACTTGAAACACTATGGGGCAGTATATAAGCAGCACACTTAAGTTTGCTTTGCTTTTTGATATATTTGAAAATACCTGTATTAAAACCATTAAACAACAAAAAGGTCTATTACAACATTAGATAAATTGATTTTTAAGTCTCCAGCATGTTGGCAACCTTCCCCTCACTACCCTTGCATTTTTTAAAATTTAACTTTTTCACTTGCATTTTTAAATTTAACCTTTTCAAGCCATTATAATAGTCAAGCTGAAGCAAATAAACACCACTGATCTTGTTTCAAGCTCTGTAGTTCCATCCGACTTATAACAAAACCTAACAGGGTTTTTCGCAGTTACTGTACATGAGAAATTTAAGGAGAGGTTCTATCATTGCCACATCACATGAGTTTCCATGACCGAGCAGATATTTTAGCTCAGGTCTCCTGAATCCATCTCTGTCAGCCTATCTATGACTATATCACATTGGCTTTCAAAATAAATGCAGCTTATTACTGATATCTTAAAATTATTGTTGTTTTTAAAGACAAAAAAGAAAAACATTTTTCAAAAATGGCTGTTCAGGTAACACTTTCTGTCCTATTCAGACATGCAATCATGTCAAACCCATTAATGTAGTGGAATGAGTCTGCCCAGTAGTGAAAGAAGTCTAACACTCAAGCTATGAACAACGGGCACATTCTACGTGGAAATAACCCAACATAAATGGATCAAAGTTGTTTTTCATCCTACCCGTTCCACTAGTGCTCAGATGATGATGCCGTTATGTAATTACAGTATCTCCATATTCCACATTTTCACCGAGTGACCTGACAGTGACATTTTCTACTTTCAAAACCCCAGTGTTTCCTTCTCCTTTCTTTTTTAACAGAAAAAGAAAGAGATCGATTCTAAAGATAAAGATAGAACTGTGCACAGTGCTAGTCATCTGAAAACACTCCATATTAAGAGTTAAATTTCAGATATAAACAATTGTCCTTTACTACAATGAGCACAGACACAAGCACAATCTCATCTGACTGTAGTTTACTTCAGAACCTATTATCAACACACACACACACACACACACACACACACACACACACACACACACACACACACACACACACACACACACACACACCTGTATATTCTTATTTCAGATAGATTTGGTAGTTTTGTTCTAGCTGGGTTGGATTACCAAGGAGCAGCAATACTTGGGTGCTTGGCTATCTAATGCCACCCTGGGGACTAAGCCTTAAGAAAAAAAATCTCCAGAATGTGGGTTCATTAGTCTGGAAAAGGACTCAGTTCATGGTGGCTGCTACTTCCTTAGCCTTAGGGGTAAAAGGGTGTTGGAGGGGAGGGGAGGGGAAGGGAAGGGAGGGGAGGGGAGGGGAGAGAATATAACACTGCAATTGTTTCAGTTCCTTTGCTGTCTGCTCCCTGCTTCCTATGATTGCACTACAACAAGATGCAAGTCCATTTCATATACAGTAAATGTGGTTACACAAAGTAGCCTTGCCATGTACAAAACTCCAAAGACCAAATGGAAAGGAAGGCTCAATAATGCAGCACGTTGAAACCTTCTGGTGTGATGGAAACCTAATGGTCTTTTGCAGGAATTCCCATGAAAACATTTATATGAACGATCACAACATACCTCTCCGGATTTATAGTTCCAGCACACATTGACTTGTTTGCCTATGGCAGCCCTCTATTTCAAATGCAACATGAGAACTTGATTATTCTTTCCCCAACCCCCAAACATATATAATCCCTAGGCCAGGGTTCTTTAACTGTGGGGTGCCATGTAGGCCTTTCATGTGCCAAGTCGTCTTTACACACCCAAGTATACAGGCAGTTCTTGATTTTGAAAAGCAAGAAGAGCCTGGAGTTTTGCCATGCTCGAAGCCTGGCCTGATGTCTTTCTATGTCTCATAGACACCTTATTCTTCTAATTCTCCCCAAGTACTCTAGGAGAGAGCTTAGGAAAGAATCAAGTTCCTATGCAATAGAGAAAGGGGCCATTGTCTCCCCATGATGAGACATAGTGGGTCCCAGAGAGTTCAACAAAAAATGGAAAGACCGACCCAGAACCCGGGCCTTTCAGAAGTGTAGCCTAAGAAGCAACATGGAAAATTGCCAGTATAATAGATATCATTGGTGTGTCTTGCTCACTGTCACCTACACAGCCAGGAAGTAGGCTGGAGGAGATGCCAGGAATTGAACCTTGAAGTAATTTGCATGCAAAACAGGGGATGGCCTCGCTTCTGTTCAGATGTCTAGTGTTTAGGGCAAAGGTAGCTTTGGCTTTCTAATTTCACTAGCCGGTCCAATTTGCTAGATGACAATTCCATTTGCCCAATGACAACTGAATTTGTTGGCTAACATAACGAGCAAAAGACAAAGCCTAACTGCCAAAATGATAATCCAGTCGCTTTCTGTTGTGTTTGTGTTTATTTGTAGACCAACAGACACATAATTGTTTTAAGCTGATTTATTAACTTTATATTGCCCTCACATGTTTAGCTATAGGGCAGAAGAGAAATACAGTGGACCCTTGTATAACAAATGGTTTGTATAACATAAAATTTGTACAACATAAAAATTCTAGAGATAGGGGAAATTTGCTTAACATAATCGCCTATGGGGCAAATCTGTACAACATAAAAACGGGATCACTCTGTTTTCAATGCATTCCTATGGGAAATTTGTATAAAGGAAAATTTGCTTAACATAATTTCATTTGGAATGAATTAATTCCTTTATACAAGGTACCACTGTACTGTATTTGCACTGAATGTGTGTGTGTGTGTGTGTGTGTGTGTGTGTGTGTGTGTGTGCGCGCGCGCTCGCTCGCTCGCGCACGTGCTGACAGACAGTCACACAATTCCTAGGTGGATCCCGTTTAGTTAAACGATGCAGGCATATTCCAGAATTCTCTGCCATAAAAAATTAGCACAGCTGCCAGAAGACGGATAGCTGTTATCAAAACCCACTGTACTTCAAAGGATGGGTAAGCTGTTGCAATTCAAAACCCACTGCTTACTTCAAAGTGATGCTGTGGCCTATGGAACATTTTTATAAGGACCCCTAGATCCGCTGCACTTAAATGCGGACCAGAGAGATAGGGGAAAACTTCCTCTTCCCCACGTCTTCCGGTGCGTGTGGTGCTGCCTGAGGGACGGGCTGGTACCTCCGTTTCGTTCCCGGCAGCATTCAGATCTCTTAAAGGGGCGGGGCGCAAAAAAGAACAAACGGAAGCAGGGCACTCATACACGGATCAAATATTTGTCACCTCCAAAAAGCAGGTACAAGAAAAGCTAAAGTGGGCACCAAGACATATTTGGTCCGGACCTTGCAGCCATTTGCGGCACTTAGGGGTCGCGTATAAACGCCCATTCTTAGTCCTCAGTAATGCAGGGATACAGTCTTCTTTCCCATTAAAGCTAGGCACCAAGACATATTTGTAATTTTCAGCATTGCCCTGAGAACCATCCAGATTTCAGATTACGCAAGAATTTTAGGGAAGCATTTTAAGGTCAAAAAGAACTGTATTATAAAGAACATGCTAGCAGTGTAATTTTGATTTTAATACTACTTCCTAAGTTTTAGATGCACTGTTTTACCAACTTGATATTTTTACTTCTGCACATCTCTCCCACCTTCATTCAGATTACTGTATATATTTGAATATAAGCCTAGTTTTTCAGCCCTAATTTTGGGCTGAAAAAGGAGGCCCTCGACTTATATGCGGGTCAATACTTTTAGCCACTGAGGCAAGTGCTTGGGTCGGTGGCTAAAAGTCATTTTAAACATTGCAGGCTGCTTCTCATGACCCCCCTCTGCATCACAGGGGAGCGGCACACGATGTTTAAAATGACTTTTAGCCACTGACCCAAGCACTTGCCTCAGTGGCTAAAAGTCATTTTAAACATCACACAACACTCCCCCAGCTCACAAAGGAGGAGCTGACAGGCCCTGCTGCATTTCCCACCCTAGACTTATACTCGAGTCAATACGTTTCCCCAGTTTTGGGGGGTTAAATTGGGGGCCTCGACTTATACTCGGGTCGACTTATACTCGAGTATATACGGTAATCCTTACTCATGAATCTGAAATATTTGGCAGAGTGGAGTAGATAACCAAATCAAGTCTGTATTTTTTTTTTTTTTTTTTGGAACTCTTAATGCCACTTGCTTCATGGTGTCACTACAATGTGCAGCGTAGTCACCCTGGAGATTAGGCAGGGTCAATGTTGATGACTTTTAGTCACCAGCTGGAATTCATTTTTCAACTTGGTCTTTTAATTAACAGTGAGGCCACTATATCAGGCCACACCAATTTAAGGGTAGTGAGTGTTCAATTTGATACTGAATATATATACTTTTTGTTAATTTTATTGCATTTTAATGATACTATACTGCATATTGTGACAACTTTACCATCAATTTATAAAGAAGGGGAGGATGGATATATATATATATATATATATATATATATATATATATATAATATATATATATATATATATATATATATATATATATATATATATATAAGCACTTCACACCTCCACCACAATGCCATAGCTAATGACCCATACTTAACAGATGTTGGGTAAGGTTGCATAGGTGGGACTTTCATGCACCCTAGGCCTCTGTCCACCTAACAAGCCTATTCAGATCATGGTCCACCTATGAACCTATTCAGGCTGTTGTCCACTTAATGAGCCTATTCAGGCTGCTGCCCCACTTAGGAGCTTATTCAGACCAGGGTGATGTGAAACTATAAAATGGAGGACTCACCACTAACTTTCCACAGACTGACGAAGCTGCTTGGATGAGTAGCGAAACGTTATCTCAAGAAAAGAAGGCCAGTTGCCATGACTCAACTTCCAGATACAACAGTGATAAACAAATAAACTAAGGATGCTTCCTCACCTCTCTCCACTGAGACAAGGAGTTAAAGAGGGTTGCTGTTTGAAATCTCAGGTAGCCACAGCAACTAAGGTCCAAAATAGATACCGCTCTTTAAATGCAGGTGCTTCAGAAAGTTCAGGGCCCTAGTGTGGAGAGGATGAGGGATGTGGCACGTGTGTGTCCAAACATCATTCCGTATCGTTTTCCTCCCCCTGTGTTAAATTCTGCCTTCCCACAGCTGCCAAGGCATTTGCTTTCATAGCACGTTCACTTCTCGGATCAGGTCATGGCTGATGGAGCAGCAACATCCAAGGGTAAACAATGAAGAGGTAAATTGCAGGCAAAAAAAAAGATTAGCGTGTTCTCCAATGTTCTTTCTGCTTTTTATCCTGACCTCAGCGACTGTGTTTACTACTTTTTGCAAGCCACTAAATCGATCAGCTGTTACTGACATTTTTCATCATCAGGTACGAGCTTCAGCTTTCAAGTCCCCAAATTATGTTATCTGTGGAAACCAATTTACCAGCTAACAGATCCATTTGGTTTTTGGAGCTTCTTAGCAGGCCTCCTCTTCAATTTTAGTCAAGAGACTGCAGTGCCAGCAGAAAAAGGAGATCTTTTCAAGGTTACTGTCTTTATTTGCTTCATTAGAGTTTTCAAATTAGATAAGAGTTTCACTGCACCAGGTGAAGAGAAGCATCCAATTCTCAAGGCCAGACATTTTGCGAATATTACACAACACCAGTCTGGCACAACGGAAACATAACTTGGAAGTGACACAGGACAAGTCACACTGTTACCTGCAACACAATGGCTTATTAGGTCAACAGTCCTCAACTTCTGCACAACTGGGGCCACTTTCTCAAATGATCAAATGCTGAGATTGCAACCCTAACTGGGTATTTCCCAAACATGTGTTCAGATACATTTTAAAGCATTTCATAATATCATTTTCCAATATTAAGACATGAATTCCCCCCTCAAATTGAAGTTGTTGTTGTTGTTGTTGTTGTTGTCCTCGCTGAATATTAGCTTTGTTTACTGTGATACTGATTTAAATTTGCTTGTAGTAACAGAAATGCCAGGGTAGGCAACAGCTGGCTGTTTAAGTAACAAACGGCTATTATTCAAATAACAATGCAAGACTTTCTGCTTCAATAACAAAAGATTGCACTGAGGTTTCAGTAACAAGAGCTGCAGCCCCCTCCTCGGTATCACCACCAGCAACATCAACAGTAAAGCTTCAGAGTGATACTGAGGAAATGCAAGTAATTAGGTAATTAAAGATTTCCGTTTAACAAACACAGGGGGGAGGGAAGGCTTACAAATGTAAGCAAGTAATTCTTTGCTGAGCATCAAATAAAAACTAGTTGCTGTTTTTTAAATGAGGAGCTCTGTTTGACACAAAAGAGAGTTTGCGGGCACACTGCCTAACCCTGATTTAGCCCATGGTAAAGACACAGTGCCATTAAATTCTTAAAAAAATATATATGAGTGACTGGCAACAGTTTTTGTTGTTGTAGCGTAACAAATCATGTTTACTCATTATTTTTGCAACATTGCTCTTGGATTTTTGGGATAATTTTTATATTTTTTACAGTACTGAAAAGTAATGTCATGGTAGTGTTACCCTTTCAGCAACAAGCAACAGTAACAGAACAAACAAGAAACTGTTTTTTCAAAAGTGGCGGGGGGGCTTCTGAAAGTATAGGTTACCCTCTCTCTCTCTCTCTCTCACACACACACACACACACACACACACACACACACAGAGAGAGAGAGAGAGAGAGAGAGAGAGAGAGAGAGAGAGAGAGAGAGAGATGAAGAGGCTCTTCCCAGGGTCTGAATGAGACGCAAGCGATGGCCATGCCTCTAAGGTCATCCTGTCTCTGACGGAAGTATTAGCCGGAGCTCTTCAGCCAGCACTCTGTTCAGGTCGCCAGCTGTGCTGAGTCCTGATCTTTCCAACTAAGGGGGAAAAAATCTGGATACAGTAAAGCGAGGTGCCTCACCGTGGCATCATCAGCTAGAAATGCTGCCCTCGCTGGTGCCTCAGTCAGACAGCCTCTTGTGTTCTGCCCCGGCTTTCTTTGGAGATACAGAGAGCAGGCTCTGCTCCATCATTCCTTTCTGTACACAGGGGGCGAAAAGGAAGACAGAACATCCAGCTGTCATCTGGAGATGCCTCTCTGAGTTCCAAACTCATGAGCCGCAAAGCACCCTAAGGGAGCAGCTCCGTGCCTATCCCATTACAGGGAAACTGAAGGAGGTGGCACTCGGTCGATTTTCATAAAACACAAAGGGGACCCAGCTCTTTTCGTGCCCCCCCCCCCGCATTTTGTATTATTTCTGATACTTGTCCAAAAGCTGTATTTTTTTTAAAATAAAAAACCTTAAAAACTAGTTCTCCCAAGCACAGAGTCAGGGCATTTTTTTATCATTGGGAGCACTGGCCAAACTGCTCCCAGGACTCAATGGTCTTCTCTTGGTTTGTCTCCTTTTATCCAGCTCTCCCATCAACATCCTAAGCCAGGTCCTCCTTGCCGCAGCCTTGGTAGCGGCACAAACACTTGCCAGCCACTTGCCACCACGGCAAGCGCTCTCTTCAGCTCAAGGCTTTCAGGTGCTGCTAGAGAGAAAGAGCAAGTGAGACAGCAGGGAATCGAAAGGGTACAGTACAGGGTTGGAGGAACCCACCGTGAATGGAAGAGTCAGGTCTGGGAAAGCGAGTTTGAGTCTGTTTGGGCCCCAATGATAAAGTTTGTTGTTTCAGTCCGCAAAGCGGCAACTAGGGCAACTCAACCTTTCTTAGTGATGCACCAAGCTTATTAAATAATAACAAACAAAACAAAACAAAGAAACAACACCTCCCAAAACATAACAGAAGGGTTTCTACTGGGTTTCACTTTTCTGTAATCAATCTCTTCCTCCAAAATGCTTTCTTTGCCACGTCCTACAGCCAACGTCTCTGTCCTTATGTTAATGACAAGCAATTTGATACGTTATAGATACAGTGTATTTATATATTATATTTATATAGATATACAGTACTAACCCTGCATCTGCTAATTCACCAACCGCATATTCAGTTATCCACGATTGGTGATCAGTGGGTGCAGGGGAGGTCTGAGCTCAGCAGCGAGGAGGGGAAAGAAAAGAAAAGAAAGAAAAGAAAACTTACGGATGTTGAACCCTCCTCGCTGCTGCTGCTGCACACCGGCTGCCCTCTGGAGGGTTGGGGTAAGAATTAAGAGGACTCGCCTCGCCAACTGGCCTTGGGACTTCCCACTCGGGTCTCGGACTGGAAGTTTGAGCTCGAGTGGGAAGTTGAAAACTTCTCATCCACCCCTGGGACCCAAGCAGAAAATTCAAAAGCCAGTTGGCCAGGCTGGTCCTTCTAAGTCCCCACCCCACCCCGGCAGCTGGCATGCAGCAGCAACAGCGAGGAGAGCTCAGCATCCATAAGTTTCCCCCTCTCCTTGCTGCCGCATGGCCCCACAGGCTAGCTGTGGTGGCAAGGGGGGGGACCTATCAATGCAGAGCCCTCCTTGCCTCTGCTGCCACTGCTGCTGCCCCCACAGGCTGTCCGCCAAACCAGCGGCGAAGGTGACTGGCCAGCGGCGGTGGCAAGGAGGGCTCAACATCGGTTAAGTTTTCTTCCCTCTCCCACCTTGCTGCCACCGGCCAGCGTTTGGGGGCGTGTTGGGGTGAAAGTTTTCGCCCTGGCACCACACCAACCCTGTCGCCACTAGAGATGGGCACGAATTTAAAAAATGGTGTTTCGTTTGTCGTTTAGGGGGTCCCTTTCGGTTCGTTTCCGTTTTCCGCGAATTTTTGCAAAAAAAATCATTTCCGTTTTCGTTCGTTTCGTTACCATTTTGTTACCATTTATTTCAATTTTTTGTGATTTTTTTTAGCTTTTAAAGCAGTTCAATGTATTGCCGTAACGAAAACGAAACGGACGACAAAATTTCTGGTGTTTCTGTTCGTTTCGTTTCATTTTAGAGATAAAATTCGTTTGTCATTTCGTTGCGTAACAAAATGAAAAAACGAAAACGGAAATGAAAAATTGTTCATTTCGTGCCCATCTCTAGTCGCCACTATCATCTTCAGAGTGTTTGCTCTTATCCACGGATTTAACTATCCACGGGGGATTCCCAGAACCGACCCTCCCATGGATATGGTGGTCCAATTGTACTTTATAAAGGTTATAAGTCCTTTATCTGCCTTGCCCTGGTGATCCTCTCTGACAGGGCACAGCTCTCTCACTGAGTTCTAAACAATCCAGGGCCTTTTAGGTATGGAAAATTCCCACTTCGTCATGACACTAATTAGTGAAATATTTCCTTGGTCATTTGACAGACGAGGTATGAGGGAAAGGGTAGACAAAGGAGGAGACATGGGGGGGGACATATTGTCCACCTCTTTTGTTAAGATGAAACTTTAAAGCAAAGCAAAGTGTTCTGCTTATATACCGCCCCATACCACTACAAGTCGTCTCTGGGCGGTTTACAATTTTTTAATTACAGTGTGCAGGCTACACATTGCCCCCCCAGCAAGCTGGGTACTCATTTTACCGACCTCGGAAGGATGGAAGGCTGAGTGAACCTTGAGCCTGCTACCAGGGATTGAACCCAGGTCGTGAACACAGTTTTACCTGCAGTACAGGCATTTAACCACTGCGCCACGAGGCTCTTAGTGTAAGACTCTCTGTGCGTAGAATTAACAAAGGAATAAAGGTAAAGGATCTCCCCGCACATGCGTGCTAGTCGTTTCCGACTCTAAGGGCAGCGCTCATCTCCATTTCCAAGCCAAAGAGCCAGTGTTGTGCAAGCCCGTGGCCATGTGGCCGGCATGGCTGAATGCATTTCTGAGCATGGGACACTGTTTACCTTCTTGCTTTTTAGAGCAGCACCTATGTATCTACTTGCATTTGCACGCTTTCAAACTGCTAGGCTGGCAGGATCTGGGGTTAACAACGGGAACTCACTCCACTGCATGGCACCCAGGATTTGAAGCACTGAGCTGCCGACTTTGCAGCCGACAGTTTCAGTGTTCTACCCCATTGAGCCACCACTCCATTGTGTATTTTTAATTCATTGCAACACAATAATCCTCTCCCTAATGAAGACAACACCCTAGTTTTAAGTGTCTGCTGGAAAGGATCAGTGGAAAGTGTCTGTTGGGGGGCTTTCCAAGGCAGTCTCTTCTCAAACCTTCTGTCCCTGCTCCTCACCTCCACCCCACATGCTCTAAATTGTGCTGCCATCTGAGCTCATGCTGGGTTTGGGTGCTGTTTTATGTTATGTTCTGTTTTGAGGTTTTAACTAAGTTTTTTATGTAAACCATCCAGAACAGTACTGTGTACTAATGGGGATGGTATATAAGTATCAGAACAAGCATACAAACAAGAACATTTAACAAATAGGACATGTATGGAACAATCTTATGCATGGAGTGGTTCAAGGCCAACACTCATCTTCATCAACCACTGTTGCTGTTCCAAATAACATCAATTATTGCTGACCCTTTAAAGTTGTACCTACAAGCACTTTAAAGGGAAAGATCCACTCAAAGAACTTTAGTCTGTTTTTAATATTGCTCCATGTTCCATTGTTATTTTAGTGTATTCTCCATAGTGTTTTTAAATAGTGATTACGATATGGTTTTAGTTGACCATAAGATGCCCTGAGTCCCCAGTGGGGGGGGGGAGCATCATATCAACACAATGTGTGATACTTCATGGTGGGAGAGGGAAAAGATGTGAGAGGTCAGGGTTGAGCAGCAGCACCCTGGCTGGCATCCAAGTGACTAACTAGGTGAAAATGACACTGAAAGACACGGCAACAGTGGGGAAGGCTAGCTGTTTCTGGGCTTGTTGGGTCATCAAGAAATTAGATTTTTGTTTCCTCCTTTCTCCTTTCTTTTGTGCATCTTTCATTCTTTTTATTTCAAATTCTGCTGCTTCCTTGTTTGACGTACATAGCTTTGCCAGGCACAATGGTAGGGGAGTGAGACAGAGACAATATTAAAACCTTTCAATGTTTTATTTGGTGTATTCTTGAATTGGCACACCAAACATATATACATACAGTAGATACATATATAAAATAAAGGGGCAACTGGCCTGACTTGGGATAAGGTAGTTTCCTATGTTCCTATTGCTGAATGATCTCTCTTTTAACCCCTCCATGGTCACAAACAAACGTCGGAGTTGCATTAGTTTATTTTGCTGGCTCAGCCGCCTTCCCAAATAAATGTGCCAATCTTCCCAAAGGAAACTACTATGCTTTATCCTCAATATGCTATTTTCGTATGAAAAGAATTGTTGAGGTTAGTTGTGCATCTTGATGACCAATACTGCTGTGTACTCTCCCGCTCTACCAACAGATACAGATACAGCTCAGGATCTTTTTAGTTCTTGCAGCATTTTTATAAGGCAATACTGGGTTACTTCAGACATACGTAGAGGTAAAAGTAGAGGCACCAGGTAAAAACCTTCCTGTTCCAGAAGTTTTTAAACTGATGATTGTGGGTCCTGATGGCAGTTTTAGTGTTGTGTTTTAATGTATTGTATTTATTGTACTTAAATGTTTTTATTGTTTTAATTTTCTTGTAATTTTGATGTTTTAATTGTTTATTTTGATTGTGAGCCACCCGGAGACCTCTGGGTAGTGGGTGGCATACAAGTGAAATAAATAAATAAATAAATAAATAAATAAATAAATAAATAAATAAATAAATAATGCTATACTACAGTTTAGCGTTGTCTCATAGAATCATAAAGTTAGAAGAGACTTCAAAGGCCATCCAGTCCAACCCCCTGGCATGCAGGAACCCCCATCACAGGACTGCCAACAGATGCCCATCCAGCCTCTGCTTAAAAACCTCCAAAGAAGGAGACTCCACCACCCTCCGTGGCAGCATATTCCACTGCCGAACAGCTCTGTCATGAAGTTCTTCCCAATGTTTAAATTGAATCTCTTTTCCTGTAGTTTGAGACCACTGCCCCACGTCCTAGTCTCTCAAGCCATGGAAAATAAACCAGTACCTGCACACTATAATTAAGATAAACTACAATTTGTCAGAGTTCAGATAGCAAAGGAAGCCATGGTTAATGCGAAATAGATGAAACATCTTCTGAAATCCTCCTTGTGGCTGCACTGATCAGAGGCAATGGAAGCACACAGATCCAAGGCTCAATGTGACTTGTGCCTGAAATGCTAAGTAAGCCTTGGGTTTATTTAGGCCAAATTTTGAATATAATTCTTCCATTTCCTATGAACCACAGCTTGTCAGGTCATCTGTACTCTGACAATCCACACTTACTTGTAATTATGCTCTGCAAAGACAACTCACTCCAAACCACATTTCATGAAGCTGCTTTGTCTTAGATGAGCCGATGTTGGACCGTTCAGACGACACATTAAACTGCAGTTAATCCAAACCAGAAGTGTAAGTCTCAAGTCTCCATCCTGTGACTGCTGTGGAGGAAGGTCGGCATGTCACCCCAACACTCAGTGAATCATTCCTTTAACAGTAAGCCATGGCTCAGAATAGAGCTTGGGTGGTTGTGGCTCTTTGGGTGTTGTTAAATTGCAGTCCCCAACAGCCTCTGCTAATCTGGGCAATGATGGGGGCAGATGGAAACAGAGTACCGTATTTATTGGCGTATAACACGCACTTCCCCCCCTGAAAATAGGGGGCAAATGATGTATGCGTGTTATACCCCGATATGCAGTCTGGGACCTAGGGAGGGAGGGAGGCAGGCAGGCAGAGCCACCCCCCCCAATTCCCGTGTGGGGCGAGGGGGCGGGGGGAAGTCCAAGCGGCGGAGGCGGCGCTGGTGCTGGAGGTGGTGCGGGTGAGGGGGGGAAGCGCTGAGGGAGGCAGGCAGGCAGGAAGGGCGGCGGCGGCGGCGCCTTCCCTTCCTTAACCACCTCAGTCGGGGAGAGTGGAGGCGACTCCCGCCCCCCCCCCCCAGCGGCCGCTCGAGAACGGGGGGAAGGCAGGCCTCTCTCACAGGGAGAGGCCGCCGCTGCCGCGCCAGACCCAGAAGCGAGGACACCCTTTTCCCTTTCTCCCCCCCTTCCCGGTCGGGGTGGGGGGGTTCTCTCTCCCTCCCTCTCTCTCCCCCTCCCTCCCTCTTGACCCCCGCGCGCCTTCCCGGCCCAGGCCGTGCTTCTACTACCTAAGGAGGAGGGGGTGGGTGGGGGGAGGCTCCCCGGCGGCTCCTTTCCCGATCCTGTGACGGGGCCCAAAACTCCGGCGGCGGGGCGGGTCTTAGAAGGAGGCGCGTCCACACTTCCCTTTCCTCCCCCCACCTCCGCTCCCTACAAAATGCAGTGCGCGCGTGCCCGACAGCACCCCCCTCCGCGCGCCCCGCAATCTATTTGCAAACAGGGTTAAAACTTTCCCGGCAGCCGGGGTGGGAGCCTCTTGGACGTCGGCCCAGGGCGCGGGCAGGCAGGCAGGCAGGCAGGCATGGGACCGGAGGCACGGGAGGCACCGGGGCCAGTCGCTTGCCACCTGTCGCCTAGCTGTACTTTTAGAGGCCCCTTCCTTCCGTTTTATTTTCCGTGGGAGAGGCACCCGCCACGGGGTTGCCTTCAAAGGCACAAAGGAATCCGCGAGGAGGCCTCGGCGGCGAGGTGGAGGAGGTGTTAAAAAACGAGTTTTAAAAAATTGGATGCATTGCAGGTAGATGCGAGTTGGGTTGGGTGGGGTGGGGAGGGGAAGGGAGGGGTGGGGTGGGGTGGGGTGGAGAGTCGGGGGGGAAATATACAATATTTGTGCAGTATCCTCAGGAAACCTCCCGGTTAAACGATCAAAGGAAATGCAGTCTGTCCGGTGAAAAGAATGAGACATTAATAAAAAAAAGTTCTGAGCTACCCCTATTTTGCTTCAAAGTTCTTTATTTGAAATTTAATTTTCCCCCCTGAAATTTTCCTCTTAAAATGAGGGTGCGTGTTATACGCCTGTGCGTGTTATACGCGGATAAATACGGTAATCAGAGTTGTGATTCAGCCTTTGTTTCCTGTTCTTAATGTAAAAGGAAGGAAGGAAAGGAAGCTACTGTGGTGCTTCCTAGCAATTGCAATTATTTGGCAAATGCAGACTATAGGGCATGCTGGACAATGAGACTATGGCTCTCAAGAAACACTATGTCTGGCTTTTTTTTTAATAACAGGAGGCAAAGGCTAGAGAAGGCCCTGCTGCAACCTCATAGGCAGACCTTGTTCTGGGTAAACCATAGAATCATAGAGTTGGAAGAGACCTCAAGGTCCATCTAGTCCAGCCACCTGCCATGCAGGAACCCCATCACAATATTTCTGACAGATGGCCATCCAGCCATGTTTGTGCATGTTTGTAGGCCAAAAATCTCCCAGAATTCTGTCTTGAAAATTCTGGGGATTCCAGTCCCCAAAACACAAGAATGCACAATTCTAGTTGCAGTTGGCTGGCTGGCTGGCACCATGAGTAAGCTGCAAAGGTTGGATGTTCACTTCCCCACTGTGCCTCCAGGAGAACAACCAGCCTCTGTTGCCTTGAGCAAGCTCCACAGTCCCAAAAGAAAGGAATGGTGATGAGTACTCTCTACGCTTAGAAAACCCTGACCCAGCAACATCAAGAGGGCCAAAGATGTTGTTTCCTGGTTTAACATCACAGCCAAGCACCATGGACACAAATTAAGAATGAGGCAGCTATCTAAATGAGAGGGTTAGCATTCCATTTAAAAGTGCATATTCTTTCTTGCTCCTTTATGAATTAAAGGAAGGCTCTTTAAGGGATGGGTTTCATAAATATATACTGTAATTGTCCTCAGCCCTTGACAGATAATCTCATTTTTTTAAAAGTGCGATATATACAATGTAATGCTCATAGGAAGAGAGCAACACAGACCATATTTTCCTCCTTTAATTAACCACCCTGGAGCTCATGCATTAAGGCCCTCCTGTGAGTGATAGCTATCTTACATTCCAGCTCCCTCAGACACTACAATGCCATATTGGAAGCAGTTGGTAGTTGAGAGATGTAAAACAGACCGGGGGGGGGGGGGGAGAAGCATGCAACTGTTTGCAGCCAAACAGGATGCATCAATACTGGAAAACTAACATGAAAATAATTGTGCCCCACATTAAAGCAATACTTCATCATCACATAGGAAGATGAACTTCTGACTTTGTACTGTTGGTTCCTTGGGACCACAGTATTTAAAAGCTGTAAAACACTCTAGTGCTTTAATATAAATGTCTTAGCACCAGAACTGTGGATTTCAGGAGTCAGCAACTTATGCCCTCTCAGGTTGTTAGACCATGTCCCCCTCATCATATCTGGCCGTGCTGAAGAGTTGCAATCCAACAATGTTTTTATTATTATTTATGAGTATTTTACCCCACCTTTCTCCTTGGAAAAGGACCCAAGGCGGCTTACAGTAATGAGGAACAATATACAGTCCAGCACAATTAAGGCATATTCAAGTTTAAGAATAATGTCTGGACTGCACATCTAGATTTCAAATATTCCTTACTGAGATTGAGAACTAATGCAATACCTATTTTCCACATAGAATATATGCATTTATTGCTAAATGAGCATTAAAGCTGAATCCCTGTTGCTTAGTATAGTACAGGCCTGCCCAATGCATCGCCCGCGGGCGACCAATCACCCGCAGCAGCTTTGGAGGTCGCATGCCGGGTCCCTGCTGGCCTCCCTGTGCGTCACCTCTGGCGGTGGGTTTGGCGAGGCGCACGGGAACTCAGGCCTGCGCTGGGCCGCTTGGCAGGGCTGCAGCCTGGGCCCTGCCGGGCTCTCCGGACAGGTGCCTCCTCCCGGCTGTCCTTGGCCTCAGCTGCCCGTCGAGCTGGGATGGGTGGCCGGTGGCGGGAACGACCACTACCGAGAGGGGGAAGTGGCAGAGGTGGCGGGGGACTGCTGTTGCCGCCCGACTCCACCCAACCTGCACCTCCTCGGTCTCCACTGGCTGGGGACCGGCCTGACTCACACCACCCTGGCCCTCCCAGAACTGCTGTGGGTTGGCAGCACCTCCGCACCCTCCTCGGGGGTTCCTGCCATGCCTCTGAACCCGGTGGTTGCTGAGGTTGAGGCGGCGCCTGCCGGCACCACCAACATAAACCTTTGAGGATGGGTGGTCAATTGGGCAGGGAGCACCTTGGACCTGGGAGTAGCGCTGAGGACCTGGGGTAAATGCAGCAGTTGCGGCAGCTGCGGCGGCCTGGCCAACTGGCCAGCCAGCTCGGCGGATGAACAGGGAAGCTCTGAGAGGAGGTTTCCTCCTCCTCCTCCTCCTTTTCCTCCCAGCGCAGGGCCAGGAGGAGGCAACTGGGAAATGACAGGCCGGGAGCACTGGGCTGTGTCTTGGCCCCGCTAGCTTCCTCATGGCTGCCACTGCTGCTGCTCCTTATCCGTGGGTGTGTGGGTGGGCCGATCATAGTGTGCATGTGTGTGGGCGTGCATGTGGGAGACAGGTGTGTGTGTGTGTGTGTGTGCGCGCGCGCGTGTGCGTGCGCATGGGTGGAAGCGTGTGCGTGGAGCGCAGAGAACACCGAGGAACTGGGGGCGGAGCAGCGGTGAGGAGTGTGTGCGTGTGTGCACTTGCACACGCACGTGCAAACACTTCGCAAGGAAGCCCACCGGGATGTGTGGCGGGCAGAAGGAGTCCGCAAGCTGTTCAGAGTTGGACAGCCCTGGTATAGCAAGTGACAACTAAAGTAGGCTCACTGAATCAGTTAGGATTTGGTGAGTCAACTCATCTCTTAAGTTCCACTGATCAATGGGCTGAAACTGTAACAGCCAGGGCATGGGCAGCAACTAGGATATCTGCAAGGGGGCCAGGACCAGGGTGTTCCCAGAAGTGAAGAGTGCATGGTCAGCCAGTCCGAGTGCAAGATTCACAGAAAGAATTGTCAGCCGGTCCAAGTTCAACACTCACACAAACATAGTCCAACAGAGAGGAGGATGCCAAACAAGAAGACTTATGGAGTAGCAGAGTTCCAGGAAGGATCAAGATAACAGGGCCAAAGCTTCAGCAGTCCAGAGGTCTCACATTGCTAAGAAACAGGGAGTGCAGGCTGCTAGCTTTATGCCAGTAGTAAGGCCACCAGCTTCACTCCCTGACTGCCTCAGCCTAAGGGGGGCCTGATTCTGCAAAGAGGCAGAGTCAAGCGGCCCTGGTCCTGACAGACACTACTTGTTACTCACTAAAATAACGTAATTATACCCAAGAAGTGTAAAGGCTTGTTTCTTCTCCAATCCACATATAACTTTGCCTAAATAAATTAATCAGCGAGATCAACATGGCAGCACATGGTCATAAATGTCTAATTACAGTACATTGTTTCCCCCCCAAGATGTTTCTTTTCCCAGTTATTTAAAAATTGCATTTACCCCTTCTTATAAATCTTTCTTTAATTTGGTGACTGCTCCCATGGGGCTATTCTGGAACTCTGCTGGCATACAACAGTACTATCCATTCCAAATTACCATTTATGAGGCAGTTAAGTGTTAGGAATCTGACTTGCTCTCTCTTTCGCTCTCTCACACACCCACAAACCATACACATAAAGGACAACATTACTCGAGAAGATAACGATCAGCGTAGCAACACTTCTTTCCTCTGCCACTGCTTAAAAACACCTCTGAAGGATTTCCCAGCCCTTCAGAACCAACTTTAGAAACCCATGATAGAAAGACAAATAATCTCACTTTGGCTTTAGTTGAGAAACGTAGTTGTGTCAATGGCATTGCTGCATAAGTACCAGGCCAGAGAAACAGACAAGAGTCAAAAGAGTTCTTACAGTGACCAAGGGTTTTTCTGGTAATAGGTTATGTGCATGTGCTTTATTTCAACTTCTCAGAGTTGGTAAGCTGCAAATATACTGTTGAACCCTGTATCTTTCCTTGGAAAACTTGAACAAGATCCCTGACTATGCTTGGAGGCAATGGTCAACAAGAATTCTAGTTTTTCTTGGCTTGCTATTCAGAACCTGCATGCTGGTGTATGAAACCTTTTTGTTTCTGCTTTGAGCTTCTTAACAGTGGAAGCAGTTGTACTGGCCATGTATGGTGAGTTTAATATATTATCTGAATAGTCATTCCTTCTTTTGCCCTTTAAAGGGAATCAACATTTGTTCTTGATCTATGTTTCTGACTTCTTTAGGGACAAGAAGCCAATAATTTCACCTTTGACAATGCATGAAGTAGTTAGTTCAGGCACTCCTGCTGGCAAGAAGGGCTAAGAGGGAGTACTGTACACCAAGTAAGTACACAAAGACATAAAGCATGAAAAGTAATTCCTGGATGAAGTAAATTATCTAGAAACATTTCAATCTGGCTTCAGGCCCTGCTATGGGAATGGAGACAGTTTTGGTCACCTTAGGTGGATGACGTGTGCTAGGAATTGGTCAGGGTGAATGTGTCCCTGTTAGGGAAGCTGGACCTCTCAGCAACCTTTCATACCATTGACCATGTTATCCATCTGGTCCATCTCTCTGGGATGGACCTTGGAGGCACTGTTTTCCAGTGGCTCTAATCCTTCCTGGAGGGAAGAACCCAGAAGGTGGTGCTGGGAGACTCTGGTTTGGCACCCTGGCCATTGGCTTGTTGTATCCCTCAGGGTTCTGTTTTGTCCCGTCTTATTTAACATCTACACATGAGAGACTGCCCGGAGTTTGGGGGTTCAGGGTCACCAGTATGCTGATGACACCCAAATCACTCCAAAGAAGCCATCTTGGTTCAAAAACGGTACCTGATGTCAGTCAGGGCCGGTGCTAGGTTTTTTGGTGCCCTAGGTGAGGGGCGGGCGGGTGGGCAGGCGGTGGAGGGGGGGAAGGGGGGCGGCGGCGGCGGGGCGGGCGGCGGTGGTGAGGGGTGGGTGGGTGGGGGTGGGCGGGGGCAGGGCAGCGGGGGTGGTGGCCGGCGGGGGGGGGCAGCAGACTGTTCATTTTCGTGCCCTAGGCAACTGCCTAGTTCACCTTAATGGACGTGCCGGCCCAGATGTCAGTAATATGCAAATGACAGCAAACAAATTGCAACTTAATCCAGACAAGAAAGAGGTTTCCTGGTCAATTAGAAGGTAGAGGAGGGAAGAGGAATACAACCTGTGCTGGATGGAATCACTCCTAAGAACATAAGAACATAAGAAGAGCCATGCTGGATCAGGCCAAAGGCCCATCTAGTCCAGCTTCCTGTATCTCACAGCGGCCCCGCCAGATGCGTTTGGGAGCGCATGAGACTAGATATCTGTCTCCTGATACCACTCCCCTGCATCTGTCCCTTGAAGTACCCTGGTTTTAAGCCTGGAGATTACACATTTCCATCATGGTTTGTAACCTGTGATGGACTTTTCCTCAAGGAATCTGTCCAATCCCCTTTTGAAGGCATCCAGGCCAGATGCCATCGCCACATTCTGTGGCAGGGAGTTCCACAGACTAACAATGCGCTGGGTTAAAAAATATTTTCTTTTGTCTATTCTTACTCTCCCAGCCCTCAATTTGAGTGTATGTCCCCTAGTTCTAGTATTTTGTGAGAAGGAGAAGAGCTTCCCTCTATCCACTTTACTCATGCCCTGCATTATTTTGTATGTCTCAATCATATCCCCCCTCAGGAGCCTTTTTTCCAGACTAAAGAGCCCCAAATGTTTTAGCCTTTCCTCATAAGGGAGGTGCCCCAGACCAGTAATCATTTTCGTCGCTCTCTTCTGCACCTAATCCAGTTCCAATATGTCTTTCTTGAGATGCGGTGACCAGAATTGTACACAATACTCCAGGTGCGGCCTTACTATTGTTTTGTATAATGGCATAATAATGTTGGCTGTTTTATTTTCAATCCCTTTTTTGATGATCCCTAGCATAGAACTGGCCTTCTTCACCACTGCCACACATTGGGTAGACATCTTCATGGAGCTGTCCACCAACACACCAAGATCTCTTTCCTGATCCGTCATGGATAACTCAGAGCCCATGAGTTGATAGATAAAGTTTGGATTTTTGCCCCAATATGCATTACTTTACATTTGGCTACATTAAAACACATTTGACATTTCGCAGCCCATTCCCCCAGTTTGGAGAGATCCTTCTGGAGCTCTTCACAATCTTCTCTGGTTTTTACCACATGGAAACGTTTTGTGTCATCTGCATACTTGGCCACCTCACTGTTTATCCCTGTCTCCAGGTCATTTATGAACAGACTGAAAAGCACCCATCCCAGGACAGAGCCCTGGGGCACACCGCTTTTCACTTCTCTCCATTGTGAAAATTTCCCATTGACACCTACTCTTTGTTTCCTGGATCTCAACCAGTTCTCAATCCATAAGAGGACCTGCCCTCTTATCCCCTGACTGTGCAATTTTCTCAGCAGCCTTTGGTGAGGGACTGTATCAAAAGCCTTTTGCAAATCCAGATAGACTATATCCACCGGTTCACCCAAATCCATGTGCCTGTTGACGTTTTCAAAAAAATTCTAAAAGATTTGCCAGACAAGACTTACCCTTACAGAAGCCATGCTGATTTTCTCTCAGCAAGGTTTGTTCTTCTATGTGTTTTAAGATTTTCTCTTGGATGAGGCTTTCCACCATCTTCCCTGGGACAGATGTAAGGCTAACTGGCCTGTAGTTTCCCAGGTCCCCCCTCCTTCCTTTTTTAAAAATTGGTGTGACATCCGCTATCCTCCAGTCTTCTGGCACTGTGGCCGTTTTAAGAGACAAGTTGCATATTACCGTTAAGAGATCTGCAATTTCATTTCTCAGTTCCCTAATAACCCTTGGGTGGATGCCATCTGGGCCCAGTGACTTGTTAATCTTCAATTTATCAATTAGTCCTAAAACATCCTCTCTTTTAACCTGTATTTGATTTAATTATTTAGTCAAGAGGGGCAGTTCGGGCAGCGGAATCTGCTCAAGGTCTTCTGTCGTGAAGACAGATGCAAAGAAGTCATTTAATTTCTCTGCAATTTCCAAGTCCTCCTTAACCTCCCCTTTTCCTCCCTCACCATCCAGAGGACCAACTGGTTCTCTGGCAGGTTTTCTACTTCTAACATATTTAAAGAAGCTTTTATTATTACCCTTTATATTGCTAGCCATACGTTCCTCAAAATCTTTCTTTGCCTCTCTTATCATTTTCTTACATTTCTTTTGCCAGAGTTTGTGTTCCTTTTTATTTTCCTCATTTGGGGAGGATTTCCATTTACAGAAAGACCTCTCCTTGCGCTTTAGAGCCTCTCTAACTCCACTCGTTGACCATGCTGGCGCCCACTTGGACTTAAATGAGCTCTTCTTTCTTTGTGGTATGCACTTGTGCTGGGCCTCTATTACCGTTGTTTTAAACAGGCTCCATGCACTCTGAAGAGATTGGATTCTTCTAACCTTCCCCTTCAATTTCTTTCTAACTAGTTTCCTCATCTGAGGGAAGTTTGCCCTTCGAAAATCAAGGGGTTTTATGTATGATTTGCTTGACACTCTTCCTCCAACATGCATTGCAAAGAAGATTGCAGCATGGTCACTGTTCCCCAGAGGCTCAGTGACATTCACATCCCTGGCCAGGTCCTGAGTATCACACAGTATTAGATCCAGAGTTGTCTGTTCTCGGGTGGGCTCCATGACAAGTTGCTCTAAGGCACAGTCATTCAGCAAGTTGAGAAACCTGGTTTCTCTTTCTTGCCCGGAGCTCGCATTGGCCCAGTCAATGAGGGGATAATTGAAGTCCTCCATGATTACTATCCTATCCCTCTTAGCCACCTCCATGATTTCTCTCCTCATTTCAAGGTCCCCCTCAAGTTTTTGATCTGGTGGACGATAGAATAACCCAACTATCACATCACTCCTTGGACCTGGTAGTTTAACCCACAGTGATGCTATGGTGGAGTCAGACCTTCTGTCAATCTCCATTCTGCTGGATTTTACCCCTTCTTTGACATAGATGGCCACTCCTCTCCACCCAGAGTGGCCCCTGGCTAGATGGGCAGTATACAAAACAAACAAACAGACAAATCCTCTGAAAAACTAGGTCCACAGCTTGGTCGTACTCCTGGTTTCATCCCTGAACCCTGATGCCCAGGTTTTGGTGGTGGTCAGGAGTGCATTTGCTGATGTGGAAGCAGTACATGTTCCCTGAGACATCTGATTTGGCTACAGTGAGGCATGCCTTAGTTACATCCCACTTGGATCTCTCTATGTGTGATTGCCCTTGAAGATGGTTCAGAAACCTGCTGGTTGAAAATGTAGCTGCCAGACTGCTGACTAGAGCCATTCATAGAATGCCCCTGCTACAACAGCTGCATTTGGCTATCAATCTGTTTCCCATTTCAAAGGGCTGGTTATAAAGCCCTATATGGTTTGGGCCGGGTAATTCTGAAGGACCATATCTTCCTGTATGATCCTTCCTTGTCAAGATTCCCCAGAATTTTGGTTTATTGTTGCACATGAATGCAACCACAAACAGCATCCTATCCTCTATAAAGAGGCACAGATTCTAAGTAGTCTCTTTCTAAATCTACCTGGGATAGGGCACTCAGTTGTTGCCATCATTTCACAGGGCTCCTCAAACCAAGAGAAGAAGCAGTGATAACAGGGGAAGGGAGAAGAAAGGAATGAGGGAGGACAGCCACTCTCTCACTAGCTATAAAAGGTTATTATTTCTGCAGCTACAGAGTCCGGCACCAATCAGCACAGATGGAGGGTCAAATCACAGGGCGAGACTGGTTGGAAGATTGCAAGGTAAGTAATTCTGATGGGTGGTTTAAAAGTAAGATTCTTAACACTGGTCTGGAGTACAGTAATCTGAAACATAATTTCACAAGAGATTTCTGTATCTCTCTATGGAAAGCATCAAGTCTCATGAAGAGAACTCTTCAAAAACAACATACAAAACTATTTCAAGTAAATATAAAATATAGCAGCAATTCCACATGATGAGGAATGCCTAGAAAAGTATGGTTCCTCTGAGATTCTGCTTTACCCACAACTGTCAAACAGACCTCATCAACATTTTAAATATGAGAAGTAAACACCATCTCTATAACATTATGTGAAAACATATTATGCATGCATTATAATTATGTGAAATTACTCACTAGAAAGAACCCCTCAAAGTTAAGAAATGGCAATGAGTTATTTGCGTTGTGAATGAGCTTCCATATATAATATGTTAATTCCAGAATGATTTTTGCTTCGCTTCGCTGTAACCAAGTAGTTTTTAATTGCTAAGTTAGAAATGTGAGCAATTAAGCTTAATAATCAGCTCTAATATATTAATACAGCAGCTTATAAAACTCAGCCTCCTGCTAATATACATCATCAAATGGGAAACCTTTTCTCGAAACCTTGCCATTTTTTTTGATGCCTAGCCGTTTTAGAGGCTTTGAAAACAGTCCAATAAATAACCCACACCTTTATCCATCGCTCTTTATGTTAGCCTTCCTGCACAAGGACAGGCAAGCATCTTTGGTTCGAATAACCTTTCCGGGCGATTTTTAAATATATAAAGTAAAATATATGTCCAGCCTCTCTCAGTGCAAGAGAAACTTCTCCTTGATAACACCGAGGCCAGCCAGACGACCGAGACAGAGAGGGGCGTGTTTCCCCTTTTCAACAACCCGATCTCACACTCGCCACTGTTTCAAACGCAAACTCTACGGGATTATCATCATAATTAGCATTATTATTCGCTGCAGAGAGAGAGAGAAAACAACCGATGGTTTGGAAGTGGACTCGCCGAACGCCAATCAACGACAACACACACACAGGGACACCCCGAAAGTGGACGAAGAGGCGCCAGCCTACGCCCCTCCTCGACCCTGCCTGGAGCCGGAAACAATAGGAGAGCCTGCCCGTCCTGCCTGCCCGCCATCCTAAGGCGGCGAGGATCGCTCGCCAAGCCACGCACGCTCCTCCCTCCCGCTGGGGTTTGCGCGGGCGCCCGGAGCCCAAAGCCAGGGTGTTGCTGTGGTTGTGGTTGTTTTGACTCACCGAACAAGGTAAGAGCCATTGCAAAGGCGCCGCAGCTCGGAGGATCACGTCGGGGCGGCTCCGAGCGACTCGCCTGCCCAGCATTGGCGCCTCTCTGCCTGCAGCGATCCCGGCGGCGGCGGCGGCGGCGTGCAAGGACCAGAGTGGCCACGAAATTGGATCGAGAAAGCCCCACCAGCTGATCTCAGGAAAGGGGAACCGGGTGGAGGGGTGGGGGGAGAAAAGCGGCGGGGCTGCGAGAGAAAAAGTTCTGCCGGGGCCACCGGTGGCCGCTGGAGGCGTCTGGGTTTTTTTTTGCTGCTGCTGCTGCTGCTGCTGCTGCTGCTGCTGTTGCTGCTGTTGAGCCGGTGGCGCTGGGCTGAGCTTGGAAGGAATGGCCTCGGAGGAGGAAGCCTGAGTCGCCGCCAAAACCAGCTGTTGCCTCCCGGGCGAAAACGGAGCGTCTTCCTTTCGGAAAAGGCGTCGTCGTCGTCGTCCGGGCGCTGTCCTCCCGGCTCAGCCGGCTGTCTTCAGGCTCTGGTAGCCATCTTGCGTGGCCACATGACCAGCGCCTCCTTTCCCCCGCCGGCTTGCCGAACCCCGGGCCAGTTCCCATGGCAACGGGGAATTCATGGGCCACCACCTGCCTCCATCCTTACCGAGTCCCTTCACACGTCCCTTCTCGAGAGAGAGGGATAGAGAAAGAGAGACGGGGGTGGTCGGGGTGGTTGAGGCTTTGATGGGCTGAGGGAGAGACTGCAAGCTGCAGAGGGACCAAGGGCACCCCGTAGGATTGGGATTTTATTTATTTATTTATTTATTTATTTATTTATTTAAATAGAGAGGTGGGCAAGGAGGTCTCCATCTCTTAATGTGCCCTCTCCGCCGCCTTGCTAACTCGTAAGCTCCGTGGAGAAAAGAGGTCCACATTTTTCTTTCCTTTTTTTTTAAATTCAGGGTCAAGCATATTCCTCCTGAGATCCAAGGAGCCTACTTTACAATTCTGTGTTAGTCTGTACAAAATACTGTAATGAACTTGTTCTTATCCCAGGTCCCCAAGGGACAGCAAATACTCAAGTTGCTTATTATTTATTTTTATTTGCATGCTGCTTGATAATTGAATATCTCCAAGCCGCTTACCTTAGAAATAGACAATAGAGAAGCATTTTTAAAAATAGCCAGTAATGCAATATAGCTATTTTACCTTGACATCAATGAGGTGTTTAAAAGATAGGGAGGGTCTGCCATTTTTAAAGCATTCTGATTGAATTTGTGAATACATCACGGCTGCTAAAAAGGTAATCCATGTTATTTTAAGCATGCACACTTTGGCTTTGAATTTTTGTTGCAGCACTTCTTGGAAAAAAAGACCCTGAATTCTGGTAACACATTAACACACATGCCATAGTCAACTTGCCATGTTAAGGGTAATTCACGAATACTTACCTTTCTTTCAATATGACCAGATTTCAGAGAGAAACTTCTTCCTAGCATCTTCCTACAAGTGTGGGATTTTAGAGGGATACAATTTTATTAAAGAAGCTATATTTCCCTTTTCTCCACTGTATGCTAATTAGTCATTTGGCCGAAACTTGCCTGCTGGCTATATTTTGCTAGCACTAAGAGGTTGACAAAGAACCACCTCACACTATTATGAGTTTTAGTTACAAAGTTTGTATACTTATGAATTTTTATATTACTGTATATAGATAATATTTTAGATATTATAAATCATGTTATCATTATTTACAGTATATGTAAATGTAATTATATGTAAAAGTAATAAATATGTAAATAGTAAAGCATTCATTTTTGTCCCCAATATCATATTCATAACAACCTTGTAAAATAGATTATGTTTAGGAATACAGTAATTAATGGCCCAAGGCTAACCAAGTGAGCTTTATGGCTAAGTGAGGATTTTAATGTGGGTCTCTGAACTCCTAATACTAGCTGCAAGAATTGATTTCTTGTGTGATATTCCTGTCTCACATTTTCCAAAGATAACAGTAAAGTAGCACAGATTATGAGAATGATACACATGCACTGAAGATTAGACATTAAGGTGCATTTTAAAATGTCAAAAAAGTAGCTTTGGTAGACTGAGAAAATGATGTTATTGTTCACAAAAAATCAAGCATTAACAACACCAAGCACACATATGGCATGGGCGTTCTATTCCAGATGCCATGACAAAAGACCAATCTGTGATGTCCTTTTTTTCTTCATCTAACAATGAGAGGAAAGTAACCAAGGCGGGAAGCAATTCTCCCAATACTCATACAGGTTTAAAAGTAAAAAAACCCCCAGCATGCTGACTTTCTTCTGGAAGCAAAATGGTAACTAATAAAGCTGTGTAATGTGACTCAAGTTGTCTGATGCTGTAGCTGAAGTCCTGGCAGCATATACATATATACATATATGGTCTATCTTCAAGAGCAGCTGCATGGGTAATGTGTAACAATCTAATTGGAGCATGGAATAACATATTAAAATATTACTTGGAACACATTACTCTGGAGGGTAAAAATGGCTTAAAACATTTTTTAAAAAATTGACAGATAGTGGTGTGTGTTTTTTAGTAAAATGTAATGTAATCATTCCTCAAAAGCTTTGAGGCAGGGGTTTTTGTGACAATTTTTACTAGTAAAACCAGAGTAAATCTCCTCATCCTTTGGTTTAATCAGGCCTGCCCAAACTTCGGCCCTCCAGATGTTTTGGACTGCAACTCCCACAGTCCTTTACCATTGGCAGTCTAAGCTTAGAATTCTGGGAGCTGTAGTCCAAAACATCAGGAGGGCCGAAGTTTGAGCAGGCCTGGTTTAAGTATTATAGCTCTTCTTTGGGTAACAGAACAAGGGAGTGTGGACTCAGAATGGCATTTGATTCTGCATGTGTGGATAAGGAGTGAAGGAATGGCACTGTTGATCTCTAAAATAAGAGTCCTGTTCAGCCTTGCAGAGGCCTGGCCTAAACTGGTTACTCTTGTTGCTGGACATTCCAGACTTCCAAAATAGTTTTGCATAAGATTATGTAGTAGCTTTATCTTCAAGGTGAGCTCCTTAGAAAAGGGGGAAGAAAGATAATAACAAAACAGTTGCTGGGATAGACAGCTACTAAGTGTATTTATGTATTTATGTATTTATTTACCACCAGTCTTCTGGCAGGAACTCTGGGCAGTTTACAACAATCACAAAGTATAAAACTATAAAATAGTTCTAAAATAAACAAATGTATGAAAAGGGGCTGCTGTCCTAATTTATCTTGTCCAGTGTTTTCTAGATTATAATAAGCATACACTCTGAGTGACAATTCATTTGAAACAGGATTTCAAAATGGCTGAAACCAAACAAATATGGAAAGATGCATGTCTATAGAAGTGACAGGATTTTTTTGCCCCAAAGGCTACTTCAATTTCCAGAATTATTGTACCACTGACTGGCAAAACTAGGATTTTACAACCAATGTGTGTTATAAATTGGCAACTGCTGTCAGTGTAAGTGTAGGCACCCATCACCAGTCATTCCCAGGGGATGCCAAGAGTTCACTGGCACAGTGTGAAGCTGTTTTTATATGTGTTACACTCGTGGGGTGTCATTATTCCAGAAAGCCAGGAGAGAGGAGGGGATTGGGAAGAGAGAGAGAATTAGCACATTTGAAGCAAGTCAGCGCATGAAGCAGCACTGTTGCTACTTGTGAGCATTCTTATGGAATCGCCACTGGCCATCAGAATGGGAATAAGGAAAAAGAACTACCTTTGTCGGGTCTAGTAATGAGTTTTCCACAAGCCCAAGCAGCAACACAGCAGCTAGGAAAACTTCCCACGTGTCATGCGTTCAATTCATGTAATGTGTGGGGTTAGATGGGATGCATACAAGCAGTAGTATAAGTAACCAATGCAGTTCTTGGTTGCTAGCTGCTGAAAATGTTTTCCTCCTGATTCTGAGTTGCCATATTACCTGGCTAGTCTAGGTAATGGATTCTTTGTCAATCCATCTAAAATTCTGTTTCTGTCCCTTTTCACAGTGAGTTGGCCCAGAAGGAGTGCTGACTGCCTCTCAACTCTTGCCTCCTCCATCTCTGTGGTATTACAAAGGCATACCCTGATGCCTCAAGTTTTGGCTTTTGAAGTGGATGCGGCAGTCCTGGCAGCTCTTCGTACATCTCTATTTTGCCTTCAGTGTGGTGTGTTAAGTAACTCAGCAACTGCTGGTTTTTCACCCATTTAAAAGCAAGGAGAATATTTTAAAACATTTAAAATAGAACAGAAAGCCAGATAATTCCTATCATTCTTGTTTAAAATATGTCATTATATGCTGCACTGTGTGAAATGACAAGTTATGCCCAGTAGTGTGGCACTTTATAGTGTTCACGTGCGCACACTGACAGTAGAAATGATGCATCCACTTGGAGATTTAACTTCTAGAGGCCCCTGGGGAAGGAGAAGAACTTTGAAGAGTGACAACACATAGGAATTTATACAGTACTGAACATTTTAGCCAGGCAGGTCTAGAATAGATAAAGGAAAAGCTAGTCATTTACCAGGGACAGAGGAAAGGAAACAAAGGACTCCTACAATGTATACGAAAGTATGAGAGGAAGACCATTGCTGTTATGGGCTTTTATTACTTTTGTGGGGGTGTGGGAACTTGGACTGTGCAACCATGGATATATTAACTTACAAACTCAAAGATAAGGAGGAATGTAAATTTGCTCAATCCTGGAGCTCATTGTGTTCCTGGTTAGAGGATAGAAAAGGGGTAGAATGATGATTCTGTATTTGTAGGTGCATATATATGTGTATGGATGTAAATAGATTAAAGATTATCTTATTGATATGTGTCATGACCAAGAGAGATATTGGTTGTATGTAATACAAATCTAATGAAAGGTTATTTAAAAATGAATACACTATACTGAATGTTTAATAAGTTTTATTTCATTATGATAGAAATATGCCTGCTGTCCTCCGCTTACAAAAACAGCTGTTCAGCTGAGATGCTTCAAGCCTCTTCTCATGTGATAACAGTAACAAAGAAATAGAGGCACATTTAAAAGTCTTATTTTGCAAAATTCTGAACTCTAAATACAAAGTAACTTTATGTCTGTGAAGGTTCTCAGTCATCCAGGTGAGTTTATCTGGAAGTTGAGTCATGGCTACTGGACTTCTTTTTGAGAGATAGAAATGTTTTGCTGTTCATCCAAACAGCTTCATCGGTCTGAATACAGCTAGTGCGAGTCCTCCATCTTATAGTCAGCTTACTTAAAGTTAATTAAAGTAACTTTAAGTGGTCACAGAACCTTGTAGCGTAGTGGTTAAAATGCTGTACTGTGCTCACAACCTGGGCTTCCATTCCAGGTTCACTCAGCCTTCCAGCCTTACAAAGGTGGTAAAATGAGCACCCAGTTCATTGAGGGGACAGTGTGTACCTGCATAATTACTTGTAAAGCACCCAGAGAGTGCTTCAAGTGCTATGGAGCAGTATATAAGCAGCACCTTCTTTTTTGTTTGATTTTTTTTGTATGTGGCATAGAGTTACTTGCAGCATATGGTGACTCTCATAGAGTTTTCCAGATGGGTGAGATGTTCAAGGAGTGGTTGGCTATTCTATCTGAGCCTTGGGAGGTCTTGAACGTAAGAGTCTGACAACACAGAAAAGAACATAGGGGAAATACTGTGGGTTTGAAGTGGGCTGATACACATTTTTTCCCATTGAGTACATGGCAGAATGGGAAATGTGAATCAGCCCAGAGTCTTATAGCCCCAGTCTGTAGTTTTCCTTTACACCAGAAACACTTCTACATTTTTAAAAAATGAATCTGTTTGCTTCAGTTCAATGGTTGTGATCGTTTTGAACCAACGTAGAAGGGGGAAACTAAGCAAGATGCAGGCACTCAACAAGTGATGTTTTCTTCATTTTAATAATAGTTTCTCCTGAATGGGTAGTCCTCTGGGGTGGGGGGGTAGCCTTCTTAAGGCAGTTCCTTTAACCATGCCACCTGCAGGTGCTTCAAATGGAAAAGGAATTAGAAGCCCCCCCCCCCCCCGTTTGGCCGCTTATATAAAAGAGAACCAAATGTTACAGAATTTAGAATGACTACTTCTAAAAAGTAATGTGCTACCTATTTTTTAGGATTAGTGTTTCTTACATTGTTTTCAACATTATTTTAAAAGTTTTTAACCCTTCCACCTTTCCCTCATACTTTGTCTTGATTATCACATAATTACACATAATGGTGTTACTTCATGGAATAATATAAAATATTTAGTACTCTCTCATACATATATGAGAAGGGTCTTTCATATTCCGAAGTGTTGCACTGTAAAATTGTTAACAAACAAAATGGTCCAGATATTAGGCTACAGAATAGTGGTTTGTTGCTGCTTTTGAATAGGGGTGTGTACAGGTAAGAATCTTGGTTTGGTGCATTGGTAATTTCATGGGTATGTGTGCCTTGTCCATTTTTGGATATCAATCCCTTCGTTAAACACAAAAGGGACCTTCTTTTCGGGTTCTTTCATTTAATTATCTCCCATGCATGATCTGACAGGCATTCATCCAAACGCCCCAAAGTAAAGTACCCTTTAAAAAGCAGAGCCTTGACATCCAGTAGAAAATTGTATCAAAAGGCACAAGCAACCCTTAAAAATTGCTTCAAGTGCTAACAAACAGTGTCACACTTGGGTGCAATCCAATGTGAAATGAAAAGGACTTCAAAAAAGTAGAGGAAAGGCAGGCACAGTAAATTAACTAAGCAGATGGGGAAAAGAAAAAACAAAACACTGTACCTGTTCTCAAAAACCAAAGAAAGCAAGGAAATAAAGAACCAATACACTTAAAGCACCCACCACCACCAAAACAACTAGGCATTTCTTTCCCTCTTATAAATGTGCTAGTTGTACATGCTACTTACACAATTAAGATCAGGATCCTATAATTGAGAACAAAATGATTCAAATTGCTTCAAAAAATCAATTCCAGTTGCACAAGGCCGACTCCATTCTATACTACTCACTCACACATTTGAAGCCAGTAATTATTTTTACAAATAACCACATGTTTCTATTAACCCCTTAATTCAATGGGTCTAATGAAATCTTGTTGCTACTCCAGATTTCCTTTAGACCCATTGAATTAAGAGGACTTTGGTAAATTGTTATTTTTGTTACTTACTCTGATTCAATGGCTCTATGCCTAGATGCCCTAAGCACATCCGATCTCGCCTGATTTCGGAAGCTAACCAGGGTCGGCCCTGGTTAGTACTTGGATGGGAGACCACCAGGGAATACCAGGTGCTGTAGGTGCCTGGAGTAGGAACTGGCAAACCACTTCAGTATTCCTGCCAAGAAAACTCCAGGAACATTGAGTCACACAGAGTCGGTCACGACTGTAACGACTCAACACACACACACACACATGCTAATTTGGACAAACATCTGGATTCAAGGAGTCACGAATCTCCACTTTCATTGGACAGGAGCAATGTTGGATAGTCAAAATAAGTTTATCAAATAAATTACATGAAGAGAGAGGTACATTAACCTTGCTCCTTCTGCTCTTGCGTTGCTCATGTTAAAAGTAATGCGTGTGTGAGGACAGAATTATCCTATATGTGTGGTAAGAATCCTAAGGAGCAAAAAATGGCAGGTGCAGGTCCAGCATGCTTCCCAGCTCACACATTTAATTAATCCTTATTTAGAATAATTGAAAGGGTCAATAGTTGGTGCAAGTTTTAAAAAATTCATTCCCTGATTGTCTCCCAGCAGCCATTCCACCAGGTAGAAGAAGAGACAGAACTATGGACATGCCCCATTTTATCTTCCAATATTTCTTACTTTATATAAAATGATGAGTTTACCAGTAGCAGCAGTTTTCAGTCATCAAATATTTTCTTCCTGTATATTTTAGTATATTTATTTAAAATATTCTTTCCCACCTTTTTCCTTGAAAGGGACCTGAGGCGGTTTGCATAATAAAAAAGTACAATATTTAAAGCTAAAAACATGATTTATACAAATATTAAAAAGGATCAAGCAGAACAATCTGAGAAGTGGTAAATAAAAGCAATACTAAAAACACATCAAAGCAGTAAGGCACAACAATACAGTGGTACCTTGTATAAAGGAATTCATTCATTCCAAACAAAATTCTGTTACGTAAATTTTCCTTTATTCAAATTTCCCATAGGAATGCATTGAAAACTGAGTAGTCCCTAATCACGACCATTTTTATGTTGTACGGATTTGCCCCATAGGCGATTATGTTAAGCAAATTTCCCCTATCTCTGGCATTTTTACGTTGTACAGATTTTATGTTATACAATTTGTTTGTTATACGAGGGTCAACTGTACATTTGAAGACCCCACTCAGGCAGCTGGTCTCTGATTTTATGTTTGTTGCATGCACGCAAGGCCAGCCTTCCCAAAGCCCACTAAATTTCAGGCCAAACCAAACCTATGTTAATCTGATTTTTTAGAAAACATGTGCCTTCTTGCTAACCGAAGGGTGATTTTACAGCCAAACCCTCTTCACCAGATTGCAAGCATGTGGGTTGAGACTGTGGACACCTTTTTCATGCTTGCCTTCAGAACATTCCTTTAGTGAGGTTCCTAAATCAAGATTAACAGGGTTAATCAAGGGACACTACTCAAGTTGCATTTTGCCAAAATATGTTCACTTGCCACTAGATGGTGCTTTATTTCAGATTAAGAAAAGGAGGAAGCAATCCTGGATTGTCAAAGGGAGCAAAACCATTGAGAATATTTAGCAAAAGTATATAATTGAGTTTATAGAGTTGCCTGATGTGACAGATTGGCATTTGTTCCACACATTGTCAAAAGTGTTTGTAGAAAATATGCATCGGTCTGTTTGCTCCTTTCTGTACTTTCATGTCAGTTACACCATATTTTTTAAACATGGTTTTAGACTAGAGAGGCATCTTTCATAGTCCTGTATCACCCTTGGCACAGTGGGAAGGATTATTAAAATAATCATGCTGATCTATTACTATGGTTATTATATAAACAACCATATTTTTCAAATTTTATAATGCCAATTGCTATGTGGGTTTAAGAAGTACTGTACTGAGAAACATATCATTAGGACAGTTGACTGGGGAGCTTAGTGATTTAGGGATCGAGCCAGAGTTCAATTCCCTATTGTGCCTCTCAGGAGAAAAACCATTGGCCCTGAGCAAGTGTCACAGTCCCAGGATGACCCCAGAAGAAGGGAATAGTCAACTACTTCCAAGGGCTCTCTACCTAGGAAATCCTGAAAGGGGTTGCCAACAACCAGAACTTATGTCACCATGCACATTGTTAGTATATCATCAGGACACACTTATAATTTCCAGAGTGGAAGCCATGTTGGTCTGTTTTAACAAGAGCCAAGAAGAGTTAAAGATTTATTATGATGTACTGTACACTCAAATTCCTCTCTGTCATATATGTAAAGTATATCAGGTAAAAACAACAGAAAAATACAAAATAATACAAAAACATGGTGACACTTTAAAGACTAATTGCTACATGTGAAGCGCTGTCCTCAATGGGTGGACGTGCGTTTCTGTTCATGCTTCAGGTGTAGACACACATGTACACCAACCCACTGAGGAGAGCCCTTCATGGGTAGCCATTGGGGCCTAAAATTTGCCCTTCTCAACGGAGGAACTGGATAAGGAGAAGAAGAGGGGAAAACAGTAAGTTAGAGCTCATCCAGGCATTTGCCACAAATATTTTCTTAGGAATAGTAGGACAAGGAGAGTACACTTCCTGCATTAGACTGGGAGGGAGGGGTTTGACACTATGGACACCAAGGAATTCTTAAAGCTGGAAAGGACCCTGTGGATCGTGTCCAGCCCCTGTCAGGGAGATACAGGGTCTCTGGCTCTGCAGTCAGGGACCTAACCCACTGAGCTACCTTTTACAGTGCAGATGGATTCCCCTTCCCTATCTAGGTAGATAAGAAATGTGGAAGAAGGTTTCTCCAGATGACAGACAGCCTCCACAAATACAGAAGGTTCCTCTGTGCAGACATTACCCTGTACCACAAGTGCATCGCAAGAACAAGGATGAACAGCCACCTGGTGTCCAGTTTGACCCTTCACCTAAGTAATGTGTAGACAACTGTTGTGAGTTTTGTGGGCTGTTTGGCCATGTTCTGGAAGTTTTTCTTCCTGACGTTTGCCAGACTCTGTGGCCAGCATCTTCAGAGGGCAAGGAGCTCAGGGAACTGTGCTCTGGGGTATAGAACAGCAAATTGAGGGCCCAGAGCACAGAGAGAACTCCTAGTTCCCTGAGCTCCTTGCCCTCTGAAGATGCCGCCCACAGAGTCTGGTGAAACATCAGGAAGAACACGACCAAACAGCCCAAAAAACTAACAACAGCTATCAGATCCCGGCTGTGAAAGCCTTTGAGAATACAATGTATATAGAGTGGTACCTCTACTTATGGATTTAATTTGTTCTGAATGCATGCTCTTAAGTTGGGGTACCTATCTAAAAAATTGAAAAAATAAGTTTAAAAAAATAAAAAAAAATTGTAAGTCGAACAGACCATATCTAAAATTTGTAAGGCGGCAGTTAAAATGCCAACAGTTTTCTGCTCTTAAGTTGAATTGCTCTTAAGTCAAGCTGCTCTTAAGTTGGGGTACCACTGTAGACAGTTGCTGCTGTTGCAGGGGGTCAACAGAACCCAAACAATGCAGTCTGCCATCTCAGTCACCATACTTCTCTGCTACATATCTTTTTCTTTTGGATTATTTGCTGCCTGAGCTAACAAACAAGGTGGTACTTCTGCCTTGCAAAGCAGGCCAAACTGGGGGATGATTGTTAACTTCAGCACTAGCAGTGGGGAGTAATATACTCAGAAGCGGTAGTGAAACTTAAGAGGACACAAAGCAGATTGAATGGCTTGGAAAACTCTGCCCTCCAACAATTCCCCACTGCTTCTCCCCCACCCCAACACCTGCTCTCTGAGGTGCCTAGCAGTAGGATCATGTCTGTGCCCTGCTTTCCTATCAACCACAAACACACTACACTTGCCAACTGATAACACCTTGTGCCTCCATTGACCCCCCTCCCCAACATCAGCAGTAGACATCCCTAGTTCCGTGGACGGCAACACAAAAGAGCCCTTCATCAACCCAATGCACACACACTTCCTAGTAACTTCCGACCCAATGGACAAACCCAGCTGAAGGGAAATACTTAGTCTCATCTGTTTCAGTGGTATGAAACTGGCTTCTCTCCAAAGACTTCCAAACAGATGCAGGTTAGGTTGGTGCCACTGATTTTCTTGGCTTGAAATGAGAATTATTTAGGAGAGAGCTTGTGTGTGTGTGTGTGTGTGTGTGTGTGTGTGTGTGTGTGTGTGTGTGTGTGTGTGTGTGTGTGTGTGTGTGTGTGTGTGTGTGTTGTGTCGTTACAGTCATGACCAATTCTTTGTGACCCCATGTCCATGGAGTTTTCTTGGCAGGAATACTGGAGTGATTTGCCAGTTTCTACTCCAGGAACCTACAACACCTGGTAAACCCGGGGCTGACCCTGCTTAGCTTCCGAAATCAGGCAATATCAGATGTGTCTTAGGGCATCAAGGCGAGAGCTTACTATTGGAAAATTCGCAAGCACTCATGCAGAGACTCCCTCTAGTTTTATTATGGGATACTCTTACAGAGGGCAGATTATATTGCATCAAATGCATTGGCAGATGCCTCGAAACACTCTGTTTATATTCTGTAATTTTTGGGGGGAGGGGAATAGTGTATAAAATGTACCATGTACCATATTATGCTGTGCTCTGTTGCTGTACCAGAAGGTGTATGTTTAATAGGGGAGGGAGCATCACCACCCTAAGGGGATACAGTGACCCCCCCCCATCGCAGGGGTTAGGGACACGAGCCAACCCACGATAACTGAAAATCCGTGATATGCCGATGCAGGTCGGGTCTGGCCTGGGGGGTCTGCCTGGGGGCTCTTGTACTTACCCCCAGCCTGGCGCTGCCCCGAATGGGCCTGCGAGAGCCTTCCTGGGCCTTCTGGAGGCCCCCAAAGGGCCTCCCTGCGAACCGGAAGTGACTTCTGGAAAACTGGAAGTGACTTCCAGATCACCAAAAATCATTTCTGAGGCCTCCGAGGGACTTTCCCCCCTACCCCAGAGGGCCTTTTTTCATATACTGTGGTCCCCCAATACAGCAGAACCGCACTATATGAACCGCAAAATGGCAGGGGACCACTGTATTTTTATTTTATTTCAAAAGGGCCCCTTGTACCTTTATTAATTCTCCATGCCATTTAACAAAACTTCTGCTTGTACCATGTTTCTCCCTTGTGCGCCATGGGGAAGGGGAAACCTATATGAGCATTATATAACTGGGAATTTTAAACATTCAAGGTGGAGGAACAGTCTATTCACCTTGTGTATTTCCATGTCCTCTATGGGTTGACTTCTCCTTGGAGGAACGTCTCTCCCAGAAATCAGCTATCTGTCCCAACTTATCATCCCAGACCTTCTTGCTAAAGGTTGTTACCCTAAGGGAGACCAAAAAGGTAAATACAAGAAATTGTGCCCTTTTCAGTTGTGGTCCCTCATCTCTGGAGTAGAATGCTGACTGAGATACACAAGGCTCCTTCCTTCCTTGTGCTTAGAAAGATGGCAGAGAGCAAATTATTTAAAGCTGCCTTTCATTACTGATTCTCTGAGCCACAATGGGACCAAGGCAAGATGAGAAGCCGGGAGAAGGGAAAAGACAACAGCAGCTGCAGAGACACAGAAGCACAGTGGCAACCTACAGAAATAATGGACCTTCCTCTGTAAGATTTTAACTGGTAGATAACTGGGCAGACATGTAGAAAATGTACTATTTTTCCATGTGTGTGTGTTCCAATATGCTAAAAAGCTAAGAAATGTTATTTCTGCTTTTAATTTTTTTAATGAAGTTACATGTTTTCAACAACACTGAAGTATCTTTATGCTTATGGAATATAGAAGCAATGTAGATGTGGGGGGAGATGATGAATACCTGGCAGGCTGTTGTTAAATAAGCTGGAAGAATTCAACCAATTACCACTGGGGTGGAATTTAAAGTGTGTTTGCAGCCTGCATTCTTGAATTCACGTTTAAGAAACAGATCTAGCATGGATATGTGCCAAGGTGTTTAGATATTTTTTCTGCAGTTATCTACAGTATATCGGTGCAGAGCCTGATGGAAACTAACGTAATCGAAAGCTAGTTTAAAAAAAATGATTTGTGGTCTAACAAATCTGCCCTTGCTTTTATATTATGTAAAAATGTTGCCATGTCTCATCTTGGACACATGAAAACAACAGATGACAATTTACATCCTAACATACAGGACCACCCCCACCCCCGTTTTCAACACATTAGTGAAGCTTATTAGGCATGCAGGCATCACCAAGGTAGGTGACATTTCTTATAACTACTGTTTGTCAGTGGGCAGTAATCTGTCTCCTCCAGGAGCAGTAATTTAGATGGCACCACCTTGTTTTGCAGCAAACAGTCCACGAAGACACACATTCTGAATCTATATTGTCAAAGGCAAAGAAAGCAGACACCAGGAATTTAGCTTCTGTTGAAAATATTTCATCCTGTGTGCAGTTGTGCTTTCACTCTGTCCCTCCCATTAAACCTTAAATCAACAACCCAAGAGGAAGTGGGAAAGAAAAATGGAAATGGAGTAGCGTCCATCTCTCATTACATCTTTGTTTCTGTTTCTACTTTGCATCAAAGTCAAACAAAATGAGCAGCATGACATTAGAAATAGCACTCCTTCCAATGGTAAAATATGTTTGTCACAGCACACTCTCTACTGTGCATTCTAGCAAGCTTTATTGTATAATTGGTCATCTGAAGATAAAGACGGACTTCAACATGAAGGTAAACATGGAAAGTCTGATTGTAGAAACATCTCTTCAAGAACGTCACATCAATGGAAGGAAAAATTGGCTGATCACATCGCTCTTAACATCCCTTAACATCCAATTAGGTTCTCAAGGTTCAAGAGTATATTTTAACATAAACATTCTACTTTATTGAGATTTTAAATGTGTGTTTTTTACCGCTGTTGTACATCATCATGAGTCCACCTACTGGGAGACAGGCAGGATATAAATTCAATCAGTGGGCATGGCCAGTGCTACATCCTTGCCGGACGCAACTGAGTTCCTGATTTCAAGGTGGAATTTGCCCAAACAGGCTACCACCTCTTGTTCCTCATGCTAAATGAAAGTATTTAAAAAGTAAATCTCTCTGCCCTGCCTCTACCATCAGATTGTTGGCCTATAATTCTGGATGCTTATTTTCATTTAGCGGATGATTGGCCTCTCTACTGAATTATTATTTTTTTAGGATTACTCCCTTTCAAAGTAAAAACTGCATTTCAAAAATGCATTTTGCTATTCAGAAACAGGAAAGCTGATAAAAGTGTGGCTAATTCTAAATATGGATAGCTTTAAAAAGCTTCTTGTAGCTTGATCAACTAGCAAGAACAGCCTAGAGAACATAAGGAGACAAAGCACTGTTGTTTGTAGAAAATCAGCTCATAGAAGAGACACTTGATCAGGCACAGACTGGTCTTGCTGCAATTTAAACGGTAATGTTCGCAAGCTGCATCTTTACTCTAAATCCAAGCTTGTGCTTGTTCTACTGCGCTATAATGGTGGAATTTCCTCCTTCATCTGTTCCCTTTCACCTAAAAACACCGGACTGACCCAAAAATCTGCTCTGTAAGGTTTTCTAGCCATCCAGAGCTGTATTTGCCCTTCTGATTTTCAGCTGCCCCTGCCAGTGGAAGTCCCGTGCTGGAGGGTGTCCCCACTTCTGAGCTCAGTTCTTCTTACATTAGAATGTACATTTGTAAACATAAGTGTTATACAAGGTAAGGAACTTGTTCTGCAAGCTAGCTGCAGAATCAGACATTCTGATCACATGCCTGGTTGTTTGAAACTCAGTGGGCCTGGGATGATGATGATGATGATGATTATTATTATTATTATTATTATTATTATTATTATTATTATTATTATTATTATTATATTATTATTATTATTTGTTGCATTTCTATACCGCACCTTCTTCCAAACTGGAACTCAGGGCGGTTTACAACTTTAAAAGACATAAAAATATACAGTAAAAACATATAATACAAATAGATTGGGGGGGGGGGGAAACCAGGCAGGAAACATCAGATGGGCAGATATGGATTAAAAAAAAAAACTCAAGTAGGTCGCCATATGCCTCCTTTAAAGCAAGGTTTTCAATGCCTTTTTGAAGGCGGGCAGGGACTGTGCAAGGCGCAGCTGACTCGGGAGGTGGTTCTATAAGAATGGGACCAGAACAGAGAAGGCGCGGCTGCGAGTAGCAGACCTCCGCGCCTCCCTAGGAGTGGGCACCCTGAGTGAGCGCGCCTGCGACATTCAGGTGGGCCTGACCTCAGATGACCTATGGGAGATACGCTGTGACAGGTATTCAGGACCTAAGCTGTGGAGGGTTTTGAAAACCAAAACCAGGACCTTGAACCTTATCCGGAGCAATGGGTAGCCAATGCAGGCGGGCTAGAACTGGGGTGATGTGATCGTATCTACGAGCACCCACCACCAGTCTGGCTGCCGCATTCTGTACCCGTCGGAGTCTCCGGACAAGGGTCAAGGGCAACCCCACATAGAGGGTATTGCAGTAGTCGATCCTCGATATCACGAGGGCCTGCACGACCGTTCTCAGGGCGGACTCATCTAGGTACGGGCGGATCTGGGCAATCCTGCGGAGATGGGAAAAAGCGGCCCTGCAGACGGCCATCACCTGGGCTTCCAGGGAGAGGGCCGAATCCAGGACCATGCCCAGATTCCTGGCCCTGTCCGCAGGCTGGAGGGAAACTCCCCCCAGTCTAGGGAGGGGGCCATCCTATCCAGGCGAGGGCACCCCGAAGAACAGTACCTCGGTCTTCTCAGGGTTCAGTTTGAGCCTGTTAATCCTGGTCCATTCCAGAACTGCCTCTAGGCACAGATCAAGGGAGCGAACTGCCTTCGCTGCAGATGTAGAAAAGGAGAGATAGAGCTACGTGTCATCAGCATACTGATGACAGCGAACTCAAAATCTCCTGATGACCTCCGCCAACGGCCTCATGTAAACATTGAACAGTATAGGGGAGACTGCCGACCCCTGGGGCACCCTTTTGCAAATTACATTGTGCCTCCATTTTACTTCGGTTTCTGTAAGTCTAAATAAATAATCTATAAATCTATTTCAATGTTTGAAATATGTCATTTATAATACCAGGAACCTTTAGAAGTTTAGAAGTGATTTTTTTGTACAGAAAAAAATGTACATATTTTGTACCCCAGTGTGCCAGATTTATCATTGCCACTTGCATGTAACAGTATTTTGTTCCCTTTTATAAAACATCCACCTCCCTGACTTGACCCTCACTATATAGCACATGGATTTTCTTATCATCTCCGTAAACTTCTCCAGTGCAAAACACATCAACAACCCTGTTCTGGTGGGTTCTCAACCTCCCAGAGCAGGCTTTTAAAACATAGGGTTAAGTGAGGTTGTTTCCTCGCGTTTGTAAAAGTGGCTTCCATGAACACAACAACACTGCTGGTTGCCATCCTCTGGAGCCCTTTATTTCTCCTCCTGTAGAAGGTAACAGTCCATGCATGTAAGAAGTGGGCCTTAACTCTCAAAATATTATCAATGAGGCACAGATGATCCATCCTAAACCTTTAAAAAATAACTTAGAATAAATGTTAGCCTGGAATTATAGTCTTGTAGCGGCTTGAATATTGATGGTTTTACTCCTCTCAACAATGTTTCATCCTAGTGGTTTATGTGAACTCTGCTTCTCAGAGCATTGTTGCTGTGAGAAATGCTGCACTAAAAGAAAATGCCTAGGCTCATCTACTCAAGACATAAGCTCCCGGTGTTCAATGATAGTCCCAGGTGTCTCTACGCATGTTGCCTACACACGTTAGAACCAGTGGTGGCTTAAATCTAAACTAGGCAGCAAATGAGTTCTCTGGAGTTGTGTCATTTTTCCTAGAAAAATAAAATAAGAACCACTGCAAAAGGTAAGATGTTGGGCACTATTTTGGCCTTTCAGAAGTTATAACTGCAATGTAGTAGGTACAATTTAAAGATAGAGTTTATTCTCTGATGATTTTACTCATGCAAACTGCACAATGAAGTAAACTGTACAGTTTGTGAAACACGTCAAATGCAAGGAACTCAAATGCAAAGTACAGAAGTAGTGTGACATACATTTTAAAACAGACTCAATGGTTGTACAACTGCTCTCTGTTTGCGGAGCACAGCATTTTCACTGACCCCTCTGTTGAAACCATTTACATATTTCCTCACACATATTTAATTTACAACAGCAACAGCTTTATTACTTAAAAAATCTTTTCTATTAAATAAGGTTTAGAAAATAGGACTGCCTTATACAGCACCAGGCATAGCTGTTGCATGAACACCATTCATTTCAGAAAACTGCTTAGCGATGTAGAAATGAAAGGAGGTAGTTGGGCATACAAAGCTTGGTAGAGATGTCCCCTCATATTTAGGGGAGCAAGCATACCCAAATTAGTGTATGGAATTCATCCTATGCAAAGTGGGCAACATTCAATTCAATCCAGAGAAGAACATGTGAATGGAACGTGGCTTCGGTATGTGTATCGACCTAAAAGATAAGCAACCAGGGATATACTGTACTTCAGCTGTGCATACAAACATGATTCTCATCTAACTATACCACATGGTTTTTGAGTGCATGCATATCCCCATCCAAGCATGATTAAAGGGATTGGGGCAATTATTTAGACAAACTTCTTGCAAAATTCACATTTTGTGGAGGAAATGCTCTTACTTTGCTTGTGGGTTTTTTTTAAAAGTCTAAGTTTATTTCTAAAATTAAACTGCTTCAAAATTGATAAAGTAAATGTATTTAGAGCACTTTTTGCAAACTACACAAAAACTTCAAAGAGTTTTGTGTAAAAATTTACACAAAAACTTGTTTCCTTACATTTTTAATACACAAAATATTTAATTTCTTATTTTCAGACTTAAAGCACTGAAATGATATATACATAATTTAATGACTGCATCCAGCGTCCACTTGAGTTTGGTTGTACATCATATAAATTAGAGCTGTTCTTTGCTATTACCACCAGTTACAATTTAAGGATGTAAAACTGAATGTTCCATTTCCTAGTTTGATGGCACTGTAGGTTAAAACAGAGCACAGAACAAATGAGTTACACAACCCACCATAAATGCATTAAATGTTTGTTATATACATGATGGAATTACTTTTTACTGCCAATGTTGCTACTGTGTAGTTCACTTTGTTGTTATACAAAAGTTTTCTGATATGAAAGCACACACTTTTTTGCACTTTACAACTTAATCATAAAGTAGCATACTGTTGGTTTTTTTTAACATGAGTACAGAATTAAAATAGATAATGGCACATTGAAAACTCAATATCCTACAGATGCTTGGATAAAGAGAAGAACTGTACCTACAATCGTCTCATCAGAAACTACATCATGGAATGTTAGTTGTCCAAGTTTCACAGAGTAAATAACATTTCAAAACTGCAAACATCTATCAAGCCAGCATCACATTGAAGGCATCTTTAAACATTCAAGCACAGACTGCCGGCATAAACTACAAGACCATTCTTTCTCTTCTTGCCACTATCTCCCTCTCTCTCTCTCACACACACACAAACGCACATACACCCCCACACACCACACTATAATTACACTGTTTCCATGGTACGGTCGATGATTGATTCCCCTCCCCACCCAAGAACGGTATCAAAATTTTGCTACTAAAAGATAACAGTGCTTACACAAGAATAAAGTACAAGTTACCTTGCAAACACGAGACAATAATAAAATAAAAAAATAAAACAGAACTTGAGCTTTTTGATGAGGGAATTTTAAACTTTCCTGGCATTCATACCACACCGAAGTATGAATAATCTCCTCACTTTAAGCCTCAAGAAATCACAAAATACCAAGTTAGCTTTGAGAAAGTATTCCATCTTTCATAACCCTGGTCTGCTTTGTAACTTCAGTAAGAATCTGCATTTATCAGCTATTCTTTGTTACTTTAGCTGCAACGCATCATCTTCAGAAAAAAATGAAGCTCCTGATTTTAAAAATGGAAATGCTAGCTAAGCTGACATCATTTAAAAAAAGAAAATCCTAGCTAATAGCGACCCTGATCAAGATTACATATGTGCATAAGTACTGTATACCACATACTGTACTGGCCCTGTTAAACAAAAATATTTTTTAAAAAAACAAACGCTCAAACAGTTAAAAAGCCAAAGAAAATGCTACAATAATATAATCAAACATATTCTCCCAATGTTTTTTTTTCCTCTCAGAATGTGCAAAACAATATAAAGGCAAAAAGACTAAAAGCAAATTAACTGTTCCTGTCTTTTTTTCTCTTGCCTAGTGCGGTCTTGTAGACTTCACAAAGTCAATAGGAATCTCTGCAGAACTTTGGTATAAAATATTACAAGACTATTGTCACAGTTTTGGGGGTGAGCATTAAGCAAATGACTTGAATATTTCATGGAATACCATCAAAAAATGAAAGCGAAGTACATTTCAATCAACAGTTCACATGACGAGCACTGAAAATGACAAGCAATCTTAATCAGGAAAGAAAAACAAACCCGGGTGCCTATTACAAGACTACAACCTGTTGTGCAATTCCTGTTTGCCAACTTTCAAAGCCAGATTCAAGTGTGATTTTTTTTTTACAGATGAATAATTTTAAGCTACAGATTTCTTTTTCGGTGAAGGCTGCTTCTCCTTGGTTTTCCCTTTGAAGTTGCTAAGGAATATCTAAAAACAATGCACATTTCTAATCAACTCCCCGAAGGCTGCGACTGGGACGGAGGAGCCATTACGATCTGCGAAAGCACTGGCTCTGTACTCTGGTCTGCCATCTGGGTGAGGACTGACGTGGCCACGGCTTCTGCCTTCGAGGTGGAGCTCACTCCATTGGAAGTGCTGACAGAACTGTGCTGGATCGCTTCTGCGTGGGGACTACTTGGCACGGAAATGTCTTCGGAACTATCATCCTTATCTGTAGCTGAAAATAAAAAAGCAAAGCATTTTCATCTCCTTGTAAGCAGAGCACACGCACAAGTGGGCCATGACGACCACCAAAATAACAGCCCTCCAATTACGGTTTGGACTGGGATTTTTTTTAAGGACAACATCTCAAGGTCATTCTACTGATTCACTCAAAGCACGTAACTGCAGAAAGATTTTTTAAATAGGAAAGATGACTTTTTAAAACAGAAAAATGGTAACCGCAATTCCTTGTAACACAAGGGCTATCAAATGTTAACCAATGTTTGTTTTCAAGTTTCATCAGTTAAACTAGAAAATGGCAGTAGGTCATCATAAGTATAGAGATATACTGATTGCGTTTGGCAAAGCAATTAGTCAGCTCACTACATTAATCGTCTCTCTTTAGCCCAGCATGCCATTCTATATGTCACCGCAAGAACAGGAAGCAGACATTGTGGCTCTGCCAATTTATATACGATACAAAAGGGCACCAACTATCATTGAAGCTTTTATGGTTTTCCTTCATTCTTACAGCCCAACTGCAAGGCCACGGCAGCTTTAAAGGCAATGCTGCATTTCTAAGCGCCAAAGACATCTGAGCCTAGCTTGCACCTGGAATTCAGTTTGTATAGTGGGTGGTGGTGCCCCTGTTGCCCCCAAAGCCAAGAAGAAGCCAATCACGGACAAGAGATCTACTGGAAGGAGAAAGAAATGTAGCACAGGGAGTTTCAAGAGGGAACTGGGAGGTCTTCCTCATGTGTGGTTATCCCAGTTTCTCTGAGACGGCACTTGCCACATTTTTGAGTGTTTCTGTTCTCAGCCTAAAAGGAACCAGGTGTTTTGATACAGGGCTATGGGGGCAGGTGCCGAGAGACTGGCAACACTTGGTCTAACAAGACTGGGAGAGACATTCTAATCCAAACTGCAAGATGCGGAACCTGCAACCAACCACCTCGGAGCCCATTCTGCAGCTCTTCTTTTGGGAGCCACTTCCAACAAGGAAACCTAACTCACTCATTTGGCCATGTTTTTTTTGAAGTTTTTATGGTTCTTCAACACCAATCCAGCTCTCTCACATCCAGCTGGATGAAGACGCGTACAGAGTCAGAAACAAACATAGGTTTGGAATTTATTACTAATTTGACAAAGGGATCCTATTTTTTTCTTCAGATTATAATCTAATGTGGTCCCATAGTTTCCTTTTATTTTAGTTTTCAGGAGTATTTTGATATGCACTATACTTTTCCTTGCACTATGGAAATACAACATTGAAAACAAGTAACTGTTTCACTGGTTCCATCAGACGCCAGGCTGACGAGGATCCATCCCCTATGCTAGCACCAGGGGCTAATGGCAACTATAACAGTTGTGGTCAAATTTTTCGCCAAATGCTCGTGTGCATTTTTCCCCCCAGCCCTGGGGCCACCATCAGGCTCACGGATAAGCAGAATAACACAGCCGTAGCATGCCAAACATACAACAGCAAACATATAGTAGTTTTCTGTGTATAAGGCGGTATTTTTGTCTGTAATTGTTGCACTAAAATTTTGGGGTCGTCTTATATAGGGAATTAAGCAAAGGAGAGAACGGCGCAGTTGCGAAACAGCAAGTTTGGGTTGGAAAAGTGGCAGTCATCGTATATACATGGGGTATCATAGATGAAAAAAAATGGGTAAATAAGAAAATATGACTAGGGTATATACAGAATTTGACATTTCTAGCTAGATCTAGTCCATACTATGACTGAAAATCCTGTTGCTTTGTAACACAGGTGAAAGGCAAACAGGAACACTCGCCTTTAGCAGCCAGCAATGAACAAATTGCTGCTGCAATTCTTGGGGGTAGCTGTTTCCTGAAAGTGTTGCTGTGTGGTCAGATTGTCTTGAGAGGAGACAATGGCACGTCCTCAAGTATCTCAGTGGGACTTGTTAACAGCCAGCCGCAGGCAAGCAAATGTTACGCCACTGGCCTTCTGTGTGAGCAACATGATTTCACCCAAGAGGTTCTAAAGGGGATGAGGGAGAACCAGGATATTGCCCAGGCAAATATATTTGGAGGGGGGGAAAGTGTCTACCCCTTTCAGGGGGATGGGGTCACAACACCTGCCCAGCCAATCACAGACATGGATTTTCTAGAAATGTTTTCACAGTTCTAAATTGATGAGGATACGGTTGAATATACTTGGCTTAATTTCATAAAGAAAACAAGTGTGCCATATAAATTTCACATGCTGTATAAACATATGAAAGGTTTGGACAACCGCCAAAAGTAGCAGAAAGTAATAATGAATTGTGGAGTGAGGAAAAAAATATGCCTAGCGTGGCTTAAATTTTATATTTGAATGCAAAAACTAGGACATTAGTTTTACTGGGATATATCTAACAATTTTATGACTTGAGAACTCTATAGAGTACACATCCTTCATGTTGTTTTGATTGCTAAGATGGGAAGAACCTGTAGGCACAAAAATGCTGCACAGTAATTTGGGCACATGCCCAAAGAGCCTGTGTGTTCAGTGCAGCTTGTTTAGGTATGACTGGCACTGCATCCTTTGCAGCTGTCTAATTTCACATGCACTGTGGAGTCATGCACTATATCAATAATAGCTTATGTGAAACTGCCTAAGACAAGGCATTCAGTCCAAAAATACTAGGAGTGGTGTGAGATGACAGACGTGGGCTCGTCCGCGAAATTACCAAAAGAGCACAGTGAGGACAAGACGGTGGTGCAAGGAAGCCAGGAGAAAGAGAGAGATGACAAGAATATGAAGAATATAGACGTTGAAAGAGAAGAGAGTGGAAAAGGGAAAGAGTTTAGGTTTAATCTTTCAAGGGTAGTAGACGGCTTCTTAGCCATAGTGAAAAGAGAGGTGACATGGGAAGGATTACAAGAGGAGATGGGAGGATTAGAGATAGGAACGGAGCATAAAGAAACACAAACAGATGGGAGGGGCGATGAGTATAAAAGAGTTAGAGAAAGAGAGGTACAGACTGATGAATGGAGGTCTGATAAGAAAGATAAAATATTGCAAGTTGGAGGAAGATATGGAGATAAGTCTGTAGGGATGTATTGGAATGTAGGTTTACAAGTTAATCGTGATCTAGAGAAAATAGTGAGGGGAGTAGGCACACAGACAGAGAGTAGAGTTAGTAGAATTTTATTTAGAGAAGCCATCACGCAAACAGAGTGGCACGAGGATAAGAAGGGGGGAGGGGTCGCGAGGGAGGAGATGACAGTTAGAGACGTTAGGGAGGGAGTACCCAGACGGAGGGAGATCTGGACAAAGGTGGACACAGGGCTCCCTTTACCGACTCCTGAGGGAGGTCCACGATTCCCTATGGTGGTATCTCCTCCGGAAAATAAGGAGAAAAAGGGAAGTGGTCCCTTGGGTCCGGCCGGATGGATCCCGGGATGGGGATGGAGCCAGCCCCAGGGCATTCCACACCCTTATTGTGGGGGCCATTGCGGGAAACCTTCAACCCTGACAAAGAAAGCCCCACACAAGTAAACGAGGTTGATGTTAGACGGAAAAATATTTTATTAGAAAGTTGTTTTGAGCCTAGTTTCGATGTTCCTGTTTTAACCCCTGTTGATAAAGAAACTGTTGTAAGAACCGAACGAAAACAAAGAGATGAAAAACAAAATAAAGAAATGTTTGTTTTGCAAGAAACTTCACCGTCGCCTCATAGTTCTTCCAAAAATTACAAGGAGCCAGAAGTCGAACCCTTACAAGTGGTTAGGTTAGAACAGAGATAACTTTTCCCCCTCAGACCACTGCTGAGAACAAACAAATATTCATTAAATTTTAATTAAGGGGAGATTTCTAATCAACCTTATTAGGTAGCCATGATTAAGAGAACAGAGTTTTAAATACCTTTCATCTTATTTTTCTGATAATGGGTATATTCCACACATTTATTAATCAGAGAACACTTATTACTTCCAGGCTCCTATATTACCAGGTTTTTTTTTTAACCCAAAAGCAAAAGAGGTCCAAGGGTAGAAGTTAACAGATCATTTAAAAAAAAAGCCAATCTTTAAAACTAAGCAACATGGAAAAACATAAAGAATAATTTCATAATGTTGCTGCAAACAGAAAAGTGGTTCAGAGCTGCCGTTCAATAAATGGGGCTATAGTCTACTAGTGGAGGTGCCCATTATCAAAAATGGAGAGGCAGAATGCAATTTTTGGGATCTGCGCAGTCCCCCATGACACCTTCCATACTGTTCCAGAAGACATGTTGGGAGTAGCACAGAACCATCAGAATAATTCCTTCTGGCCTGCCATCAGATGAATGTTATGACCAGAGGTTCACACCTGGGAATTTAGTATAAAAGCTAGTGAATTTACATCAAGGCTTCTAACTCCTTTCCCCCATTAGTACCTTGCTAGTGGAAACAATACTGCTAAATATATACTTTTCCATTTGCAATATGTACTGTCAAGTCACTTTGATTTATCTATTAAAGCGGAAGACCATGTGTTGAGGCATCTCCATTTACATATGTAATAAAGGAGTTGCTTGTTTCCATAAACCTGTCTCTTGTTTCCAATTCTACCATACCACTTTCAATTTTTGTGTTTCTCAGAGGGCCATGGTCAACCTACAGGCCTTCCAAGCCCTTTTAGTCACATCATACAAAGGTTTCTAGCACACTGCTATCTCCAGATGAACTGCCACTAACATCATGTGTATCAAATCCCTGCAGAACAGCATTTCATTAGACCAATGGTCCCCAACCTTGGGTAATCCAGGTGTTCTTAGATTGCAACTCCCAGAGGCCTTGGGGTCACAACGAGTGGTGAAGGCTTCTGGGAGTTGCAGTCCAAGAACACCTGAGTTATCCAAGGTTGGGAACTAGTGTATTATACAGTAATACCCCACTTAACACCACCCTGTTTATCAGTGTTTCATTATAATATGTTTGCCACCTCTCTCTCCAGAGGCAGTTGTTCTTCAGCTGGGGCAAACTACCCTCCCTCTATCCCTCTTCTCTCTCTGCTTCTACCCACTCCCTCAGCTCTCTTCCACACACATTCTCCTAGACAAAAATACACATATGATGCCCACACATACCAATATGCCTGTGTAAGTAGGCAAGCAAGCAGTCCATTGGTCTGAAATTCTCCCACATCTCCTTTCGCATATAAGAGGCAGAAAAGGCATCAAGTGCATGGGAAGATCCTCCGCCCCCCGCTTTCCTTTATTCCTCCCTTATATAAAACAAAGCAAAGCAAAAACAAAGTGTTCTGCTTATATACTGCCCCATAGTGCTTAAAGCACTCTCTGGGCCGTTTAAAGCTTTAATTATGCAGGCTACACATTGCTTCCCCTACTCTCCCAGCAAGCTGGGTACTCATTTTATTGACCTTGGAAGAATATAAGGCTGAGACAACCACAAGTTCACATTGAACTCCTGTTGCAAACTCAGTTTTGGCTGCAGTACACCAGTTTAACCACTGTACCGCACTCTGTCTTTTACATTTCTCCTCCTGCTCCCCCTCTTCTCTTCCTCTAGCACCAGAGACCTGGAAAGGGGTTCAGCTTTTCATTTTCACCTATCCAATAAGGTACAGTTACGCAAAATAATCTAAAAATTAATGAAGAATACAAAAACCATGTGGCACCTTCAAGATTAACTACTATATTTCAATGTGAGCTTTCCTGGACAAATCCACTTCATCAGATACAATGTCTGACCAAGTAGACTTATTCCTGAAAGCTCACATTTAAATACAGCGGTTAGTCTTTAAGGTGCTATATCATTTTTGCCTTTTTTTTGCTCTTCTTTTGTTTTTGCATGATATGTTAAATGGCTAACACAGACTAACATGGCTACTAGGGATGGGCAACGACCCACGTGAGCCCAGGTGGTGCTCGGAACCCTCTGACACACACATAGCCAATTGTCTGGGATCACATGGGGTTAAACGTCAACCAGGAATCAAGCTGCAATGTCATCTTTGCTTGCTCCGTGGTGCTGGCCAGTCAGGAGCTGTGCAGGGACATGCATCATCCCGTCTCCCTGTCTGATTGGCCAGCACAACGGAGCAGGAAAGATGATGTTGCAGCCTGCTTTCTCGTTGGAGCTCAGCTCCGTGCCGGCACAGACCAAAGTAAGTGATTGGATCCTTGTCTGTTAGAGGGTTCTGAACAGCACCTGGGCTCATTAGGAATTGCCCATCCCTAATGGCTACCGCTTCTAAAACAACCATAAAGTATAATGCTACTACTACTACTACTTCAAGTGCCATGTCCTTGTAGAATGTTGGCAATCAGCGACACAATCTGGTTTTTATCCAAAGCTATTCTAGAGAATCTATGCCCACTGGAACCATTGGCTTAAATTCCTAAGCCATAATGTTCTACGCCCCCATGCTTCTCAAACTTTTCCTTGAAGGATAACATGCAGCAGATGGTATTTGTTACTGTGCATTATGTGACCAAAATATTGTACTTTTCTCCTCTTTATGGTATTGAGAATTTCTAGCCTTTTATTCATATGCTGTAATACGTCCACATTAGTGACTCTGGCTGTCCAAGTTATCTTCAGAATTGATCTGTATATAATGAACCACTGTTTCTGTTACCACTCCATGATCTAGGAACATATTCCTGAGAACCAACCAGGGTATTACTGAGAACCAACCCGCTTACAAATAGCAATAACAATGATGGCTGTGTGGAGAATTATATATTTTGCTCAGTGGTCCTTATCAGAGTATTAACTATTTGTCTCCAGAAGCAAAATGCTTTAAGGCAGCATCCCTGACTGAACTTTGCTGCCCCCACCCAACCCCTGCCTCCCCAATGTTCTGACAAGATGGCTTGTTATATGAAGACATTGTAGGTGGATGTGAGTGTGGTGTTTGATGAATAATTTATGAGGTGTGTCTATGCTGATTGGTTATTTGTTGACCAATGGGAGGATTTGGGGGAGGAACCTGAGGGGTTTTAAGGCTCAGCCCAACAATGAATTGGTTAGATAGGGACTGAAACACACACAGAGAGCGAGAGATAGATAGGAACTTACACTGACTGAGAGAAGAGTCAGATAGGATCTGACGGAGAGACAGTTAAGGACTAGAGAGAGAGGAGACAGGATTTTAGAACTTCTGTGAGGAAAACTAAGTGTTAAGTGTCTGTAAACTGAAGAACAGAGTGTGCAAGTGATCAGCTTTGTCTGTAACCTAACTTTAATGTGCTTGAGCTATATTCTTTCTTTTGTTTATACCTAAACACATTACCCTTTATGCTTTCAATTCTACTTTGTAATAAATACACTTCTTTTATCTTTATTCAATTTAAATCAGCCTGAAAGCATTAATTTACTACAGAAGCTAGTTCATGGCAGTGAAAGAGCAAAATTAGAGGTGGTGCTTCTCAATAACCTGTGAAAGGGCCGGGGACAAAGCACGGTAATGCTACAGCGAGAGCCAGTAACTCTACCTGTAGTAACCAGCTAAGATTACAAGCTTGGAGAATTCACACGTATAGTGGTACCTCTTAAAACAAATTTAATTCATTCTACAGATCAATTGTTTTAAGAAAATTTTGTCTTATGAAACATGGTTTCCCATAGGAATGTAGTGAAAATTGATTAATCTGTTCCAGAAGCTATGGTTTGCTTCATTTTATGAAAATGTTGTCTTACAAAACAGAGTTTCCATAGTAATGCATTAGGAATGGATTAATCCATCCTGGAGGCTAAAATAAGGACAAAAATAACCGTTCTTTCCCCCCTAGGTACATGTGGAACGTTTATTTGTCCTGTGACGCATCCTAGGGAATTTTTTGTCATGCAAAGCATGCCTATTCCTGGAATTTTTTTTCATATGAGTTTTTTTTGTCTTACAAGCCATTTGTCTTAAGAGGTACCACTGTAGTTAGGTTCCTTTTGTAAAAGAGGTGTTTCATTCCAAAAAACCCCATATCCCAGTGTTTCCACTGCTTAATTTTTTTCTGATAAGTGAAAATTTGAGCAATCTAGCCATGGACCTGAATAGACGGCAGTGGAGCCAATAATTTTACCTAATGTCTTCATGCATAGAGGGTTGTTACTGAAAGGGAGATTAGTTACCCCGCCTCCATTTTTCTTACACAAAGGTAAGAAGGTAGCATATAATGCTGTTGTGACTGACTAACTACCAACTCATACAATGATTTATATCTCTGATTAACTGGGAAATTGTTTTACTTGATACTCACCCGATTAGGTAAAGCTAACAAGGGTTGTTTCAGTGGACTTAATTTCCTCTGTATATTTTAAACAGTCAAGAGGGCTTCCCAGAAGGATATGTAAACTGGCCACACACAATGTGTAGAAGGAAAAGCAGCAACAGCAATGTTTAGCAGAGGCATTACTTTTTCCTGATACTCTGCTTTCTCCAAGGCTTCAGTGGGCTATATCCCTTATCCTTAAAATTTTGCTTTACTAAAGGCCGTGCAATGCCAAGGACTAAAGGGACTATAAATCTGATACAAATATGATTTACCTGATACAACTCCTTGCATCTTCCGCTGCCTATTTATAATAAGCAATTAAGAGTGGCAGCTTATCTAGACCACAATCTGATACCTAGCTGCCATGAGTAACAGCATTTAAATCTATTTGTTTATTTTAAGGAACAAAATCCATTTGTACGAGGACTGACGATTCTGCTATACTATGTTGTCCTTTTTTCTGTGTGCCAGTGCTTTACCCTTTGAAGTACTTAAAACATAACACCAGATAGATAGTTCCTTTGGATAATATTCAAGACACCAAAGCAAATTCCGGCAAACTAGGCTTGCTTGACATTGCCCTATACCAGCTTCTATAAGAATTAGTGTTGCTTTGTCAGATGGGAGCCATAATGGCCTCATCCCTGCAACAATCATTGTTCATATAAATTCAAAACATATTCCTACACGGTTTCAATTTGCTCTAAGATGCCACTTCCCCTCCTGTCAAAATGACGAGATCAAAAGGGCTGAGATTTATAAGCTCAAAACTGACAAAATCAGTCTTCTAAGTACAGTATCTACAGCTACAGAGAGTGGCTAAATCTCCTGAATCTTTTAAATTAAAAAATATTGCCCATTCTCATGAAACTGCTTACAATGACTACAAGTAAAGATGGTGGCCATTAAGTTTTATCGCAAGCACCTGAGGAACTGTTCGCATGCAATACAAAATGTTCTTTTATCCTCCTAAATTACTGACACTGGCAAATTAAAATGAAGTGGCTACATATGGCAGAAACAATCTTCACATTTACAAATATCCTGAAATATCACTAAATCATAAAAACGAAAGCTGTGGGTTATATATTATGAATGTTGTCTAATGCATTCCCAGCACGGTTATTTGTTATAAATTTGTGTACAATGGACAAAATTGGCCATTTATTCTACAGCAGCAGCTGCTTTTCAGCTCTGTATTATACCCCTTAACAAAACAAAATAACAAGAGAGACAAAATTAACTTTTTAAATGCCAAAAAGGAAAGAAAGCTAAAAGTTTGATTTGTAATAGTTTCATGATTCTACTTTTATGTTTCTATTCCTACAGTCATAAAATTGGTTTATTTTCCCAGCCAATAGAGATGCTACCAGCAAAAATAAAATAAAATCTTGACACAAAAAGGTAGGTAGACAATGCAACGATCCCATCAGATAATTATGATTTTTCATGTGTAACAAACAGATTTGATGCATTTCCTTTTTTATTATGAAATATTATCAATATTCAAATAGTTTACAATCACTGTTATAGTATGCACCAAGATTATGCCATGAGGCTGCCTTACAACAAATAGCTTAAAAAAACACAACAATACATCTAAGAAGCTTCAATGTGCCTTTATATTTACCTTGCAGTAACCTTGCAGGAATTGCTACGCTTAAATATTTGAAGTATTTGAACATTACTTCTTGATTCTAATATTTCTCCCTGTTTGCTTTAGCAGGATTTTACTGGCACTGCCTAGGGCTGTAGGTAATGGAACATTACTCACTATGATAGCCAGATTTCTTCTGCATGGCTGTTACAGGGCAATCTTTATGAGCCAGAAGAAGCTGTTTCAGCTGCGCCACTTCATTTCTCAGCAGGGTGACTTCACTCTGAAGCAGAAATGTTATATACTTTACCAGAATCAAGTTACCGAAATTTCAGACTGAGGCAACAGAGCCAGTACTTTACATGCAGGTTGTTTCAACAACAGCCAGTCTTTGAACTACGGTAGTTCTGGTCAGCCGGCTGAATGTTTATGTTTTCTAAATCTGATGCACATATTCAAGCTTGCCTTATGGTTAATATGTCATATTCAGTTGTTTTGACCTTACCGTTGCTATTTATATGCATTTCAATTTACAAGTACAGTGGAACCTTGACTTACGTCATTAATCCGTTCCAGTGGTCTAGACTTAAGTCAAACATGACTTAAGAAGTCAAACGAACGTTTCCCATAGAAAGTAATGGGAAAGCGGATTAATCCGTTCCAGATGATGAAAAAGACCCTTGAAAACAGCAATTTAACACAAATTTGACTGGCATAGGAGATTCCTTCTGGGGATGTAAATGAAATGTCTCCTCAAAGAGAGGAGGCGGCAGTGGAATTATAGTCCACAAGTTATATGCCTCCACTTTTTAATGTTCATAGCAACAATGTCTAACATTTAAGTTTTACTGATTTTTAACCTGACGGTCCAAGTTCTGAACAACTCTATGCTTACCATTAGAGTCCCACAACTTTACAGCTCCCCAACTAAAATTCTTCTATTTTGGACCAGACTTCTGCAGCCAGATTTTTTACAAGACTGAGCCGACTGTCTAACCAGCGAGGCCAGCCCTGAGCTCCCAGCCCTTCTTCTCCTCCGGCAGCAGCGGCGGCTTCGGTGAGGCCAAGGACCAGCTCCAGGTGCTCTGAGCTGGCCTCGCTGAAGCCGCCGCTGCCGGAGGAGGGGAAGAAGGCGGGAGCAGTTTGGAGGCGGCAGCCGCGATGCTGGGTTGTGGCTGCCGCCCAATTCCAGTGCCTTGCGCCGGGGCTCTGAGATGTAAGTCAAAGCCTGTGACTCAAGTCAAACAGGCCCCTTCTTGCTGCAAGTCAAATATGATGCAAGTCAAGCAGTATGTAAGTCAAGGTTCCACTGTATGCTGAAGTGCACACTATATTTAGCAGAGGTGAGCAAACTGATTAGGTTTGTTGCGGCAACATTGAGGAGAGGTGTGAACATGTGTACGTGAGAGCCGTGACATGTCTTTGGAAGGACTGGGACAATTAAAACACCTCCCTCCCTTCAATCTGGATGCAGCCTAAGAACATCCAAGCTCCGTGCCTCAAGTAAACTAGTGCCTGGCTTTTCCCCCAGTTGCCATGGACTCTAGACCTAAGAAACAACTCCTGACAAATCCATCTATTGCCATGTTATTACGTATTGGTACTGCTCTGAGGAAGAGGGTTTCGCCCTCGAAATATTAGCAATGTTTTGTTATTTTTATGGTAGCCTAAAGGTATCACCTGTTCCACTTTTGTATTTGCTGCAACAAATAACTGACAAATAGTTCAGAGGAAATCAAATCAATCCATACTGTGCTGATTTATGGTGTGTGTGTGTGTGTGTGTGTGTGTGTGTAAAAGTGCAAAATATTAGAAATTATTCCAATTATTTCCCCAAACTTTGTATTTTGTTAAACAAATAAATGCAGGTTCTTACTCCTGTAATTGTTACATTTAAAAATATCTATTAAAATTAAGAAAAGTTTCACCCTACAACTTTAAAATCACATGAACTTTTGACTGCTAAAAATCTCTAGGACAAGTAAAGTACCTAAGATAAAATGCACAGATATTATATAGACCAGGAATGTAAACCATTCTTATGCTTCCACGTGCCATGTCCTAGTACAGTGATGGCGAACCTATGGCACGGGTGCCAATGGTGGCACTCGGAGCCCTTTCTGTGGGCACCCGACATCGCCCCTTCACAGCCACCTGTGTACATGTTAAATTACTGTATTGCCACTTTGCAAAAAAAAAAAAATAGTGGGTTTTGAATTGCAGTTTGAGCACTCGGTCTCTAAAAGGTCCGCCATCACTGTCCTAGTAGAATGTTGGTGATCGGTAACAAGATCTGGCTTTTCTTCTAAAGCTATTCTAAATGCAGAAGGTGTGCTCACTTCTCTAAATAGAGAAGGTGTGCAAATCTTTAACATGAGTGGAAAATGTAAGCCATTGGTCTCCCAGATCTTTTGGGCTACAAATCCCACAACTCCTTAATGATTATCATGCACGGTTGTGAATGATGGGGGTTGTTCCAACAAAAGAAATGGAGAACCAAAGGCCCTTGCTACACACAGAACAACTTTAATTATGAAGGCTTAGTGAGGTAAGGCCAACGTCATTGCCTGACTCCAATAATGTGAAGCAATGAGAGATGCCACTGCTCCCTTTTCATGCAAGCATTGTTCTCTCTCAATATCATTTTAAATACAGTTACATCAGTTTGGCCTGATATTTAAACACCCTTCATTTAAGATAAGTTCCAGTTCCATTGTCTCATATTTTGATCAATTTATTATATATCCTGAATTACAACCCATGGGATTACCCAAACCCAATAATTTGGCAAACAACATGGCTGTACAAGAGTATTTTTGCATTTCATACTCAAAGGCTTCTAACTGTACTTCCTGATCTGTTTTGCAGAAGAGGCAAAGAAGGAACAAATAAGGATTGGATCTTAGCATTACTTCACAGCCAGCCAGCTATGGGAGACTGAAGTATTCAACATAAAGTCGTCATGGGTCATTACTGTGCACTACACCGATCAGCTGTGTAAGCTTGTCAAGTGAAGAATTAAGGAAAACCAGGATTAATATTCAAATACAAAGCACAGATGAATTATTTCTTTGACATTTAATTTTCTTTACAAGTCCTTCTGTTATTCACAGTTAGTGGTTTTGTGTCTGGCAGACTTTGAAGAAAAATACTGTATGTACATCTCATGACTATGAGATTAATCCTTGTGAACCTGCAGAAAAAAGCTTGTCTCTAACTCCATGTTTAACTAGGAAAACACATATGTAAACATCACTTGTCTCAAAATGTAAAGAGAAGCATGGAGTAGATCATGTTTATTTAAAATGGTAATGATTAATAAAAACTGGTTACAAGACAATATAACACTGTTAGCTTTCAGATCGCATCCAAGCGAATTTTGATGCCTAAACCTGAAAAGGAGCCTAGGACCTGGGTATTTAAAAAGCTAGAATCTTGCTCATAAGAGTAGAATCTTCTCACAATAACCATACGCAATTGCTATGTAAGTGGACCACTTCTTCTGTAACTGGAAGTCTGAAATAGTTTTTTTCCAAAATGACACAGAGACAGACAGACAGACAGACAGACAGACAACCGACCAAGTGACCAACCAACGAGGAGCTGGATAATATAGCATTCAAGGCTTCTTCCAACTCTAGAAGTGTATGAGTCTAGGACCAAGAAAGCCTACATCCAATTGCATCTGACAAAACATAAATTGTATTGAATGCTGCCTTCTGCATTAAGGGGAAGTATTTCTACTCAGACAAGGTAAGGAATACAGTTCTTACTGATTCTGCTCATTGCTTTCAGCCTTCCACATCACATCTAATACCCTTCCAGAGGGTCTCTCTCAACCTTCAACCCTTGCTCTGACTGTGCATGCATCCAGCAATTATGAGACAGCAGTAACATTCAGATGTCCCATTTTATGTATGGTAGGTGGAAGTACAAGGGATGGAAAATGGGTTTTTTTCAATTGAAATTTGATGTAGGTATCCATTTTACACCTCCTGAGAGCAGCTGTACCTTTATGAAGCCTGTAGTGAATTTTGAGGAAGTAACATATGCACAAAATCACTCACATTTTAAAATATGTTAATAGTAAAAAAATGCAGAAATGAAAAGTTTACACAAACATGCTTTAGCCAATGTGTGTGTATGTGTGTGTGTGTGTGGGGGGGAATACATGCACATATTCATAAGGAAAGGAGGGGAAAGGCTATATAAACAAAAGACAAAAGAGCCTGTAAGTTGGATCTCCAGAAACACAATGAAATCTAGAGTTTTTCTCCATCCTACTCTCTATAAATATGAAGGCATCACTCTATCCAGGCAAATCTTTAACCTCTTTCTGAACAATAATTTCCTTTTTTTGTATTTTTTTAAATCTACACCCGTTAAACTGAAAGTGGCAGGTTTTAAACTGGCAACAGAGAAATTATAGCAAGGTACCTGTAATTGACCATTTAATGAACTCAGATCTTCAGCTTTTTTTTCCAAAGACTGTACCCAAACTTTTCTTTTTTGCCTACATCTTGAAGCCGCTGCCCTGTTCCTCTCCAGAAACTTCCGCCTTTTCTCATCAGGATCTTCGTTTGCAGCTCTTCTTCGACGGCCTCCTGTATTTGGAGTTTGTGGTGCAGGCTGAGCTGGAGAAGCCTGTTAGGAAAGATTTTTTTTTTAAAATCTGAATAATACTTGACTGGTATAAACTTTTAACTTACACTAACCATTGGAAAGTCCTGGGACTCTCCTAATCCACAGTGTTGTAGTGTACCAACGCTGTGCTGTGCAGCATTCAGCAATTTCATGAAACACAGAATTTAACTGAAAACACCTCACTTTGCTTTCATTCTACAAAGTCAGAAGTAAAAAAAAATGCAACATTCTGTTATAGCCAAGCATGTCTGAAATGCAGCGAACAATTACTTGACACCCATAAACCTAAAGAGCTGCTCAGACATTGTAATTGTAATTTGGTAACATCGTGGTGTAGCAAATTTGGAATAAGTATTGGTTTGTTATGCTCATCTCTGCCTCTTCACATATCCCATTCAACCCCCCCCCACCACAGCTTCCCAACACATCTCAAATGGGCAACTCCATCCATTACTAAACTGTAGCTTAAAGTCCAGATTAGTAAACCATCATCAACCCAAAGGCCCCCATTTGAGACACAAAAGACATCTCTGGTTTTATACGATACCACCCAGAAGTATGTGGACGACAAGGTGAGGAAACACAAGATGCAGCGGGGGGGGGGGGGATGAGGTGAAGTATATGGGACTAAGTTAGGCTGAGCTATACAGGCCCATAAAGATTCTAAGGAGGAATCTGGCTATGCAGCATGTAAGAACAAATGTGGAGCAGAAAAGAAAGGGGGAACAGTAAAGGAGGAGGATGCGATAGGAGAGCAGGAAGCACAAGAATGGGCAAAAGTGCACAAAAGAGCCACGTGCTGGCTGTGGCTGCACTCGAGATGCAATGTTGAGGTCAGCACACAGACAAAACTGTGGGCTGTAGGAAAAGAGACAGCTGCAACAAGTATCCTGATTGGGGAGCTCAGCTGAAACAAAAATAACGTGAGTGGCAACAAATCTACCTTTGTACAGCTAAAGGCCTCCAGGGAAGGCGCAGTCTGGAACCAGGAAAGACAAACAAGTTGTTAGAGAGGGTGTGTGTCTTAGATCCAGCCCTGAATATATATTTCTTTTGGGAAAGGCAAAACCTTAAACTTGGGCCGTATTGCTCACTGCAGGACGTGATCAGCAGTAGACTTTAGGATGCTGAACTGCTCCTAGAAATCCCCAAGGCAACAAGGCAAAGAGCCAGGCTTTGGAGGACGAACGACTGGGTAAGCTGGCCTTATGCTCAGTTCCGATGTGCTAATAAAGCCAAGGCAATTACAACTGAACTGACCCTTCGTTTCATTTTCTCCCTCTATAGTTTAGGTAAGGTATCTGGCTTGGGCAAAATTCTCTTGTTGGGAAAGTCAAAACATCCTGTTTGTTGTCGAAACAACTAAGCTACATTTCTGAGTGCCCCAGAAGAAGGTAATGGTAAACCCTAAAAAAGGTTCACTGTAAGTGAGAGGTCACTTGATGACACGTGATTATGATTAAGCCACCCAAGCGCACCTTGAGCTGCGCAACAGGCCAACAGTACACAGACGGCAGTCTCACCCATAGCACTAACTTTTAACTAAGGTGCACTGCACTCACACGCTCCTTTGGCTGTTCCCTTCCATCTCTTTTTACCTAAAGTGAGGCTCGCTTCTGCTGCCATACTCTGAAGGCTTTGCTTCTTCAAGAAGGAAGGATTACGGGAAGTTTGCACAGCGATCAGAGTTAGAAGCAAGACTTCATACCGGTGTTTCAGTAGTAGATGTCGCAGGCTGTTGTAGTGACTGCGGCTGTGCTTCTTCGGACTGCGTTCTAACCAATCCACTGGTTTGCCCCTTGGCGGTATCTCCATTTGTTACCTGCGAATGCTGCTGGGTCAAAGCAGCTTTTAATCTCTGAAAAGAAAACAACAACAATATTTTTTTCCATGCTAAACAATGCTCTGCAATACCAACTTCATCAGTGGTTAAATTTAAAATTCCTTGCAGATGCTGCTTCTGTCTGATTCAGGATGATTCCCTGCTTCCAGATGTGACCCCTGCGGCCACACCTCAGACAGCGGTCACTCCTAAACCATCTCAAATGTTTTACGACAGCCTAGCGACTCAGCAAAATGCAGCATCAGATACAGTCATCGTTGTAACCAACAATCGGTTCACCAGAACGTCTATGTGCTTTTTACATTTAAATATTTATATTCTGACCGATATCTGGAGATCTAAGATATGTAAGTCTCTTCTTCCTGCAAGGTGTTCAGGGTAAAATACATGTAACCTCAATTACTCCATGTAATAGGATAGGCTGAAGAATGAGAGGAGTCTAAAGGCTACCCAGCAAACTTCGTAAGTACATCCTCGATCCCACGACACATCAGGCTAGTATACAGTGAACCCGCGTATAACAAATGGTTTGTATAAAATAAAATCTGTACAACATAAAAAATTCCGGAGATAGGAGAAATTTGCTTAACAGAATCAGCTATGGGGCGAATCCGTACAACATAAAAATGGTTGCGATTAGGGATTACTCCGTTTTTAATGCATTCCTATAGGAAATTTGTATAAAGGAAATTTTGCTTAACAGAATTTCATTTGGAACTAATTAATTCCTTTATACAAGGTACCACTGTACTGATTTTTCATTACGTGTCTAGTGGTCCAAAATAAACACACTGGAACCATGTGTGGGGAAATCAGTTGGTCAAGGAGGGAAGATTGCCTTGCAGAACATATGTGATGATTAGATGAAACTGAGAGTAGACTGGATTAGGTCTGTCTGTGAAGATTCTTAGTCATCCAGGTGAAGTTATCAGAAACTTTAGTCATGGCAACTGGACTTTTCCCATGAGATCGAAATGTTTCACTGCTTATCCAATCAGCTTCATCAGTCTGAGTAAAGTAGTAGTGAGGCCTCCAATTTATAGCTCACCTTGCTTTCATGCCACCCTGGTATGAATAGACCCATGCTTAATGGGTGTTGGGAAGGGAGCCTATTCAGGCCACTGTCCATCTAACGAGCCCATTCAGACCAGGGTGGTGTGAAAGCAAGATGAACTATAAATTGGAAGCCTTGCTACCAACTTTTCTCAGACTGATGGAGCTGCTTGGATGAGCAGTGAAATGCTTTGATCGCATAAGAAGAGAAGTCCAGTTGCCATGATTCAAATTTCGGACTGGATTAGGAGCAAGGGAGATTCCCAGCACTCTGTACCTCTCCCTTGGCATGGAGGAAGAGGTATCAGTTGGGGTTCTGAGGAAAGCAAAAGAAATACTAAATGGACTGAGGCAGCTCATCGAAAATTGCAGCTGAATCCCAAGCAGACTTCCCCTTGCCCCCCCTCCTTCCCTTACTCCATCAAGGAGGTCTGACACATGGACCGTGGGAATCAGGCAGTTCAGTATGAGAAGGCCAATTTGGCCCATGGACTGCCTCCGGTTTAAACTAAAATAGACTAAAAAACTAAAACTATTTTAAACTAAAACAGAATAGGCTCAGTACGTGAACAATGAGTATTTTATATGGTACCATGTGTTATATGAATCTATAGGTTCATATAGATTTTGTGTTGATAATTACTTATGACCTTGTAGCTTTAATGTAATGTTGTCTATTAATGCTGTAAGATGTCCTTCAATTCCTTGTTCTCAAATACTTGAACATGTCTTAATTGTACTGGACTGGATATTATCCCTCATTACTGTAAGCCGCCTTGGGTCCTTTTCCAAGGAGAAAGGCCGGGTAAAATACTCTAAAATAAAATAAATAAATAATAAACAAGAACACAGAACAGCAATACTAATTCAATGTACACAAGCAATAATACATTCTAATATTGAATGGCAAAGGTGTTTCTTTTGAAAGCAAGCATACCCTTGAAAACAAATTCCCCATTACCTCTGTCTGAATTGGCAGGGATAGATCGCTCAATCATGAGTTCACAGAAACAACATTTATGTAGCAACAATTCATGAGGAGTCAGATCCATATTTCATATGTGCCACAAAACCTCATCAGAGTAATAACCCTCCTTCTCCTGGGTGTTATCTTACCATCTGCTGCTCTATTACTTATCTTTATTTTGCAACTAATTAACAGCATAATCTTCTAAATTCAGCAAGTTAATTATCATTATTGTGGTCTTTGCAGCAGCATCAGTCCTCATGAAGTCTTGTCTCTCCCCTTCCTCTAGAGAATGTCTGAAAATGAAGGAGGATGGGAGAGGATCTGTTCCTTTAGAACAGGCTCATTAGGTGTTTGCTGATTAGCTCAGCATGCAGAGAGGTAGCCCAGGAGAATTCTGCGGAACACAAGCTCCCATGCCTTGCTCCATGCCAAGCTCAACAATGTTAATGGCAGGGTCTGAACATTTGCTAAGCTGCCCTCTGTCAACTCTCCATAGTAACCCCTGCTGAAAACTTACTAGCTACCCACTACGTTTCAAGTTATTTCTCAATTTGTAAATGCCTGCATATATATCTACAGCTATATGCATGTACACAAATGTGGAGCATTAAAAAAATCATGTAAAGGGGCAAAATATTTAACATGCAAAACCCTGCTATTTCAGGAGTTTGTTTGCTTTTATCCAGATACATTTTTCTAACTCTTCAATTCCTATAAAATCAGTATTTCAGAAGATTCCTGCAATATGTAGTTATAAAGGGAATGTGCCCCAGTTTGTCATTTGAAGATATCTATATCCAAGTATTAATATTTCTTATGCTAGCAGTCGGCAATACAGACCTATATGGAGCCTCACACTGGTCTTTAAAGGTCCCTAAAGCCCTCTTACCCTCTAAAAAGTTGTTTTGTTTTCAAATTAAAACATGAAGAATAGGAAGAATATGTGTGGTGTATTTTCTTCCAGATCGCCCATCCCATTTTAAGTGCCATAAAGACACTTCTGGTTCTGACACTAAAATCCATCCAGGATTGCCCATTGCTGTCAAAACACATGGTGATGTAAGAAAGAGGTCAGTGCTCCACATAAGACATAATCTATTAGATAATGAATTAAAAATATGCTTCAGCTCAGTTACAGTACAGTAGAGCATGGACAGCCATTCACTTTTCAGAGGAAAAAAAGATTTATTAATCTTGATCACTTGGACTCCTATGTTTACACTGAATAAATTATTTAGAAAGTGTGTGTTAACTGGAAAAAAAAAACCCAGAGCACTTGTTTGAATACGGTACACTGGTTTGAATCCAGCACAGGCCTTCCATAATAGGCTCCCATTTGCAAAGTGGAGAGCCAATGACATTTATAGATTGGTCTCTTCTATTGTAACCTGTTCCGTCGCCTCCTAAACTGTTCTAGAGGGCCCTCCGAACTTCCAATGAGATGCTCTGAATCCCAATTAACAGCTGCCACAAAACATCACAACTGCTTTATCAATTTTTTTCTGTTTTGTTCTATTGTATCCTATCTTGAATATTTTAAAAGGGAAATAAAAAAGAACTTCTAGAACACAACTCTTAATTTGCAATTCCAGACTTTGTTTGAACATCTGCATTCTGTTCCACTGACCCAACGGAATCGTCTTTTCCATACTCAACCAGTAGCCCCACAAATACTCATTACTTCAGTAGGTATCTGCTTCATAAAATAAAACCTAAAACAGTAACAATTATGTCAAAATTTGTGCACGTTGAATCAAGACACAGCTGTCCTATACACAGCTGAGGAATATAGTACAGTATAATACAATTTGCAACAGTTAGTTGGTCATGTAAGACCTCGAAAATGGCAACACTATGAAATACCACAAGAGGGCACACAACAGAACTGAAGACAAACACATCATGATCAACAGGCTATTAGAATATGAAGGGTTCAGATAAATGTAGCCATGGAAGTGAACTACTTCTATGTTTATACCTCTAGTTATGCCACTGAAATGTTGTAGTTGCAAGCAGCAGACCAGCAGATAAAACATAGATTTTAAAAGTCTAATAAATATTCCTCACAAAATGGTTACAACTGATCTAGTTTAAATGATCTTCCTACTTATTCGTATATTTCCCATTTTGCTTCTCCTCATCTGTTGGCTACAACAATGTAATTTCAGCCAATTTAAATAAATTGTAGTGCAATCTAATGCATGTTTCCAGACTTACAAGTTCTTCTGTCTCATTTTATTTATTTTATTTTATTTAAATATTCTTGACTCACCCTATGTCACAGAATTTCATGGCAGGCTGCAATGCTGTACCAATGCATATTTTTTGTATATTTCAGTACTATGAGAATGAACATATGTGCTAATGGACTGATAACTTGGAACTATAACAGGAATAATGTCTCTCTTAATCTTAAATACTGCATCTTTTAAGAAGGTTGGCAAGATTCCAGCAAGATACACTCATTGATGAAACTGCTAGCTAAATTGTTAGCAAAACTAAGCAGAAAAAATTCTTTTCTCACTGCAACTTCCTATGCACTAAAAACTGCACGGAATGCTTTGGAACACCATCTCCACCAACCCTTGTTTCCAAGTACACAAGGGTACTGCAAGGAGAAGATGAAAGAATAAAGCTTTATTGTGCAGGTGGTATTTTGCTAGTACAGGGCTGTCCAACTTTGAACAGGCCAAGGTCTACTTTTTCCAGCCCAAAGTGCCTGAGGGCTACTACACTAAAACCTCTACTTACAAATTTTATCCGTTCCGATCACATGCTCATAAGTAAAAATCTTTGTAAGTAGAGCAGCGGTTTCCCATAGGAATGCATTGAAAATAAGACAATGTATAGCATACTTGCACTAGTCATTTTTTAAAATATGCATGTAAAACTTCAACATGTCATAGGGGATTCCTATTTCATTATCAGGAAGAAGTTTGTCTAGGCCAGGGCTGTCCAACTTTGAACAGGCTGAGGTGCTGATCATCTGGCCGGGGGAGGGGGGGAGCAGGGAACCATGCCATGGCCCTTGAACTGCCCTGCTCGGATGAGAGAGTGGGCTGGCGGACCCAGAACTTTGCTGGGGCAGTGTTGGTCCTTGGGATGGGGGAGGGAGGGGTGGAGAACTTATCCCCTCACTTTTTTATTGATGGCTGGTGGGCTACTTTTGAACCCTTGGCGGGCTACCAGTAGCCCACGGTCTACCTGTTGGGCAGGCCTGTGCTAGTACAACACTGGCTTTATGCGTGAGTGTTCAATATTTTAGCTGGAACTACAAAAATTATGAATGGTATTCATGAACCTCTATATCTTCTCCAAGGCAAACTGAGTCAGATACATTGCATTAAGTTCTGCCCAGCTCCTGGAGTTGCCTTCAGATATACAGTGGTACCTCTTAAAATGAATTTAATTCATTCTACAGGTCAATTTGTTTTATGAAAATTTATGTTTTATGAAATATGGTCTCCCATAGGAATGCAGGAATGCATTGGGAATGGATTAATCCATTCCGGAGGCTAGAATAAAGACAAAAATAACCAGTTTTTTTTCCTGGGTACGTATGGAATATTTTTTGTCTTGCAACCTCTAAAGTTGTTTAAATCTAAAGTGGTTTAAATCATCAAAAATCTGATTTTTAAAAATTTAAATCATGATTCAAAACAAACTTATGTAAATCAAATCCACCCTGGGCACACGGACACATTAGCTGTACATATACAGACAACATAGTGTAAATCTAATGGCTACTCTCAACTAAAGGTAACTTAAGCAATAAGACATTTTTTTAAGTGTTGACTTATTAAGTCACTGATTTATGAGTTTAGTGTAGTTGAAACTAAGAACTGGATTTACATCCAAGTACAGTATTGTTCTAATAAACAGTGACTATACATTCAGCCTTTTACATTAATGCCCTCTATCCATGTAGTGGTTGACAGTCTTAACTAGAGTAGGCATATTGAATCAATGGAATTTACAGAACCGTTGACTCACCAACTTCCTATTGTTTCGATTGGCCTATTTTAGTTGTGATTTACTATTGGATTTCAGCCTACATAAAATGCTCAGTTAGTATCTTATGTCAAATATATCTTATATCTTATGCTCAGCTGTTGTTGATAATATTTCTGTTATGGTCTTTTTGCATACAGCCAAATTTTCAAATGTCTCCGCCAGACCAAAGGAACAGGTAGGGAGAGGGTGATATAATTGTTAAGCAGAATCTATGTACATTTGTAAACTACTAAGAGTTAAATTGTATTAACATTAACTTGTCCAGAAACATATAATAAGCTAATTGGATGAAATAATCAGATCCAACCCAGCTCCCCTTTTGTCTAAGAATTACTGCTGAATTCCTCCATAAATCTGAATACCGGACTGATAAATTTATAAATATAAGTAAGCATTGTAAGGAACAGCCTTCATCCATTTATATTAGATTTAATTAATGTGGGGAGGGGTTTATGCAGAGATGGCAATATGCAAGCAAGGCATCAGTAAAGCAAGTTAAATTAATGGCAAGCTGATAAGCGCATTATTACTATGATAAAATACATGGAAATACATAACGAAAACTCTGAAATGCTATATACTACTATTACAATGAAACGTCGAAGCCATTCTCTATTTCCTCCTACCAAAAAGGTAAAGTTGTAACAGACAGATATTTTCATGTCCAGTTCCTTCAGGACAGAAAATACAGTAGCCTAATAAAGATATTAAAATAAAGGTTCTGAATAGAAATCTAAGAATTAAAAATAAAATAAAATTGCAATGTAACCAATGGGTGCATTAACCTTTATGTATAAATTCATTATAATGAAGAACTATGGAATACATACTAATTTTGCCTCTGACTGCACAGGTTGTGGAGACGAGGGCCCTGGAATTCCTGGAATACTTGGCACCACCGTCACTGGTCTAACAAGCTGTTCAAGAAAATCAGAGTTATTACAAGCATAAAAGGAGACCGCATTTCAGATCAAAGCAAGCAATATGTCTGTGAAGTTTCTCAGTCATCCAGGTGAGTTTATCTGGAAGTTGAGTCATGGCTACTGGACTTCCTTTTCTTGAGAGATAGAAACGTTTTGCTGCTCATCCAAACAGCTTTGATGAAGCTGACTGATGAAGCTGTTTGGATGAGCAGTTTTTTTTAAATCAAGATTGCGATGACCAATAGTTTTTAGCAATAAACTATTACCTACCTACCTTTCTATCTCTCAAGAAAAAGAAGTCCAGTAGCCATGACTCAACTTCCAGATTCAAAACATGCACTATCTGACCACTTCCAGCACAGGTCTGAACAGCAATGAATGTTCACATTTTACTATTTTTGTCAGAAATTGACTTCAGATGTACCGTATTTTTCGCCCCATAAGATGCACCGAACCATAGGACACACCTAGTTTTTAGAGGCATGTATGTGTGAAAATACTATTCACACATACATACTGCAGTCCTGGTCCATCTCCGACCCAGTTTACTCTCCAGCCATGGTGCTCTTAGGAGGCCCGGAGAGGCATGGCTGGAGAGTAAAATGCAAAGACAAGCCTTTCCCACACCCACACCTGGGTCTCCATGCTGGGAAGCCTCGGGCCCTTGCAGAGGCTCCGGACCCAGTGCAGGTCCTGGCCCCAGCCCCAGCTGCCAACCCTCATCCCGGCCAGGCTGTTTTTTTTTAAAAAAAATTACTTTGCATGATTGATTTGTTCCATATAATAGGAGATGGAGAGAAAGCAGGCCAATTGGAGACCACAGAGATGAGAAACAGGCTAGAGAGTAACCACCCACCATGATGAGAATAGAGATTCAGCTAGAGAGTAAATACCCACCATGATGACCATAGAGATGCAACTAGAAAGTTGCAGCTAGAGTAACCACCCACCATGATTACAATATAGATGCAGCTGTTTCCCATCTCTAGCCTGTTTCTCATCTCTATGGTCTCTAGTAAGGTTGATTACTCTCTGTCTCCTATTATATGGAACAAATCAATCATGCAAGGTAATTTTTAAAAAACAGACAGGTGGGAAGCCTCCGTGGGAGTTGCAGCCGGGGCTGGGACCTGCGCGGGGGCCGAAGGCTTTCGTAGCAGCCACTCTGGAGGCTCCCGGTGGGGATGCATTTATCCCATAAGACGCACAGACATTTCTCCTTACTGTTGAGGAGGGGAAGTGCGTCTTATAGGGCGAAAAATACAGGACTTCGCTGGACATCCCACCTGCTCCCTTCCCCTACTTAAAGGGTGATGTTCTTTCAGTGATGACACTCTTTCTTCAGCACATCCTCCCTAGACACGATTGGTGAGAGGCAACATTATTTTAACTTGCCAAGTTAAGGCTCCTATACAGCCAGAATTTTTACTGATGTACTTCCAATTTTATTAACAATTCTAGCAATTTTGCCTAGTCTTTATTTGGCTCTTTGTTGCATGACATTTTATTGGCAACTTAAAAGTTCTTGCTTTTCATGTGGATTGCCTGCTGTAGTTTTTACGGGCAGAACTATCATTCCAATGAGTTAGCAAAGAACAGGAGCTAAAAGAAAATCACAGAGCTGGAAGCCTTGTAAGCATCAGTCCAAGCCTCAAAGGCACCTCTCCCCAAATGCAGAAATACAGAGCTGCAGCAGCCATCAATGAGTCTCAACATGGCAATCATTTCCACTGCTGATCTGCTCCCACTGGTTCTTCTAATAGTCAATGTCTAAATCTAGTCCTCTTCTCCCCTGTGGCTTTATTTCCACAGCATCTCAGCTGGATTCTAGCTGTAGCTTCCCAACTGGCAGAAGCATACTTTTTCATGATATTTCTCCTCCATCCTCCCGACTGGTTTCCACTACATTTGCCCATTTAGATCAGCCAGTACCACGGACGCGCCCAACCCTACTTTGGAAATATGCTACATATACACACTTACTGGAACTGCAGTTGGGACATGTACATTAGAGTTTGTGATCGAGGCAGGAATAGCAACAGGCATGGTTTGTCCATTGGGAAGATGCAAGAGCAAAGGGAAAGGACCTGGAACTGGTCTAAGAAAAGAAACGGAGAGAAAGAAAATGCTATAGCAGTTACAGTACAAAACACATCATACATTTTATTAACCAAGTCAGTGATCCTGTGCAGTTTGCAGATTACTGACACACCTCCTTTCGCATTTTAGAGCAGCTAACTATGTGAATCCGTGCTAGCATATCACACAAAACCAAAGAATAACAAGACAAAAACATTGTGGTAGCGTAAAGACTAACTGCTATAGTTTAATGTGGGATTTCGTGGACATGAAACCCACCTCAAGAAGCAGACTTGCCCACAAAAGCTCACATTGGAAGACAGCAGTTATTCTTAAGGATTCAGAGAAGAAAGGCTGCTTCGAGACCTTCCCTTTTATGAAAGGTACCAGGATCCACTGAAGGGAGGTGGCAATATTCTATAATTCCTTCCCCCTGAAGCCACTACCACCACCTCCTGCACTGTTCTGAGAATCCCCAAACCTTCTGATTAGCTCTTCAGGAGGCACAGGAAGGAGGAGGAAACAGCAAAAACCATCTTCCTCCTGTTCTTCCAACAGGGGCATTCTCAAGAGAATCTCAAAGGAACTCTGGATTCAAACCAGAGATAATGATTTACCTAACACCAAAGGTTCCTATTCAGTCTCCATTATCATTAATGCCCCCTCTCCCCAAGTTATATACCTAGACAGTGCACAGGCAAATATGATATTTAGTACTGATCAAAAAACTTTGCAATATTTTACTAGGTCTTTTGCACCTTTCAAAAAGGTCAGTGAAGACTATCACCATTCCTTATTTCCTCCTATTAAGGAAGAGTTAATGAGACTATAGGGAACAATTTTCAAAATCAGAAACACAGTATGAAAAGAGATATACAGTACAACCCCGACACCCACTGATTCGCGAACCGCTGATTCAGTTATCCGCAGTTGGTGATCAGGGTGCAGGGGAGGTCTGAATCTGGCAGCGAAGAAGGAAAAAAGAAAAAGAAAACTTACCAATGCCAATGGTGGCCAGCCACAATCCTCGCTGCTGCCTCCACACACCGGCTATCCTCCAGAGGGGTTGGGGGGGGGGGACTTCCAATCTGCCGCCAGGGACCCGAGCAGGAAGAAAAAAGGCCGGTTGGCCAGGAGGGTCCTCTTAAGTTCCCCACCCCCTCAGGAGGGCAGCTGGTGTGGAAATTTTCTTTTTATCTCTTTTCCCTCATCGCTGCTCCAACCACACACCGGCTGCCCTCCAGAGGGGTGGGGTGGGAACTTAAGAGGGCCTGCCTGGCCAACCGGCCTTTGTTTTTCCCACTCGGGTTCTGGTCAGAAGTTTGAGTGGTAAGTTCAAAGGCTGGCTGGGCAGGTGGGCCCTCTTAAGTCTCCACCCCACCCCTCCGGAGGGCGGACGACATTTAGCGAAGAGGGCTCGGCATTGGTAAGTCTCCCCCCCCACCTCCACTGCTGGCCCCAGGCCAGCTACAGCAGTAAAGTGGGGGGGGGGAGAGAAAATTTATGGACGCCAACTCCTCCTCACCTCTGCCACTGTAGAATGGCCGCTGAGCCTGGCGGCGAAGAGGATGACTGGCCAGCGGCAGAAAGGGCTCAACATCAGTAAGTTTTCTTCTCCCCCCCCTTCCTTGCCCCCGCCACCAGCCAGCATTTGGGGGGTGTTGGGGAAGAAAACTTTCACCTCGGCACCCCACCATCCCTGTTGCCACTATTATCCTTGATAAGAGCCTTTGCTCTTATCCGCGGATTTCGCTATCCGTGGAGGCCCCAGAACTGACCCCCCCCCCGTGGATACGGCAGTCCTACTGTATTAACATATTGTATCTCGTAATAGGTATATAAATGTACAACTTACACTATTGACCTATTTGAGGATGGAGCCTGGGTTATGACAGTACTAGAAGTTGGTGAAGGTATGGCTTGCTGAATAATGACACTTGAGTCAGAACTTGCAAGCAACACATTAGGAACTTGCAGAGAAGCTGGACGAACAATTGTGGACGTAGGCTGGGCAGTTTGCTGCAGACACACTTCCTACAGGAAACATAATGGCTTGTCATTGCAGTGCTGACTTTTCCAAAGATTATTTTAGAATCAAACACTCTAGTAAGAAAGCAATTCCTAAATTCTAAATTCTAAAAGTTAACAATTCTGGAGATCCTTGGCAACTTAGAAATCCTTTTCACTAGCATCGTTGCACAGATCCTCTCTGAATCTTCTCCCATCGACAGATATGTGCAGTGCTTGCATGGAGTTGCTTTTTATATCTTTCACTGAAGATGCATGGCATGCGATATTGCATGATGTCTGTGTAAGGACGAAATAGGAAAGGCTGAAGAATGCTTTACAAATGGTTACATCAAAAGCAGTTCTGCGATATATCCAGAGTATGAATTGTCTCTTCAGACAACCAAAAATTGACATTTTTTGTAGCCTGCAGCATTCTCTCCCCTTGTCTACAGACATGCATGGACAGGTAACAAGGTTCCCTCTCAGGTGCATGGCTGGGCACACCTCTGGTGCCCTCTGTGCAGGGATTTTCTACCTCTGTGCACCCGTTGCAACTGTTTTTCTTCCAGCTGCAATGGAACCCGGAGGTGGGGGAGGTGGTGGATTTGCGTATGCACAATGAAGAGAGCCCTATGTGGGGATGAATGTTAGAGGGCGTGCTGGCATACAGGCCTGCAAAAATGCTTGTGGCCAATAGCTTCCATCAATTTATGAGCAAAAACCCATTGAGACGGCACAATATTGAACTTGGAAAACATACTGACCTTTTCATCACTTGTAGTGGACTCTGGATGAGGTAAAGGACTATCTTGGTGAGTTGTCTCAACAACTGAAGGTTCTTCAATCTTATTTCTAATAATTGGTGTTGCGAGAGGTGATAAATCTAGAGGCATCTGAAAGAACAGGAAGACAAAATTTTACAACTGACATATCAACAAAGCAGGTCTAAACTGAAAAAGGGACAATTTATATTGCCTAAGCCAAGCATGTCATTCTCATTGTTTTCTAGTCAGCCTGGGCAGCAATAACATATCCAGTAAAAGAAAATTACTTTTAATTACAAACAAAAAAAAGGTTTATTCTATGCAAGATTCATATGTATGTCTCATCCACATAAAAATAGCTACCAGTTAAGATACTTCTATTTCTTTTTTTCAAGTGAAGTAATAATATCTCAGTCTCTTTCAGAGTTAGTGCACACACAGTATCTGTGAGAGGAAACATCAGGACAGATTAGATTATTTTCACAACGGCTTTCAATAGACTATTTCATTCAAGTATAGATTCTATGATATTTTTCTAACTACAAAGGTGAATTAAACAATAGCCACCTTTCTTCTGTGGCTGATGCAAAATTCACAGTGGCCAAGAACATTTAAACTGTACTAAGCAATCTGTATTTATTCCTCTGCATCAACATACTTTCTTAATATCATCTTCAGAAGCTTTTTTGAATTCATTTTCAAAAGGACTTGCTAGCTCATTGAATAAACCCACTTCTTCACAGTTCTTCAGGAATCGAGTTGGCGTTGGAGTCTGATCTACAATTAAGAGAGAAATGAATGATTCTCCTTTAATCTTAGGTATGTATCTCTTTTAATGCATACTGTATTTGAAAACCAGTAATAATATTAATGTGTCAGGTGATTTCAACAAAGTAAAATAACACAAATTGCTACTGTTGGTCCTAACTATAAGTGTTCGTTTCGGCCTTTTGTACTGAAAAAATCAGTTGCACCTAATAAGGTCCATTCATTTCAGTGGGTCTGCTTTAGGTAGGATTTAATCCACCATCTCTCATTTTAATTGAAATTCACTTCATTATTTATCAGCAATGCAAATGCTACAGTACAGCCAAAAAATAAAAAAAAATAAAAAACTAATGACCCAGTATACAAAATGTTTAGCTATCTTCCAAACTGAATAAGATATTTCTGAAAGAGAGACACTGCCTATCCTTTTTACTGAAGACACTTCTTTTTGTTGCTGATAATTTATTAATTTACTTGTCAATGAGCTATAGAGGCAGCAGTATCACACTGCATTGAAATCTGCAGATTAAGATGTCATATACTTGTGGGAAGTACTGTATATCGTGGACCCTTATATAACAAACAGTTTGCATAACATAAAATCTGTACAACATAAAAAATTCTGGAGATAGGGGAAATTTGCTTAACAGAATCGTCTATGGAACAAATCCGTACAACATAAAAATGGTCGCAATTAGGGATTACTCTGTTTTCAATGCATTCCTATGGGAAATTTGTATAAAGGAAAATTTGCTTAACATAATTTCATTTGGAACAAATTAATTCCTTTATACAAGGTTACCACTGTACAGGGGGAAATCCAGAACAATTGAAAACAGCAAACAATTCCATCTTCAAAATTATTTCTCTCTTAACTCCAATCATGCCTTACCATTGACTCTGCTAGCTAGGATGGATGGGTGCTGCAATCCAACAACATGCAGAGTTCCACCAACTCTATATTCCTGTTCTAAACAGGAGCCAGAAGAATTAACCATAAGAATTAAGTAATACATCCATTCACTTGCTTGGAGTAAGCCCTTACTTGAATGACTAGAAATGGGCCAAGGCACTGTGTATCCTGACAGCATTTTTTTTACCCATTTCTAGACATTGCGCTTGGGTCGGTGAACAACCTTTTAAATGACCAAACCCTTCTCCACCCCCCCCCCCATCGTTACTCAGGGCAAACCCCATCTTGCTTGTAAGGCAGCCGGGGGGGGGGGACAACCAAAACCCATTCGTAAGTCAGGATTCTCGGTTGTCGGGGTGGTCGTAAGTCGGGGTACCACTGTATATCTACTTATACAACGTCCCTGCAGAGGATCAACATTACACAGAACTCCACCACAACTTGATGCTGCACAGTGGTATAAAATATGTGAATTAACTGACAAAGATAGATAATGTGTCAAAATAGTTACTATATGCCACTCAACATATCCTCCTAGGAGGGTATGTAGGTTTTTTGCCTATTGGATTTCATGGGGGGGAAACTGTTCAAGAAAAGCAACTACAGTTCTGATTCTGAAATGGGAATTTCCTGCTCTTTCTTGTCTTGTTTCATCCCTGTAGTCTCAAAAAACTGATCTTGAGGTCAATGGATGCTTATGAACAGCACCATGTTAGGGTATGAGAGACTATAGTGGGACAAGTAAATTGGAAGAATCTGGTGGAGCCACCTCATATGCATATATCTACTTTTCATTCTAATGTAACCCATTTTTGGACACAAACAATTACTAAACCAAAGTAAATGGTTGCAATTTCATCAATGAAGAGTGAAAACCACAATGCATTATTCCTCTACAACCTGCAAGATGCTTTGGAGAACAACTTCCATAAGCTTCAGCCAGCATGGACAATAGCAAGGGAATTTCCATTTGTTATGGGGGCAACACACAAAGACACTTTTACTTTCCTGTTTCAATATCTCAAGGAAATTTTAAAAGAGAAGCTTGTGAACAAACAGATCATTGTAGGGGGAAAGACTTTAAAGATATAAAGGGATTAGATAGTAGTCCTGTTCTGATCAATTGACTTTGAGACCAAAAATCTTTTAAGCTATAACCAAATTTACAATCAGAAACAAAGCCACCAATAAATATCTATATCATAATCATGTATAAGCATATAATATCGATTTTTAAAGGATTATCCATGTAAGTGTTCTCCAGGATGTTACTATAACGGCCAGTATGATTTGCTTCAATACAATACTGAATTTGTCTAGATTGTTGTTCATTATTTAGAAGTAAACCTGTAGAGACAGAAGATTATTTTTGTATGAATGATTTGAGCAACAAGGCAAAGGACAATATAAGATGCATTTTATTAGTGAAATAATCCTTTGATTTTTTTTTCTGATAGGTTTACAGAGTCAGAGTCATATACAGAAAATACACAAAAATGTGCACATTCCAAATGAAAGATGGATTAATAAAAATATATACTAACCAGCTACAATGACACTGTCATTACGAGCTGGACCAAATTTCAGTGTCATCTCATGTTTATGTTTATGGACAGCCAAATGATCCTCGTTGGTAAAACGCTGTGGCAGAAAGTTTTGAAATACAGTTATAAATTCAAATTTTGATTAAAGTGATAATAACATGGAGAATGATTTTCATCATTAGCAGTAAATCAATATGCATTTGTTTAAAAAACATAAGTGTTGATGATATAATAAATAATATTTTTAGCATTCACTGGCCAATTTTTTAAAAATATATATTTTAAAATGTTTTCAGCACTTAAGCAGCAGCAGTATAAATATTAAAAAGAACCAAACTAACTTTTAACAATGGTTCTTCCTCCAACTTGAACCTCTTTTTGACAAATTATCTGCACAAAGATTTTGAAGTTGTAACTGATGCAACAATACCTATAAAAAGCAAGGCCGTCACAATGGGATTTATCAGTTTATAAAATGACTCTTTCTCATGGCTCAATATTATTAGACAGCAGAAAATGAGGAAAAGTAATTTTTTGTACACCACAGACTCCCACCAAATGTCTGCCCATTGTTTCTTTAAGTTGTCATAGTTGTAAAGTTTCAAGGACCTGCACTGTGTAAATTTCAAATTCTACTTTTGATAGTGACTATCATTTTGAGTACTATGATGCTGGCATTTTAGTTTTCAGAACAGAAAACTGGAAATGATTTAAAAAAAAAACAGAACGGCAAAATTAAGGTATTTTTTGTCTAAAAAAAGACTCTGAAGTATAAGATGACTTATAGAAAAAATGAGAAAGAGGAGCCATCCAGGATGGTTCCTCCCCGTCTTCTTGCCCATAGAATTCAACGCAGAATTCCAATAACAAATTTCTCTCTGTCTCTTCCTGCCCTCACTCTCTCCATTTCAAATACTTACTGGCAGCAAACACTACCTTTCCCCTTGAAAATGTTTTCTGTTGCTTTCTTTTATCTACTTATTTAATGCTCACCTGGCAGGCAGCGGCAGCAGCAGCGTTCCTCTTTCTCAGTCCCACTCTGGCAAGTGCTCCTCACGCGTGTGTGCACACTCACCGTCTCCAACCTCTGACACACACAAACAGCTCGGGGCCCTGCCAATGGGGAGGATTCCTCAGAGCAGTGGCGCTGAGAAAGAGGAGCGGTTGCTGCCGCTGCCTGCGACATGAATGATAATAAATAAATAAATAAATAAATAAATAAATAAATAAATAAATAAATAAAAGCAAGGGACAGCTTTTTCCAGAGAAATGGAAAGGTTGTGTTAGCTGCCAGTAAGTGTTAGAAACGGAGAGAGTGGGGGCAGAAAGAGACAGAGAGATTTGCTATTGTAATTTTGTGTTGAATTCTATGGGAAAGAGTTGCTAGAAATTGAATTGGAATCAGCGTGGAATTGAGGGCTACAAGCGGCTCCTCTTTGTCAGCTTCCTTCACACTGAAGCTGGGAAAAAGGAGCCTGCCCACCCACCCTGTATAAGACAACCCTCAATTTTTAGCTTAACAGTTTTAGAAAAGATAGCATTTTATTGATGAGAAAATAAGGTATTTAGACCAGGTTGGACAAATGTAGCCCTCCAGATGTTGTTGGATTGCAACGTCCACCATATTGCACCCCTGAGTTGCTGGTAGGACTGCAACTCCCACCAGCCCTTCACCAGGCCTGATCAGAGTTGTAGCCCAAGGGCATGTGGAGGGCTTCATTTTGCCTATCCTCAGTCTAGACCATAAACCTATTACAACCTATGAAACTAGCTGAAAGTATCTTTCAATTGTATTAGCCTGGCACACAATTTCTCTCGTTTACGCTGATTCATTACCACGGTGGCAGTAGACAGCAATATACAGCACTGTGTTTCTACTGCTGAAACAGTGGATGTATCAAAAAAACTTCTGAGCTACAGGATTACAGCATATTGACTAGAGCTGTGACAGTAAAACAAGCAATGTGTTGTTGATGTTCTGCGCTGTCAGTCTTGGTATGCACTCTGCCTGCCCTGCTTCCTTCAAAGATAGTGACTATGTTTTTCTGATGGTAGAATTGCCTCCATTATTCTTGCAAGTGAGTTATGTCCCTGTCCAGAGGCTTGCAAAGCCCCTTCTACCATCAAAGGGCAAAGAGCTCACACACATAACATAGGGTGGGCTAGACATGGTTGTACTGCAATATCCAATAGGCCACATCATAGTCCATTCTGGTTAGGGCTGATGGGAGACGTACATCTGAAGGGCTGAAGGTCATCCAGCGCTGGCTTTAGAGAGAATGTAAAAGGCAACAGCTTCACTGAGCACGATTGATTTAACTGCTCTGATGCTTCATAGGCTCTTCAAGGCCCAATAAAATGGGAGGGGGGGAGTTGTTTGAATCTGAGTTGTGAAGTCCACTGAGAACTTTGGTGTAGATAGAAAAGTGCTCTTACATTATTGTTCTCATTTGTTAATTACAAGTTAAGTAGACCTTTGGTAGAACTACAGACTGTACCAGATGTTTTAAATCATGAGAAAAACTCTAGGGTTCCAAACATTTTGGATAAGTTTTAATCTCATGACCAACAGAAAGGGATTGTGAGAGATGTAATCTAAAAATTTAGAAGGCTGGAGATTCTCCAACTCTCTTTTTAGTCCTTACTTTTTTTAGTCCTTTAGACAACAAATTAGCCCTGTCATAACTTCAATATATACACCATAGACACTCTAACATATAGTATCTAGCTTTATATCTAGTTAAATCACAAAGAGCTACAAAATCCGATCAAGACCAGATTTAAGAAAGGCACCTTTCTTAAATCAAGCTGTTTCATTAAGTGATATCACTCGGGAAGAATGTTGTTGGATTAGTTTGAAATTTTAAAAACTGAGAGAACTTGTGTTTACTACTGAAATATATACACTAAAAACTGAAGGTTTACACTAAAAATAACTCTGTCAGAGAGCCATTTCATATGGAAACACAAGAATACTCAGAAACAGCTCTGATTTGAGAATGAAAGTTGTAATATCTATATCTATATATATTTAAATATTCATGAACAGGAATTACAGAAAGTACTAACTTTACACGAATAAAGATATCATGACAAGATATTAAAATGATTTTAGATCAAAGAAAGCTCAAGCCATTACTTTGTAACCTCCATGTTATTTATCATTACCAGAATGAATAGATATAGCACCGTACCTTCAGAATTAAGGTATATAATGCTTAAACATAAGTTTGTAAGATTACACATTTTGATCAGTAATGTGTATTTGTCACTAAAACAGAATGTCCAAGCTTTATTTATAAAATCAGTTGTGCCCTAATTAGGTAGTGATTCAGAGAGCTCTATTTGGCTCCTAAAAGAGGCTGACCCCTCTGAATTTCTTTTTTCTGATTTACATAATGTTCTGAACACAGATTCTCCCTTGGATCAAGAACCACCACATAAAGAAGCGCTAACGGTTGTTTCCAGGCCACCTACAAGTTCCCTTTCTTGACAGAGTATCTACTTCTACACATAACAGTAATAATACCCACAATTCCTTGGAAGATACAAGGACTATGTCTCACTTGGCCCTGCATAAATACTAACGATCATGGCAAGCAATCTCACATGTGCATGGCTCAATCAGGGCTACTCCCTTTGACTTGACTCCAAAAGACTCTGGAGGCCATTCTTCTTCCTGCCTTGGCCCGTACCAATTGAACTACTCCCAATGACACTGGACTACATGGAAAATCATTTTCAAAGGACACCCCCCCGCCGCCGCCAAAACAAGCTAAGGGGGGCTGTTTTATAGGAAAACTATAGAGCCTTCTGGAGGTGCAATCCTCAATTATTTTGCTGTGAGCAGTTTCTGGAAAAAAGCATAAATCCAGAAATTGTGTGGGTGGGCCACATGAAATCCACACAATTCCTTCTTTTGCTTTTTAATAAGCAAAAATGCCCTTATGATACAAACTATACATATTCTTTGTATTGCAAGAAGTGTTTTTTCTTGATTGGTATGATTAGATCTAACATATATACATATATTACCTGTCCACATCCAGGGGCGGTGCATAAAAATGGTTTGTCATCACTCATATTCTACAGGTCCTTCTATTACCTACAATGGAACAACAAGGAGATGCAATAAGTCAGAATATTTCTACAAAGTTACCAAATATCATAAAACCTCAAATCTCTAGCAGAGAATGTTTTTAAATGGCTAAGCCTCAAAAAGAAGAAAAAGTTTCAAGTACATGTTTCTGAAAACATGTGAGAAGATAAATCCCAAGAAGATTTAACCAATCTTTTGAATCAATTGTATTCTATGTATGTTCCACTTGTACAAAATATAAAAAACATGTTTTATTAACAAAACAGAATATGCCTGCATTAGAATGTCTGTTTATATCTGATAGATTTCCTACACAAACCAAAATTCATAAGATAAACAACTTATTATAGCCTCCTATTATTTCAGTAGTTCTATAAATTAAGCGGAAAAAAACACAGTTATTGCATTATCAATTTCTTACTCTATTTGAAAGTCATGGACTGGATTCAAATATCAGTTTATTTAGTATGAATTCACAGCAATACTGTGAATTACATTAGACTAAGGAATCATTTCTGAAATACAATTTTGTTCATTCAGGTAGTCCTGACAATTGGCATGTGCAGGACATAAACAAATTGTATGTCAACATAGAAAACAGTAAATAAAATCCCATTATTTCAAAACAATCCTTCTACAGCAACTGTAGATGAGACACACAATAGCATTATATGATGTAGACTTGATAATATCTGACACATAAGTAATATGCAGTCTGTGATCTTGAGTTGACTATGTTCATCAGAGCTTACACATTATACTTGTAAACACACACACACACACACACACACACACACACACACACACACAATTGAGAGAGTCAAACAAGCTTATAAGGGAGGAGTGTAACTGTGACCTATCCTCAGAGGCCACAATTTCTTCAACAAATATCTAGTCCAAATAAATATGAATTGGCCTTTCTCATGTCCTATTCAGATTATTCTGTTCAAAAGAAGCAATGCAGATAAAGATCAATGACTTTTTAAAAAAATTAAAAGCATGACATGACATAGACCTCATACATAAAAGGTTCTTGACTGTGTGCAATATCATTACAGTACTTTTTCTGCCCCTTTTAGGGTCCCATATAGACCTTTTAATAGAATTCTGAAGCTCCATTCTTTTCAGAATAGAAAAGGTAAACACAGGCTTAAGCTAGATATGATGGCAGCAATTCAATGTGTTCAGATTTGCTCTACTACCTTTTTCTCAAAGCAAGGACTGAGGGACTGAATTTTAAAAGGGAGGGATGAATAAGTTACCCCACTTTGCTGCAATTTATTCCCCAACAACTGGGCTTTTTTGTCAGACGCCAGGCTGTAAAAAACTGACTGTAAAATAGACTGGGCAGGTCTAAGTGGAACACCTCATATGGTTTCTTTTAAAGTTGGACTTTGTTTCATAAGCCATTTGACTAGAAACAACTTAAGTACAGTACTCAGATCTACCACTGTTGTTTGTAAGGTGAATTCCAGTGTAAGAAAAATGAATGGAAGATCCCACTCATGTGATCAAAAATAATGTCTAGAACATACCAGGAAATCCTGAGAGCTCAGTAATAGTTTAATAACTTGTTAAGATGAAATACAGAATAAGGAGCTATTTACACTCTCACAAATAATAATTAAAGCCTATCCAGTAAAACTTTAAATACTACTACCATGGAGACTTGGAAGACTTTTGAAAAAAACCCTATCCTGCTATTGTTCCCTAGCTTCCCTACAAGTGTTATTCTCATTACTATTAATGGACCACTAGGCACAACTCACTGCATTGTGTGCAAAGACTACATAGCGTTATAATTCTGCTCCATTTCTGAAAATGTTCGGAAAAAGTCTTGCAGTAATACCTTGGTTTATGAGCACAATTGGTTCCGGAAACATGCTTGTAAACCAAAACACGCTTATATCAAAGCAAATTTCCCAAAACAAAATAATGGAACTTCAAATGATGTTCGGGGGTCCCATAGAGTTATACTGTACACACAAAATGCCAAAACTCACAAAAGAAGTTGGCTGGAAGTCCATGTCCACACTATAGTTTAGGTACCTGGCTGTAGAATCTGTTCTGTTTGGGACTAATAACTGGATTTTACTCTGTGTTTTTATAATAAAGTGCAATTTGTAGCCCTATACACACTTGACTAGTTGCCCCATGACTGCAAATGGTTTGAAAAATAAGAAAGAATACTGAAAACAAATTAAATAAATATATAATGTGAAGAAAAATAAAATCCTAACCTGAACTGTCATTTGAAAATGTTCCTGGCTTGTACAAGGCAGTCCTCTATTCCTCTCTCCTCCCTCTGCTTTGGAGACTGCCTGAGATGGAACATTCCAGACAATCACCCACAATCCAGCAGGGCAAGGGAGAGAGAGACCATCGGCTCACTTGTGATTATGTGACCTGCTCCAGTGCTTGTATATCAAGAAATGTCTTGTTGATCAAGACAAAATTTAGAAGAAATGTTTGCGTGGCTTGCAAAACCAAGTTACTCTTAAACCAATGTATGTCCTGAAATGCTTTTATAGATGTGTGCTGGTTTGAGCTTTTAAACTACAACTCCACAACAGTTGCCTGGGGAGTTCTGGGAGGTGCTGACCAACCCTCCCCCCAAACCTGCACATCTCTTGGCCAGACAGCTTCAATCTCACATTGAGTGAAATAAACATAATTTAATGGGGCCAGGAAAACAGCTGTGCCCCATAATTCTCATTCTGGGGGAAATGATGTCAAAGTGACTTATCCTTGTTTTATTTATGCCACTGTAGAATCCACTAATTTGGAATATTTTACATAAGTGTTCAAAAGAAGAAAAGACATCTGGAAGTTGTTGCCACGAAAATTAATTTATGCTCACTGAAAACAATTACTTCACAAATATACTAATACAAATGGAACCTAGTTAGTACAAAATGTGACTTGATGCAAAAACCTGCAAGGGAATTGGATAACTGTTTTCCCCAAGTTACCTGTAACCCAAGGATTGCTAAGTCTCACCCTAACAAACCTACATAAAGAAAACACTTGCCATATGAAAAGGAAAAAAATGTACAAAGTATAATTAGAAAATGCATCTGTGTTAGTGGAAGTTTAACTATATCTAAAGAGACCTGAATGACTTTATTTCTCAGCAGGATGGATTCCTTATGAACATCTCTGACAATCTATGCTTTAGATCTGTTTCATGTAGAAATGAAACTGAGTGTCATTTCAATTAGCTGTTGTGCGTTTTTCAGGCTGGTTGGCTGTGTTCTGGATGTTTTCTTCCTGATACTTCACCAGACTCTGTGGCCGGCATCTTCAGAGGGCAAGGAGCTCTTCTTTCGAACCCCAGACCACAGAGATAACGCCTAGTTCCCTGAGCTCCTTGCCGTCTCAAGATGCCGGCCACAGAGTCTGGCGAAACATCAGGAATAAAAACTTCCAGAACACAGCCAAACAGCCTGAAATACTCACAACAGCTATTAGATCCCACCCGTGAAAGCCTTCGAGAAGGCATTTCAATTATTTATTATTATATATTTATCATTAATATATTTATTTTAAAATATTCTCACTTAGTGGATTCTATAGCGGCATAAAAAACCAATAGAAACAACCCAGAATAACAACATTTATATAATAATAAAATTGAGAAGCACAAAGAACATTTAAAAACCAAGCAAAGATTTAACAAGTTTGGGCAGTTTTAAATGCCTGAGCAAATAGAAGGATTTTGACCTGGCATTCAAAATATTATATGACATACAGTACTAATTCGGACAATTAGTATGGCATATAAAATAAGCATACATTTTAGTATTTAAACCTCGGCCACGTCCAACCCTAGCTTAAGATAAAAATAAACAATTAAAGACTTAAAAATCCCAGGTCTGTTTTAGCAAAAAGTTGCTTTTAAAAGTTCATTTTTTACCCATTTCTTATACACTTAGAGGGAAGGGGCACAACAAATCCCTATTGGAGGTTTATTCCAAAAAAACAAGGTCAGCCAAGAGAAAGCATGGGTTCTTGTACTCACTCTTTTGGCCTCATTTGGAATCACTGTTCTCAACATCATGCACTGCAAAGAACAGGTGGAATTGGTAGCTTTTTTGTAGCAGAGACCTTCTGACAGAACTGTAGGCTGCAGCAGGATTATAACAGGTCCAGATAATCCACTAGTGCAGATAAAAAAGCTCTCTTATAGCTGGACTCCTCTAGAAGCACACTAAAAGTGGCAGTCAATCAGCTTTTATACGCTTCCAGAGAAGGAAGCTTTGCATAAACAATATCAAACCTGTTTTACTTCATCACTTCAGCAGAAAAAACCCGAATACCAGTACTCAGACCAGCATTAGATCAGAAAAACAGATAATAAAGTATAGTATAATGTGAAAGCAGAATTATGACAGCAAGAATAAATGAACTATGTCCAAAGAGAGAGAAAGCACAGTGTAATAAAAATGCCATTTGCTAGTTCTGATGACATTGCTCATGAGATATACCTAGTTAAATAGTGGAGCACAGCTATTGCTACTTTAATTTTGAAGGCAGACAGCTGAAACTAAAATATATGTTATTTAAGCTTAATCCTCAGGACAAAAGCCCTAGTGCACAATTTAACTTTCCTAAAATATTTTAAAAATAAAACTGAGAAACAGTGCAGATGTGGTTAAAGCTAATCAAAAATTATAAGCATTAACTGATGAAGTCTTTGCCCTGACTAATGCCACTCTAAACAAATTCAACACATTGAAAAAGACAATTCTATGCTTTAGCTGGAAGCATGGTGTATTGGATAAGGTGAGGGATATTTCCAAGGAAACCTGGGTTTAAATTCCTGCTCTGGCATGAAAACACATAAGGTAGGGGTGGTTACAGTGGCAAAAATCACTCCTTAAGTACCCTTGAAACCCTGCAAACCCTGCTAGGAGTCTCTTTCTTCTCATTAAGAAATCACTGATAAACTTCTAATCAACTTTAGGTTTCACAAGTACACAATGAAAATTAATGCAGTATGTTAACACAGAACTTTTCATCAATCTTTTTTCAGGGTTAAACAAAATTTGGTAATTTTTTACTCTTATGTTTACTGAATAAATGATCAAAATGTTTACTAATATCTAAAGCAGTGGTTCTCAACCTGGGGGTTGGGACCCCTTTGGGAGGTCAAACAGCCATTTCACAGGGGTCACCATGAGCAAGTGAAGAAAAAGGCACAAATGGCTTGGGTAAGGAGGTGGGGGTGAGGAAGGGGGGAAGGGTGAATTACAGCTTGGTAGGCGCAAGGGGATGTCAGTCAATGGCATCGGAGGCTGCGATTGGCTGAGGGTGCCTGTATAGAGGGAAGTTCTCTATAGCACCTAAGGCAGAGGCCTTCCAAAGGGGGCTTGTAGCCTTTTCCAAGCAGGGCAAGAGGTTACCACAACATGAGGAACTGTATTAAATGTGTGCAGCATTAGGAAGGTTGAGAACCACTGATCTAGAGAATGCTGAAGGTTCCATAGATACAGGTTTACAGTAGTTACACTTTATGAATAAAACCAATGAACACGATCAACTTATCACTATCTTTTCAGCACTAATCAATTTAACAAGATAACACACTATAATTTTACATGAAATTAGTATAGATTCTCAAGACAATCATACTGTCAAGAGTCTTTTTTCCTATGCTACTGGAGTGACTTGTAAGCACATTAGATCTCCGTGATACAGTTCAAGATCACAATAGAAAAATGTTCTAATGTCTGTTTTTAATGCAGAACTATTGAGACTTCTGAGATGTTATCAGAAACTCACACAAGGACATGAATATTGTAAACATTATACAGACTGCTTCTGTCTGTTGCTCATCATATTTCCAGAGCACTGTTGGCAAACCTATGGCATGGGTGCCAAAGGTGGCACTCAGAGCCCTTTCTGTGGGCACCCAACATTGCCCCTTCACAGCCACTTGCATTCAAGTCCAATTGCTGTATTGGCACTTTGTGAAAAATTAGTGGGTTTTGAATCGCAGTTTGGGCACTCAGACTAAAAGGTTTGGCATCACTGTTCTAGAACTGTTCCTCACTGAGCAGTCTCTCTGGGTACAGCTCAACTGCCATAGTTTCATACATTTACAGGTAAACCTAAAGCTACAGAGTAGCAAGTAACCCATGGTGAAGAAAGTAGCTAGACATTCTCTACTTAATTTTTTGGTTTATCTCCCTAGCTTTTTCTCACTTTGGGGTTCTACACCGGGGAAATGAGATGTTTTTGTTTTAGTAGAACCAAAGCCTTCCTTATCTTTCTCCTCCCACTACTGTCTTGACATTAGGTTGACAAAGCCTTCTACTGCCACATCAGGACAGCCACCAACTGAGAATGCCAATCTTGGCCTGCAAGACTTCCCTCCCTCATCTCAGGCAAACAGGGGGCTCTTCATTTTTCAGTGGTGCTTAACCACTTTCCTCATGATCATATCAGTTTTACTGAGATGTAATATGCTTAATTCTCCCTCACGGAAAGCCAGAAAAAGTAAAAATACTTAACTGATGCCCAGATAGGATCCCAGGACAGTGATTTTATATAGGACAACATTGTTCAAGCAACATCACACTCACCTAGCTGTCAACTAAATGTACATTTCATAGTAATAAGAGTACCCCCAGTTCATTTCCGTATTGACATGTTGATAACTATGTATTCATCTAAAATTAATAAGTTCTTAACATGTCCTTTCTGACAGCAACTGCAGAAAATACTTCGGATATCAACTGCCTCTTAGTAGAAAGCCAGATGCCAACAAAACTGTTTTACCACAATTGTTTCTAGCACAGTTATCTCTTCATGCAGAAAAGTCTGCCACCAAACTACCATAAAATATTAGTTTATTTTAAAGCTGTATTATAATGACTATTATAATATCTAAGCAATCAGTGCTAAAAGGAATGTCATAGTAGGTTATACTGCTACCAAGAAAAAATTGTTGGAAACAGAGTCAGGTTTCACAGTTATGAAGCCACAAAACTAGTAACTGGGACAAAGGACTGGAGGCCAAATCAAAGTTCTTCCAATGGAAAAATCAAATTGACAATGAAAGTAAGCTACTTTTAGGTTTCCAGAACTACAGAAATGTGGGTTCTGTCAAAGACAATATATTAAGACAACATAACACACTATATCATTGTAAATGAAAACAGGTCAGAACAACAATTATTACATTTTGCGAATATTGATTTGACAACCTTAGGGTAAGAGAAGCGAAAAAGCACCCCCAGATATTTGGCATATTCTTTCAGACATTATCTGTATGAATATGCCAAATTAGATGGACTGTACAAAATAACATGGTGGAAAGGGAGTAGAACAGGCCTGCCCAACAGGTAGACCGCGGTCTACCAGTAGTCTGCGAAGGGTTCAAAAGTAGCCCACCGGCCATCAATTTAAGAAGTGAGGAGATAAATTCTCCACCCCTCCCTCCCCCATCCCAAGGACTACCACTGCCCCAGCAAAGTTCTGGGTCTGCCAGCCCACTGTCTCAGTTGAGCGGGGCGGTTCAAGGGCCCATGGTGCATTGAAATCTGATCCCTCCAGAATGGATTCATTGGTTTTCAATACATTCCTATGGGAAACCGCTGCTCTAAATACAAATGTTTTTACTTATGAGCATGTGCTTGGAATGGATAAAATTCGTAAGTAGAGGTTTTAGTGTAGTAGCCATCAGGCACTTTGGGCCAGAAAAAGTAGACCTTGGCCTGTTCAAAGCTGAACAGCCCTGGAGTAGAAGAAACATTAATGCAAAGCAGTACTAGGTAGAGTAGACTAAAGGTGGCAACCAGCTTTTTAATTAGCCAAATTACAGAACTTTGTATAGCTGGTGAGTGAAGGAAGCCATAAAAATAGGTAACAGAATATGCCATAAGAACTCATGCACTCTTAACTGCAACAAAGCTTTGTGTCAGAATGAGTAGCTTAGAATTACTCAACCTGTGAAACTTAACTATTTATTTATTTATTTATTTACCCACCCCACCTTTCTCCTTGAAAAAGGTATGATGAACTACAGAAACTTGGTTCAAGGAAAATGGATGTTCAAGAAAAGGAAAACATTGTCCAATACCTATTCCTTTTACCAATAGGCTTTGGAACTATAACAGCATGTTTGTTCCACCTCAACTGCTTCTATCAGAAACCCAAGACGTTGACCAGTGAGAAGGATCCACAGTTTACTGAGGCACAATAAGAAGAACATTGCCTGAGGAGTACATCAGTCAGCCTTCAGGGACCTTTCAATAGCTAACTCAAGTCAAGCATCCCAGCCAGCTCAGAGCTACTCCCACAACCTGCCCTGCTTTCTCATCATAACAGCCGCCAGTGGTAGAAAGAGAAGACTCTTATTTTCCCTTTCACCCTCCTTGCAACTAAGCACAATAGCAGGTGAAACTGCTAGTAACCTCCCACCTAAAGCAAAGGGGCAGGGAAGGTACCCCTGTCCTTATCCCTCACCTCAACCGTCAGCATCCCACACCCACCCACCCCGCTCCGTGTGTGTGTGTGTGTGTGTGCGCGCGCGCCTGCAAGAGAGAGAGAGAGATTTTAAGGCCCCTCCGATCCTCCTTCCTCTCCTCATGCTGTGTGACACGGGGTGTGTGTTGTTTCTCTCTCCACGGCCAGGGCGGAAGAGACCGGAGGGGCCTCCACTCCGTTTCCCTTGCCCCTCCACCGACCGACCCCCCCCCTCCGCCCTTTTACCCCCGAGTAAAGCGGGGGGAAGACACCGAGGGGGGTCTGGGCCAAGGGCAGAGGGAGAGAGGGCGAGGAAGGAAGGCTCGGCGGGAGCCCTCTTCCCTTTCCCCGGCCAAGCGCCTCTTGGCGTGGTGGTGGTGGCGGCGGCGGCGGCTGGTGTGTGTGTGTGTGTGGAAGCGGTGGCGAGGTGCGGCTTCCACAAACCACCCCAAGAGCGCCTTCTCCTTGGGCCAAAGGACGAGAGCAGCCGCTCCTTCCTTCTCCCTCTCCCAACAGAGCGGCGGCGGCGGCGGCAGCAGCCATGTTCCGGCTACCCGCCCCCCCAACCTCTCCTCTCCTCTCCTCTCTTCTCCAGCAGGGCCTGGAGACTTCCAGGGAAGCTCTCTCACGCCCGGGTGAGGCGGGCGCCACACCCGCAGCCGTTGACGGAGGAAAGTCTAAAGCAGAGCCGGGGGAAAGGCGAGGCCCGGATTCCCTCCTCCGCTTCTCCCTCCCTCCCTCCCCCGCCCGCCAACCGCCAACCGCCCCAAAGGAAAACAAAAACCTCACCCCCTCCTCACGACCGCTGGCCGAGCCGCACACATGAAAGCCCCGGATTCCCCCCCCCTCGCAGGCCTCCGTCACATCTCGCGGGAACTCCGCTGACACTTCGCTTTCCCTCGCGTTCTCTTCTCCTGCTCCCGCCTCCCAGAAATCCCCTCTTCCCTCCCCCCCCCAACACACACTCCCCGCCTCCGCCGAGGGGGGGGGGAGAGGAGAAGGGGTCAGGCGAAGAGGCGGCCGTCACGTGACGCGGGGGAGAGCGTCGGGAGACCGTGGCAGACGTCACGTGACATCGTGGCTGCGCGGGGAGGGGAGGGGGCTCGGAGACACCACCACCCCCTGCAGCCGCAGCGCCCCCCCCTTCCGTAGCCGGAAGCAGTTCAACCTTCCCAAGGACTGATTTTTATTCCTGCGGGCAGCCTTGGACAACGGCCTTGTGTGAGGGAAGGATCAGCGGGGAAGACGGAACTCCCTCTCTGTTTCTATAGGATAGGTTCTTTGTTCGATCCTGGGCTGAACCTCCTTGGATAATGAATGGCAGCAGAAATAGATAGATAGATAGATAGATAGATACAGTGGTACCTTGTTTAAAGAAATTAACTCGTTCCAAATGAAATTAGGTTAAGCAAATTTTCCTTTCTACAAATTTTCCATAGGAATACATTGAAAACAGTAAGCCCTAATGGATTTGCCCCATAGTTGCTGTTAAGCAACTCTCCCCTATCTCCAGAATTTTTATGTTGTACAGATTTTATGTTATACAAATCGTTTGTTATATGAGGGTCCACTGCGTTCAACCCAAGAGCTGACAAATAACCTACAGTATAGCAAAACCTGTGGGGTCCATATCTTACTCCTCACCCAGTTCTACCACTCAGCCAAAATACCTTCACTCCCATGTCTGGAAGTTGAGTTGTGGCAACTGAACTTCCAGATCAACTCACCTGGATGACTGAGAATCTTCACAGACATACTTCGCTCCCATGATAAAGGGTGTGGAGGTCATGGCCCCTGGGGGATAGACCACTGGATTTCTCTTTTCAGTCAAAATATTCAAGGGTGTACATCTTCTGCCCAGTCAAATCTACCTGACTTGCAGCAATCCTAAAGAGGCTTTCAGGGTGGGATATTTAAGGAGCTGTTTCACCAATTCCACTCACCCTGTGAATTTCCACCCTGGTCTCCCAAGTCCTAGTCCCTCACATTGTCCATTATTAGACCATGGCTTTCTCCATTATTATCCCCACAACTCCTCTATACCACACTGGTATTGCCATTCCTCTTTATTTTACACCAACGACAGTGCTCACTTGGGTTGATGGGAGTTGAAATCCAACAATCCACTGAACAGTGGGGATATTCTTCTAAGTATGCAAAGGGCAGTGTTGTGGCCTTGATGGTACAATGTCTCTCCCCCTCCCCACAAATTTCATGTGATGTGCCTATCTTACCAGTCAGTACTTAGTATCTTGTTTCTATTAGCTTACCATTACACTTACAAAGAGTGGAGTTCTTAAGATATTTACAAAGATCTAAAACAAATTACAAAAGACCATATTCTTGTGAACTAAATATCTAACCAGGGTGATTTTGTCATTAGGACAAACTCTGTTTTTGTTCTTATCTGCACCACAAAGCCCACTCATGCATTCTGGATCTGACCAACATCCCAGATGAAGACTGGAAAATCCTCTGCATCAACATTACAGTATTTTCCATTGTTTCATAAATGTAGCTAATAGAAATGAATAGATTGTAAGTGTAAGGCAAGCTTGACAATTAGAGGAGATAACACTAGTTGAATCTGAAACTAAGTGGGCATGAACTCATGTAGACAAGTACATGTATTTTTGCAAAGTTCTTAATAAAAATAATATTGTGTCTTCAGTCGATCCCAACTTATGGCAACCTTTTCCAAGGTTTTCAAGGTATCTGATGAGACACATATTCTGTCAATTAGCAAGTTATAAAAACCTTTCACAAAACACTAATAGGATTCTGTACAACCCGTCGACTTCAAGAACTGTATCAAAAATCAAATTCTGACTGGACCAAGTCTTTTAAGCATTCTAAATTTGTTTCAGAGAATAGCAGTCAGAATCTACTGATAGAAACATGCTTAGAGAATATCACATAGAAACCCAGTGTACTCTATCTACAGTACTTGGTAACTGAATTATTCAAGTAAAATGTATTTTGAAGGATATAGACTTTCTGGCTTATAACCTGCATCTAGCGTGCCACTATCCCAACATACTGTGTTTCAATTTGCTCTTTGAATTCTAAAATTCCAACGTGCCTGAAGTCTACTCATGTTGTACGCATGTCAAGGTAAAAGCAGTTTCCAGACCAAAAAGCAGTAATTAAACCAAGATTTTTCATGAAAAAACATCCTTCACTTTGGCCAAGTGAATGTGCACACAGCATATGGCTCTGCAACATAAAAAATAGCATTTTAGGTTGCAAAACTACTGGAAGAAGGGCAATATTCAGGGCAGTGGTGACGCGTGAGAATGTTTTTATTCAGTCAACACCTGAAGAGAGGTATGTCCTTGAGTCATTAGTGAGCTTTGCATTTCCAAATCCTGTAAAGGCCACATGTCTCCTTCATGCCTAAACGAAGCACACATTGGCTGAAATCCTGTTGCACAGCTCCTCACTAAAGATGGCAGTGACAGCATCTCACTGCTGCTTAAAGGTGATTTCCGGTGCACATGACTCGTACACAATGCAATGAAATTGCTTGTACTCCAGAACAGGCAAAGGAAACCCTTGATCAGTGGCAATTTCCCACTGTTGACATCATTACCACTGCATGCACATTATTGCGCAAAAGGATTTCAGCTATGAAGTGTTTGAATTAAACCTTCATTTTAACAGACTCATTTTCATGGTCTGATCCACACACCGTTTAAGGAGACAATCTGATCTTTTAATCCTTAAACACTTTGGGATCCATGTAAAAAGTTAAGGCTAATTTTTCCTGAACATGTTATAGGAAATATAGTCCACTAGCTGCTCTACTGAAGGTAGTTTAAATAGATGTTTAGTATTCCATACGCCTTGTTATTTCAGAGCTACACAGATTTAACTAAGCTACTATAAAACATGAAAACATATCAACTATGTGACATAACACAACTGCTTAATAACCTGCAAATAAGCTTCAGTGGTGCGTTGAGATCCAAAATTAATCAGTTCAATGGGAATTGGCTTCTCATAGGAATGCACTGAAAACCAATTAATCCGGAGGTCAGAAAAGTCAAAAAAAGGGAATGGATTACATTGATTTTCAATGTATTCCTATGAGAAGGCTGTCCCAACACCAGGAAAAATTGGAACAGCCTTTCCCCCTCTTTGGTGGTGTTGGATTTTTCAAACACACACACACACACACACACCGATTGCACGGAGCGATGGGGGTTGTCAAAAACCCTCCGCCTGCCAAAAAAAAAAAAAAAAGGAAAAAGCCTCACTTGGGAGGGATGGGGAGGAATTGCTTCAGTCCTCAGCTGCAACCCCCCTCCTTCTCCTCCTCCTCCTGATTCTGCAGTTTGTGTGTATGTGAGATTGAGAGAGAGGAGAGAGAGAGAGGCAGGCTTCAGGGGGTGGAAGGAGTAGGGGAAGCTTGGAAAGGGGGAGGCTTGGAAGAGAAAGACAGGGAGGGCAAAAAGAGGAAGACAGAAAAAGGAGGGAAGAGGGGGAAGCTGAACACAGTGCCTGCCCCAACCCAGCAAAGCAGGGAAAGCTTCCCCCCTTTTCTGGGTTGGGAAAAAAACTCTTAACCAACCAGCAGCTGAAGGCTGCTCCTCAACAGCCAGGTGATTTTCAGAGCTGTCAAAATCAGCTGGGAGTCAGGCTGGGTGGAGCAGCCTTGGGCTGCCATTTGATTGAGGGTTTTCCCGCAAACCCAGCAATGTGGGGAGGCTTTCCCCCTGCGTTGCTGGCTTCCTCGTTGGAAATGGGGATGCCCAGCAGCGCTTTGTATTGCGAAACATTTTCTTAACTTGGGTCATCCCCATTTCCAAAGATTTCCCTTTGTATCTCAAATTTTTTGTAACGAGAGGCATTCGTATCTCGAGGTGCCACTGTATTTCCAATTCAGAATGTCAGGCTCATTGCTTATGAAAGAAGTTAAATTCATACAAGATTAACCTGAAGTCACGAGTACAGTTGTGACTAGTGAACATTCCCCAAGAGTGTTCCACTCAGTTTCATTCTTGTTTCTCCAGCATAAGCTTCCAAAGGAATAACAAAGTCTTCTGGCCCCTGGGCAGACTTTATAAGGATGAAAGAATTACACAAGAATTATCTACAGCCAGTGTAAACTCATTACCATCTTTAATTAAGCTGCTTTGGAAGTAGCATACATTTCCATGATAAACATTTTCCCAAGCTGAAGTTCACAGAATCACACTGTTAGTTCATTGAGGTCAACATTCTGAATGGAACCCTTCACATGGCAAACAGGATCAAGAATGCAACCATCAGACAGAAGAGACCCATGGCTTCAGACAGGGCAAATCCCAGAATAGCATAGGAGAACAACTGCTGCTTCAGAGAAGGATTCCTAAAATAAGACAAGATAATTCATTTTTACACAGTGAAGTCATTCTCTTCTAGATAGATGTAGCACATCTGTGTTAAGGATGAGGAACCTTGGGTCCTCTAAATGCTTCGTACTCCCACAATCCTTCATCACTGGCTTCCTTAGCTGGGGCTTCTGGGACCTGAAGTCCGGAGCATCTGAAGGGTCAACAGTGCATCAATATTTCCTGGGACTGAATGTTCAACTCATCTGATATTTGCAACCGGTCAGCAATCTATAATCTGATAATGTATATAAATCTGAATATTACTGTGACTGCCTCCAGAAATAAAGAGCCCCGTGTCACCTTGAAATATTTACAAGCTTACTTAGCAGAAGCTTTGAAGGGCTGCAGTCCCCTGGGATGTAATAAGTATCTGTAACAAGACAGATAAATACCACAAGACAATATATTATAAATCACCACAGCTGTCAGATCTCCCTACGCAGCCCTCTTGAAATTACTGTTAGCGTTTCTGAAGAACTGCTTAAAGCTTTACTATGGATAGTACAATGAACAGAAGAGCGAAGTTTGATACCACAGAGTCAAGCTGAATATGACCACTCTCATAAAGCTACTTGCCAGTCTGACAAAGTTGCAGCCACTAAGCTTACTATGAGACTGATTATATGAACTGCCTCTTCATTTGGGGCAGTTACAGCTATCAAAGTTGAATGTGCCATTATGAGGACTTCTGTTTATTTTCCTGAAGCAGCACCTATTCAAACCTAAATCTGAACTTCTGTTGGTAAATTGCATTTTCCTTACTAGGTAACAGCAATCTGTCCTCTCCTCAAAAACTAAGTTTTATTCTCAAAGGAACCCTACCGCAAACTTAGCAAGAACAATCTTAATTTTGAATAGGATTTCTTCCAATTCTCAGACATCTGTAGGCTTCATAATTACATGTCCAAACTTCAGCCCTCCAGATGTTTTGGACCACAACTCCCACAGTCCTTTGCCATTGGAAATACAGGCTTGGAATTCTGGGAGGTGTGGTCCAATACATCTGTAGGGGTGAAGTTTGGACATTCCTCTCAGAGGAAAGCATTTTTACTGTAGCTACCACAAGTTAGGGAAAATTACTCTACACTTTGCTTGGTTAAGAGGCAGGAAGGATTATGACACTGCTATTTAGATTTAAGAAACATTGTGGATCCATATGCAAATGATTCTATTGGATCTTCGTCCTGTTCTGTCTTTTTGATCACAGCCATAACCTTCCAGATCTCCACATATCAGGCCACTAATGCAGGCAATTGGAACTATTTCTCATGGGAGGAAAGTGGCAGGTTTCTTTAGTTACTATTACCAAGCTCTGCTTTTACTGACTGGTTCTTTCCTGGTTCATTCTGCTCTTATTGTATGTAGAGTCCAGGGGTGTCCAAACTTCGGCCCTCCAAATGTTTTGGACCACAACTCCCAGAATTCCGAGCCTGTACTGCCATTGACAAAGGACTGTGGGAGTTGTGGTCCTAAACATATGGAGGGCTGAAGTTTGGACACCACTAATGTAGATCATGCAATTCCTGTCTTAAGATGCCAGGCTTTTGAAAAATGAGAAGCTTCTAGTCCTGTGGGTGAGAATCCTCTTTCACCACTTCCATCTCTATTTATTTCATTTATTTATTATTAAATTTATACCCCGCCCATCTTCCCGAGGGGACTCTGGGCGGCTTACAGAGGCTGATCAGGTCAGCAAATTCCCAAAACAAACAAATTGTACGCAGTTAAAACAGCTTTGAAATAAAACACATAGGCACCCTTGTCCGGCTAGGATACTCACAAAATAGAGACAAGGACAGTCTATTCAGGTATTTCAAGGCCTGTCCTTTAAATTCAAGTTGAACAAGTTTTTGAAACAGTGCTGTGGTTGAGGCCTCTGGCTGTGAAGCCAAAGGTTGGGAGCTCTATTCCCCACAGGGCCTCCTTGACAGGGGCTGAACCCAATGATCCAATAGAGTCCCTTCTTGCTCTGCCCACGCATTACATTCCTTAAGGGATGCCCTAATGCAGCTCGATTTATGTACGACAAGATTTGTTGTTTGTTTTTATCCTTCACAAATTAGTTTTTACAAGAACAGGACTCTTCATTGGAGGCAGTCCAGTTGCAGAACAGACCTGGTTGGCAACTACGTTACCTTTCTGACACTGAGCAAGAACGTTCAGGTATCTTGATAAGGGGATGGGCATTCTGTGGCTTTCCAGATGTTGCCAGAGTGCAAACCCAATCAGCCACAGCCAGCATAGCCAATGGTGGCAGGAGTTGCACCCTGAGAAATTCTCCAGCCCTGGGCTTATAGATTTGACTTGTTCCTTTACATTAACCATTGGTATAGCAAGCCATTAGATAGCATGCAAGAACTGAATTATATTTGGCTAATTAATGGGCAAACCCAGCTTTTTCACCCCGACTGTTATCATTTCCAACGTCATTATGAGCATGAAAAATACACAGCTCAAATGCATACATGCATAAATAAATAAATAGGCAATGCATCAATAAATAGGCAAAACTATCCTAGCTTTCCATCTCAGTTGAGCAAACTCCTTTAATTCCAGGGAAAAGTCAAGCAGCCTAAGATGATGGAAATATGAATTGCCATTCATAGCTTTCTGCACTTGTGAGCTTCAAAAGCCAAGGGCAAGTAGCATGTCAGTATGGGGATGCAGAGAATCCTACATGTGAGAAGTGTTCCTTGAATACCAAGAATACAGAATATAGCAACATAAGTGTGGCCAGAACATACAGGTAATAACTGGCCAAAACCTTCATTGTACCAGCACAAGTCAAATGGCATACAGTAGTATATCTATGTAGCACATTGACACTAAGGCAGTTGCTCTCACCCTTGGATCCCAAATGTTCTTGGGAGCAAAACTCCCAGAAATCCTGGTCAACACAGCTAGTGGTGAAGGCTTCTGGGAATTTGAGTCCTACCTAGAACATCTGGGAACCCAAGGCTGGGAAGCACTGAACACTTACTGATGCACCACTAGGAACACGAAAACAGAGATCTACACCGCTTGATTTATATTATGTAAGTAGTAAGAGCCTCCCTGGTGAAAGTGACAAGCCTAGGACAGATTACCTGGCATAACCGATGATTAGACTCCCAAAGACAGTTCCGATACCAGCCCCAGAGCCAGCCACTCCTACTGTGGCTGCACCAGCACCAATAAATTTCGCCGCAGTGTCAATGTCCCTGCTGACAGCACTTGTCTGAAACTCCCTTAGTGCAAGTTGGTTGCCAGAATTTTGAGCCCCCATAAGGATAGATGTGCTGCCCTAAAAGAAGATGACAACAAAAAAGAGACGCTGAGGATTAATTTTAATGCAAGAATAGCTATATATTTGTATTATGAACACCACCAACAATCGCACAGCAATGAAGGTGAGTTTTGAGACATATTCATTTGGACAGGTAGTTTATAGCAAGACAATTTCTCCCTGGAAATGCGACAGTCAGTCAGGCCCACAACTTCTGGTGGTGGTGGTGGTGGGCAAATAGGATATGTGCCCCAAGCACAGCACTGGGGGTTGCACCAAAATTGACTAAATAGTATTTGTACTATTCTACATCAGCCACAGCAGAGGATGGGGTGGAACCCATGTTTTCCCTGGGTGATAAAGACCCTTGTTATGGGCCTGGAGTGAGCTCTCCCTGGCTGTAACAAATTCTGCTCTAATTGGGACTATCAACAGAAGCAGGCCATTCCAGACAGCTAGGAGGCACCACTAGTGAAAAAATCCTACAGTTCCATTTTGGTGCTCTCCAATACTTTTTTTCCACAGCATTGGATGTTTAAAAGACAGGTGTAATCAATTAGCCTGCATGGGGCCTCTAGAAATAGCTTTTCTGCTGAATGGCCTAAAAAGCATATAAAGTGGAAGTCTCAGGTATCAGTTGTGACACAACCATGAACGCCTTCGAGAATACATTGCATCAGGTATCTTCGAAGAGAAAAAAAACACAGGATCTTTAGCAATAGAACAGATAAAGAATGTTTCGTTTTTCTGTTCTGTGTCTTTCCAAGTTAGCTATTGCAACACAGTGTTTACACAAAGTTTTATGGAAGAATTAGGAAATATTGGGAAAGTTGGCATTAACTCAAGTTAACATGTCTTTGCTATAACTTTGGTTTGATTTTTTTTTGGGGGGGGGGTGTGATTTATGGTAACTAGGACAAGAACACATGGGCTCACCAGATAGTTTAGGGAGCTACAGAATTGTTTAAGGTACCTCTCCAGTCCTGACCTCCGGCCTAGACAACACTGAAGCAGAAATTGGTCTGTATAGGAGTCTTGATCCAGTACGCACCTGAAAGCAGGAGAGTAGTGGGAGAAAGCAAGTAAAAAGATGACACATAACAGAACATGACTACCACATCCTTCAACAGAATACACAATGCCCAAATGCAGAGGAAGCTTAGTCCTCAATCAGCAACCCACGCCCTCACTTATTTTATTTATCTCTGCTGACGACACCTAAGGTTAACGTTTTTGACGGTGACGAAAATCCTGCTTCTTTAGTGTAGTGCAAGCATGTCCAAACTTCGGCCCTCCTGAGGTTTTGGACTACAATTCCCAGATTTCTAAGTTTAGAGTGCCAATAGCAAAGGACTGTGGGAGTTGCAGTCCAAAACATCTGGAGGGCCAAAGTTTGGACATGCCTGAGTGAGTTGCCCTATAGTCAGCCCAATGAATTGGTGAAGATGTGGTGAACCAACTCCTTCATATGTTTCATTGATTCAAACTGTCCAACTCTAAACCCTACCAGAACACAGTAAATCACAGCTCCAGCAGGCCCATTTGAATCAGTGGAACTTAAGTAGGATTCACCCACCACATCCGCACAGGATTCAACAGGTGTACTTTAGTGCATTTTACTATGCTAACCCACAGGATTTGAGTTAATGTGTCTCAAAACCTGGCATAGCGGGTTGGTACTGTACACTAATAGAAACACAACTCATCTCTCGAGGCCATGTGTGCCCACACCGAATGTTTCAAGGATAATTGTGACTATCTGCAAGTCATAGTCTTGAAGAAACTTTTACAAAGGAATACACTCTTGTGGGTGTACAATAGAACAGCAGGCAGTGATAATCTCTCTCTCTTACACACAAACACATACTTAATTACTGAGCTTAAGTCTGTGGTGTAATTCACTGAGAAAAGGAAACATTTCCCATTTCATGGTCAGGTTTTCAAGCTAGGGTGCAAAAGGAAAGAATGAAACTCCTGTACTTCTCTGTAACATTGCATGCAGACAATACTGGACTGGAATATTCGTGTTCGCTTGATTTATAGGCACCCTTGAGAAAGGTCAGTGACCCTGAAGTCACTTGATGTCTCAAAAGTACTGGGTGTTGTGCTGTGTTATGAGTGCCTCCAGATATACAAATGATTCTTCCACCTTTGCAGTTGCTTACGCCCAATACTGCAAGCTTCAAAAATGGCACTAACATTTCAACCCTAACCAGACACGCTGAACTCAGCTTACAACTTCATTGGACGGCATGTGCCATCTTGGATCCTACCGAAGTGATCAGAAGTGTACTCAAAGCAGCTCAGACAATTCTGAGTTCCCGGAAAGCACAACACCTTCAATGCCTCCCTCTTTCTCTCTCTCTCTCTCCTTGGGTCTTGTGTCACTTGCAGGGCCAGCCAGCCAACGGGCAGCCGGGAAGGCCTAGGCGCTGGGCCTGCTGTGTCCTTGGATCACCGACTCGCCTAAGGTCACATGGATTTCCACCCTGAACTGCCCCTCTCCCGCAAAATAAAATAAAATAAAATAAAATTTTAAAAAATCAAGTTCAAGCACAAATAAATAAAAATTAATTAAAATAAAAAGTAAATACTTATTAGAAGGATTCAAGCCAGAGCAGAGAGTCTTGTTGGCCGCAGGAGGGGAGAGGGAAGGGAAGGGAAGGAGGCGAAAGGAGAGCACGAGACAAAAAAGTCAAGAGGACGACCGATTTGCAAGCTGGCCGGGCGGGCGCCGGACCTGCACCCCTTTGACCTCAAAGCACCCTCGCCCTCGCTCTTCTTGCAAGGAGAAAAGAGCGAGCAAGGAGTGGCGGGGGAGGGGAGTGTGGGGGGGGGGGAGAGGGCGAGCGACAGCCAGGAAGGAAGGAAAGGCACACGCGGAGGCGAGGCCCGGACCTTCCCTTCTCCCACCCCCACCCCCCATACAGAGGTCGGAGAAGTGGGGGAGGCAGTCCCCCCCTCCCAGGCCAACCCTAACCAGCGCCCCCCCCTCCCCCGGGTGCCACTCACTCACCAAGGCGGGAGAGCCGGCGGCCAGCTGGAGGCAGGCGAACATGGTGGCGGCGGCGGCGGCGGTGGCTGCAGCGGCTGCTCTGAGCGGGCGAGGAGGAGGAGGAGGAGGAGGAACCGGGAGCTACGCGGGAAGAGGCGGGATCCCGGAGGGTGGGGGGGCTGGGCTTTTCTGGCACGCTGGCAAAGGGGGGGGAGAGAGAGAGAGAGAGAGAGAGAGAGAAAGAAAGGAGAGGTTGAGCAGCCCTGCAGGCGGCGCTTCCGCCGAGCGCCCACCCACCCCCCTCCCCAAACCACCACCGCCGCCGCCGCCGCCCGTGGAAGCCGAGACTCCTGTACGGGCCGGTCTACCACTCACCCGGCGGCGGCGACGGCGGCGGCTCCTGCGGCTGAGCGAGTGCAGCGGTAGAGGTCGAAGGGACTGCAAGCTCTTCGCGCAGGCGCAGTGACGGCGCCTCGACTAGCCCAGGCGCCCGGATGCTTGGTGGGGGATGGAGGGGAGGGGACGGGGGAGAAAGGAGGGGGGAAAGGGAGGAAGGAAAGAGGCGGTCCTCAAGGTCACATTGAGCTCGCTTGTAGCCAGAGCGCCAGAGCGCCCGAGCGGAGGGAGGGAGGGAGGGAGGGAGAGAAGCAGCTTGGCCCCAGGAATGAGGAGGGAGGGGGAGTCTGGCAGAAATAACGGGGTTGAAGAGTCGTAAAGGAAGACGTCCTCCCCCCCTTATGACCCCACCACCACTACCAATGTGCTCCAAGGAAGGGCACGGACCTGCCCAAGAGGCAGACCATTCATTCATTCATTCATTCATTCATTCATTCATTCATTCATTCATTCATTCATTCATTCCATTTAAGATGTTTCTATCCCGCCTTTCTCCCCAAAAGGAAGCAAGGCGGCTTACATCATAAAATAATATTTAAAAGCTCAAAACAGGATGTAGATAAAATATTAAAATACTGTAGAACTCATCATCATTGGCATCCTTCAGTCTCGAAGACTGGTATTATGCCTGGAGTAGAGGTCCTAAAAACAACACCTAGTGTGACTTAAATAGACCAATTCGGGAATGGCAGTCTCTACCGCACTGGGGGCAGATATATTCTGTTTCTTGCTCAGTCCCCATGTTTCCGTGCCTGCCTCTTTTCCTCTGCCTGTTGGACAAATGCCTCTTCAAATTTATGTAGACCATGCTGTATCTTTTGCCTCCAGACAGCGTGATCGGGGGTCAGGGTTTTCCATCGGTTGAGGTCCATTCCCAAGGCCTTCAGGTCCCTCTTACAGACATCCTTATATCGCAGCTGTGGTCTCCCTCTGGGGTGCTTTCCCTGTGCTAGTTCTCCATATACTATAGAACTAAATATGTATTATATTAAATAGTTACTAAGATTAATATTAAAACATTTAAAATAACAGAGCCGAACGCCTTCAGTCCCTTTTGACCTGCACAAGCCAAGAGCGGTGGCCTCACAGCGTTTTTAAGGCTCCTAGGAGTGTCCCCGCGAGGGCTTTTGTGGATTTTTTTTTCTTCAGAGTCCAGTCTTCTGTCCTTCAGTATATGTGCCCAGTGATTCTTGAGGTTTGGAGTTAAAGTGCAAATGGGAAGCTGAAAATCTTAGTACCAGCAATGAACTTCCAGGATCCTTGTAATAGATAATTAACCACAGCTATAGGTATGTTAGGATTTTGAAGTGTTGAAGCAGTGAGTCCTGTTCGTAAGAGTTACTTGTCACGAACAATGATATAATTTTTGACTGCATAAGAATGTTGTGAAAACCACCTTATTAACATGCATGCAGTGTGCTAACAAGCCCACTGTCCTATAGTCAGGTTCAAGCCTCTCTCTATAGCCTGTATTTGTAGCTACAGTATATCCCCATTCCACTCTCTCCTTTTCAAGATCCCTTTAAAATAGTCATTTTGAGATCAGCAACAGAGACCCCTTTTTGGTGTTAAAGCCCCCCCTTTTTTCTGCCACAAATGTGGAAGCCAACCAGCGTTGTCATTGCAGCAGGATTTTGGCCCTTTCTTTGGCAAAAGAAAGAGATCAGAATCCTATTAGGTTTTGTGTAAAGTTTGTACAACTGGGAATGGCTGTTTGATTAGGTGCTGGGGTGCATCTCAATTGTGCAATCAGGCACATTACCAGGCACGTGGCTAAAGTACACCTCATCAGTTATCCGCAATGAGTTATGGCAGAGTATTCAAACGCCAACAGGATTCTAGCCACAGAATTAAAGGCTGCTAAGCCCAGCAGTTTGTATTTGGTATGAGAACGGACCAATGCTCACTGACCTCAAAAGCAAATAAAATAAAAAATAAAAAAATAAATCAAATAAAAAATAAAAAAAACTGCTTGTTACCCTCAATGCTCTTTGTTTCAAAAGCATCAGCCTGCCTGCCTTTCTATTGAAGTGGAGGCTTTTTTATTCAGCCACATTTTTGTCAATTTAGGGGAAATATAGGTTGATCCACTGTGATTCATACCTGCAAAGTTGGGTTTCCTGGGTGAATTTACTGTAGCCATCCAGACACAATTTGCATGTGTCAGCAGAGATAGAGAGCTTGGCTTGCACAGAGCTCCAACAGCAAACACTTCCTTAGGGTTCTAACAAGGTGCTAATGGGCATTTTCTATCCTTCTCTCTCTCTCATTCTCCTAAGTGCCTTATCAATAGTATGTTGCAGTGCTGAACTGAAACTTTTTTTTAAAAAAAGGACTGATTTGGAGACAAAGGCCACTGGATTGAGGGGGACTGACATCCCTGCAAGTGCCCTGTGGGAACCATTGTTTGAAGGGTGTGTTCCAGAGGACTGCAGTGATGCACACAATGTCCTAGTCAACATGGCATATCTGGAAAGGAAGCAGCCTATTTTCCCGGACCTCTTGCTTTGAGGCAGGGCCAAAGGGCTAAAGGGTACCTGCCCCCTATATGAGTTCCTGTTTCTGTAAGTACTCCAATCTATTGCCTATAAACATAGATAAGATGAATAAAATGAAGTCTTCTGGGAGGAACACAGCAGTTTTGTGCATGTGTGTCTGCTCAGCTGGCTGAGAAAGGCATTTGTCTCTGTCCGTCTGTTTTACGTTTTGTAGCCAGGTCAGCTTGACTTCAAAACCTCTCCAATGAATTCCCAACAGTGCCCCTTTGCATCAGATGAGGCAGTACCATTGGACAGAAAATGGACAAAACCTGTGTCAAACCAGTCATCAAACTGAACTGCACCTTTTGATTGACCTCCCAAAAATATGATTTTGTGCTAAAAAAAAAAAAAAGACAATACCACAATAACCACATTGAAGTTTACATCACATAGTTAGCAAGTTTTAATTTGAATTCACCTGTGTCTAATCCAATGTAAATTGCAGGTTAAATGGCCAATGCTAAAGAATTGACAGTATAAGCTAAACAATATAGGAAGGGTGGATTTCCAAATAAAGACATGTATACTGAAAGTACTTTGTAACAGAAAACTTAAGAATGTACCAGGTAACTCTGAAGCTTTATAAATAAAGAACTCATTTTATTGTCTCATCTTATACAATAAGGTTCATTTTTTTGTTTTATTTTATTTTAGGGTTTAAGGTTAGCCCTGGGAAAAGAAACTGCAAGTTAAAAAGTGATTAGCAGGTTGGGCTTGTCACAGTGGATCTTTTATTGATGTGTTTTAGTTGCGTTTTAATTTGTTTCATATCTTCATTACATCTGATTTTTTAAAAATGTCTACTTTATCTTTGTCTTTGTTTGATGCCTTAACTCACAGTTTTGCAGAAAGATGGAGTGCAAATCCAGTAAATAAAATATATAAATGAAAGCTCCCTGAAGGTTCCCTGTGTAAATAAACTAAAAAAAAATTAAAACATGAGTTCTGGATTTAGTTGCTGCTCTTCTTATATTGCTGCGAGTTAGACATTGATAAGAAATCTATCAGTAGATTCTTATCTCTTTTTAAAATAACCCCTCCTGTTACGTAGTAGCAAAATCAAGCAATTCTAAATTGCTGATTCCTTTATAGATTTGGTTAGTGTGTGTCCTCTTGGGTCCCCTATGGGGAGAAAAGCAGCATATAAATAAAACCAATCCAATCCCAATTGATGGCAAGTCCATTTCCACAATCAAAGGGAGAGCACACTCTTTTAATCCAAGGTTTATTTTAAAGCCTGCCACTTTTGAAACATTCCTGGAAGGGATCATGTTCCTAATGTTCAAATCTGATGAACATTTTCATTCTCTGGCACAGCTCAGTTCATTTCCATCTGTTTGTTTGGCATGCTTCCCACTTGAGGAGCAGGCCATGCCAATTTCATCACGGCATGGGTATTAACCAAAGAGGACTTTAGAGGTGGTTGTGGAGGGATGGCAGACGCACAGCAACGACTGCTTCTTCTGCCAGGATATCCTGCTGTTTGCAAATATCTCCAGTTTTGGGCCACATGCATAATTACATGAGATCACATCTTTAGGTGCTTGTGGGCATCATAAAAGCAACACATGTCTACTGGAGTTCTCTTTCGGTCTAGCCTGGTGTCTAGGATATTGCCCGAGAAAGTGTTTTATATACTCAAACATCTTGACAGATCCTTACATCAGCTTTGGAGTTTGCATGGCTTGGTGGAATTTAATTGGCTTGACAGCTTTATAGACCTTACGGGGGGAAAGAAGGAAATCCAAGTATGCTTTTCCTCAAAGCAAACCTTGGCCAGGATGACCAAAGACTCTAGCTGACCTAATTGACTAGGAAATCTGGAACCATATGCGTGAAATACTGTTAATCTAGATATAAATTCTGATGGTGCGTTCCCTCCATAGTCTGTGTTTATCAGCATACGCAATCAGTAGTATGTACACAAGAGGCATTTGCGGTTTGAAATGGCAACAGTGATGTTGTAATAGCGCTGAATCTCTGAACTTGACTATCAATACGTGTCTCGTGGCCAAAAGGGTCTGTACAGCCTGCAAAGTTCTGGGTGTATTTGAGAGGTTTCCCCCCAAAGGACCCAGATGTGTGTGTGTGTGTGTGTGTGTGTGTGTGTGTGTGTGTGTGTGTGTGTGTGTGTGTGTGTGTGTTGTGTCATTACAGTCGTGACCGACTCTACGTGACTCCATGCCCATGGAGTTTTCTCGGCAGGAGTACTGGAGTGGCTTGCTAGTTCCTACTCCAGGCGCCTACAGCACCTGGTATTCCCTGGTGGTCGCCCATCCAAGTACTAACCAGGGTGGACCCTGCTTAGCTTCCGAAATCAAGCGAGATCGGATGTACTTAGGGCATCTAGGCAGCTCTAAGGACCCAGATAGCACTTCATATATCTAAAATGGTAATAACTGTTTTTGGAAATCCATGTTGTTAACTTGTAGGGGACTACTCCAATGCTCTGTATGTAGGGCTGCTCTTGAAGGCAGTATGGAAATGTCGCCAAGCTCAAAATGTGGCAGCCCAACTGAACACTGGTACTGTACTAGCACATTTGAATAAATTCCCTCAGTTCTTGCCTGCCTTCACTGGCTCCCTCTTTCTTTCCATGCACACTTCCAAGGTGCTGGTTATTACCTATAAGGCCCTTAATGATTTAGGACCTAGATATTTGTTGGAATGTCTCTCCTAGAAAACAGCCACCCATCCCACTACTTGCAGTCCATGATGTTAAGAAGAGTAGCACAGAAGGAGGCTAAAAAAGTGAGCATTAGAAAGTGTGGTTTCTTGGTAGTGGCCCCATTTCTTTGGAATAAACTTTCATTAGAGGTTTGACAGGCTCGTCTCCAAATTACTGTATTAAGAAACAGTTGGAAATAGAACTTTTAAAGCAGCTTTTACTAATGTCGACCTGGCAATTTTTTTAAATATTTGTTTAATTTAAATCAGGTATGCTTGTGACAGGAGACAAACTTGTTGATTTAAATTGTATATTTGTTTTCTTTTGGATTTCATTTGATTGAATTGCCTATTGCTGTCCAGAGAGGGCTGTGTTCAAATTTGATCAACATTCTTGTTCTCTGGCATAGCTTAATTAATTTCCATCTGTTTGTTTTACAGTCATGTATACAAGTTAAATAATAAATAAATAAATAAATAAATTCTTTACTCTAGATGTTGAAGTGATACATGTCTTCACATTAGCTCATTTTCATGTTATGTATTCTGGCAGACATTAACACTTCCAGCAGAGTACAGTATTCAATTTGCGAATCTTGTTTAATTGCTATTCTGTTTTCTTTCATTATAGGCCTGTTAGGTAAGTCACTGTTAATCATATTGTGCAGACTAGTGCAGCACAGAAGCCATCATAAGTGGTATCTGCTTAAAGGTAGCCCTTATTACAATTAAGAGAGGGAGATATGTTTTAGTAGATTCAAATGGTAGCTGATTTTGTAACTAGCTGGCAAAAAGTTATTTAAAAATGGGATGCCTTGGTATATGTAGTTTTGTATTCTCATATAATATATTAGCAATATAATTGTATTATTCCAATCTCTACCCAACAGTAAGTCCTTCCAACTTCATTAAGGCTTGGAAAAGTTACTTTTTGGCTAAAACCCACTACTAAATCACTGCTAGAGTAGGCGTTACTGAATTAGTGGGTGAATTGATGAGTCAGCTCCTCCATGCGTTCCATTGATCCTGTGGGTCTATTTAAGTTGTGGCTTACTACTGGATTTCTGCCTTTGGTATACAAATGCTTCTAGCTTATAGCCATGTGGAGTGGGGCAGATTCCTATAGAAAGCAACCATGTGTATAAGTCCAACTTGCGGGTAGTTTTCATGTTTTGCCGGTTAACTGTTGTGTCATTTGCACAATCTGGTCATATTCATTTGGCTTTCCCAACGAGAGCTGGGATGTCACTGTGCTGTGCTAGCCTGCATGCCTAATTGGTTCCTGGTGGAAGATGCGGAGCAGATAATTTTGACTAAACTATTTATTATTATTATTATTATTATTATTATTATTATTATTATTATTATTATTATTATTATTATTATTATTATTATTATTATTATTATTATTGCTCATTGATGGCATTTATAGCTCCATAAAGGGTTCTGCTTATATACCGCCCCATACCACTTCAAGTAGTCTTTGAGCAGTTTACAGTTTAATTACAGTACACAGGCTACACATTCCCCCCTCCCCCCCCAGCAAGCTGGGTACTCATTTTAGCGACCTCGAATGGATGGAAGACTGAGTCAACCATGAGCCTGCTACCTGGGATTGAACCCCAGGCTGTGAGCACAGTTTTAGCTGCAGTACATGGACATGGGGTCACAAAGAGAGAGAGAGAGAGAGAGAGAGAGAGAGAGAGAGAGAGAGAGATATTTAACCACTGTGCCATGAGATGGATTTAGAAGTTGTATGCCTTATTGACTTATCTGTAGTACTAACCATCCTCATTACAGTTGTTAGACCCCATTCAACATTTCTAGTTATAGACCTGTTCCTAATTTCAATTATACTTTCTTATGGTTCCTTTCGTATATAATCTCTATAAAATATTAGCTGTTCATCATCATCATCATCATCATTATCATCATCATCATACCAGGTATACTCAATCTAAATTATAAAAATATTGACTGGTATTATATAACAGATGCAAGTGTTAACTAGAAAACTATGTAGCTGTTAAATATTGATGTAGTATATGTAGTACAGTAGAGTGGTACCTTGTATAAAGGAATTAATTCGTATGAAATGAAATTATGTTAAGCAAATTTTCCTTTATACAAATTTCCCATAGGAATGCATTGAAAACAGAGTGATCCCATTTTTATATTGTACAGATTCTCCGCAAAAGTGATCATGTTAAGCAAATTTCCCCTATCTCCGGAATTTTTTATGTTGTACAAATTTTATGTTATACAAACCGTTTGTTATACAAGGGTCCACTGTATACTTGTATGAGAGCTACAGCTGTGTATAATACTGTGTGAAACCCCTTGATGTTGTTCCGAAAGCCTCAGTGAAGTGAGATGTGTTGATTGCCAGATCTCTGTACTGTATTTTGTTAATTTTTCCAATTCTTTATCTTCAACTCTGGCACCCTCTCGTTGTTGTTGTTGTTGTTGCTGCTGCTGCTGCTGCTGCTGCTGCCTAATTGTAATACTCGAATGATGATACTATTCTGTTCATCTTCCATGTTATCTCCTGTCTTTACAAACATTTGTTTAATGGCTTTTTGAATAGAAGCATTTCTTTTTATTTACATTGTGCTTGCTATAGCTCAGTAGGTTGGAGCACTGTGAAGCTTGGGCTGGAAGTTGGAATCCTCCTATGTGTTCTGGATGAGGGACCAGCCAACATCATGGAGACTCTGTGAAGCTGTTGTGTGCCCTGCCATCTATGGGCAATCTGCTTGGTCCCGGACTACCACCAGAAGGAGGGCCGGGTCAAGCACTTCTGAATACAATATTATGTGCATTAATAAAAACCCTAGGAAGGTCACCACAATTTGGAATCAAGTTGATGGCACATTATTATTACTGTACTAATGTTTATTAGTAACAACAACACAACTTTACGAGTGTTGTTGTATGCTGTTTCCCCAAAGAACTGATTGGCCGCAGAGCTGCAGCATCTGAAATAATCTATAAGCATTGTGTCATGGCAGGTCAACAGTAGAGGACTGATTTAAAATAAATAGACCATGGTGAAGAAACATAGGTACATGTACTGGGCAGTGCTTGCCTTAATGATGAATGATTACTTCTCCCTCTGGTGGTTGGGATGTGTTGTAAGTCAGCCAAAAAGAACAGCAGCCAGAAAACAGGAGCTCCAAATGCTATGGTGGCTGAATGCACCTCAGCCTTGAGCATACATAAAAAAAGAAAAATTGTATACAGCTGGAAAACGTGTGTGATCCACGTATCAGGACAACTCTATCTACAATAATAACAGTGATGTCAGTGTCATAATCTAATTGCATTTATATGCCACACCAACACCATTCAATGTTCTTTAAAGCAGCGTTATGTTTTCTGTAGGAAAATATTGTAGTCAAGCCTCTGCTCACGACCTCAGTTCAGTCCCGATGGATTCAGGTTCCTGGCTCAGGGTTGACTCAGCCTTCCATCCTCCCAAGGTCAGTAAAATGAGTACCCAGCTTACTGGGAGGTGAAGTGCCCTTTGCATAATCAATGTTGTAAACGGCCAAAGAATGCTTCAGCCACTGTGAAGTGGTATATACTGTAAGTTGAAACAACAGCAGCAACAACATAGCACAGATTTTTTTGTTAGAGCACCAATGGTTGGATCCCCCAATCTCTTATCCTGGCACTTGTGAAGGCTTCCTCTTCCAGCACTTTCATTTAGAGACGAACTAAGTGGTTCCCTAGCAGTGATTAGCGAACCTACTCAGGTCCAGTGCCAAATTATAACCCCACAGCTGAGACCCTGTATGGAGGTTGCCTGATTCCACTGAACGCACCAGGTACTGACACACCATTTACTAGTTTGTTTATATTTCAATACCACCTTTCTCCCAATTAAAGGGACCTGGGTAGCTCACAAGTAGTCAAAAAACAAACCAAATAAAACTACAGTAAATTCTGACACTAAATAGAGCAGTACTAAAATAAATAGTTAATGATTCAAGATAGCAACAATAACAGCACACACATGCACGCATACCACCACCACCACCTCTGGTACGCAGGATCAAAAACTGCCCAGTTATTTGCTAAAAGCCTGTTTAAAAACGTCTTCACCTGTCACTAGAAGAACATGAGTGGGGAAGAGACCTCTTTCGTCTCCTAAGGGAGGCCATTCCACAGCCTGAGAGCAACAACAGCGAAGGCCCTCTCTCATCATTTCCACCAGGCATACCTATGAAGGGAGTGGGATTGGCAAGGTGGGCCTCCTGGGTTAGATCCTAAGAGTTGAGGAGGCACAAGGGGAGAGATGTCCTTCATAAAGATTGAACCCCAATGATATGGGGTTTCATAGGCCACAAGCAGGACATTGAATTGGGGTTTGAAAATGGGCTGGCAGCCAGTGAAGCTGCTGTAAGAGAGGAGTAAAATGCTTCCTGAAACAGGCCCTGGTCAGCAGCCTGGCTGAAGCATTTTGAAGCACCAGTAGTTTCTGAACAGTTTCTAAAAGTAACTTCCTACAAGATAATGGATTACAGTAATCCCAGTGAGATATAACTAAGGCATGTTTCACTGTAGCTAAATGAGAAATCTCAAGGAACAGGCACAGCTGGAGCACCCGTTTCGACTGTTACTTTTAAAAATATAATAATGTACTTGGCTTGTTATTAACATTTGTCAGGTGCTTTGAGTCCCTTACCTGGGAGATAGACAGCATGCAACTGAACATAAAGAAATACTGTACATACATTTATTTTGTTGGTTTGGAGACAAGAAGATACCCTTGCCTTGCAAATTTTCAAACAATTTGCTATGCAGGACTTTCCCTTGCTCTGTGAACTTGAGGTGGCTTCACCGCCTAGCCCTTCATGGAGTGTCTTCTGCTCTGCAGGTAGGATATGTCTCCTCTGGGTCTTCGATGGAATGAGAATGCTGTGTAGAAATAAGGGTAAAGCTTGTACCTTAATCAGCTGGTTGCGTAGCTCAGTGGTGGGCTGGGGGTTCAAATCCCCATTGGGTCTCCTGGAAGAAGAACCAGACGGTGTAGCCTTGGGCAAGCTGCATAGTCCAAGGATGTCCCAGAAGAAGAGAATATGGTAAATCCACTTCTGAGTATTAAAAACCCTGGAAGGGTTGCCATAAGTTGGAATGGACTTGCCAGCACACTATTTTTTTGACGAAGTTACTTGGATAAACAGTGAAATGTTTTGATCCCACAAGTAAAGAAGTCCAGTTGCCATGAGTTAACTTCTGGATAGCCTCACCTGGATGACTGAGAATCTTAACAGATATGTATGTATGTATGTATGTATGTATGTATTTATTTATTTATTTATTTATTAGACATGTACATTGCACCATCTGATAACAAAGGCCACTCTGGGCAGTTTACAGGGTTAAACAAACAGATACATCCATTAAACATAATATTATATAAAACATTTACAATGCAATGTAATAAACAATATAACAACACTAAGTCAATCATAGATCAATAAAAACATGATGATGATGATGATGATGATGATGCCTTGTTAACAGTCAAAAGGCTAAACTGTTACCGTGTTTCCCCGAAAATAAGACAGTGTCATATTAATTTTCGCTCCCAAAGATGCACTAGGTCTTATTTTCAGGGGATGTCTTATTTTTCCATGAAGAAGAATACGGTACACATTTATTATTACCTTATTATTGGGGAGGCCTTATTTTCAGGGGGATGCCTTATTTTTCAGCAAGAGGCAAAACCACAAATAGGATGTTTTATTTTCAGGGAAACAGGGTATTTTGTCTGACTGCTGCCCATTTTTGGAAAGCCAGTACACTATAGAAGAGATTTCCCCCCTGCTATGTAGAAAGTTGCTTGTGGGGTTACAAATTCCACAACCCCATGCTAGTGTGAGGAACCTGGAAGATTTGGTTCTCAAAGTAACGTTCTGAAGCTATGGCAATCTCCCCTGTGTTTTTCTGTGTCCTGGCCTGCTGGGACTGGATAATACGCATCTGAGAAGCGGACTTCCATTGCTGCTTGAAGTGTCTGGAGGTTCTCCCAGAAATGTTTAAATTAAGTGTTTGACAAAGAGCATAGATTCACTTCCGATGTCAACCCAGCAACATGTTCGCCCTTGTGTAAAAGTCTGTCACCTTAGTAACTGTAATGCACAGAACTATCATCATCAGGGCCCCAGGGTTCCATCTCAGGGAAACTTACTGATGATCGGTTATGAAGGACCCACCCCTATTAGCCTTGACCTGTCTTCATATTCATATTTTTTTAAAGAAAGGAATGGTAATCATGTGGTCCTCTTGATATTCATTTGTCTGTTTTCCAGATTTATGCTCTGCCCTTCTCCAAAGAATGAGAAAGAGGCCTGCTGGAGTGCCCCTCTCAATAATCTGCACCATTAGATATGCTGGCCAGGGCTGAGAGGAATTCTAGTCTAGCAGCATCAACATACCTTTAAGGTATAATGACAGACCTGTGACTCATTTGCAATTGTATACTCTGGCTTGTCTCTCGATATCGAAGTGCTTTTGATTTTTCCCCTATACTGTATATTTAATATTATATGTGTAAATCAACTATTTTATTATATACCTATTCACATAGTTTTGTTTTATTTTATTTTAAAATTATAATTCTTCATTTTATTATGTGTTGACAGAGAAACCCAGGACAATAATATATATTTCTGTGTAAGAAGCTTCTTATGTGGACCATCCCTCTTATATGTGGTTTTAACCACACAACTCTTTTCTTTGTATGAAAAAAAATTAAACAAATTACTTGGTTTGGAAAATATTTTAATACACTTAGAAAGGTGGCCGTGTAAGAGGTTCCCCATAAATATGTGGTTGAAATGAGTAGCTCAAAGCAACCATGTATGTCTAGCTTGACCCCAACACTTTTCAAGTGTCGACCTCATTTTCCTGATCTCTACCCATAAGTTCAAGGAATGTTTGTGTGGGGAGGTTGCAGGATGTTATGATCTCACTCACCAAATAAGTTCAGTTTTGGATATTAAGGAAGAAGAAGGGAGAGGAATGGTGCCTCTTTTTTTGTCAGCAGCCTCATGTGAGGAGTAATGCTGGCTTGGGCCCAGAAAGGCTGCGTGAAAATCAAAACCACTTGCTCATGCAATTTTGTGGCCTTATTATTGCGCCCAGAGTCATGTTTTTAAAAATTACTGTTGTGTGACATTGCTTCAATTAATTGTGTGCCTGCGTGCCTGGAGGCCCTTCAGCTCAAAGATGTGGGTGACAGATCCCCGCGTTAAAATCCCTCCCTCTAAAGATAGTAGGCCGATTTGAATACTAACAACACGCCAAGTTTAACACACCTCAACAATAAACATTTCCTTCCTGACTTGTAGGGCAAAAGACACAGTGTTGCTCTTGTATAATGCTGCCACTTTCTTTTTTTATTATTGTTTTAATGACAGTGGTAGGTGTCTTGATTATTCCCAGGTGTTTGGAAAGCTTGGGCCATTTTTTTCTCTCTGCTCCCTCAAGGACCAAAGCAGCTAAGGATGGGCTCCCTTCGGGGTCTGTACCTTAAGAAAACTGGGAGGCCTCTCTTTCCCATCCCCTTAAATTCCCCAAGGTATCTGCCAAGTATTTGTGTTGACTGCCTTAATTTTCATCTCCTCTAATCATTCCACGCCAGATGGTAGTTAAAGCTTAATGGCCCCTATAAAAACAGCCCCCTTTCTTCACGTGTGTTTGCTTAGTAAACTGTTAACTGTTCACAAAACATGAAAGGACCACCAACACAATGTACTGTTTCCAAGTTCTCATCCATATCATGGCTTCCAGTAGGACATTAGTGGGTGAGAGAATATTATTGTTCACTATCCTTAAATTTCACTTCGTATTCAATGTGTGAAGAAGGATGTGTGGCTACTGGTTCATCGCAGAAAACGCAACACAGGCCAACTCTCTGTTCTTTGGATTAGCCCAGCATGTCCTCATGGGCCAAAATTTATTTATTTATTTATTTATTTACCACACATCTTCCCAAAGGAACTCTGGGCGGTTAACAACGGCAGTAAATAAAAACAAATATCAAACACACAATTAAAAGCCAATTGCTAGTCGCAGCTAGAGGATACCCATTGAATCAATTGCTGTGTTACAAGTTGACCCTTAAATGAATGTTTGATTCACCAGATCCACCCTAGTTTGGATTACTAAAGGGATTTAGTTTGTTACATATACATGCTGCCAGAAAGATGATTTAGGCATGGACCACATAATTCAGCACAACACTAAATAATCATTCTTTGTATGTAGGAATTCTCGTCTTCTAAGGCAAGGCTATGTTCCTGCAAATAAACCTACAGAAGTTGCATCATGGCAACTGGAATCCTTCTTGGATGAGTAGTGAAAGATTTTGATCCCACAAGTAAAGAAGACCAGTTGCCATGACTAAACTCCTAGATAACTTCACCTGGATGACTGAGAATCTTCAGTCTTCTGAAATTCTGACACTGATCATTTTTTTTAAAAACCATGCCTTTAGAAAATTTTAAGAGGACAGAGAGAGCATATCATCATCATCATTTGATTAATAGCCCTACCTTCCTCATAAAATTATGGGACACACAGATTATGAACATCCAAAATAACAAATATCTAAAATAATAAATGACTAATGTCTATTAGCATACATTAAAAACAATACAAATAGCAGCAGAAATAGTAAAATTTGTTTTTATTCTCGCAGAGCTTGCACAACAATTGTAGATACGTGTAGAGTGATAATGTTTCTGTTTTGTACTGACATTTTGAAATTATAAATGTGCTAGTGAAAAAGGAAAATAAATAAAAAGAGAGAAAATAAAATAAAAAGTCAAAAGTGGAAAGGGAAATTAATCCAAAGACTAATATAAAAATGGACTCGGCTTATACATTAATGCAAGCTGACTGAAAAAAGGTGACATTCCTTTTTTGTTTAAAATTAGCATTGGAAGAATGAGTAGTGGTATGTAGCTAATGCGGCAATACCTATTGAATAATGGTTGGTGGTTCTTTTTCCAACCTTAAAGTGTAATTCTTTTGGCTATAGCGAGATCTTGCCATGATGTATATGTATCTAGTGATCATGTGGAATAACAGAATATGTATCTAGTGATCATGTGGAATAACAGAATATTGGAGCTGGAAGGCAATATCGAGATTAACCCCCTCCTCAAATCAAGGTATATCTGGCATATGATTGTATAATTTGTTCTTGAATGTCTCATGTGCTGGAACACTCACCACCTCTGGAGGCGATTTGTTCCATTGGCATACTGTTGTAATAGCAAAATATTAGGAATAATAGGAAAAATTTCCTTGTGTTCAACCAAAATGTGGCTTCCTATAACTTGAGCCTATTATTACATGTCCTGCTCTTATCCTTGTTAAATTTAATACACTAAGGGGACAGTACAGAAATATGAATAACTAATTAACTAACTAACTAACTAAATAAATAAATAGAGATTTTAGTCAGTAAAACAGTAAATTTGGCAAAAACAGTCAGCAAAACGTGGTTTTAGTCGGCAAAACAGTAACAGATCATTATGTAAAATGTTTATCAACTGTGGTTTTAATAAAATTATAATAAATAAATAAATAAATAAATAAATAAATAAATAAATAAATTTTATTCTGTTTCCATCACTGTGTGCATGCCTGTTGAGATCTTTTTGAATTTTGTTCTTGTCTTCCATGCAAATCTGATAAGCATTCCCTGCCCAACTTCATCCAACTCAATAATAAAAATATTGAAGAACACTGGAGCCAGGAGGCCCACTGAGCCTTATGGTTACTTCCTCTTAATTTGAGCCTCACTTGTTACTTCCTCTTAATTTGAGAAGGAGGCATTAATAAGCACTCTCTGAGTAATCTAATGATAGGTGTTCCAGTAGGATATCATGGGGTACTTTGTTAGAAGTTTTGCTGAAGTCAAGATATATTACATCTACAGCATTCCCACTATCTACCTGGGGGTTACTTAATCCAAAAAATGAAATAAGATTAGTCTAGCAAGATTTGTTCTTGACAAATCTGTTTGATTCTAATTATTACTGTATTGTTTTCAAAGGGCTTCTGGAGTGTGACCACTTTATAATGTGGTCCAGAATTGTCCCTGGGATTGATGTCTCGCTGACTCATCTGTGGTTCCCAAGATTTTGCCCTTTTTGAAGACATTAGCCCTTCTCCTGTCATGCAGTAACTCATCCATTCTCCATGATATCTAGAAAATAATAGATAGTGGCTCTGAGAATTCTTCAGCCAGTTCCTTCAGTATTCTTGGATGCAGTCAGAGTACTGTACTAAGGTATGTGTGTAGGAATTAATGCGGGGATGGGGAATATACTTCATTAAACATTCTAAATGTTGTAGTGTATTGTATTTATTGTATTGAAATGTTTTATCACTTTAATTTTATTGGCATTTTAATGTTTTAATTGTTTATTTTAATTGTAAGTTGCCCAGAGATCTTTGGGTAGTGGGTGGCATATATACTAAATAAAATAAAATAAAATAAAATAAAATAAAATAAAATAAAATAAATAAATAAATAAATCCACCCAGCATCCTATAAATATAATTATTTCTTTTATTTACAGTATATTGGAGGGGAATGGGAGGCAAATAGTCTTTTGGCTATGTGCCCAGTGCTTCTATGGATGCATGTTGGTTGCATCAGGAGACCCTCAGTTTGCCCTTCTGATGGCATTCTAGCTTGGAGTGCTATGTTGGGAGATTCTGTTTTCCTTTGGATTCTGACAATGCTAGAGGCTGCTGGGACCAGAAGGTAGCCTCTGTCAGACACAACAGTTTGAAACCACCAGTGTCTGCGTTTTGGTTTTACATATGACAGCACTGGGGTCTAATTGACGAGGACTAGCTCTACCATTAGGCAGAGTGAGCATCCGAGAGCACGCTGTCCTCGAGTGCTGAAAGATGTCTGATTGGCGTAGTATAATCTTTTCACGCCTCCCATTGTTTCCGAAGTATCTTGCTTTGATTTGTGATTGGTCATTGGAAAGTGAACCAGAAAGTGAACCAGAATGTGGAAGTTTATTGCAGCGCTATCTGCAATGTATAGTCTGACTTGGAAGCAGTTTATACTTGCAAATACTGGGGGAAGCGGTGCCAGTGCCCCCAGCTGTTTCTCTTGAGTGCCCTACCAATTCTGCTCTCTTGTTTTATTTCCATATAACCTGTGATGCACCTACCTAAACAATCCTGCTTCTCCAACGTGGTGTTAAGGAACCTATCCTGCTGCCAGCGATAAAAGTTCAGTTGCAACTTTGCGAGTTAGGAAGCTTCTGTACATGAAATGGTGGAAGGGGCACCATCTTCTTCTTTGCTTCAGGCATCAAAATGTATCGGGCTAGCCCTAAATTGACCCCGTATCGGATTTGCAAAATGCTTTTACAAGCATGGGAGGGCCATGCATTGGAGTGCATGTGTAGATCTTGGCCAGATGTCAGATGTACCGCAGAGCATTCATCTATCCTCTGCAAAATACGCCAACTGTTGCAGAAGAAAATCAAATGTATTGAGCCTAGTCAAAACATTCAGACCTTCTTCTGGAGGTTCTTGACCACCCTTGAAATTCTATCCTCTGCTGATCCTTCAGGAGCTATCAATATGATTTTCTCCAGACTCCAAGAGATAATCTCTAAAGAACCTTTCCTTTTTAACCCAAAGATCAATCCCTTTGAACTCAAGTAAACTCCAATGTGTCACTCATGAGTATTTTTAATAGTTTTCAAGGGGGTAAAAAAAAAAGGAGAATTCATAGCTGAGAGCTTTTGGTTTAAAGGTGAAACAAATCTTCATACTAGTGTGCCATTAAATGAAAGTCAAACTGTTTCTGGAAATGGTCTGTTGCGCATATTGAATTATCAGTATGGCAACGATATATATTATTCATTTGTCAAGAGATATCTTTTCAAAAGGTTTCCCTCTTGCATTTTTTAGAGTGGGGAAACCAGGAAATATCATTTGTCAGGTCCCACTAAACAATGGATTGATGTTTGGGGGAGAAAATAACACACACACACACACACACACACACACACACACACACACACACACACACACACACACACACACACACACACACACACACCAGAAACAAGAAAGCAACAGTGCATGTTATAAAAATGTAGATTCAGCTGCCATAGCGCTGTGGAGCTGCTTTTGATGAAAAAGACACTTTGATTTTCATCGGTTTAAAAACAGCCACCAAACAACTCCCCCCCCAAACACAAAACATGGTGACTTCTCCTAACTATTCATGGGGTTACAAACAGGGTAGGCTAAAATAAAACATGGGGTCATCTGCTGTTCTAAAATTCTATATTATACCCATGTAATCCTCTGCTTTTTCACAAAGATCAGATGAACAGCCTCTGCTCTTTTGCATTTAAGTGGTAGCCATAGACTCCCATGCATATTTATTTGCCAATATGAACACAAAGTATCACAAACTGAAAATGATGCCAAGATTGCGGTACAGTACGTATAAGAAATTTGTTGGACTCAGTATTCCCCCCCCTCAGGGCTTAGTGTCATAGAAATTGCAGTTTTAAAAAACTGAAGGCGCACATACTGTCTTGGGGCTGGGGGAGTATCCTTTGTTCACAAAAAGCATTCAGAAGAAAGTAATGAAGGCTTAAGAAGCCAAAAGGGAGAAAAAAAGATAAACTCTGGCTATCTTTGGCCTAATTATTTATGTAGTAGCCTGAATTTTTTAAAAAGGAAATTCACTCTGAGGTAAACCCATTGAGGGTAGGTTTGCTAGTTGTCCAGTATGTTACTGCAACTATAGTTATATGATAAGTGTGAAAGCTATTTCATTATTTAGTTGAAAGAGATATGAAGAGGAATGGTACTGTGAAGGGGCCATAACTGGCAGACGATACCAGATTCAATACTTTGCATCACTAGATGGAGCTGTGCAAAATTTGTCTATTAAGCCTTGGAGGAGTGGCTACCAGTTGCGGGTAACAAAAGCAGGCCAGAGACAGGGCCGTCTTAAGGATATGTGGAGCCGTGGTTCGAAGATCCCTCTGGCGCCCCCCCTGCGCTTCCTCCCTACCTGCGCACACCTGTGCGCGCACACCCGCAGCCAACTCATAACGGGGCATCTTTGGCGGGAAAAGGAGCAGCTCGCTCCCACCCGCAGCTGGCCGGCCGGCTGCAGCGCGCAGCGCTCGGAGCAAAAGCGGGCGAACGAGGGCCACCCTCCGCTGGTCCCGCGGCCGTTCCCGACTCGGAGGTGGCGCCCGTGCGGCAGCGCTTAAGAGCGCTCGGCGGCAGTGGCGCTGGCGTCGTGGGGGTCGCCCCTTTGCTCCCGTCAGACGCCGCTTCCCCTTCCTGCTCGCCCGCTCGCCTTGAAGGAGCCCGGGCAGACTTCTTGGGCGCATGGACAAAGGACGCCCGCCAAGAGGCTCTTGCGCCGGCCGGCGGACGACCTCCCACCCCCCCGCGCGCTCCCGCCGGCCAGTCGCCCCCACGCGCTCACCGGCGTTATTGAGGAGGAGGAGGCGCTGGAGGCGAGCGCTGTTGTGGTGGCGGCGCAGGGCGGCGGCGGCGTCCCGGGCCACGCGCTGCAGCCCCTCGTCGGTGCCCAGGTCGGCGGGCAGGGCCTGGACGTGCAGCTCACCCTCCAGCGCACCCGCCGAGTGCGCTGCCAGCAGCAGGAGCGAGCCCGGCACCAGGCGCGCGGCCCGGCCCAGGTTTCCTGAATGGCTGAATCTAAGAGTTTTGGGGTTTGGGGGTTCAGGCGCCCTTGGGGTTCAGGCGCCCTGGTTCATTGAACCACAAAGGCCTATGGGAAAGTCGCCCCTGGCCAGAGAAACCATGGTCTGATGCCATCTTATGATAATCATCTTAGAACTGCAGAAATCCAGAAGAGACCCTATGGATCAAGTCCAGCCTCCCTCTGGCTCCACAGCCAGAGGCCTAAACTACTGAGCTATCCAGCAATCTCACAAGGCAGTTTCTTTGTGTTCTGAGGCCTACTGTGAGGATTTTTTTTTATAAAAAAGACACATTTTAGGTATAAAGAATTTGTAGTATCTTAATACTCATTGATCAGTGACAGTATGTTCCTTCACCTCTCTGGATGCATCTTCCAACAGTGGCCTTTTGTTGAGGCTGCACTTCATTCTGTCAGCGTTGCACACCGTGGGGGCCTCCGCCTGCCTGAAAAGCGATCCACGCCTCAAATAAGAATATTAATGAAACGTGTCCCTTTGTTTCAGCGCCTCCACCTATTCCACCTTTTGCACCTTGGATGTAAAACAAAAACAATCTGGTTTTCAAATGTTTCTTCCCCTAACGTATTTATGCAAGCTGTTAAGAACGAAGGTCAGCGCATGTTTGGAACTGGCTTGTCACTTGACAGTACCCCTTGTCAGTCGAAGATGCGCTGAGGTTAATTTCAGCACTTTTCAGAAAGAATTGTAATCTTTGGTGAAGGTGTCTTCAAAGAGACAAGGCAATTCCCCAAACTGCATTTTTTTAAAAAACAAACAAACAAACTATTTAGGGCTACTTTCACTCCACTCTGTATTCATCAGCATTTATTCAGAGGGCAATCCTACCCCTCAGGACTGTTGTGTGAAGGAGGTTGGGATGAGGCCGAAACAGGCCTGCTCTCCCATTAAACAAGAAATTGTCATCCTCAGGCAGCAGATTTCTGGGTGCCACAAAAATCAGCAAATTAACGGTTTCATTTATCATCATCATCATCATCATCATCATCATCATCATCATCATCATCATCATCATCATCATCATCATCACACAGCAGACTAAGCTGGATTTTGTATTACCAATCACTAGTAAAACGCTTCCCAAGCGTTTAGGACTATGTGATGTATCAGCGAATTATGTGAGCAGATCCCAGTAAGAAGGCTTTCTGCAGCTGACTGATGGTGACTTTGTCAACTCCAATTTCTTCTAAATACTTGCTTAGCTCTTTAGGCACCGCACCCAGTGTGCCGATTACCTATTATTATTATTATTATTATTATTATTATTATTATTATTATTATTATTATTATTATTATTATTATTATTATTATTATTATTATTATTATTATTATTATTATTATTATTATTATTATTATCATCATCATCACCACCACCACCACCACACAGCAAACAAGAAAACTATGTTGGATTTTGTGTTACCAATCACTAGTAAAACGCTTCCCAAGCGTTTAGGACTATGTGATGTATCAGCGAATTATGTGAGCAGATCCCAGTAAGAAGGCTTTCTGCAGCTGACTGATGGTGACTTTGTCAACTCCAATTTCTTCTAAATACTTGCTTAGCTCTTTAGGCACCGCACCCAGTGTGCCGATTACCTATTATTATTATTATTATTATTATTATTATTATTATTATTATTATTATTATTATTATTATTATTATTATTATTATTATTATTATTATTATTATTATCATCATCATCACCACCACCACCACCACACAGCAAACAAGAAAACTATGTTGGATTTTGTGTTACCAATCACTAGTAAAACGCTTCCCATGCATTTAGGACTACATGATATATCAAGGAATTATGCGAGCAGAACCCAGTAAGGTGGCCTTCTGCAGCTGATTGATGGTGACTTTGTCAACTCCAATTTCTTCTACGTACTTGCTTAGCTCTGTAGGTACCGCACCCAGCATGCCGATTACCACTGGGACCACCTGTACCGGTTTATGCCAGAGTCTCTGAAGTTCAATTTTCAGATCATGATATTGGGTAATTTTTTCAAGTTGTTTGTCGGTGACTCTACTATCACCTGGTATAACAACATCAATGATCCACACTTTTTTCTTCTCAGCAATCACAATATCCAGGGCATTTTGCTCCAAAACCCCGTCTGTCTGTATTCGGAAGTCCCAAAGTAATTTTGCATGCTCATTTTCAATTACTTTTTCAGGCTTATGATCCCACCAGTTCTGTGCTACGGGCAGATGATAGTTCTGACACAAATTCCAGTGGACCGTTTGAGCAACTACATTATGATGCCGTTTGTAATCAGTCTTCTTCTTCTTCTTCTTCTTCTTCTTCTTCTTCTTCTTCTTCTTCTTCTTCTTCTTCTTCTTCTTCTTCTTCTTCTATTGCTAGGGTAAGGAAATATGCTTGTGTGACCTCAGGTGCCCAAGTACCATATGTGTGTATGTGTGACATAATTTGTAGCATCAGAGCATTTCTCCTTAATGTCATCTCCTCGACTCACATGATCTTCCCAGCTGAGGATGCTGTGGGTAACCACAGCAAGGGAGGTCCGTAAGTCCTCAACAAGAGGTAGGGCCTTCTTCTTGGTGGCACCTACCTTATGGAACCACCTCCCAGAGGAGCTCTGGTTGTTCCCTGTTTACATTCAGGAGGCAGTTAAAAACCTGCTTTACAGGGAGGCATTCCACATAGACCCTAGACTGAGTATGTCTTCCGTTCCTAGCCCAATCTGGTTTTTTCTGTATCATTATTACCGTGTTTTATTTGTCTGCTTGAGCCATCTACTTTGATTGTCATTGTAGTGGTTTTTAATGTTTCATTTTTATTTAATCTGTTTTATATCTGTAAGACCTCCCAAAGTAGTACCTTTGGCACTTTTTATTTATTTATTTATTTATTTATTTATTTATTTATTTATTTATTTATTTATACCTCACCCATCTGGCCACTCTGGGCAGCTAATGGGAGCAGAATACAAAGAAACAAAGCAGGAAGTCATCTTGTGCCAGCAATGAATGGAAGTGTTGCTCTGCTGGAGAAGGGAGTTTTGTGGTAGTGGGGGAGGGAGCCCTGTGGCCTTGGGGCTCTGGTTACACCCATGGAAATGTCTACAGAGGCACCTTCTCAGCTGCTGGCAGTGTTTCCAAAAGTGCTAGATCCTAGAACAGGGCATTCTGAGAGTGGGATGGCCTAGATCAGTGATGGTAATCCTTTTAGAGAACAAGTGCCCAAACTGTGATTCAAAACCCAATAATTTTTCACAAAATGCCAATATAGCAATTTAACCTGAACACAGGTAGCTGTGAAGGGACGATGTTAGGTGCCCACAGAAAGGGCTCCGAGTGCCACGTTTGGCACCCATGCCATAGGTTTGCCAACACTGGCCTAAAGTCCTTTCAGTCCCAGTTCACAGCAGGAAAACAAATTAATTGCTATAATAGCCACAGATTTTAAAACTAAAATTTTACCGGCCAAAATCCTGTTGCGCAGTTCCATGTATGAAATGTGAAGTAAATTAAGCAGCGGTGATAACAGCACTGAACTGGAAGGGACCTTTGTGAAGGACATCTGCAAGTGTACTGCCAATCACTGACTCTCTGTTTTGGTGCCATGTAGAAATGTATTTAAAAATTGCCATGTGAGCTCACTCCTATGTCTGAGGAAGTGGATTTGATCCACAAAAGTTGACATAAAATTATAACAGTCTGGATTGACAAGGGAAAATGGTTTTGTTTGAAAGATAGTGCTGTAGGACAGTTTTGCAGATACTCCAGAGTACCAGAAAGGCAAACAAGTGCATCCCAGATCAACTCAAGTCTGAAATATCTCTGGAGGCGAAATGATGAAGCTATGGCTGATGAAGCTATGGCTGTCCTGCTTTGGGCACATCGTGAGAAAGCAGGATTTTCTGGAAAAGACAGGAATGCTTCAGGAAAAGAGGAAGACCAAGTGTGAAATGGATTGTATTCCTAAAGGGAGACTGAGTTTACAAGAACTGAGCAGGATAGAAAATTTGGAGATGGGTCATTAAGTTGCCATAAATTGCCTTATGTTGGCTACTTAATGTTATGTGGTACATAAGAACAAACATCTATGAAACAACCATAACGCTTTCTGTCTTTTGCATCTTTCTTCTTTGCAACAACACTGTAAACCCTATGATGGACATGACACCCTTTCATATAACCTTGACAAATCACCTCTCTTGAAGTACAAAAATTGATTGAATCTTGTAGATCAGCATACTATCCTGAATTGAAAGTTCACTGTCAGTTAAGGCTATCAGTTGAGCCAGAGTACTTATGTGATAGACACTGATATGAGTACTTAGCGTTGTTGAATAGGTTGTCCAACCTCACCTTTCATCCTTACAGACATTGTGAGACTTCCTCTAGCCATATTTATTTTATTAATCGGTTCATTTAATTTATGTACCTTCCTCTCAAAATTGGGATTCAAGGTACAAGAAGATAAAAGAATTGTTAGTACCAGCCACTATAGACCCATTGAAATCAATGGGATGTAATCAGTGATGAGTGACAAGTTCCACCAATTTTATTTAAGACCATTCTAAGTTGAAAGTAGGACTGAACTCCAAACCATAAAAGTCAATATGGGAAAACACAAGTCAGTGAAGTAACACTCTTCAAACACTGTTGAATTGGAAAATGATCTGAAAGCACATTGATAAGGAAAAATACAGCATCAACTTGTTAGGAAATCTGGCCTGGATTTAAAAAAAGTATTTCCCCTCTGGCAGAAGGAGAGCAAGGTGAGATAGCTGCCCAGAGTGGCCTGACAGCCAGATGGATGGGGTATAAATCTAATAAATGAATGAAATCAAGCCTAACATCTCTTCTTAACCACATAGAGTTCCACACATAGAAAGGCCAGCTGGTCTTAGTTTCATCCTCCTCCAGAGTCAAGAATTCACTGGCTTCTTGCGTGGCAACATGTCCTGATATGGTATGGTATGATATGATATGATATGATATGATATGATATGATATGATATGATATGATATGTCTTAGGACCTAGATACCTGAAGGACCACCTCCTTCCATATGAACCTACCCGGCAATTAAGATCTAGCCAGGGGGCCCTCCTGAAAGAGCGATCCCTCAAGGAGGTGAAAGGGATGGCTTGTAGGAACAGGGCCTTTTCAGCAGCTGCCCCCAGACTATGGAATGCCCTCCCAAGTGAGACCCACCTGGCGCCGATGTTGATAACATTTCGGCGCCAGGTAAAGACCTTCCTGTTCCAGACGTTTTTTTAACTGATGATTGTGGGTCCTGATGGCAATTTTAGTGTTGTGTTTTAATGTATTGTACTTATTGTATTTACATGTTTTTATTGTTCTAATTTTATTGTAATTTTGATGTTTTAATTGTCTATTTTGATTGTGAGCCGCCCAGAGACCTTTGAGTAGTGGGCGGCATATAAGCTATATAAATAAATAAATAAATAAATAAATAAAATTTGTGTTTTACAGGGGCTGGACTCCTTGTACAGAAGACTAATTAATCCTAGGCATATCCTAAAGTGAACAGGGGCACTTAAGGATGGTTGATCATTTTATTTAACTTGTATTTACAAGTGAAGTGATTTAATCTAAACTTCCCTGGAGAGCAAGGTAGACCAGAAGACTCTTCTTCAGACTGCACGTTTAACTTCTTCACATTTGGAAGTGAAGTTCTTGGCTGAAAAGGAAATTATTTGTACACCAATGCATTTTTTTAGGGCAAATGTGTACAAAGCACGTCACTGGGGGGATTTAATTACAACATGCAAGACTTTACAAAACGTTTGCACTTTGGACAGGTTTTATGGTCTTGGGGGGCAGACCCTTCTCACAGTCCCACTGCTCACACAGGTGTGAGTCTGAAGGAAAGGAGAGAGAGAAGATGGTCGTTGGGCCGTCCGCAGAAGGAATTCAAGAAAAGACCCAAGTAAAGTCAGAAGAAAAGAAAGTAATAGAAATTGAAGAGCAACCAGGGAAATTATTCTTTGAGATGAAGAAGCAGAAAGAAAGTCAATCTGGCAAAGAGGAGGTTAAGAAAGAACAGTCAGATGATTTCAGAGAGGGTTATTTGGCTGTAGTGCAGGAGGTGGGAATCTGGGAAATGATCAAGACAGAATTAGAGGAAATTACTCAAGAAGTAAAGAACATAGGAATACAAACAGAGATTGGGCTTGATGAAATAAAGGAGATTAAAGAGATAGGTATTCAAGCCGAGGAATGGAAATGTATGGGGAGGTCGGTAAACATCCAGACCAACATAATAATTAGAAAGGAAACTAAGACCAAGGCTGTACAGGTGGGAGAAGTGAAGGATAAATATATTGTGGGCAAGTCATGGCATATTGGAGTACAAGTTAAGTTAGATGAGGTTAAACAGATGAGAAATATCAGGATCCAGGTTGGAGAGAAAATCAAGAGAGTGTTGTTCAGAGACATGGGATTCCAAGCGGAAGGGCACGAGATAGAAGTGAAGACAGGGGGGAGCGAAAAGGGACTGGCGCGTGTGAGAGGGGCGGTTGGAAACTTAACGGTATATAGAGAAACGGGAATTCAGACGGAGGGACCGCCGTCAGAAAAGCAAGATGTGGGTCTCCCTCTTCCTACTCCGGTGGAACCATTCCTAACCGTGAGAGGAAATAATATCCTAAAAAGTGAATATCCAGGGATCACTTTGAGATCTAACCCACCGGGATGGATCCCTGGATGGGGTTGGGAACATCCTCTCCGAGCTCCGCCTCCCTCCCTCGAGAGCCTAGTTGGTGGACTAGGGAAGAACCGGTACATGAAAATGTCAAAGTAAGAAGTAACCCCTTTCTTGAAGATGATAACAGTCATTCTGATGTTTATTCTCCGAATTCCAGTTTACCTGTATTAACCCCAAATATTCCAAGTTATAGTAATAAGAAGAATGGAAACCCGTTATGTGAAATGTTCAATAAAAGTTTATTAGATTTTTCAACAAACAGAAATCTCAATGTTCATTCTTCGCTTGATCCATTAATTAATTTGGAAGAACCCTCCAGGTATACCTTGTTAGCTCACAAGAAAAAAGCGTTACAGGTAGCTGCTGCTGGACTAGGAACATTGGGCGCTTTTACACGACCTCTAAAATCCGGTGGCAACTTAAATTCAGACCAAAGATTGTGGGGGTTTGTCCTTCTTCCTGTGTTCCCACCCCTCCGCACTCCATTGTTCCTATCTGTGTGAGGGGAGGGAGGAAAAAAGGGAGAAAAAAAAATGCAGACTCACCTCCGTCTGCCCGTCAAAGCAGCCCTGAGCAGCCCCGTAGGGATTCCTGTCTCTTAAAGGGGTGGCGGGGACAAAAAAAACAGACAGAAGGCGAGGGAGCCTGGCATTCACAGCTTGACAATGCGCATCGGAAGATTTTTTACCTCCTGGAGGCCAGGTACTTGAAAAGTGTGCTGGGACGCACTTAAGTAGTCATGGTCATACTTATTTTTTTTTAAAGTCTGGAGGTGATGGGAAAACATTTTAAAGCTCCGGATCTGGGAGCCCTTTGTCTCGGATTTTAGGGGTCGTGTAAAAGCACCCATTGTTCCACTGAGAAGCTTTCTTTTGCCTACCTCCTTGATTTCTTCTTCCACTGGCTGGCAAAGCCCTTGTTTACCAGCCAGGCTCTTGCCATTTCTCCTTCCTTCCTTCCTTCCTTCCTTGAAATTGTTTACAGTAGTTAGTGGTCTTTTATTGATATGCTTAAATGTTTAGTGGAATTTTATAATTTTGTATTTTAAACGTGTTTTAAGCTGCCTTAAGATCCTTGCAGTAGACAGAAAGGTGGGAAATAAGTAAACTGAAGTGAATAAAGTGTACATTTTGGGGGAATACGCAGGTCCACCCATATCTGATGGAAAGGTGAAGAATGGTGGTTACTTCACTTCCCGTTCATCCCTCCTTGCTGTCCTGCTTGGGACTGGTACAAAAAAACCTTACTTCACTTCCCTAGCATGACAGCAAAAAGTTGTCTCAAACATGCCTCCGGAACCAGGAACAGAGTGTGACAAGCCGTACCTGCCCCTGGTCTGGGGAATTATTTTGTCTCTGTTCCTGTTCTGGGACAAGGTCCCGTAAGGTAACAATTGTCACGCAACGAAGGCAATCTTCCACTCGTGAACTTGTGTCCGTCCATTTCTCTTGTACTTTTGAGTGCTGTGGATCAACATTTCGAATAGACAAAGCACAGGGGGTGTGGTGTGCCCTTTATTTTTATATGTTTTTTTTTTTTCAAAAAAGCAGATCTTGTCACGAAACAAGTTATCATGACCATGAGCAAACAGAAACAGGGACTGAACAGGGACAAAACCACGTGATCGTGAACAATGCTGTCACGGTACAAACGTAATCATGGAAGAAGGTAGGATGTGAAGTAACTGCCATGCATTCTCTGGATACCTTCCTTTTCTTAGCCCCTCTGCTTTGCTAAGGGATTGGGAATATTCTGTCGCTGCAGCCATTGCCTCGATACTTGACAGGGTCAACTATTTTCATTGTTGGCATTCTTTCAAGGAACTGTGGACTTTCTATGGCTCTTTGGCAAGGTACTGTACACTGCGGCAGTTGAAACCGCAAGCTGGTAATTTTGATTTACTGTTCAGTTTTCTTCCTCCTTCATACTTTGCTTCAGCAGGCCTCCTGTCTGAGATCAGAAAGCAACCGTTGGCCTGAATTAGATGTGATCAGGTCTCTCTCTTGTATGTTGTGCAACTCCAGAGTTCATGGATTCTGTGTACATACAGAGACTAGTGTTTATCTTTCTAAATGTGTTAGATGTTGCTTCATGATGTCATTCCTTTATGCCAGTCCCTCTCACCTCTAAATTGATTGCCAGTTGGCATCTTGGTGCTTCTTGAGATGATTTTTGTTCTGTTAAAATGTCCACTTCAATTAAAGTTGTTGATCTTCATCCTAATGTGAATTTTATGCTAAACAAACAAACACCAAAATTCGTCAAAAAGGTAGACTTCAATTTTCGTATTCATTCTCACTACCAGTAGAGGGAGCTCGGAGGATTGATCTACTGTACTGTATATGAATTCTATTCCGACAACTTGGCTTGGAAAAGCAATCAGGAAAAAAAGACATGTTAGTAAGTCTGGAACAGCTATATTTTGTCTGATTCTTGGAGATTACTGGTAGCAGTTTTCCAGAATATTGCTATAATATCCATAAGTAGATTTTGAAAAAATTCTAAATTGTTGACATTTAGTTGGAACTCTTTCTGGCAAATTATTTGTGATCTACTGATTTTTTTGAAAACAGGTTTGTGATACCTTTCAGAGTAGTAGACAGTGTGAGGTTTCATTGGTTCTAATCTATTTCCTTGGATACATGGATTTCAATATTGATCCCACAGATGTATGTAGAGACTGAACATAGAAGTAAGGACCATGTGAATTAGAAAACTGAGGAAAATGCTATTATCAATGCCAATAATGAACTTGCTATGTGTGGAATATCTACAGTAAACATCCTAGAAATCGAGTAATGAGTTAGTGCAATATACCTGTGTCTTTCGTCTTTGAAGGGCTGAAGCAATGAGTTCTCATTCATCTCAGAAAAGTCTGCTATGTGGAGGGCAGAGTTTTGCCAAGGACAACACATTTTTTTTACCAAGGAAGAAACTTTGATACCACAACCACCTTTTGACAGAGATCAGAAAGCAGTACTTAAGCATTTCAAGAAGTAAAACCTAACCATTATGTATTAGCTGACAGACTTGTTTTATAACTGATTTACTTGACCTATTTCCAATGTATTCAGGCAAGCAGCACTTTGAACGGTTGTGTGTGCATGAACCCACACACCTATGTATATAAAATGGTGGCTTCAATGTTGTACTCTCTGTGCACCTACAGAAGTAGCTTACAATGTGTGGCATGTAAATTTCTGCTTTTGGACCACAGCCACCACCAGATACATCAGGTGACATGGCCAGCTGCCACTTTCTGGGAGTTGTAGTCCAAAAGCACAAACCTGTGCACCTCTGTTTGTAATCCACGAAACTGCATATGGGAACAAATCTTGCCAGTATTAAAAGTGCCCTAGGCCTTTTCTTTTTCCTTCACATGCTGAAATAGACCAACATGACTACCACATCTTTGAAATTATTTGAGAGCTCTATTGCCTGCATAAAGGGTGTAAATACATAGTTTATACAAGGGTTGCTTATAACAGTGGTCCCCAACCCCCGGGCCGCGGACCGGTGCCGGTCCGTGGACCGGTCGGCACCGGGCCGCCTGGGGAGACCGGGGAGGCTCCTCCCCTTTTCCTCCGCCGCCCTCCTCCTCCTCCTCTTCTCTCCCGCGGGCGGCCGGTGGAGGAGGAAGGCTGGAGGAGCGCAGGAGGAGCCGCCGCCGCCGCCTTTGCCTTTGCCTTCCTCCTCTGCCCGCCGGTGGCGGCGGCGGCGGCGGCGCATCCTCCTCCTCCTCCGCCGCCCTCCTCCTCCTCACCCTCCACCAGCAGCAGCAGAAGCAGCAGGAAGCTGGGGGCCGGGTGCGCGGGGGCCGGCGGGGAGCAGGGGGCGCGCGCGGGAGGTGCTGGCGAGCCCCCTCACGCGCGCGCACCGCCGCTGCAGCGTGGGGGCCCCCTCGGTCGGAAGAGGAGGTGGGTGCCGCTCCTCCTCCTCCTCCTCCCCTGGGGTGCGCGCCCTTTGGCCCCTCCCTGCGGCTGCGCTCCAGGGCGGACCCCCCCCGCTGCCGCCACCGCCGGACCGCGCCTGTGTTGGGGGCGGGCGGGGGGGCGTCGCGGGCCGGCCCGGGTGTTTTCGCCGCCGCCGCTACCCCCCCGCAGTCGCCGCCACCCCTGCGACCCCCCGCCGCAATCGCCCCAGCTGCTGCTGCTGCTCCTCCGGTGGCGGGAGGAGGAGGAGGAGGAGGAGGAGGAGGAGGAGGAGGAGGAGGAGGCGCTACCGCCCTCATTGCAGCCCCTTCTGGGCGGGCCGGGTTCCGCCAGTCCCCAGCGGCCTGCCCAGCAGCAGGTGAGAGAGGCGGCGGCGCCTCCCTCCCCCCCACCCCCTGCCCCCCCCCCCCACCCCCTCCCCTTCCCCCCCCACCCGACCCCCCCGCACCCCCCATCTCCCCCCTCCCCACCCCCAGCCCCGGGCCACGGAAAATCATCAAACATTTACCGGTCCGTGGGGACCAAAAGGTTGGGGAGCACTGGCTTATAATATCAGTGTTACGGTGTATAGGAAAAGTAGTACAGTAGGACCCCCAGTATCCGTTGGGGATTGTTTCCAAGCCTCCCTGTGGATAATGAAAACCGTGGACAAGAGACAACACCAACATGTCCCCAAAACTGCTGTTTTGTGATTGTAACTTGCTTTACAGCTGCTGTTTGGCAACAATAGCTTGCTTTACAGCTGCTGTTTTTGATGGTAGCTTGCTTTACGGCTGCTGTTTTATGACAGTAGCTTGCTTTACAGCTGCTCTTTGTGACAATAGTTTGCTTTGTGGCTGCTGGATTATTATTATTTTTTTCTGCCAAGCCAACCATGGACAACTGAAGTCAGTGGATAATGAATCAGTGGATGCAGGGGTCCTACTGTACTGTACAGTATTTGTTTTTTTAAAACGAGGGCCTAATTCAGAAATCACTAGTACCGGAGATTTGTATTTAAGCTCCTTTTGAGGTTAACAGTAATCTTTTATACATCCAATTTCCATTGGGCTTACTCAGGTATGGATGGCAGTGTAAGGATGAGGCTAGAATCAGTGCAAATTAGGTAGGTACAGCCATTTGTCAAGCAAAAATGGGTATTGTGGAGAGTTGTTATAGTTGCTGCATTTGATCATTAATTATCCTACTCTTAAATATCTATCCACACAGGAAAGTATCTGAATCAACTTTTTTAACCATTCAGTATTCTCAGAAGTAAAAGTACAAACATCTTTAGAGAGAGCACAGAGATGCTGAGGTTATATCATTCTTAATGATACCGTCCAATGAGGAAGATATATTTTCCCCCATGCAAATAGTGTTTCGTGTCAAACCTGTCTAATTTATTTGTGGACCTTTAAATCCATCAATCTAATCAACAGGCATATGGAACCATTATGCTAAAACTGCAAACATTGAGTCCAAAGTGCTTACACCTTGAGAGTCTAAAATACCTAATCTGGCTCAAATCCAAGTGTGTGCTGAAGCTTAGATGTCTGACTTTATAACTGTCCAGGAAAGAAATGATGGAGCTTTCGGTGCAGAGTGACTTTCTACTCACGTCCTATTTCTTAAATCTAATTCTGAAAAACACTTGCTGCAATTATGACGCAAGCCCTTTTTAAATTTCAGGATACTCTGGCACAGTGACTATTAATTTGAGTTTTCCTCACCTCATTATGGTGGGGAAAATGTGTTTGAAATGTTTCAGAGTGCAACTGTGAAGTGTTAAATACAGCTTAAGTGTCCCATTCTCCAACCTTCCCTCAGGCTAAGAGCTACCCATTTAGGTCACATTTACTTAAGCAACCAGCCATTTGATCTTTCCCTGGAGAGACTTCAGTATTGTTTCTTTTCATCTTCTCCACATGAGCTTCTTAAGTGGCTCCTCAAGCATTTTATGGTTAATATTTGTGTTTATAGGTGAAACCACTACTACCCAATCTACAGCAGCACAAATAAAAGCATCGTTTATCAGCTTCAATTATCAACTGAGAGTAACTGATAGTGTTAAAGAAGATGCCTTTGATTCATGTGTGGAAAACCTGATTGTTTATATATCAAGGGCTTTTCAGTTGCAGAGGATTCTAATGATGGGTACAGATATATGCAAAAGGATCTTGTTAACCGAGAAGATAAAAATATTTTGATTGCTTGGCAAGAATGTTCTTGGAATATGCAAATAACCTATACAGCTTAAAAACCGTCATGGTTTGTGAGTGTGTATTTGATCTCACAGCTCATTCACTATGGGAGTCTGTTCATTCCTTACATGGTTGGAGTACCTGAAAAGCTTTAAAGGGTTTTTGGCAAACACCACATCCCTGTTTACTTCAAACCCACAAACACACTAAAGCAGAGCCTCATCCACCCAAAGGACCCGACACCAAAACACAAAAGGAGCAATATAGTATATGTTATGGGATCCAATGCAGTGAGGAGCGTGCAGACCTCTACACTGGAGAAACTAAACAGTCATTAAAACAGGAGGATGGCCCAACATAGGAGGGGCAACAGCTCAGGACAAGAATCAGCAGTACACCTCCACCTGAAGGACAAAGGGCACTCATTCAAAGATGAGGATGTACACATATTAGACAGAGAAGATAGGTAGTTTGAGAGAGGGGTCTGGGAAGCCATTCATGTGAGTATTGAAAATCCCTCTTTCAACAGAGGTGGGGGGGCTCAGGTACAATCTGTCTGCTACTTTTCAAGCGGCCATTTCAACAATCCCCAGACAAATCAAGACTACTTCACACCTCCACCAACAAGGCCATGGCGAAAGACTCATACTTTAATAGTGTTGTGAAGGTTGTAAAGGTGGGCCATTGTCCACTTAATGAGACTATTCAGACTATTGTCCACCTAATGAGGCCATTGTTCATCTTATAAGCCTATTTCAGACCAGGGTGACCTGAGGTCAAAGTTAACTATAAAATGGAGGACTCGCAACTAGGTTTCCTAGTGGATGCGCAGCAAAACATTTCAGTCTCTCAAGAAAAGAAGTCCAGTTGCCATAACTCAACTTCCAGTTCTTGCCAAAGATAACTTTTATTTAACACAACCAGTGATTCGTGAACAGTGACTTCAACTTGTTCATATTCCAGTTTTGAACAATTCTAACAGGAGTCTGATAATTGTTCACCATGGAGGGTGTATTCCAAACCTCTCCCCATCTGTAGGTTTGCATAACGGCTTCAAGGTTCCCGAACATTAGGGTCCCACAACACAGATGTCGTCATGCTCATTGTCCCTCCTGGGAAACCTTCATACCCGGTTCTTTGAACTCACTGTCTTCCCTCCTCCAGGGACACTCTTTCTCTGTGGGCAGATGACCAACCACCATCCATTCTAACGGTTCCATCTCCCTCTGAGGCCAACTTTGATTCTCTCTTTATCTCCGTTTTAGTTCTCTCTTCTCCCTCTCCCCCAATAAGAGGGTTTTTGGGGTACCTTCCTAATATTTCTCCACTCTATTTCCTCAAATGGCAATTTCATCCATACCATATGTCTCCTTACAGGGTCCTCCATCTCTATCCAACTCAGTCCTGGTGGTAATTCCTCCTCCCGTTTTCCCACTCTTTTTCAACTTTTTCTATCTCTTCCCCGCAATTCCGTCTCTTCTCCTTCATTAGAATACTTTCCTCTAATTATAGACCCATATCGCTACTCAATGTTGACTATAAGATATTGTCATCTATTATGGCAGATAGGTTGAAGAAATTTCTCACACAATTTATACACTCAGATCAGAATGGATTCCTTCCAAAAAGACAACTAAGAAATAATATAAGAATTCTTGATATATTGGAATATTATGGTGTACACCCAGAAAAACAAATGGCACTGTTATTTTTAGATGCACAAAAAGCTTTTGATAACTTAAATTGGAATTACATGAAGAAGCAATTGGAGGAGATGCAATTCAGTCAAAATTTCTTGAACATGATAAATGCAATATATTCTAAACAAACAGCAAGTATAATCATAAATGAAGAAAGGACGAGAAGCATTGAAATTACAAAGGGAACAAGACAAGGATGCCCATTATCACCGATGCTATTTATCTTAGCATTAGAAACATTAAACAGAGAAATAAGACACAATCCAGAAATTGAAAGGACACGTATTAAAGATGAAACTTACAAGCTACAAGCATACACCCTTTGGAATCATCTTCCAGCAGAGGTGCACCTTGCAGAATCCCTGCCTGCCTTCTGGAAGGCACTGAAAACCCTTCTCTTCCGGGAGGCGTTTGAGTGACCCGAACAGAGTGTTTTTTTTTGTTTTTTTTTAGTCCCGCCATCTGTTGTTGTTGTTTTTCTCTGCTTTATTAGTCTATTAATATTTATTTTGTTGTTTGTAATTTTGCTGTGCTATAAATTTGTTGTAAACCGCCCGGAGTTCCACAAGGAAGACGGGCGGTATATAAGCTGTATAAATAAATAAATAAATAAATACACTGATGATCTGGTATTTATTTTAGAAAACCCCCTACAATCAGCACCAATGCTATTTAAGCAGATTGAAACTTATGGTGAAATAGCTGGATTGACTATCAACTCACAAAAAACTAAATTTATAGTTAAAAACTTAACTCAGAATCAAAAGGACCAACTTACAATGAATACAAATATCCAAATAGTTAAGAAAATAAAATATCTGGGAATATATATCACAGCGAGATGCTCTACCCTTAAAGAAGACAATTATAACAAATTATTGGTACAGATTAAGCAGGAGTTGGAAAGGTGGTCTAAACTACAGTTATCTCTGTTAGGAAGAATTGCGGCAATTAAAATGAATATTTTGCCTAAGATACTTTTTCTTTTTCAAAATTTGCCGATCAACTTAGACCCAAAATTCTTTAAGGAACTGAATAGTGCTGTTTCAAAATTTGTCTGGCAAAAAAGTAAACCAAGAATTAAACGAAAACTATTGCAAGATGCAAAAGAAAGAGGAGGATTTGGACTCGCAAACTGGACTCTATATTACCAAGCAAATGCATTAATATGGATAAAAGAATGGGTACTTCTAAGGAATAAGAGACTACTGTATTTAGAAGGTCATGATCTACAAATAGGGTGGTATGGGAAAACAAAAACACATAAATATTTTGAAAGGAATTTGATAAGGAAGTCACTACTGAGAATTTGGGAAAAGGTTAAATTAAAAATCTATACCAAAATACCCAGATGGGTTTCACCAATGGAAGCATTTACATATCCCAATCTATTAAGTATGGAGAAAATAATTACTTATAATGAGCTCCTAGACTCTGAGGGAATTTTGAAATTGAGGTCACAATTATTAGATCAAGGCCTGACGTTTTCATGGTGGCCATTAATGCAAATACAATCAATCTATCATCAGGATAGAAAGTCCCAAGGATTCTATAAAGAGTACACAGCATTCGACAAGATTCTATTAAAAACAGAAGAAAAACAAATCCAAAAACTATATAAGTTCTTATTGCAATGGGATATGCAAGATGAAGAGGTGAAAGACACCATGTTAAGATGGGCCAAAAAATTTGGCTACAATATTGAACTTCAAAAATGGCAGCAGTTATGGATGTTTAACCTTAAATTAACCTTGGCCACTGCATATAAAGAAAAGCTTTATAAAATGTTTTATAGATGGAGTATGCAACCAGCAAAACTTGTTAAAATGTTTCCAAATGTTTCAAATAAGTGTTGGAAATGCAAAGATCACAAAGGTACTTATTATCATGCTTGGTGGACTTGTGATAAAGCTAAAACTTACTGGGTGAAAATATATACATGGGCTAAGGAAATTTTAAAAATACAATTAGAAGTTAAACCGGAAATATTTCTGTTAGGCTTATTGCCAAATGTGATACATAAACAAAAGTCTTATTTATTGCTACATATCTTAACAGCAGCTAGAATAACATGGGCCCAGAGCTGGAAATCTGAAAATCTCCCAACAGATGAGATGATTATTAAAAAAAATAGTAGAATGTGCAGAAATGGATAGATTAACCAAAAGATTAAAAGGACAAGCAGAATCAACTTTCAGTGCTAGTTGGGACCTTTTTTATGACTGGTGGAAAACTAAAGTAATCTAGATTAAAGCGAGACAGAGGGCGTTTATACACGACCCCTAAGCTCCGCCGCAAATGGCTGCAAGGTCCGGACCTTAAAAATGTTTACCCACTAGCTCTGGACTTTGCAGACAATTAAGTGCGGCCCCGCTCACTTTAGCGCGACCCAGAGCAGTTTTCTTGTACCTGCTTTTTGGATGTGACAAATATTTGATCCGGTGTAAGGATAGTGAGTGCGGGACTCTCCTCGCTTCTGTTTGTTCTTTTTTTTGCGCCTGCCCCTTTAAGAGATCTGAATGCTGCCCCGAACAAAACGGAGGTAAACCGGCATTCTTTTCTTTCTTTTTTCCACCTCCCTCACGCAGCCAGCAACCAGGAAGTGCGGAGGGGGTGGGGACAGAGGAAGAGCGAGGAACCCCTAAGATCTCTGGTCCGAATTTAAGTGGCCAGCGGATCTTAGGGGTCGTGTAAAAAGGCCCAGAATCAGAGGATAACTAGGTTATAATATGTCAATGAGAGAGAACTACCAAGCGAGACATGTCTTATTATAGATAAATTGTGGGTGTATATCTTATGGTACCCTTTCCCCTTTCCTTATTCTTTCCCTTTTCCCTCTTGGTATGTTGTGTGTGTCATTGATTTGATTTTCTATGTTTAATTATTTGTATGTTCAATAAAATGTGTTTTAAAAAAAAGAATACTTTCCCCTGTTGGAGGATCCTCTCTTGCCTTTTTCTCCCATCTCTCTCCTTCCTTTCCTGTTATTTCTACTTCCTCAATCTGAATATTCCAAGTGTCCATTGCTGGTAATATAATATAGGATGTCTCATAACCCTCAGCAGAGGATGATGGGTGGAGTGACTCACTCCCGTCGGTGGGTCTCCCTTGGGGTTGGGATTCCACATGTGGTTGTAAACCCTCTCCCCCTCATGTTACAAATATCATGCACTGGTAATAAAAATAAAATAAAGTGGAATGTTTATAAGCATCATTCAAAAACATAGGAATGAAAACAGCTTAATTAATGCCAAATGCCAAACTCACAATGCAATGTCATGTAGTTCAATCTGAAAGATTGTCTCGTGTTCAACCAACTGTGGCCAACCAACTGGGGGGGGGATGCAACTTGTTGCTCCAAGTGTCTTCCTAGGAACGGGAAACCAAAAGACATGTGCACGCTCATGTAGGCCATGGATTGGACATATTTTGGTTAATGTTAATTTCTTTTCCATCCCTAATGTAGTGCATGTCGTTATCCTCTAAAATATGCTTCATTCCCATGGATGGTGGTTGAAATCTTGTTGCTTAGCATAGTAAATTGCACTAGAGTTGGCCCATTGGATCAGTGGAGAGTTGGTGAGTCAACTCCTCTGTAAGTACCCTTCATTCAAATAGGCCTACTGTAGTAGCTTTAAGCCAGGGGTGAGGAACCTTCAGCCCTCCAGATGTTTTGGATCACAACTCCCACAGTCCTTTGTCACTGGCAATATAGGCTCAGAATTCTGGAAGTTGCTCTAAGCAACAGGATTTCAGTCAGTAAGTCGATAAATATTTTCTCTATTTTCTGTTGCCTTGTTTAATTGTAAACTGCCCAGAATTCCGTCTGGAAGATGGGTGGCATAGAAGTATAAACAAACAAACAAACAAACAAACAAACAAACAAATAAATAATATAACTCCACAGAATCAGTCCTACATAAGCTACAACATATTTCAGGGTGCTTCTCCCAGAATTTTTTGATGTGTCAAGACAGTGGTTGATGACCTTGGGTTACCCAGGTGTTCTTGTTTTGCAATTCCTATAAGCCTTCACTATCAGAAGTTCACTATTGGGTTTCTGGGAATTGCAGTCCAAGGACACCTGGGTTACCCAAGGTTGGCAACCACTGAGTTAGACCATACATACATCTGATATAAGTTTAAGAGTTAGTGAGAAGCACCCAGAAATATGCTGTGTCTTGCCTGTGTGCAAACTTATTTAATATTTATTTATTTATTTATACAATTTTTATGCCACCCACTACCCAAAGTTAAAAAGAACAATTAAAAAGAACAATTACAGTTAAAAAGAACAATTAAAACATTAAAATACCAATAAACAAGTAAATATGATAAAACATTTAAATACAAATACAGTACACTAAAAATTGCCATCAGACCCCCAATCTATGTCATATCAGTTAAAAAATTATGAAACAAGAAGGTTTTTGCTTGGCACCAAAATGTCATCAACGTCGGCACCTGGCGGATCTCATTTGGGAGGGCATTCCATAGCCTGGGGGCAGCTGCTGAAAAAGCCCTATACCTACAAGCCCTCCCTTTCACCTCCTTGAGGGATGGCTCTTTCAGGAGGGTCCCCTGGCTGGATCTTAATTGCTGGGTAGGTTCATATGTAAGGAGGTGGTCCTTCAGGTATTTAGGTCTTAAATGAGGCTTTAAAAGACTGAGGCTTTCAAATAAAGTTTACATTACCTCTTTGGATGTCACCAGCCTCCTGCTCAGTTTATGTATGGATAAATAAAAAAAATATTTCAAAAACAACACATCGTTTTGAAACCACCACCATTGACCCCGGAGCCATCTGCTGTTTGGGATACTGGGGTGAATGAAACTAGATGAATATTTATGAAAGTGATCTGTCACAATTATGGATGCACCAAATGCTCCCTTGATTCAATAGCCAGGGAGAGGAGTGCTGCTTTAGAGTGAGAAAAGGGACAAAAATCTTTCCCCTAAGCCATGAACAGAAGGAAGCCCTATTCAGAGTCATAGGGCGTTTATACACGACCCCTAAACTCCGGGGCAAATGGCTCCCAGCTACGGAGCTTAAAAATGTTTACCCACCAGCTCAGGAGTTAACAGGAAATTAAGTGCGACCCCCCGCCCACTTTAGTGCATCCCAGCGCAGCTTTCAGGTACCTGCTCTTTGGAGGTGAAAATTATTTGATCCGGTGTAAGGATAGTGAGTGCGGGGCTCTCCTTGCTTCTGTTTGTTGTTTTTTTGCTCCCGCCCCTTTAAGAGCTACTTTTACAGAGACGAGAGGCAGAACGAGGTGAGCGGCATGCTTTTCTTTCTCTTTTTCTCCCTCCCCTCACGCAGCCAGCAGCCAGGAAGTGCGGAGGGGGTGGGGACACAGGAAGAGCGATGAACCCCTAAGATCTCTGGTCCGAATTTAAGTGGCCAGCGGATCTTAGGGGTCGTGTAAAAAGGCCCATAGTTACAGAAGAACAAGTAGAAGAGTTGGAAACTAGGTATTTGCCCTAAGCACATCCGATCTCACCTGATTTCGGAAGCTAAGCAGGGTTGGCCCTGTTAGTACTTGGATGGGAGACCACGAGGGAATACCAGGTGCTGTAGGCGCCTGGAGTAGGAACTGGCAAGCCACTCCAGTATTTCTGCCAAGAAAACTCCATGGACATGGAGTCGCAAAGAGTTGGTCATGACTGTAATGACACAACACACATACACAGTCCCCGATTAGAAAAGATTTCACATTGCAGAATTGAAGCTGGCATTCCCCATACAAAGGAAGATTGGGAGTGCCACCCTGTGGTCTTTTCCTGTTTTGTTGCCCTTTCATCACCTGGAATGGGCTAGAATGATCACATGTAAAAATACTGATCCATCTGATTAACAACAATAACAACAGAAAAAAACAGCTAAGTACCCCACATGTAGACTCTGTAAAGAGACAGATGAAACTATCACCCATATATTGAGTTGTTGCAAGAAAATTGCTCAGATTGATTACAGTGTCATAATGTAGTTGCTTAAATGGTCCACTGGAATTTGTGTCAGAACTATCATCTGCCCGTAGCAAAGAACTGGTGGGATCATAAGCCTGAAAAAGTGATTGAAAATGAGCATGCAAAATTACTTTGGGACTTCCGAATACAGGCAGACAGGGTTTTGGAGCATAATACCCCAGATATTGTGATTGTGGAGAAGGAAAAAAAGTGTGGATCATTGATATTGCTATACCAGGTGATAGCAGAGTCACCAAGAAACAACTTGAAAAGATTACCTGATGTCAGGGTCTGAAAATTGAACTTCAGAGATTCTGGCATAAACCAGAACAGGTGGTCCTAGTGGTAATCGGCATGCTGGGTGTGATGCCTAAAGAGCTAAGCAAGTATTTAGAAGTAATTGGAGTTGACAAAGTCACCATCAGTCAGCTGCAGAAAGCCACCTTACTGGGATGTTGTAGGCTGCATCCGGAATGAAGGGAGGGGGTGGTGTTTTTATTGCCCCAGTCCTTACAAAGATGTCATGGCTCACGTACACACATTCACACCTCTCCTCGGTGTGGCTCATCGAGGCCAATGGCCCCTGCCTTGCCAGTAAAGCGGGGTGGTTGGTTGGTGCAGAAGGCCCATGCATTTCATTTGAGGACTGGGAAGAAATTGTAAAAGTTCACTGAGTGTAACCAATTGGATCAAATAAAAAGGAAAGAGATTGCCCAGTGTTGCACTTTTGTCATGTCTCTGTTGATGGCCCATTTGCCTCTTCCTTGGTACGTGGGGGGGGGCATGGCTAATTTCTGGTATCTCAGTGTTTCCAATTGAAGCAAAACAAGTTGAGGAGCCATGTAGCCATCACAAAAACCAAATATAAAAGGGGAACAGGTGATACCTTTAGGCTACTAGAAAATTAACAAAAACATTGCTAATATTTTGAGGGCAAAACCCTCTTCCTCAGAGTAGTACCAATAGTTTATATATCATGGCAAAATACTTGAGGCAAGAATGCACTTTTACCAACAGTTCTGTGCTTTTGTGGGCCAATAGATTGGCACAGATATTTAGTCTGCTGACAGTCATTTAAATCCCTTGCTTTCAAGCAGGCACATCAATTAATCAAACAGTTACACCAAATAATGATTTCTCTTCAGTACATAACATACACTATGACTGTCTGAATAGCACTTTTGGACTGTTTAACAGTTTTTGTAATAAATAGCTTTTTGGTTCAAAACGGTGTGCAATTTATATTTTTCTTTCTGTGCTTTATCTGGGTTGTGGATTAGTTTATTCCAATGAACTATTGATCTGTAGTGTTGAATCTAGAATTTGGATGCTGTCTTAATGGACTGAGATGAGGGAGGGCAGACTGAGCTGGCACTAAGCCAAGCTGAAGCTGTGCTGAATCCAAACCTCATGCTCTCTGAGGTGAATGGAATTGGTTCAGGACAAGGCTGACCCCTGCCCTACGTTTGTGGTGGCATAGTGGCTATGGGTTCAGGCTGAGAGGTGGTCTGGTGTAGCTCCTCCTTAAGTTTCTTTTGTTGGATGATCTTATAGTGGTGCCACTAGATCTGAGATCAGGCAGACAAAGGTGCTATGCTGATGCAAGAGGCTTCTGCCGATTCCCAAAACACGATGGGTGGTCTGTCCTGGAGTTTGGATTGCACTGAGTGTTTGTTGTTGTTGTTGTTCAGTCGTGTCCGACTCTTCGTGACCCCATGGACCAGAGCTCGCCAGGCCTTCCTATCCTCCACTGCCTTCCGGAGTTTTGTCAAATTCATTTTCGTTGCATTGATGACACCATCCAACCATCTCATTCTCTGTCGTCCCCTTTTCCTTTTGCCTTCAATATTTCCCAACATCAGGGACTTTTCCAAGGAGTCCTCTCTTCTCATGAGGTGGCCAAAGTACTGGAGCCTCAGCTTCAAAATCTGTCCTTCGGGGTTGATTTCTTTCTGAATGGATAGGTTTGATCTCTTTGCAGTCCAGGGGACTCTCAAGACTCTCCTCCAGCACCACAGCTCAAAAGCATCAATTATGCGGTGGTCAGCCTTCTTTATAGTCCAGCTCTCACTTCCATACATCACTACTGGAAAAACCATAGCTTTGACTATCCTGACCTTAGTTGGCAAAGTGATGTCTCTGCAATTTAGGATGCTATCTAGGTTTGCCATTGCTTTCCTCCCAAGAAGCAGGCGTCTTTTTATATCGTCGCTGCAGTCGCCATCTGCAGTGTTTGTTAGGTGTTCTAAAATCAATGGAACATGAAAGTTATGACCAATATCCTGAGATGCATCTTCTTTTAAAAAAATCTTTCCAAAATTTGCAGAATATTTAGTGCTTTCAATGAACGTCTGGAGCCCGCAAGCTCTGTAAGTTTCATTGAACACAGGGCATGAGAGTCAAACAATCCATATTGAAGTTGAAAGCAAAACAGAGGCAGGCTGGTCTGAAATCGAATGCTTAGTGATGGCTTTTCACTTTTTTTAAAAAAAAGTTTTTCAGATTTAAAAAAAAATCCAGCCAAATTTTTCATCTCCATGTTCCAGCTGGATCCTTATCTTTAAGAATCCTATGTGTTTTCCCAAAACACTGGGTTACCTGTACCCAAGGATGTTGACAAGCTTTTAGTTCCGAGACCGAGTCCAAATTTTTGGTACCAAAGCCCGAAGTCTATGTTCCTGTTAAAAGCAAGCTGCTAACACCCCCACCACCACCATCAAGGGAGCTGGTGGGTGTATTCCAAGTCATGAGTCAAGTCGGAGTCACTGAGAAAAAACAAACTACCAAATCGAGTCTGAATTGAACCACTGGTGTGACTTAAGTGCAATCTGACAGCGAATCCTCTGGGTTGAATCCATGTCCCTGTCTGTACTGGTTGAATTCAGCTAGTGCAGATGGAACAGAATTACAGTTTTTCCTTAGGAATAACATGAGATTTTGAAAGTCCTGGTATGGGGACAAAGCAAAACAGTGTGATGCATCCATGCTTACTTGAGGTCATGGATTGTAAGGATAACAAACAGTGTTGTCCTGCCCATCTGTATTCAGAAAAAATAATCCAATTAAATTTAATGAGACTTACTCCCATGAAGTGGTTAGAAGCTTTCAGTCTAAGTGCAGCTAAGTCTACAGCCAGCATTTTTCTTACCAAATAGAAAGGGACATGTGTTTTTCTGAGACGCTGACTCCACACTTTTATCTTTCTTTGTGACACATTGAAAAGTTATTCTGTATATATTCCCAGAGAAATCAAGAAAGTGTCTTGCAATTAAGCTATTTTCGTAGCACCTGAATAAATGTGCAGATGATAGAACTGGCAGCGTGATGATTGCTTTACAGATGAGTATTTCTTTCATCGTCTTCAAGGACATCCAGATTTATGATCTAATCACAGGCTGCTTTAACAGGATGCATTTGAATTTCATTAAAAAGAAAAACAAATAGCAGTGTAGATTTATTAATGAAATGTGCTTGACCTTTTCACTTACCTGACTGTCACCAATAGGACACCCGCATAAACAGTGGCTTTCTTGACAATACCAAACATTATAACAACGAGCATTCAGATGTGCTCTTGTGCTAGTTGGGTGGGGTGGGAGTTGTTTTGCATACAGGCAAGTGGAGTTGGAGGTGGAGTAGATGGGTGGGATGCGCTTTTCCTTCTTTTCCCAGAGTCTAATTGATTAACGTACATCCTAATTCTGGCTGCCCATAAAATCATGCCTTTGTTGTAGGTCCAACAGCTGGATTATGTCAGTAGCAAGTAAAACAGTCGCAAAGTTCCGGAATGTTGCTAGGCTTTTTTTTAATGAGCACAGCAGTAAAAGATAAATTGAATTTGGCATGAACACACACACACACACACACACACACACACACACATACACAACCCGTCCAACATTTGTCACTGATTAAAAATGTACACAGTTAATTGGAAACATTATATAGGTGTTGCCACACAACTAGAGGTGTCATGGGTGGTTCTAATTCAGGTGAATGTAGAATAGCAAGCACCTTGTGTAAAAGTTGGGGGTGGTGGGGAGAGAGAAAGAAAAGGAAAAAGTCTGTCATTCTTTGTGGTATACTACTCCTTATTCCATTAGCATTCTTGTCCCAGTTCATTTTTCAGAATTACAGCCAAAATTGAAAGAGGGGTGCATATAGAGAGGATTGCATCATGGCACTAACTTCTAATCTGGCAGATACAATGCCCTCATAGGAATATCTTTCAGACTCTCTCTCCAGTCTCTCCTGTACATCCCACCATCTGAAAGTTATTACACTGTTTACACTGTCTCTATATTCTTCCACTCTAATCTGAAGTCTGTCGGCTCATGCAGACTGAAGAAAATGGCAACCAAGAGTCACTGAGGCAGCCAGCTCCTTCCCCCTGCTGCTGAGTGAATTATCTCCACATAATCCACTTAACCTTTGGCATTTGGTGGAGCTAGGGGGAACCAAAAGTATATTTTTGAAGCAGAGTCTTTTAATTGTCAGTTTATTGTTTCACTAGTCCAACTCAGCTGGAAAAATGGTGACTGGTAAATGGCTTCATGGGGCAATAGCTTTTCACCTCAGGTGAGCGTCCTAATCACAACCACTTCTATGGGTGCTTCTAGACCAATCCCTTTTAAAACAGTGAAAAATAGTTAAGGACGCAGTCTTTCCAAACCATAATGCTCATCTTAATATAATGTTAGTCAATACAACATAAAGTCAATCATTTCTGTTTGTCCATTTCTTTGGCAGGACATATGTGTCAGTTTGTTCATTTGTGGAATATCAAGTAACTTGAAGAACCATTCTTTAACAGTAGCTAGAGAGACCATTTTTAATTTTTTTGAGGGGAGGTGGTTTATTTTATTTCATTTTATTTCCTGTGGCAAACAGATTCACAATAATCTTGCTACCTCCCCAATCCATATCTGCATTCATATTTTTGATGCATTGACCTTTAATTGTTCACTTGTATTTTGGCAACTGATCTGAGACACCTGCAAACAAACATTGGATTTTTAGAACAGGATTAGGCAACATCATAAAATTCAAGGTTCTTAATGGCTTGTTGTTTACCTCTTCTAGATGGATTGGCCTGAAATATTCTGCCGTTGTTATTTAACCAGTGACAAATGACAGTTTCTCTCTTGAAGAACAGGCAGAGAGGTTTCTGATGATGTCATGGATTTTTGCTCTAGTAACCCAAAAAAAGAATGGCCCTAAAACATTTTGCTGCCAGACGTGAAGTAAAAAAAATGCCCTTCGGACCAACTCCATGTCCAGAAACTGACTGGATGGATAACTGGCTCTTACTGTAATGCTAATAATTGTGCTGAATCTTCTATATCAGCTGAGAACAGCAGGATGAGTTTGTTTATTTATTATTTTATGTAAAATATTTTTACTTCCTCTTTCTCCTTTAAAAGGACCTGAGGTGGGCTCTATCATTAAAAGTGTTTAAAGCTAAAAACACATGAGTATACAAATCCAAAATGGTCGTGGCATGCTGAGCTCTAAACCTTCAGTCCGGATCCCCGGCTTTCTTGCCAGCTGAGGTTGATGTCTCACCCTGTCTAATGTGGTAACTTTCCAATCAGGGATATGCAGTGGCCCTATGACATGGCCTGTGCCCAAATAAGGTCTCACATATAGATTCCCCAATCCACCCTGTGTGCCCTTTTGCTGACAGTCTACCCGAGGAGTGTCCAACGTTTTTGCAAGGAGGGCCAGATTTTGTGAGGTGAAAATGTATGGGGGCTGACCATTCAGGCTGAAGGGGGGGGGGGAGAGAAAAGGCGTGGCCCGTGTGCATCTGCAACAGCCACAAATGCTCTGGTTTCAAGGCGCCCAAGGGCCCAGCGGCTGTTGCACGGTCCAGGAATCAGCCCACATGCACCCAAGACTTACCACTGCTTACATATGCTGCCCTTCCTCGCAAGGAGGTGGGGAAGACGCTGCAGCAACGGAGCCAGGAGTGGGTAGGCAGGGTGGGTGTATGGGGGAATGGACAGAGCCAGGGAGGGCAGGCAAACCATAAATCTGCAGCTGACATCTCTAGCCAGCACAGGGAAGGGTTGGCCAGTGGGGATGTGTGACAGGCTGAGACGACAGGGAGAAAAGGTTGAGGGCCACTCAAAATTTTAAATTAGGCCACATTAGGCCCCCGGGCCGGACTTTGGACATGCCTAGTCTAGCTTGATCCAGCTGAAATTACTGCATGGCAGATGTATCCCCTTGCAGTTGCTCTGCCAGCCGTTACATGTGCAAAGTCCGGCCCAGGGGCCAAATGCGGCATGATTTAAAATTTTGCAGCATATGCAAGCAGTGGTGCATCTTGGGTGTACGTGGGCCGATTCCCAGGCCGTGCAACAGCTGCCGGGCGCTTGGGCGCCTTGAAACTGGAGCATTTGTGACTGTTGCAGATGCGCATGGATCATACCCTTTCTCCTCCCTTTCAGGCTGAATAGTTGCCCCTCCCCATATTTTTGCCTCACCAAATCTGGCCCTCCTTGCAAAAAGTTTAGACATCCCTGTCCTAGAAGATGAGAGAGCTTGTTACTGAGCAACACACAGGCCAAAATCCCCCCCCTTTTTTACTTCTCACACAAATGAAATTGAAGAAGTAGCCACACCTAATTGATGAAGTAACCTGTAGGCACCTTTTTCCACATGCTTGTCATGTCCATTAGCTGTGATCACATCCATAATCTGCCTTCAGCGAGAAGTTGAAAGAAACAAACAAACAACAACCACAACCATGATCATAGCAAGGAAAACGAGCTGGGCAGGTATGGAGGTTATGGGTCATCATGGAGTTAATGGAAGAAGGTCAAAGATATGAGAAGCATGTATATTTGTGATGATATTAATTTATTAATAATATGAAATAAGCTGCATCTTGGGGGTTAGGTTTCTACTGCTGACATATTTTTATTATTTTCAGTAATCTTTTCATTCATTTAACCTGGGTTTTTGTCAACCCCTTTTTAATTGTAGCCCTGCACATGGCAAAAATTGTGGCAGATTACAGAAGTTCCCTTTAATCATAAGTCTTGATTGCTACTTGCATCATTTCTAAGGTAGCTTTTAGCTGACTAACAAATCTTCAGTTTTATTGGCTGTCTAATTTTGTTCTCTTTCATATTTCACAGTTATGATGCATTCAGACACTTCCCTGTTTTCCTAAGCAGAAATCTGTGTGGTCTTTGATGTAAGACATAATTTATTTGACAAGGAAATATGAGATGGTGCCCTGAATCCACATTTAATTGATGGATTGAGAATTTTTAGCTTTTCAACAAGATAGATTCTCATCCTGAATGTCATTGAGGTAGCATTTTGTTAATCTATCCTCCTGTGGATTAAAATATATGTGGATATAATTTTGGAAACCATTTTTAAAGTTCTACATAGGAGGTGGTTGACTGGATTTTCCTACATCTGATAATAAATGTGATTTATATTACTATCACCAAATAAGATTGTTTTTATATCTCCGGAAAGCAGTGCATCACAATTCCATCAAATCAATGGTACTGGGTACTTTTCAACATGGCAAATAAGCAATGAGGACCACCATTCTCAAAGCAATTATTCCAAAGCAATCCCACACTGAAATCAGTAATATTGCCATGAAACAAATAGGTTTGAGAATTATAATGGAAGCATATCAGGATTACAAAACATATTTGTGATTGATTTCACGTATTGTCTAAGTTTGTATTCCTATTTGGATCACTAGAAGGAGAACAGGACTGCTTATCATCTGAACTAATTGTTTTAGGGCTTTCCTCCCAATACAAGGCTTAAACCTCCATCTAAATATATTGTGAGAGTCGCTGTCTTTTGCCAGGTTCATTCAGGAGCTTTGGGAAGGAATGATTCCCTCCACTACTGCAGGGGTGACGATCCATGATCAAGTTATAAACTCATTTTCTCCGTTTGCTCCCTGAATGGAAGGCTCAAGGGATACAGTGGTGGTGAACCTTTGGCGCTCCTGATGTTTTGGATCGCAACTCCCAGAATTCCAAGCCCAAATTGCCAATGACAAAAGACTGTGGGAGTTGCGGTCCAAAACACCTGGAGTGCGAGAGGTTCACCACCACTGGATTAGAACCTTTAAGAATCTGTGCTTCAACAGAAAAATTCAACCTCCTTTCAGGGTTCCAGTCCTGTTCAGCCTCTTTCAAACATGACCCGGGTGGGGCCGGCAGTAGGGACATCTTGTCTTCTGGAACCCCCTCTGCCCATAGCAATCCTAGGTCATAGTCCATTCTTTCCCAGTCCATCTCCCTTCTCTCCGTGCTTCTCTTGTGCCTGGAACCTCTGAGCCCTTTCTCTCCATTCTCTCTCTTTCTCCTCCCAGATCTTTCTCAGCCACTCCCCAGTATGATGCCCCTTCTCTTTCCGCCTTCCATCTCCTGCTGTTGGCCTCTTCTCTGGACATCATTAACCGTTCCCTAGAATTCTAGCTCCCTGTGCTCCTGCCCTCTGAAGATTTGCCAGCCACAGAGACGGGCAAAACATTAGGAAAGAAAACATCCAGAACACAGCCAAACAGTCTGGAAACCCCACAACCACCAATAGAATTTTTGTCACCTTTTCCTTCTGTGAACTAGCTGGATAGCACAGTGGTACAGTTATCTGGCTACGGAGCCAGAGGTTGGGCGTTCAATTCCCCACCACCCCTCCCAAGAGTAAGACCAACTGATGTGGCCTTGGGCATGCTGCCCAGTCCCAGGGTGCCCCCCCCAGAAAAAAGGAATGGTAAGCCAATTCCAAGCATTCCTTACTTGGAACGCCCCCAAAAGGATATAGGTCCAAACTGACTTGATGGCACATCATCATCAATTCTCCTTCTGTTAGCAAGAACCTTTCTGTTTGTAGAAAAACTGTCTTTGCGTATGGAGGACACCTTCAGATACAACCTTATATCACTGCCGAAGGCCAGAGGTAACCATAAGAATGCTGCTTCTAATTACAAGGATGTGCAAGCATCTGTATCCTATGCACTAATTCAGGATCTCCATACATTTTTTCAGACCTCTGTCATATGATTTACAACAGCAGCCTAATTTTAAACGGAATCTCAAGAGGATCACCACATGTATTAGTGAGTTAATTAAACAGCTGTTTTGTTGTGTGCGCACATGTTTTTTTAAAAGAAACATTACTGCATTCCTACTAGCAAGATGATTATATCATCTTTGGTGCCATCTTTTTGTCCCCGACAATATGTCCTTGTGTGACACTTCTCCTTGTAGTCACCCTTAGCATTGGATGGGTCACTGTCGCTTGGCTTACATCACTTGGCTTTTTGTGAAGATTTTTGTGAAGTGATGCGTGGCCGGAGGTTGGACTGGATGGCCCTTGAAGTCTCTTCCAACTCTGTGATTCTAATGTTGTTAATACTGGCCAGTTCAGCCATTATAGGCAGAGCCTAAATGGGATTGGAAAAAGGAGAGCTCTGCCCCATCCATGTATATTTTTTTCTTATTGTCTCTACACGTGTAGGGCAGTTGTCTGAAGGAGAGAGCTTCTTAACCTCCACCAAGGCTCTTCATGAAATTTGGAATGTAGGGTAATGTGTGAAACCTCTGTCAACAGGAAATGGTTCATCTCCAGAATGAGATCCTCTGGGTAACAGCAGCTAAGGACAACGTGATGGGGGACATGCACTCCTCACATGTTGAGACTACCAGTTTCTACAATATCTGAATCTGTCATCTCGCCTGTTCCATGTCTTTTGAAAATGTCCAAATAGCTGCTTAAATGGGATGAGGTTGACTATCTATATCAGGTCGGCTGACTCCACTGTGAGAACTGAACAGCTGCATTTCACAGCTGATTTGAGTATCCCATTATGAAAGTTGGTTGTTAAATTTATTGCTATTGTACTTCTTTTCCCTCACACACATACCTGTCAAGTTTTGGATTTGAAAATAAGGGAAATTTTCTGTTACCTGCCGCGAGCCATTTCACCACAACACCAAAGTTCCAGTGTCCCTCAGATTTTGAGATAGGTGTACAAACTATCTGAATACTGTATGTAAGTACATAAAGAAACCTGATGTGATATAAATTCAAAAGGCAGCTGTGACTAAATTCTGCTTTTCTCCTTACAGGGCTTACAATGTTCTTATGCCCACATTCATCATGCTATCATCTTTTATTCTTTCAGTCACAAACATATGTCCACTTCATCTGTTGTTTCTCTGTAATAAAATGTCTTAGTCTCTGAGCATAAGCAGAGTTCAAACGAGATACCCTTTGTCTAGGCAGAGGAGGCTCGATTCCTCCCCACTCCTTCTTAGGCGGTTACTTCACGTACCTCCCTCACCTCTCTGTGGGCCCGCTGCGGACCAGTTCGTCCCGACGGAACCTCATGTACCACAGAAGTGAGTTCGAAGTCGCCCCGACCACGCCCCGTAACCGAGGCACAAGCGCGGTGTCCGATTCCCCTCGCCGGCCACTGGGATCTTCTCAATGCGCTTCTCAAACCGCATTGAGGAGACGTGTGTTTGTATTGTATTCGCATTGGTTTTACATTTCTGCCTCTTCCAACCTTTTTTTTTAATCGGGATCCAAGGACTTCCTGTTAAAGTACACATGAACCTCCTCTTTCGGCGGGGTAATTGGCACATGGGACCCGTCCACTGCCCCAAAACAGTGTGGGAACCCGTGTTTCCCCATAGAGGACAGCATCTGTAAGGATAAGGAAAAACCGTGAGCCAAGGTTATGACCTGAAAGTGGGAAGGGGGGGAGAGTTGAAATGAGTTCTGGCAACGCACCTTACTGAAGTACATTACTCTAACCTCCTTCTTCAGGAGCGTATGTTCTATCGCCAGACAAACCTCAATGACGACACTGGCAATGGTCGATGTGCCCTTCTGGAAGACGTGCGCTATGGTGTGGTAACAGGACCGGCTAGCAAGGAAGTAAACTCCAATGGCCACACGTTCCTCAACTGGAACTGCAGAACGCATTACCGTGTCCTTCCGCATAAGATATGGTCTAAGCACTTCAGCAATTTCAAAAAGCGTCTGCCTGGTCATCCGAAAGTTCTCAATCCACTGTCCATCATCCCAGAACTGAAGAACAGTGTCATGAAACCACCGCGAACGCCCGGGATAGCACCAACACAGCTTCTGCCTAGGTGATGTGAGCCTCCACTCTGCAACTGCCCAAAACACAGTTTGCACGAGCATGTTCGTTGAGTGTAGGAAGTCACTGCTATCTCCTACCGCATCTCCCACCTCCCTTTGGGGCTTCAGGAGTGATATGCAGTTCAATATGATGTTTAACGTTTTCAAACACCGACGCCAAAAGAGAATGCTTGCGGATCAACGATTTCAAACAGCAGCGTCTGTTCCGCAAAGGAGCCATGGTGGTCACGCAAGGAAACAGCGGAAATGATGAGAACCTGGGCGTACACTCTAGATATCACTTTCTGATCGCTCTGGAGGACAAACAAAACGAAGTTCCTTCAATGCAACAAGAAGCCACCTAGTGACAGGAGGAGGTTACTGCGCCGCGGGGAGCGGCACCTATGGTGTTTCCCGTTGATTACTTCCCCAAAAAAAATATAGTAGGTAGAACAGAATGCAGAAATAACAAATGACGGCTAAGAGTCGATTAATTGAATTTCCGATAATCCTAAAAAGTGGATTGAGAAATATCGAGCACGGAGAAACTGAAAACATGCAGTTCGAATCGCGTCAAAGACGTGAGGCTGACATGGCTTCAGAGTCACACACCAGACACGTGAGTACACAAAAACTGGGGCGGCACCGGTATAAGATCACGTGACAACATTCGAATTCAGATCGGAGCCACACTCGACGCACCGCCCGCAGGTACGTGAAGTAACCGCCTTAGTCAAAGAAGGGATTTCGCCTCCCCCCTTCCTTTTCAGGTTGTTCCTTTTGTCACATAGGCAGGCTAAACAAGAAGCCTTCTCTGCCAGAGGCAGACAGAGATCTGCATTTCTAAAGCTGTTTTCCAGGTTTTGGGAGCTAATCTTTACAACAACTAAAGAGCCTGCCTGATGGGTATCAGAATTTTCAAAAATACGGACATTTCTGGAAAAAATAATAATCTGGGAAGACGGCGGGAAAGAGGGGTAAAAATAGGACTCTCCCAGCCAATACGGGATACTTGACAGGTCTGCCCCCACACAAAAAGCACTTCTGGAAGTGTTTTTTTTTAAACACAAGCAATGTGAGTGGCCCTAGGTGTTACACCTTTTGATCTTGGGAAGGGAAGCATTTGTGATTCACTTCAGACCACAAGATGTTTTGGGCCAGCAATATAAATGTGTTTCACTGGTTTCTTGACCAGGACCAGGACCCATTTCTTAGGGCTGAGGACATTTGCCATTTACTCTGCACTTTCCAATGAATTTGACACAGATGAATATGAAATAACACCTGGTGACTACAGTACTCTGTGTAAAGCTCAGTATAGGGAAGCCAGCTGTGGAGTTGCCTCTTTTGAGCGAGGAACTGTCTTGCTTTGTTCAGTCAGTAGAGTTTGGTTTAAATTTGCTCAGATAGATTTTGGCACTGCTTTTCTCTTAGGAGTTGCCCAATGGTATAGGTATTTGTTTTCAAGAAAGCACAGTTGAATTTGATCTCGTGGCTTACGGCCAAAACACCCCTTATCCCAAAACTTAATTCCCTGAGCCAGTCCATCTCCATGGAGACTCTTCCACCTCTTTCTCTCCCAAGCACACATGATCTCTTAGCTTCTTTTCCAGGCTGCTGAAGAGTGGACATGTTGTCTATTCAGCTCTGCTGGCTTTTCTACTATCTGGCAAATAATGGGAGTTAGAGCCTGTAGTCAAACCGTTCTCCACAGTTCTAAATAGCATCCAGGAAAGTATGGCAGGAATGTTGGCTGCAGAGAAATGGCCCAGTGGGATCTTCCAGATGTTTGTATTTTCTTCTTTGCTGAGCTGTTTACTTAAGGCAAAGGCAAATGACCATCGTTTATTGAAGTTTATGTTGCAACTCTAAACCTGTCTACTCAAAAGAAGGCCCATGCTATTCCCAGGAAAGAAGGTATAAATGATGTACTTCCATTCTGCTTAATGTCCACATTGATTATGTTACTAAAAGATCAACAAAACAATTACTTTGTAGTGTTCTGCACACTCATTTGGAAACACACACAGTAAGTCATGTGTCTGCAGAGAAGAGGTCCCTGCTTTGGTGTACACTATCCATGTGCACAAGATCATGGGAAATCATGTGAACAGTAATTTCTCCTCAGCAGACACATTGCTTTCTATATAGCAGTGGTGGTGAACCTTTGGCACTCCAGATGTTTTCGACCACAGCTCCAACAGTCCTTTGTCATTGGCAATACAGGCTTGGAATTCTGGGAGTCGTTATTCTTCCCTGTATTTATTTATGTATTTCTAAATTATTTTTTTAATTATTCAAAAGCAAAGTGTTCTGCTTATACACCGCCCCATACCACTACAAGTAGTCTCTGGGCGGTTTACAATTTTAATTACAGTGTGCAGGCTACACATTGCCCCCCCCCAGCAAGCTGGGTACTCATTTTACCGACCTCGGAAGGATGGGAGGCTGAGTGAACCTTGAGCTTGTTACCAGGGATTGAACCCAGGTCGTGAGCACAGTTTTACCTGCAGTACAGACATTTAACGACTGCGCCATATCACATTTATCAGTTACCAGTAATTTCTAAAAAAATAAATAAATTCAGTTGTCATTCACCATATTGTTTGGGTGGACTTTGTATTAATTACATAATGTCTCAATACCATCTAATTCTCTCATACCAATCATAAAATCTATTCCATGTCAAATAGCACTCAGAATCCTCTTTTCTTTAATTCTCAATGTCATTCTATCCACCTCAGCACAATCTACGATTTTTTTGTATAATTACTTCCTCCTTAGTTATGTTTTCATTTTTCCACATTTGGGCCCAAACTATTCTAGCAGCAGTCAAGATATGTAATATAATATATCTATCCTGTGCATTGACATTTTCTGGCATAATACCTAGTAAAAACATTTATGGATTAAATTATATATTCAGTTTAGTCAATTCTTTGAACCATCTATGTATTTTAACAATTATGTTGTTAAACATAACCCAATATTTCTTTGCCCTCGCACAAGACTACCATGCATGGTAATAAGTCCCATCATGGTTTTTACACTTCCAACATTTGTTAGACAAATTTGGAAGCATTTTTTTCTAATCTAGTTGGTGGTAAGTGCTAATGATAAAACATTTTGTATAAATTTTCTTTATAGAATGTTGCCAGAGTTAGGTTGCTATTCACCCTCCATAACTTTTGCCATTTCTCTAGCCCAATTGTATAATCAAAGTTCTTGGCCCAACATATTGTTGCTTCTTTTACTTGCTCATCTTCCATTTTCCAATCTATCTGGATCTAAAAAATTGTTGTATGTTACGATTTTATCTAAATTTACAAGATCTGCAAAAGTAAATGCTTCTAACGAAGAGAGTTTTCAAACAAATTCTGGTTTTAATTTTCTCCCAAGTGCTAATTAAGGAGATTCTTATCAGATTATTTTGGAAGTATATATATGTTTTGGTCTTTCCATACCACAGAAAAGCGTGCCATACTAACTGTAGATCATGTCCTTTTAAATATTATAGTCTTTTCTCTCTTAGATGTATCAATATCAACACACAAGCCTGGTAGTACAGTGTCCAATCTGGTAAACTGAAACCTCCTCTTCTCTTGCAACAGTTTGGTTTTAATCCTTGCTTTTTTCTTTAGCCATACAAAATTTAAAAATTGTTATTCAATTCTTCAAAGTATTTTCTTCCTAATTTATGTCCTTTTCACACGACCCCTAAGATCCGCTGGCCACTTAAATTTGGACCAGAGATCTTGGGGGTTTGTCGCTGTTCCTGTGTTCCCACCCCCTTCGCACTCCTGGCTGCTGTCTGCGTGAGGGGAGGGAGAAAAAAAGGAAGAAAAGAATGCCAGCTCACCTCTGTTCTGCCGTCTCGCTCTGCTCCCGGCAGCATTCCAGTCTCTTAGTATCTCTTAAAGGGGCGGGGGGGCAAAAAAACAACAAACAGAAGTGAGGAGAGCCCGACACTCACTACGTTACATCCGCATCAGGAATTTTTCACCCCCGGAGAGCAGGTACTTGAAAAGTGCGCTGGGACGCGCTTAGGTGGGTGTGGTTGCACTTAATTATTTGTAAACTCCGGAGCTGGTGGGGAAACAATTTTAAGCTCCGGATCTGGGAGCCATTTGCTGCGGATTTTAGGGGTCGTGTGAAAAAGCCCTTAATTGGGATTGTTTGGAAGAGAAAAAGGATTTGGGGCAGTATATTCATTTTTATAATTGCAATCCTTTCCAGGAATGATAGTTGTCTATTCTCCCATCTTTCTAGGTCTTGTTTGATTTCCTTCAATAGTTTCATGTAGTTATCCTCTTTAATTGTGGAACATCTAGGTGACAGGTAGATTCCTAGATACTTAATCTTTTTAAATCTTTTTTACTGTTTGCAGACTGGTCTTCTCTGTTAATACCTGATTTTGCTTTTCTCTCAGGTTCTTAACCATTAGTTTCATTTTCCCTTTATTTATTTTCAGCCCAGTGACATCCCCATTTTTCTCAATCCGATGCAGTAATCTCTGTGTTGTTTCTAATGGATTTTCCAGAATGTGCTTGAAGTTTATATTTTTCATCTCTCACCTGTGTCCCTATTATTTCCTCATTTTAGAACTTCCTCATTTTCCCTCTGTTTAGAACTTTTATTGTCAAGATAAATAGTAATGGAGATAGCAGACATCCTTGTCCAGTTCCTTTCTGGATATCTACTGTCTCTGTTGTATTTCCGTTAACAATTATTTTAGCTGTTTGGTTTTTTGGTTTTGTTTTTTTCAATCATATTTACAAAATGTTGGCCAAATTCCACGATTTTAATTTGTTTTAACATGAATTCCCAGTTTACATTATCAAAGGCTTTTGGGGCATTTAAGAATATTAATGCCACCTGTTTACCTGGATGGGCTTCGTAATATTCTAAGATGTCCATTATGGTTCTCACATTATGTTTCATTTGTCATTTGGGTGCATAAATTGCCACTAATAATATTTTCTTCTCATTGACTGAAGTTTCTATCAATAAGGTTCCTCCTTTCTTATCTGCATATATAAATTTGGAATCTTTGCTGGGTTTCATGTAAATAACACTCCCTCTCTTTTTTTCCTTCTGGTCTGCGCTGGGTAGTATAATTTCCTCAATTTTGGACAGTCCAACAGTTTACAATATTGCTCTTTTATGTGAGTTTCTTGCAAGCAAATTATCTCAGCTCTTCCCTTTTGAGGCTTAGAAAACATTCTCTTTCTTTTTATCAGATAATCTTTAATCCATTTATATTAACGAAAAATATTCCTGCATTTCCCTCCATTTTTACTTGTATTTAGGGTTTGTTGTCCTTGTTTGTCTCTTCTAATGGGGACCTTGTTATGCTCTAGTCTCTTCCCTGTATTTATATGGGGTGTCCAGGTTTTGTACGTTCTGTTGGAGACAGTCAGAAACAGTATGATAACCATTTTGTACCAGGGGAACAAGAAAGCAATTTTGCACCATTATGTCCCCTCCAGGACTTTATACTGTATATCAGAGAAAATGTGTTATGGGGAGCCATAATCTATAGGGAGAGTCTTTTCATGCTTAACAGGCACATTCTCATTCCAGGTTTGCCAGCAAAATCTTGAGCTACTGCATGATCAACCGCTGCCATTATTATGCTGTTTACCTTGTTGGTAAGAGAGCCACTCTCCTACAGTGATAAAATTCACTGTTGTAAAGAATAATAATAATAATAATAATAAAGGAAAGATCAGCATCAGGCTGGCTTCATAAAACAAGGCCTTCTTTAAAGGATTCATTTTAGAGTGGCTCTTTAAACCATGATGAATTGCTGAATGGTTGATTTCCTGATTCTCTTTCCCACTAACCTTTCCTGACAGCTTCTGGATTGCTGCACCCTAGCAATTTGCACAATAGTAATGGCTACAGTGAGATGTGTCTCCTAACTATTTCCCCTTACCTTTTAACAAGGATTCTGATTCTGAACACCCTCTGTAGGTGACAAAATGCAATTACAGACACAAAGTGTTCCCTGGGGGTGGGGGTTTGGCAGTGTTGTTGGACGGCTACGCACAGATGCCAGACGTCCTTTGGCAGAGTTACACAATAGACACAGAGAGTGACAGAACCTGATATGAAAACAAAGTGGCATTTCCACCCTTAAATATTCTGTCTATACATTTAAAAAAATTAATTAAAAGTTATGGAGACACTGCATTGATGAACAATCTTAGTAATTAAAATACCGGTGTTGGCATATCCCCCCCCCCCGGTTTGGTTTTGTTCTTCCTTGGAGATCTCTAATTGTTGTATGGCCTTACATTTATTGAAAACTCTGTTTGATGAATACAGATGCCACCTTTTATGGTAGCCATTGACAGAGTAATCATATTGTGAGAAATACCAGGCTTATGTGGCAACAGCTGCTGCATTCTACATGCCGACATCCACTGGGAAAGCGTGTTTGCTACCATCCTAGGCATGCAATAAATGGAAGGTGCAATAAAGCATGAGCTAACATTTTGAAAACCCTTACAACTCGAGGAACTTTATTGCAGATTACCCAGCACTTTGATCTCCATCCAGTACTTAAGTCTTAATTATCAGACTAATTGCACAGACTATGTTCATTTTCAGTGGTAATCCTTTTGTGATTAGCTGCTCTGTTCAATAACTGACTTATCCCTTAATTAAAAGGACTATTAACCTTAAAGCTGCTGCTCCATTTAGGGATTAAACCTATGCAGAATTAATATTTAATATTGTTATAAGATCTTGGTATCAGGCACAGAAGAAAGAAAAAATATATGAAGGAGGAGACTTGATGTACCATGGCCCTGGTGGATGAAATTCTAAAGCAGCAATGGCGGAAGCCATTTTGTACCCTGACTGAGGAGAGGAAAGGGCCTGGGGTGAGACTTTGGGGGCTGCCTGCCAGCACAGGTAAGGGCACTGGAGAAACTCAGTACTGAAGTATTTTTCTGCACAAGAAGGCAACCACTTGCTGTGTCACACACTCTCCACACATACACTGCATCATACCTCGTGGCACAGTGGTTAAATGCCTGTACTGCAGGTAAAACTGTGCTCACGACCTGGGTTCAATCCCTGGTAGCAGGCTCAAGGTTCACTCAGCCTTCCATCCTTCCGAGGTCGGTAAAATGAGTACCCAGGTTGCTGGGGGGGGACAATGTGTAGCCTGCACACTGTAATTAAAATTGTAAACCGCCCAGAGACGACTTGTAGTGGTATGGGGCGGTATATAAGCAGAACACTTTGCTTTTGCTTTTACCCCACTTTCCCACCCCACTTTCCCAGCTGATCTGTGGCAGTCAGATAGCTGGATATACTTTTCCAGCCCAGCTCTGAGGCAGCCTCCTCTTCTCAACATTTAAGAAATAAAAGGGCTCATCTTTCAGGCCTGTGCATAGTTGTCAAATGTTCCCCATGGCGGCCCGGGACTGGGAGCTCCAGGGAGGTAGGGTGCTGCTAGCCGGGCCCTTCGGCTAGGGGGTGGAGCCTCATTTGCATACAGGTGGTTTGTATACCTTGTGGTGGTTTCAAAATGCTCACTGTGACCTAGGTATCTTAGCTTTCTAGGGGATATATATGTACACACACACACACACACACACAAATCCAGACAACTGGTGGCGTGTGGGTTAGGGGTTGCACAGGGAGAAGTGCTCTTTGGCGGGCCACCTGGTGGCTGGCTGCACGGCTGCCCTGCAATATCCGGAGCTCAGACGCCTGCTGCTGGAAATGCGGGACATTTCAGGGAAAAATTATTTTTTCAGGGAGATGGCAGGAAAGAGTGATTGATCTGTGAATGTCCCGCCAAAAACGTGACACTTGACAAGTCTGGGCCTGTGGGCCAGAGGTTCCCCATCCATACCAGGGGAGCTTTTCCTCAAGACCGTTCTGTGTTAAAAATCAGAGCTGGCCCATCCGTCTCAGGTCACAGACGGGTATTCTACTGTCACGGCTGTCTCATTTCCCTTCCTTTCCCTGCAGGACTCACACCTTGCCATTGGCTTTCAGAAGTGGCTTCCTTGGATTTGCACTGAGGTTAACTAGCTGTGCGTGGAACCAGCACTGCCCATTTGATATAGACACTGCTAATTTGCATATAGGGAAGGGGACATGGAAGAGGCGATGTGGCTGCTTGCCACAAGGAAAGATGGATGGTAGTCCCAGACAGGGAGGCGAGAGGATAACGATGGAATCAGCAGCCACAACACCACTTTTTCTGCCTGGTTTTGGGATTGTGTGCACTTGGCCTACTCTAGGTCAGTACCACAATGAACACATGTGTGATTTTTGAGCACACACGTGGAGGCGGCATGTGTGCATTGCACAGAGCAACACTGGTGGAGGCTTGAGGCAAGCCAAAGCTTATGGGGGTGTTCCTTATTTTATAAGACTTAATCTTTTCTTCACATAATATATATTAACTGAACATAGTTACTGATGGACAAGTCACATCTATTTTGATGCATCCATCTGACAAGCACGCTGTAGTTAGTTGGTGGGGCCCAATTAACTAATTTCCATTAAGGTATGAATCCTTTTGTTTGAAAGAAGCATCGATATTGCACTCTGATATAAGCGGGAATGTGAGCATTAATTTTTTTATAGAAAAATATTTATAGTGCCATTTTCCTCCCAACAATAAAGTCTCCAGTACTCAATAATATAATGTGAAAGGTACCTAAAAGGTATTAAGAGTGCTTTATATTTAATATTTAAAAGAAATAAAGGGGGGATGAGATTAGAATAATAAGGAAAGTTCTCGTGACCTGCATTGGTAATGGAATTATGTGTTCTATTTTATCATTGCCCAGAGCTGAAAGAATTTGCATCATCAACCATCATCATCACAATCATCACCATGAGGTCCTGCGCAGAGCACATTGGGCAGCAAGTGTTCTCCAATGAACTTGATTGTTTTCAACATCTTTGGCATCATCCCAAAAAGCATTGATTTTTTTGATATCTCTCTTGAGTTTTTTTCTAGACCGACCTCGTTTCCTCTTTCCTCCAGGAGGTAAGCACCATAGCACTGTTTTTGTATGCCAGCCTTTAGGCATGCATAGAATATAGCTGACAAACTGCATTTGATGTTTGTTCAGAATTGTAGATAGATGTTTTGAATCTGATCTTTGTAGTATTTCTTCATTAGTGGTCTGATTATGATATGAGATGGGAAGGTTTTTTCCAAAGGCGACATTGTTAGAAAACATTTCACTGTATATCGGGAAGCTGAGTCTCCTGACGAAGTTGTTTGGATGAGCAGCAAAACATTTCAGTCTCTCAAGAAAAGAAATCCAGTTGCTATGCCTCAGCTTCCAGATAAACTCGCCTGGATGACTGAGAATCTTCACAGACATTTCACTGTTTAGTATTCTTGGGTGTGCATTTCCATGTTTCACGGGCATATATTGCAGTAGGTACAGCAATACCCTTGAAGAGTTTTATCTTTGTGGCTATATTATGCCTGCTGTTGATCAAACTGAGCACATGCACTGAAATACAGCTACTGCCATTCCAGTTCGGCAGTTGATGTCCTTGTCTGTGCCACCGGCAGTAGATATAATTCTGCCAAATAAGTGAATTGTTGGATTTGTTCTGTAGTCTGGCCATGGGCAACTCAAGGCATGCTATCCTGGACTCCTCCAATCTGCATAAGCTTGCTCTTCTCAGTGCTTATACATAAGCCAGTCTTTCTGGCTTTGTTGTCTAGTGGTCATTTCTTGCAAGCTCCGTTCTTGTTAATGAGATTGTGCTTGCATCATCAAGACAATTTTGTTTTAGTCCTTGCCAAAATCCCAGATGTTGTTGACAAAGTTTGGGATCTAGGATCTAGACCTAGTGATCTACAATCTCATTTGGAATCTGCAATGTGTCCGTTAGCTGTAGCATGAAGATCGACATGTCTCTGCATTCTGCTTGTGAATGAAATTAAGAACAACAAAATTATTAAAGATGGTTTGGTTGTTCTTTGGAAACCAAGACATTATCCAGGTTCTACTTATCTCAGGACTTTGAACACTCCTTTTAAAAAGAGTGTTTTATTTTTTTGGCCATACACATTCCTCCATTCAGCTACCCCTTTTTGGTCACAGTGTGTTCATTGTACGACATGTAGTTGTCAGTTGCCTTTAATGTTTCAATAACCCTAACATTAATAAACTAGCCCTAAATCGCTAAAAGCCAGTTGAAAATGCCTGCCAACGTGAATGTTTAAGTAAACAAGTAAACTTGTTAGAACAATATGTTACAGCAATTAAAAACATTCATTTCTTCAAAAAAAAAAAAACAACCCAGTTTATGAATGTGGGATATTGTGCTTCTGTATCAACAATTCAAAACATGAGGAAATGGCCTGATATTGCTGCACAACATTGCACCCACATTGCCAGTAGAAAAAAGGATGCCAACCTTTACATACCAAAGGGCAATCAGAATGTTGACAACATCAATAGAAGAAGTCAAGATGGTCCACAGCAGGCATGTCCAAACTTCAGCCCTCCAGATGTTTTGAAACACAACTCCCACAGTCCTTTGCTATTGGAAATACAGGCTTGGAATTCTGGGAGTTGTGGTCCAAAACATCAGGAGGGCCGAAGTTTGGACATGCCTGGTCTACAGGATACCTTCTTTTGCTCTCTGCCATCCACAGAATGACACCATGCAATGGAAAATCGCAGGAGCTGCCTTCGTTTCCCATCATTTAACCACTTTTCACTCAAACACAAAACAATTATTACAGCTGTTTTTCATGAATGTGAATTGGTAGTGAGTAGAGATGGGCATGAATTGAAAACAAATTGCAAAATTTGGTCAAAAATGGCTAATTCATCAACTCATATTCATACAAATTGAGAGTCCCAACAAATATGAATTGATAAATTTTAGTGATTTTTTACTAGAGACACCAAACCTCAAGGAAGCTTCCCCTAACTATTCTCTACAATTGAGGAAGATTGAATTTATGGTTTATGAGTTATGCACCCTCAAATAGACCACCCCGCCAGGAAAGTTCACCCCAGGGACCTAGAGACACCAAACTTGCAGAGATGCTTCCCCCGACTCTCCTCTACAATCCCTCCATGTTTACTGAAGATTGGGTTTCCCCAATCCAGTTGCTAAAAGGCAATTTCCAGGGTGGAGAACATTGTGGGTCTATAACTCAGATGTCTGAAAAACCAGTCTTTACCAAGCTTGGAGATTGTAGAAGAGAACCATGGGAGGATTCCCTGCAAATCTGGTGTCAGTAGGTTTCCAAGAGACACTTTCCTGATGAGGGGGAATCTTTGAGGGTACATAACTCAGACATCTGGAACCCACAAGTCACCAAACCTCTTGTTTGGCCCTTGTGGTGCAGTGTTTAACCACTGTACCACAGCTATAACTGTGCTGACAACCTGGGGTTCAATTCCAGGCAGGAGGCTCAAGGTTCACTCAGCTTTCCATCCTTCCAAGGTCAGTAAAATGAGCACCCAGATTGCTGGGGGGGATGTGTAGCCTGGATCATTACTTCCTATAAACCACCCAGTGCTACCTACCACTATGAGGTGGTACTGTATATAAGCATCACACATTGCATTTGTAGAGGAAAGTCAGGGGGATACATCCATGAAAACCTGGGGTCTCTAGGTGCCTTTGAGGTAATTTTGTATGGTTTTAAAGTAAAACAAATTACAAATAGATTCATTGTTTCATCAGAAAACTCATATATTCATTTTTTGTGATTTGTTGACCTTGATGAATCACAAATGAAAATGAATCACCATTCTTCTAATTTGTCCTCATCTCTAGAAGTAAACACAAGGTATCTTATGTGTTAAAATATTTTGAAAGGCTCTTTTGAATTTAATAAAATGGTGAAGCAAAGGTGTCAATAGATATAACACACACAGTGGGAAAACATAAACAGTCATTAACAGATGGACAGATAGACAAATGACATTGGGCATATTGACTTATCTTGGTCCTATGTAACTGAGGATTTGTAGATTGTTACCCTTTGATCACTTCCCCCTTTACACTTTCCCCCCTTCCTCAAGAAAATAGCTTGTTCTTCTTGATCTTGTTCTTCTTTTTCTTCTTCTGCTCTTCTTCCTCCTCCATCAACAATGAATGGGCAACTGTATGGGTGGTTCCTTCTTGGTCTTCAGCACATTTATGCACATGCAGGCCAGTTCTTGGGGTTTTGCACTCATGTCTAGGTTTTATCCTATTTTGTGTTGAATAGATTTATTGGATGCTAGGCACAAGCTGTTCCTTGGTATGAGCATCCTGAGTAATTACTTCTAATTCATAGCCATAAGCTCACTTTACTATATAATTACCACAGATTCCTTTGAGAGAGAGAGAAAGAGAGATTGCTGTGCCATGATAGCAGCATAAAATATCAAATGCCTTGACTGCATAAATTAGAAGAAGTACTTTATGGCGGTGCATTTACAGGGGAGTGCAGGAAGAGGGAAGGAAACCTACGCAGAAAACAGATTCAGGGGGAGGGGAAACAATGAACACCAGTTTTTTGTAGAGTATTGTGGATAAACATTCATGACTGAGTAAGGATCTATAACAGTGGTGGCAAACTTGCGGCACTCCAGATACCCTGGACCACAACTCCCAGAATTCTGAGCATAGACTGCCAATGACAAAGAACTGTGGGAGTTGTGGTCCAAAATATCTGGAGTGGCAAAAATTCGCCACCACTGATCTACAGGAAGAAAATTTGCATTGTTATATTATTGGGAAGAGACGACAAGGCTAAAGATTGCCTTGATTTGGGCAACTGCTGGACTTCCAGAAGCTGTTGGGTTCCCATCAGCCCTAGATAGTAAGTTGAGACAGGAAGTTGTAGTCAAACAACATATGGAAGACCGCATGTCCATCACCTCTGTTTAAAGGATCTTCTAAACAGTAGGTTCTGAACTTGAGAATATTGGGGGAAGCTCTATCTATCTATCTATCTATCTATCTATCTATCTATCTATCTATCTATCTATCTATCTATCTATCTATCTATCTATCTATCTATATATCTATCTAATCTATCTATCTATCTATCTAATCTATCTATCTATCATCTGCCCATCTGGCAGCAAGGCCACTCAATGCAAACAAAACAAATGCAACAATAATTAAGTGAATACAGTGGCATATAAAACCTGTAAAGTTAAATGTAATATATAAAGAAATTTCTCCAATATGCTGGATATGTAAAAAAGAAAAAGGGACATATTTACACATGTGGTGGGTGTGTGAGACAAGGAAAATGGAATGGATAATAGTTTTTAATGAAATACAAAAAATATTAGGGGAAAGGATTCAAATGTCTCCACAAATGGCACTGTTGAATCTGGTTATGAATACAGAGAAGAGATAGAGTTGGTAATGATAATGATAATGACAGCAAGGTTGCTTTTTGCCAAGTATTGGAAATCAGGATCTGAAAATTGAACTTCAGAGACTCTGGCATAAACCGGTACAGGTGGTCCCAGTGGTAATCGGCACACTGCATGTGATGCCTAAAGAGCTAAGCAAGTATTTAGAAGAAATTGGAGTTGACAAAGTTACCATCAGTCAGATGCTCGCATAATTTGCCGATACATCACTGAGTCGTAAATGCTTGGGAAGCGTTCGACTAGTGATTGGTAATACAAAATCCAGTGTAGATAGCTGTGTGGTTTAATAATAATAATAATAATAATAATAATAATAATAATAATAATAATAATAATAATAATAATAATAATAATAATAATAATAATAATAATAATAATAATAATAATAATAATAATAATAAAAGATGGGATACATATGTTAATACTTTCCTACCCTTGTTAGTAATCTGGCTGCCATTTTCTGGACCTCTTGGAACATCCTCATCAGCCTCACAGGCAGCCCTACATAGAGACCATTCCAATAACCTTATCTTGACTTTACCAGTGCTTGAGCCAGCATGGTGAGGGCCCCAGGGTCAAGGTAGCACAATATGCACAATTAATTTAAGAGACATGGGCCAACTGGAAGCACCATTGTACTATACCCTGATTCTCACTAGTATATTATGCATCATTGTTGTCTATTCCTCTCCTGGTCCAAGAAAGCAGCAGATGATGAGGGAGTTATACCAGGGAAGATCAGCAGCTTCTTTATATGATTGGGAGGCAAGTACTGTAAAATTATTCAACAGCCTGTGAATGTGGAGATTAATGTTTGGGGATAAAGCGAGACTTTTTAATAAACATAATTATGTGTGAGACTGGCATAAAGGAAAGATTTTTTTTAGTGTATGAAATATTTCAGAGTTCTTTTTAAAAATATGAGGAGACCTCTTTGATATTTTACTATGTTTTGGAACCATTTTGTTGACTGAGAAATGGCTAAAACTGAGATGTTAACAGTGATTGGCAGTGGCTTTAACACATGTGGCTAATATCACTGATTCATCATGCAGAGTATGTGAGAAGATGAACGACTGGTTGCTGATTATTGGACATTTCAACACAGAGCAAATGTGATGTGCCAAATAATGGGTTATGCTAATAAGCTGACATTCCTGCCAATTGCCTAATAGTAAATGCCCCCTCCCACCAGCTGCAGTATGTTTTCATATCCTTAGCATCTTTAGTTACATTCCAGTTCATTAGCATAGTACAATCTTTTTGCACATGTCCAGGTATGGACAAATCTTTTGGTTTCAAAGTAGTGTCCTGCAGGACTGCATCCCACACAGTTAGGTTTATATCAGGGCAGTGGCCTTTGGTCTGCACACACACCCAATTGCTCATTCAGTAATTTGTTTTCTAGTTCATATGCTGCAGTTTGTAACACATTGTTTTATAGGTTGCAGGGCACATACAGTGGTACCTTGTATAAAGGAATTCATTCGTTCCAAATGAAATTATGTTAAGCAAATTTTCCTTTATACAAATTTCCCATAGGAATGCATTGAAAACAGAGTAATCCCTAATTGCGACCATTTTTATGTTGCTCGGATTCGCTCCATAGACGATTCTGTTAAGCAAATTTCCCCTATCTCCAGATTTTTTTATGTTGTACAGATTTTATATTATACAAACCGTTTGTTATATGAGGGTCCACTGTAATTTGATTTTTAAAGTGAATTTCCACTGGCTGAACTTCTCTTGGATTGATTTGTCCAAAGTCCAATGCTGATACATCATACTTTTTTTGCTGAGACTTTAGAGCTATTTTCATTATTAAGGCGAACAGTAGATAAAAAGCTGTTGTGAGTTTTTTTGGCTGTTTGTACGTGTTCTGGAAGTTTTTCTTCCCGATGTTTCACCAGTCTCTGTGGCTGGCATCTTCAGAGGGCAAGGAGTTCCTTGCCCCCGGAGATGCCCACCACAGAGACTGGTGAAACAACAGGAAGAAAAACTTCCAGAATAGGTCCAAACAGCCCCCAAAACTCATACTAGCTATCAGATCCTGGCTGTGAAAGCCTTCTAAAATACAGTAGATAAATAATCACCACAATTACGGCTTGGTGCTTTCAGCCAAATGCAAAGTAAGAGTGTGCAAGGCATGATGGGTTCAGAGAGACAAAAGGAAGACTTAAGTCATGGTGGAGTAACAATAATATATTTAAACTACATGCAAGTACTACTAATAGCCCAGTGGGATCCTATTATACCAACTCTGTTTAGCTATTTACTCTTGGGCCCAGTCTAAGACATTGATGCATGTCTTTTAAGTTCCTAAATGATTTAGAACTCAGATCCCTGAAGGAACAGCCCTAAGAACTTCTCCTGGTCTTTGTGCTTAATTCTTAAACAGTAGTAGAATTGTCAAGTTGGATGTAACCTTGAAGCTCACCCTCCAGAAGTAAAACATTGCTGACAATGGGTACCTGATCTCGTTGAAAAACCTCCAAAAGAGGAGAATCCACCACCTTACTAGGTAATACGTTCTTTTGTTGAAAAGTCTTCAGAAAGTTCTTCTGTTGTTTATTTGGAACCTCCTTTCTTGCTCCGCGGTTCAGGTCCTGCTGTCTGAAGCAGCAGCAAACAAGCTTGTTCCACCTTCCATGGTAAAGATGGCCATCATGTTGCTTCTACATGCCCCCCCTAAGTTAAATACATCAAACTGCAGCAACCATTCTTCATAGGGCTTGCTTTCCAGACCATCTACCATCTTGGCTCTTCTAGACATGTTCTGGAGAGCTTCTTTATATTCTTCTTAAAACTGGGTGCTCATGTAACGGCATGCAGTACTGATGGTTGAGCCTCAGTGGAATCAGAACCCGGAGCACTGAATTTTGTTTGGAACAAAACTGGTGACATTTTGATTGGTTACGGCTGCTGCAGCCCTGGTGCTACCACAGATCCCACATCAGCCTGCCAGCTGATGGCACTCGTGATGACTAGACCCAGAGATTACTATGTGGACATACACTACTGTGTGGCCCCAGCTGTCATATGGGAGTAAAGAGTGCACCACAGACCCAGAACTGGACATGCACATGGTCTTCAAAGCAAGGAAGCTGCCTGAGTAGAGTCCCAGCTCAGCATCACCCTCCCTTCTTTCAACCTTGATCTGTCCTCATACTGCAAAACTGCTTTCTAGCAAGGCTGTATGAAGAAATAAGGATGAAAACAGGGATGGTCGGTAGGTAACTAATCACAGTCGGCTGACCACACTAACTGGAGTAAAAATCTCTTACTGTTGGTCCACCCAGGAGATATCTTATATATATATATAAAGACAATCCAGCCATGGAGGCTTCTTGGAGACCTACTAGTAGCTCCATGGTGGTGGCCACCACAGTGACAGCCACCACCAGTTACCAGGCCTGGGTAGGTAAAGAACAGCCAATTCCAGATAAGGTCTCACCAAAGCAAAATAGAGTGGTATTGATACTTTCCTTGATGAAGCTTAACATTACAGTAGATATTTACATTTTTAATGTTATTTGTTTGTTTCTTTATTTCTCCCATCTTACACTGTTGATTCGAGGTTACCTTGTGCTCTAACCTTGTATCTCCTTTTCACACATGCTTCTACATTTCATCTTCCCAGGAAAAGTAGTTGTTAAGGGAACGAACATCAGCAGAAACAAAAGCAACAATACAATAACCAAAATAGTCACTAAACAATAAATCATTGAAAAGCAGAAATCAGTAACCGAATTGGCAATATTCTTTCCATTTTGTGGCAACTAAGGAAGAGGCTTTCTGTGCTATGGGAACTTGCTCATGGAATGCCCTCCCCATAAAGATGTTGCAAAAACCTAGACAAACATATCAGAACTTCTTATTTTCCCTAGCACTTTGAGCTTTCTTGGGTTTTTAAAATAACTTTATTATAATTTTTTTAAATATTTTATATAATTCAGCTATCTTTTAATGCTGCTTTATTATTGTGCATTATTGTATTTATTGCATTTTGGGATTATATGACAACGTGTGTGTGTGTGTGTTCATAGCCTTGATTCAATTTGATGAGAAAGAGTTTTATAAATATTCAAATTTAAAAATGGCCACAGTTAAGGTTCATGAAACACAATTGAATGTTATTCTATGTAAATGTGCATAAGACTGCACTTCACATATGGTTAATTTCTCATATATTTTTGAAATTAAACTACAGTAAATTAAATATAAATTCCTCTTTATTTTGTCTTCAGTATTGGAAAACAGGTGCCAAGTGACCACCAAACTATTTTTGAGCTGAGCTGGAAAAATAAATTATTTCTTTATTTTTATTTTTTTGCCCACAAATTGACTCCCAAGCCAGTAGCAAAAGCAATAGTTGTGGATCTGCCAGGAAAATAAATGCAGCCATATGCCCAGTGTCCACCCTCCAAGCCAGGAGCAACACAGCTATGGCCAGCTGGAGTTAAATAACAGTTACAAATGGCAATGAAGGGAAATGAAGAAGTCCCACCCCTTTCCCTTCATTGGTCTGGATACGCAATGGTGCATGCAAAAGCTGTTTCTTATTGATTCATGGAATTGCCAGTCAAGGCACTGTATTCACTAAGTAGAACTCATGAAATCCCAGTTGAACTGCAGATGGCTTATTTCATTGGCTAATCACACAGAAAGCCATGTTTCTTCCTGTGAAACAATTGGCCAGAACAGTGGTTGTATGTTTTGTCTTACATCTTTGGCTCTGTGTGGGCAAGAAACTGGCAGAGTTCTGAAATGATAACTTAGAATCTAAGCCAACAATTGGGGCAAATGAGCACTGGATAAAGTGGGCCTGAGATCTGCCTAAAACCTGGCCAATAAAATAATATGACAAATCTACCAGCAGGCAGTACCAGGGATCTCCAGATATAGTTAGAAAAACATGCCTGAAACCCCAAACAGCTTTTGCCAGGCAGAGAGAATTGAAAATGCCAATACTGTACAGTCTAGTTCCGTTGTAGAGGACGAATGTTCTAAACTCAGTGTAAAGAGGGTTTCCCTGGTTCCTTAGCAACTTTTCCTTGTGAAAAATAACTGGAAAGATGGATAAGAAAACACATGGAGGTGCGGGGGGGGGGGGCTCATATGACTGCTGGTCACATTCAGAGTAAACACCTTTACCTGGGTGATGGAGACGCCCAGTCAAATGCCACTTGGGTGGTTTTCCTTGGGTCTTCCCAGGGGTAGGAACTCGAGATTTTGTTTCCAAATGGCAAGCTAAAAAAACCCATGGCCAGTCTCTAAAATATTCCTCTGTGACCTTGCCTTTTTTTAGAAGGGTTTCCCACTGTAGCCGAATTAATGGACTGCATTTACTTTACTAAAGTCAGACGAATACAATACAAGACAGAACAGAACATGCAACTTACATTCTATATTCAAGCAGTATATAAAATGTACAACATTCGTATCCAAGAGAGTAGAAGAAAACAAACTGTGTAACCAGAGAACTAGAGCAGCTTTACCAAACTTTCCCACTTGGTTAGTAATACGGAGGACCTGATTGGAAAGAAACGATAAAATATAAGATTCTTCTGATCTACTTGGGAATTTTTGAAGAATAAAACAATTCTTTACATAGCTCTATGTAGAAGGATGGTATAAAAGAGCATGCTTTATGGTTTCCACTTCTCTACTATCACAGGGACATAAACAATCCTGAGAAGCTATTCAGTGATTTCTCCCTGCCAAGAGAACAGAAGGTAAGACATTAAATCAGTCTAAGGTAAAGGCTTTTTCTGAATTTGGAGAAAGTTAAATTAGGGCCTTTTTACACGACCCCTAAGATCCGCTGGCACTTAAATTCGGACCAGAGATCTTAGGGGTTCCTCGCTCTTAATCTGTCCCCACCCCCCTCCGCACTTCCTGGTTGCTGGCTGCCTGAGGGAGGGAGAAAAAAGAAAGAAAAGAATGCCTTCTTACCTCCGTTTTGTTCCCGGCAGCATTCAGATCTCTTAAAGGGGCGGGGCGCAAAAAAAGAACAAACGGAAGCCAAGAGAGCCCCGCACTCACTATCCTTACACCGGATCAAATATTTGTCACCTCCAAAAAGCAGGTACAAGAAAACTGCTGTTTGGTCTTGCTAAAGTGGGCGGGGTCGCACTTAATTGTCTGCAAAGTCCGGAGCTGGTGGGTAAACATTTTTAAGGTCCGGACCTTGCAGCCATTTGCGGCGGAGCTTAGGGGTCGTGTATAAACGCCCTTAGTCTAATAGGTAGATGGCACAGAGATCTTATTGCTTAAGGAACTACATGTAGTCAGCTAGAAGATGAGTCATGGTAACTGGACTTCTTTTTCTTCAGAGATCGAAATGTTTTGCTACTCATCCGAACAGGTTTGTCAGTCTGAGGAAAGTTAGTGATGATGAGTAGAGATGGGCAGGAAATGCAAAAATTGTGTTTCATTTCATTTTTTGTTTAGTTTGTTTTCATTACGTTTTGTCTAAATGATTTTTTTAAAAAAATCTTTTCATTTTTCATTTGTTTCATTTTTTGTTTTTATCTATTTTTGACACTACTTAAGTGGTGCGTGGGGCCCTGCCAGCTGCCCCCCAAGTTCCAATCAACTGGTGCGTGGGGCTTCAGTGGTGAAAAAAGTTTTAAAAGCCTGTGCTTTCCCCCACCCAATTGGGTGCATTGTGGGGGGGGGGGAATGGCACAGGCTTTAAAAACATTTTTTGCCTCCGAAGCAAGTGCTGTTCAGCTGGCGTGTGGGGTTTCAGGGGCAAAAAAATGTTTTAAAATCCTGCACTTTCCCACACCTGATTGGGCATGTTGGGGGGGGGTAATGTGTGGGGCTTTTAAAGCGATTTCCCATAGGAATGCATTACTTCAAAGCATTCCTATGGAAAAACAAAAAACAAAATGGAACAAACCAAACATTTTCATTTTGCTTTGTTTCGTTTTTCTTTAAAGGGGCAGTTTGTTTTTTGTTTTGTTAGGGAATGAAATGAAAAATATAAAACAAAAGAAAAAATTATTTTGTGCCCATCTCTAGTGGTGAGTCCTCCAATTTATAGTTCACCTTGATTTCACATCACCCTGGTCTGAATAAGCTCATAAGCTGTTAGCTATCTTTATTTATGGTCAAAAACCAAACTAAAGTAAGTACAAGTAGCAATAAATATATACAGTACATAACGATCAAACATGCATTCAAAAATAATGTTTAAATTAATCTCTAAAATTGATAAATCATAAGTACAAATCAAAATTATATACTTACTTGGCAGGGGAGATACAGTATCTTGTTCATGAAGGCTCATAGGTGGACAATGGCCTGAAGAGGCTTGTTAGGGGGACAATGGCCTAGGTTGCATGCAACCCTTCCCAAAGCCTATTAAGTATGGGTTGTTAGCTGTGGCCTTGCTGATGGAGGTGTGAAGTGCTTCTGATCAATTCCTGAGTAGAACATTTTGTAACCTGATGGGAAAAATGTCCTATTCCAGTCCAGTTTTGCTTACTTGCTTACTTGCTAATCTCACTGTAGTGTGTATATATTCGATTTCTTGTTTTACAATTTTGTGTTTACTTTTATTGCCACCAGTTCAAGCAATATGCTCCACGTAGCTTTAGACTTTCACCTCTGTATACATCAGTGGCTAAATGTTTTTTCAACTTTAGTCGAATTATTTCATTAAAACAGTTACTTACATTGTTCTCCAAAATGTGACTCAATGCTTTCTGACCTGGGTGTTTCATCTTCTAGCACTGTCATCTTATTTTGGACTGTTTTTCTATAGGTTCTTTAGATGTAGTTAACTAATGCTTCTGTCTATGCCAGGGGTGGCGAATAAATTCGACAAAAAGAGCAAACATTTTAAACTGTGAGAGTCAGAGAGCCACACCATGCAGTGACCTGCCAAAACAGACAAACACTCACACAAAAGCATATAATTTTAACAATAATATATTAAACACATAATATAACATGCTCAGTCAGGTGTTTTTTGTTACCTTGTTGGAGTGATGGGATGATAATCTCAGTGGGATTTCTGGCATCTTTTGTTTTCAGTAATCTTCTGCAAATCAGGTTTGTATTCAGTTGTAGCCACTCGGAGCAGTTCCTTTACATGAGTGTCAGTCAGAATGGACCGGTGCTTTGATTTCACGTGTTTCAAAGTAGAAAACAGCTTCTCACAGACGTATGTTGACGAGAACATAGACAGCAGCTTGAGAGCGGCTCTTTTTACACACGGGTATTTTTCAGTTGGCACAGCTCTCCAAAACGTAACATGGCCTTCCTTCAAAAGAGATTTCAGTCTATCGTCCTCGCGTAGCTCAATCATTTCTAGTTCACTCGCTGCCTCATCAGTAACAAGTGGGGTTTTCAGGCAGTCGGTGTCAGCATTAAACGTGTCGATGAGAAAAGTGATCTGTGGTCTTTTTTGGTCCAAGTCCTCAAACCGGAAAGTAAACTTCTCTTGCAGTTGTGTAAGTTGTTTCACGTATCCAGCTATATTTGTTTTAACACCAGTCTTCTGCAGGGTGCTGCGCAAAGAAGGAAAATGGAATAGATTGCTGTTTTGAATGTGTGCTTTAAAAAGCTTCAACTTCTTTACAAAGGAGAATACACTTTGTGTCAGCTCAGGAAGAGTTTTTAATTTCCCTTGCAGGTCCACGTTTAGTTTATCCAAGTGTGAAAGCATGTCCACTAAAAATGCCAAATCCATAAGCCACTCGGGGTCTGAAAGCAGACGATACGTTTTGTTCTTCTCTGCCATAAACAATTTTACTGTTTCCAAAAGCTCAAAAAAGCACGAAACTACTTTGCCTCTTGAGAGCCATCTCACTGCGCTGTGCAGTGGCAGGCCACCGGGCAAGTCTGCGTCAAGTTCTGCAATGAGGTTCTTGAATTGCCGGTGATTAAGGGCGTGCGTACGGATGTAGTTCACAATCTCCATCACAGGCTTCATAACGTGGTCTAAATTCAGTGTTTTGGACACAAGTTGCTCACGATGGATGATGCAGTGGAAGTTCCAAAATTCAGGAAAGGCGTCATCACCTTTACAAAGACCCACAAGTCCATTTACTGAGCCAATCATCGACGGTGCTCCATCCGTGACTATTGCGGTGAGTTTTTCAAAAGACATATTCGCTTTTTTAAAAACGGCAGTCATTGCCTCTTTTATGTCAGTACCGCGAGTTCTGTCTTTTAATGCGACAATGTCGAGAAGCTCTTCTTTAATCACGCAGTCCTCAGAAACCATTTGCGCAAATATTGCCAACTGTGGCTTGTCTTGTATGTCACATGACTCGTCTAATGCAACACTAAAATAAGCACATGCGTTCAAGTCTGCATGTAGATCTGACTCAATCACATTATTTATGTCTGCTATTCTGGTTTCAACTGTGTGCCGTGACAGCTGGAGATCATTGATGGAATCTTTGAGTTTTTTATTGTCTGGAGCCAAGGTTTCAATTACATCTGCAAAACACTGTTTTAGAAACTCCCCCTCATTGTATGGTTTTTTAGCACGGGCAATGTTCCACGCCACTTTATAGGATGCAAGGGTCACATTTTCTCCATGCTTGGTTAATTGCTGAAACATTTGAGACTGTCTTTTTCCTGGCTTTTCAAGGTGCTCAATTTTTGCTTGCGTAGTTCAGTACCTTTGGGTAATTCCTTGTCAATATTAGCATGGAGAGTTCTAAAATGACGCTGAAGATTTGAAGCCTTGAAATGTGATATCATAGTATTGCATATTAAACACAGCGCTTTCCCATTCCGTTCAATAAAGAAGAAAGCATCTTCCCATTCTTCCAAAAATGTCCTGTGTTCATCTTCATATTTTCGTTTAGCTTTGCATTTTGCCATTTTGAGTGAGGGTAAAAATCTTGCAGTGATGGTGAGGGTGTGCTGCGTCCTCCACACTAAGAACTAACGGCAAGATGTGACACAACATGTGACACACGGGTCCCCCCACTCTCTGGCCCGTGCAGTTGTTTCCGGGGGATGGGAGACGTGATGACGCAGCCTGGGGGCGGGACTACGCACTCGGAGATCTCTCCCCAGAGGTCCCTCCTCAGAAGCAGCATAACAAAATCCAAACTTGGCAAAGAGCCACAATATACAAAATAATGATAAGAGGCAAAGAGCCGCATTCATTTTGGCCGGGAGCCGCATGCGGCTCGAGAGCCTCGTGTTCGCCACCCCTGGTCTATGCAGTTAGCCTGAGTATCATTGCCATTTTCTAGGATCCTCTCCAAGTATCACTTCTTCTCACTACTACTGCAGCATGATAGCAGGCATTAAAAATTCCTCAGATTCCCTCACCATTCAAGCTGTCCATTTCCCATCTGATGATGTGTCTTGAATTCCTAAAAAAGAATGTATGTCTCAGCTTTGACTTTTCTGCCTAGCAACAGGTGACCCTGCTAGGGGACTAAAGCCTACCCCACTAGTGGTATTGTTGTCATCCTCCTTGACACATTCAGCCCCCCTGTCTAAGAGGGGGTTGGCACCCACAGTGATTGTTTTCACATGGATACTGAAAATTATCCATGGTTTAGCTAAAATTAGGAGATGGTTGGTAGTTTTATTAATTGCATTAAGGATCCTCCCCCTTGTACTACAAGCATTGAAACTCACACAGACTGAGCAAATGTCTGAGAACACTGACAAATATGGGCATTGCATATAGCATGTCACTAGAAACTAGGAGTCTATTGGTGTTCCAGAGTCATAACTCGGATAGAATTTCATGACTAAGCTTGTTATGCAAACAAGCAAAGTCCATGCTTGTTTCCAAAGACCAATTATAAAATGGAATAACATAATTTGTAGGTGGTGTGGGAAACTTCTGCTGCACCAATGAGATGTTACCAGCATTTAAGGAAATGCCTCTTCTAGTGATGGGCTATCTGTAATGTCTAGTTTGACCCTTGATTTGGTTGCAGGCCATAAGAGGAATGAAGGAATCAATTGGATTGAGAGACTCAGCCATTTTTCTTCTCTGCTTGTGGTGTTTGCTGGATGATTCCCCCCATTCAATCCCGCAATCTTCTTTTGATCTGTACCTTCCCCTCTACAGGGAGGCCTGCCATATATGAAGAAGGCTAACAAAATAAGCCCATTATTGGTGCATGGATTTCTTGTGATGTCAGTGTTAATTGGAGCCTCTAAGCACATCCGATCTCACCTGATTTTGGAAGCTAAGCAGGGTCGGCCCTGGTTAGTACTTGGATGGGAGACCACCAAGGAATACCAGGTGCTGTAGGCGCCTGGAGTAGGAACTGGCAAGCCACTCCAGTATTCCTGCCAAGAAAACTCCATGGGCATGGAGTCACGAAGAGTCGGTCACGACTGTAACGACACAACACACACACACACACACACACACACACACACACACACACACACACACACACAACAGTCAAGAAGCTAGCTGGTAAGGAGAACAGGATGTTCATTCAAGAGACAACAATGAATCACGTGTAAGGTGATAATGGGAGCATGTCTCCTACTGCTTCTCAGGAAAGGTGCTGTATTTGTAATGCAAACTAGCGGACCAAAGAGAGAGTCAAGATTTATTTCCTATTTCTTGGCAGAAATAGATTTCTTTCCAGTGCATATTAATGATGATGCATTAAAATGTTTACAGAAAACCATCACACAATGAAGGTAATTAAAATGTGTACAAGACCCTGAGGGCTGGGAATGTTGTCTTTAGTATTAGGGAGACAGATTGCAAGCAGGGATCCTGTTTGATTCTCTCATGCTGAGAATAAGAGAAAACAGACTTTGCTCTGACTGAAAGCTCTCCTTGGTTGTCTCTTTCAGAAGCAAAGAGGCCATAAAACTCTTTACATGACATATTGAAATTGACCTTTACTTGAAGCTGAGCTTTAATCATGCCAATCAATACTCCTGTATTTTGTGCTGTCAGTCTGGAGCTGTTTACAAAAGGAAAATCTCTACACCATAAGGTGGTACACCCCTCGCTGCAGAGCTAACAGGGTAAAATCAGCCTGCAATGGGCTCACAAATGTCCGTGTTCACCAACAAGCATCAGCAGCTGATGAACAACAAAGAGGTGGCATTCTTTGGGATCGTGCATCTGACATGTATCCCATAAGAATCTTTCTCCCCCCTCATCCCCCACCTGCCAACATGTCTAATCTGAGAACTGAATGCAGACCACCCGGGATTGAAGAAAGGAATTCAGATGGAATTCTTCCATGTCATTCGTAATTCAGCATCTGATTATTACTGAAACAGAGAATAACTGATTTGAAAGGAGCCTCTAAGGCCACCAGGTGCAGCGTACTCAGTGAGTTGGAGCTCAGTCCCCATATGCACAAATGAGCTAGTGGCTGAAGTTGTATATCATAATAATTTGAATAGGTCCCATCAAATAAATGGGACTTACCGAGGAGGAGGCCAACTCTAATTGTGATGTACTTCTAATTGTGATGGATTCCAGCCATTGTGGGCTCATGGTACTGTTTCTTGGAAGATCCAGGTTCCAGCGCGCAATGAGGCATGGCCTTGGACCAGTTTCTCTTACTCTTGACTTTTCTCTCAGTCTTTCTTTCTTCGCATCAGAGTGCTGCACAATTCAATATCATGGTCACATATGGAATATTCTATAGGCCTAATCAAATGTGGAATACTGTATAGGCCTAATCAAAAACCAATTAAAATCCCAAGATAATCAGACTAACTTTATCCAGAAGCAATCAGAGCTTGAGATGGGAATGGCACCTATGCCACTTGAAGTCACTGGTAGAAAGCGTGGGGGGCAAAGATAGAACTAAACTGGCTTCATGTAAACTTGCCCATGCATTGAACTCCCTAATACAGTGATGGTGAACCTTTTAGAGACCGAGTGCCCAAACTGCAATTCAAAACCCACTAATTTTTTTGCAAAGTGCCAATACAGTAATTTAACCTGTATACAGGTGGCTAAGGTCAGGATAGTCAAAGCTATGGTTTTTCCAGTAGTGATGGATGGAAGTGAGAGCTGGACTATAAAGAAGGCTGATCGCCCACAGAATCAATGCTTGAGAGTCCCCTGGACTGCAAGGAGATCAAACCTATCCATCCTGAAAGACATCAACCCCGAATGTTCACTGGAAGAACAGATTTTGAAGCTGAGGCTCCAATACTTTGGCCACCTCATGAGGAGAGATGAGTCCTTGGAAAAGTCCCTGATGTTGGGAAAGACTGAAGGCAAAAGGAAAAGAGGACGGCAGAGATTGAGATGGTTGGACGGTGTCATCGATGCAACCAATATGGATTTGACTAAACTCCGGGAGGCAGTGGAAGATAGGAAGGCCTGGCGAGATCTGGTCCATGGGATCACGAAGCGTCGGACACGACTGAAAGACTGAACAACAACAACACAGGTGGCTATGAAGGGGCAATGTCGGGTGCCCACAGAAAGGGCTCCGAGTGCCACCTTTGGCACCAGTGCCATAGGTTTGCCATCACTGCCCTAATACATCTCCATCACTCCCTATTCATTTCCCATTAGGTTAAGACAAGGGGGAGGGCCCCAATTGTTCTCAATCCATTCCTGAATGGTTTAAATTGGGTTTGAATGTTTTTACTTTGTTTTCAATTATTTTACTCTGTTCCATCATAAATCACCTTAAAAGCCCTGCTTGGTGGGTAGAAAGGCAACTGAAAATATGCTTTAGCATAACATTTAAAAACAGTCCCTCCGTGCTACTATAAAAAACAAGAGCTTTAAAAAGTTACTTTCCCCCCATTATCTCCCTCAAAATTCCTAAGTAGAGATGGGCACAAAACGAACAATTTTTCGTTTCCGTTTTCATTTTTTCGTTTTGTTACGTAACGAAATGACAAACGAATTTTGTCTCTAAAATGAAACGAAACGAACAGAAACGCCGGAAATTTTGTCATGCGTTTCGTTTCTGTTACTGCAATATGAGTGAATTGCTTAAAATCCTAAAAAAACAAAAAACAAAAAATTGAAATTAATGGTAACGAAATGGTAATGAAACGAACGAAAATGAAAATGATTTTTTTGCAAAAATTCACGAAACGAACCCTCCAAATGACAAACGACAAATGAAATGCCATTTTTTTATTCATGCCCATCTCTATCCTAAGACAATATGGCCAATGATCCAATTGGGTGTACTGCAAAAAGTTTAGCTTTCCAAATTTTAAGGTAAAACATCCATGAAGGTTAGATCTGTGCCCATGGCCCCTGGTTATTTGCAACATCCTTGTTCACAGGGTTCACATACAAAATGCCAGGGACTTAAGTATTACAAAGGCCTATTGATTTTCTGCCCTCCTTCCAGAAAAAAAATCTAATTAACCATCATAGGAGGTAAAATTCAGGATTGTGTTGGCTTAAGGTCTGATGGACCTCCCACATAATGGGTAGCCACGCAGGGCTCTTGCCATTCTCTCTCTCTGTGTGTGTGTGTGTATGTGTGTGTGTATCTATATCTATATCTATATCTATATCTATATCTATATTACAAACAAACACACACACATACACACACATTTAGTCCCCTATATAAATTAACAGCTACCGGCATAAATTACTAAATAGTAAAATTAATATAAACATCTAACAGAATACAAAAAATGATGGACAAGCAAAGATGGATTAAATGTGATGGCATGAGGAGTTAGAGTTGAGATGGCCAAGACTCGCGGAAAGCTCCTTTAAAAAACACACACACAAGTTTTTAATAGGTGTTTGAATGCACCCAGTGAGGGGGAGGAGGCAAATTTCTGGGAGCAGCTGATTTCATATATGAGGGGCAACTACCAAGAAACTTTGATTTTTCATTGTAATTTTACAAACTTCCCTTGGGGTCGGGACCCTTAGACGTCAGCTTGGAATGAACAAGTGCTTCAGGCAGTTCTCTGTGGAAGAAGCCACTCTGACAGATATTCAGGTCCTAAATCATTTAGGGCTTTGTTTTATTATCAGAACCTTGAAATCAACTTGAAAGTGAACTGATAGCAGTGCGGAGGGGCCAGTGCTGGGTTGATATGGTGGTATCAGCTCTCCCCAGTTAGTAATCTGGCTGCTGTATTCCATACTACTTGCAGCTTCCTCATTAACCTCATAGATAGCCCCATGTAGAGGGCACTACAGTAGTCTAAACTCGAGATTACAAGCATATGGACCAACATGGTGAGGGCCCTGATGTCAAGGTAGGCAAACAACTGGGCAATCTAGCACAGTTTAAAATGGACAGAACAAAGCATCCTGGGATTCCTTGGTGAGCATTGGGTCCAGGAGAACACCCAAGCTACAGATCTCAACCTTAGTAGGAAGAGTGACACCCCCACACACACACCCAAAAGAGAGGGAGAATCCCAACCCACAGACATTAGGGGAACTCACCAAATTCAATTATGTTGAATTAGGGTTCAACCTCAGTCTGTTTGCCCTCATCCAGTACACCACAGTGTCCAAGCAGCATTCAACGGACAGAGCAGCATCCACAACGTATAAGCTCTGGTATTGGATCATTGCATCACAGTTGTTGGACCTTTAATTTTTATATGGTAGGACAAGACATCTAGACTGCAAAACATATTACAATCATAGTTTATGGAACATAATTCTTTTTTTGGGATGGCAGCTTTGTAACTCATCCTAGATTGCATATATTAATCCACTGTGATGTCAGGTCTGTTGCTACTAAGATTGTATTAGTGGCTAAAATCGGGATAGTATTTTTCAAAAATCCAATTCTTAAAACTCTAAAAAAGCATTTCCATACCATCAAATGAAAAACAACTAATTTCTGGAAGCAGCAGATAACGTTTGAAGACAGGACTGCTGCTTCATGCACTTACTACAGAGGCAAATCCATCCGGGAAGCAAATACACGTGGATCAAAGGGAATGTAACACAAAGGGTAGCATAACAACACTCACCTCTGGTTAAGAAATGTCTCCCTGATGGTCTGCAGATGGGCCTGCATCATTCTGTTTGGCTGCTGTAGGAAGCAAAACAGTTCTGAAAGTAAGGGTGTGAGATACTTTTTGTTGTGACTGATCTTTATATTGTGAATTTGCCATGTCTCTGGCAAATTCGTGTTAACCTGTATGAGTAATCTGCATGAGATTGTCTGAGTCACCATTTGTTTTTACAACTTTTCACAAACAAAGGAATATGAGACGAGCACATCTGGGCAGAGCATATCATTTTTCGTTGGAAATATTGCAACCTTGTATGTTGCCTTTAAGAGGTTTTGGATGGTCTGGGGCTGCTGTCAATCAGGATTTTGAAGACAGATAGGCCTCCCTATGCAAGTCTTCCCCTGCTTCACTCTTTTTAGTCTGAAAGACTGTTCTTCAGTTACAGTCTGTGTTCAACCAGCCAATAGTCAGCAGTCAGATAATCAGTAAGCAAACTTATGAAACTAGTTAACCAGTTAAGCTCTGTTCGTGTAACCAGTTATTATTTTTCTACAGAATGCTTTGTTTTGATCTATGAAGAATTATGAGCAGAATGGATTTTTTTCCCCTTTTCTCTTCCCAAAGTCTCTCAGCAAGTTTGGTAGACATTAAGTGCCTGTTGAGGAGAACTAACAATAAGGGGTAGTCTACTGTGAGGAGACTTGACGCTAATTCTGCTCTGTAGGTACGGTACCTGAGCACTTTCCATTGCATAATTAGGAAGTTTTTATGCCAAATATTACTACATGGTGCCTATACCTTCTTGGTTAATATTTGTTGATTTATTATACTTGTATTCAACTTTTGCATAAAAAACAGTGTTCAAAGTGTACATTAAACAATGAAGCCAGTACACCATCATGTGTGGAGCTGGGCAATGGTATGAGAGCAAACCCACAGACACAAAACTACACATCCTGAATGCTTCCACCTAGCACCTTTTGGCTCCTTTGGCTCTCCTTGTCTCAACAGCTCTGTGGTAGAGATGGGCACGAATAGAAAAAATGGAGTTTCATTTGTCGTTTGTCGTTTAGAGGTCCGTTTAGGTTCGTTTCCGTTGTTCGTGAATTTTTTGCAAAAAAAATCATTTTTGCTTTGTTACCGTTTTGTTACCATTTCTTCCAATTTTTCATGACTTTTTTAGCATTTAAAGCCGCTCACTTCATTGCTGTAACGGAAATGAAACGCACGACAAACATTCCCGCGTTTCTGTTCGTTTCGTTTCATTTTAGAGACAAATTTTGTTTGTCGTTTCATTGCGTAACGAAACGAAATCTGAAAAACAAAAATGAAAACTTGTTCGTTCCGTGCCCGTCTCTACTCTGTGGATTAAATTATAATGAAAGATCTGGATTCAAATGAAAGATCTGAGCTAGGCCTAAGATCCTTCACTGGCCATTCAGTTGATTGGCGCCAAGTCAGCCAAATAAACGCCATCCCCTGCAGCTTATTTAAGAACAGAAGGCAAACACATAAAATCCACTCTGCTTTAGAGGCCTGCCTGTAGCGCTTCATCTCCACAAACACTAATGCAGCTCTAAGATGGGAAACAGATCATCGTTTTTAAGACATGTTGAAGTGGCATGAAAGGTACTGTATATGCATAATGTTTGCTTGTGGGGGTGGAGGTGGTACAGTGGTCCCCCGCCCTTTCGCGGTTCATATACTGCGTTCCCACTATATCGTGGGACCACAGTATATGAAAAAAGCCCCCCTGGGTTAAGGGGAAAAGGCCTGTTTCAGGCCTCCCATACTTACCTCCAACCTGGTGCTGTCCCGAATGGGCCTGTGAGGGCCTTCCAAGGCCTTCTGGAGGCCCCAAAAGCACCTCCCTGTGAACCAGAAGTGACTTCCAGTAAACCAGAAGTGACTTCCGGATTGCCAAAATCATTTCTGAGGCCTCCAGTAAGTACAAGAGCCCCCAGCTAGGCGCCCCAGGGCTGACCTGACCTGCATCCGCATATCACGGATTTTCAATTATCGCGGGTTGGGTTGTGTGTGTGTGGGGGGGGGTCACTGTACATTTTTTACTGCCTGAGGCAAAATAGCATTCCATGCTGCCCGAAATCTACCCAAGACAAGGTTTAAAACTAGACATGTGATTTTGCCACCTGAGGCAAAAACAAACAAAATGGACACAAAGGCCTCTCCTGCCCAATGACTGTAATGATTTGCTGTCCTTTCATGGCTCCCTCAGATCCGCTGATTGAGGTGACTGCCTTTGTGTGTCTATTGGTAAAGCTGTCCCTGGAGGTCAGGATAGAATTATGCACCTTTTAAAGCATGTTGACACCAACTTCCCAACAGACAAAAAAGGGGGAGCAAGTGCCTCAACTAGGCAGTCCCCATGAGCTACATGGTCTAAGTCAGTGATGGTGAATCTTTTAGAAACCCAGTGCCCAAACTGAGATTAAAAACCCACTATTTATTTATTTTTTTGCAAAGTGCCAATAGAGCAATTTAAGCTGAATACAGGTAGCTGTGAAGGGGCGATGTTGGATGCCCACAGAAAGGGCTCCGAGTGCCACCTTTGGCGCCCGTGCCATAGGCTCGCCAACATTGGTCTAAGCCCGACCTCTCTGGAAAGTATTGCATGTGAGGCTACTTGCACTGGGTGCAAAATACTGGCAACAAGCCCCATCGACACCACTGTTCCTCATCCCATACATACATAAAAATCTCCTCAGACATGAAAAAGTTTCATTTTCTTTTTTCCTCATAGTAAAAGGGACTGCAAATTTGTGTGGCCTGGTGGCAATCCAGATTGCTATTCTCCTCTAAATCTTCAGTTGAGTAGCAAAGGAGGAGAGACTGGTCTTTGTGGGTGGGTGGGTGTTTTTTTTTAATCCTGGAAAGGCAATCTTATTTCTCAGCTGGTACCAAGGTCTGGTTGAAAATCCACCATGGACGGAGGACATGGCAGCTCCCTCACTACATTTTTATGTATGGATTTTTTTTTCTGGGATGAAAAAACCTCACCATGAGTGAGAAGGCCTTCTAAACTGGGGCACAATTTGGTTCATTTCAATTCAGAACATTAAGCTGGAAGTCCCCCGTATAAACTAGTGGGTGACACTGGTGTGAAGTGACAAGCCTTTGCACTTTCCCAAGAATGTTGTGGTTCCTTGAAGACTAACAAGCAGAGTGAATCTGAATTTAATCAACTTGATTTAAAGTCATGTTTTAAACCCCAATTTACAGTAAATTAAAAAAACAAAGATTTTTTGACAATTATTTGTTTAAAAAATTCAAATCATATACCATGTGTATTTTCTATGAATCTCTGGGTTCACATAGACTTTATGTTTACGACTACTTATAACTATGTTGCTTTAATGTAATGCTGTCTATCAGAGATGGGCACGAATAGAAAAAACGGGGTTTTGTTTGTAGTTTGTCGTTTAGAGGTCCGTTTCGGTTCGTATCCGTTGTTTGCGAATTTTTTTGCAAAAAATTCATTTTTGTTTTGTTACCGTTTCTTTACTGTTTCGTTACCATTTATTCCAATTTTTCATGATTTTTTTAGCATTTAAGGCCGCTCACTTCATTGCTGTAACGGAAACGAAACGCACGACAAAAATTCCCGTGTTTCTGTTCGTTTTGTTTCATTTTAGAGACAAATTTCGTTTGTCGTTTCGTTGCGTAATGAAACGAAATCCGAAAAATGAAAACGAAAACTTGTTCATTCCGTGCCCATCTCTACTGTCTATTAATGCTGTAAGATGTCCCTCAATTCCTTGTTCCCAAGTACTTGAACATGACTTAATTGTACTGGACTGTATATTATCCCTCATTACTGTAAGCTGCCTTGGATCCTTTTCCAAGGAGAAAGGTGGGGTAAAATACTCTAAATTAATTAAATAAATAATAAATCCTGATTTAAATGAATTTGATTTAAGAAAAAAAATCATAGATTTTTATCCACCCTGCAAACAAGTTTTATTTGCCATGAAGTTTGCATGGCCTGCATAATATTTGGCAAAGTGGGTTACAATCCATGAAACAATGGAGGCATTCAAGAGAAATTTGGACAACCGCCTGGCAGATATCCTTTGATTTCTATTCTTGCATGGAGTGGGAGGTTACACTCTTTAGTCAAGTCAAGTTTATTGCGGTCATATGACCCATATCTGCAAATATACAGTAAAGGCAAGAAGAAAAGCAAAGATAAGTACTAATAAATAGGAGCATGGGAATGGGTGGCTGAAATGATCTCTGCTCTCTTTCGAATGGCAGCTAGAAAGAACTTTGCAACCTGTGCTGTCACGTGTGAGTTCTTGTCTATTAGACAGTATTGAACTAACCACTTGGAAGGGTGGCCTTGGAATTTTTTCAACAGTGGACAAATTAGGGTATTCCTAATTTGTTCATAAAGTGGACAAAATAAAAGCACGTGCTGGAGAAACTCAGGAGCCTCGTTTCCACATGGGCAAAATCTCTCTTGGCGTGGTATTCCCTGGAACCTACCCTGGAGCAGTGCTGAAGGCAGCACATTCATCCTGGCCAGCATAAAGGCCCTGCAGGCCTGTGGTGAACAGAGTGAGGTTAGATAAGCTGCAGGAGTCATATACGATGGGAAAACACCTTGTGACAAAGGGGAGCAGGTTCTATGTGCCTGCGAAAGGAGTTCCTGCCTTTCTATGTCACATAGCCTCTGGGTGAGAATTCTTAGGGCCTGTTTCTGCCCTAGCATCAGGATATGTTCAAGAGGGATACCTATGGACCTAATTTTTTGTTTAATGGAGAATTGCCACTGGCTTTGGTAAGAATCAACCAACATGTTATACACAAACCCCAGTTGGTCTGCGCAGAAATGTAATCTGAGCCAAAACTTTAAAGTCTGAGTCCAAGCAGAAGTTTCCAGGTGACCTATTCCTACTTCAAGGCACAGGACTGCATAGGCTACACAGTTAGGGACCCCTAAGATTCGACGCAAGAACATGGATTGAATTCTTTCAACGTTGGGGTTATATGCATTGATCCAGATGGGGATGCCATATAATAATTGTGCCCTTGTTTTTGCGTGAAAGACCCGTATGGCTGAAGGAATGCAGCGTCCTCCACTCCTATAGAAAAACTGGGCCACTGCAAGCGAGCTACATTTTGCAAGGTTAAGGGCATAATTTCGATGGGCTACCCAGCTCATATTATATCTAAAGGATATCCCCAGATACTTGTATTCTTTAACCTGCTCCAGAGTGTCATTTTGTAGGGGCCAACGCATTCTTTTCCACCTCTTTGAGAACACTAGGATCTTTGATTTTTGGGCATCGATGGACAGACAGTTATTGTCACAGTAAGTTGCAAAGGCAGTTATAAGCCTCTTTAGGCCCAATTGGGTTAGAGACAGAACTGCCGCGTCATCTGCATACAGGAGTAATGGGATTTGCTGAGGGCCAAGCTTGGGGGGATGGCCTTGGACTTGGTTTAGAGAATCACTCAAATCATTAATGAAAAGGTTAAATAGATAGGGTGCCAAGATACATCCCTGTTTAACTCCCTTATTATTCAGGATCGTATCAGACAATTTACCAGTAGGTCCATAACGGACCTGGCAGCTCGTATTAAGATACAACATTTGAATAAGAAACAGCAATCTCCTGTCAATTGGGGACTTTTCCAATTTGGCTCATAGTAGTTTCCTTGAGATTGAATCAAAGGCCCCTTTTAGATCGAAAAAAGCTACAAACAGTCTCCCCCCACCCATAGAATTATACTTTTCTGCAAGATGAGCCAATACAATGCAGTGATCTAATGTATGTCTGTTTTTACAAAACCCGATCTGTTCTGGTCCCAGTATCTTTTGATTGTCCATCCAGGCTGTCCGTTTGTTTGCTAGGTGTCGAGCATAAAGTTTCCCCAAGATTGACAGCAGGCTAACAGGGCGATAATTTCCTGGAACTTGAGGGTCTCGTTTTTTGAAGATGGGTACTATGATAGCTTTAGTCCATGATGAGGGTACCCTTCCAGTCTGATCTATTAATGTGAAGAGAGTGGCCAAAGGTGTGGCCCACCAGTCCAGATGCTTTTTTAAGAGTTCCGGGGGAATTCCGTCAGGTCCAGCAGCTTTTCCCAGTTTTAAGTTCGTAATTAGAGATTTGATTTCTGAAATATTTACTGGGTCCCATTTAGGTAAGTTTAAAGAGGTTGGCTGTGAAGGAGTTAAATCAGAAGTTTGAGGATCGAAGAATATGTTTGTAAAGTGATCCTTCCAGACATGTGCAGGGACCTGAACATCCAGGGAACATATCCTGCTTTTTAAGGCACCCCTGACCAACAGCCAGAACTGTTTGCTGTTATTTGACCGAACAGTGCGAATCATTAATTCCCATCTTTTCTTGATCATAAGTTGCTTCTTTTGGGATATTACAAGCTTATACTGCTTTTTTAGGTTGATATATTCACTTGAGGGGGGAGAGTCCGGCTGGTTGAGCCGATAGGAATAGTACAAAGAGCGTAGCTGATTTTTCAGGAGGAGACAATCTTTGTCAAACCAGGAGTTGGATTTAAATCTTGAATCCTTATAGGACCCCTGGCAGGTTTGCTGGCATAAAATACCATTTATTGCTGCCATCAGGTTCTCATAATGGAGGATGGCCTCTGACGAGTTTGGTGCCGTGGACAGATTCTGTTTCAGGTTTATAAAATGGGTGGAATTTAGAGCAGAGTTTAACTTGTCCTCTAATTTTGGAGACCATTTATTCCCCTTAAAGTAAGGTGCCATTCTTACTGTGTTGATTGATGTTCTTATATTGGCCCCTTCCTTCACTATTCTATGATTCCATGATTTTATGATTATGCTACATAAAACTTGTTTCCCTTTGAGGTGCCACACAATCCTGCTGTTAAACAAAATGCCCTGCCTTTTAAAAACAGTCACGTTATTCAGTTTATTTTGATAAACTGGTAAATGAAGGTTACTTTTAAACACTGCAATGACAGTAGCATCTGCTTAGGGCCTTGGAACGGTAACAGCAACTAATTTCTTTTCCAAGGTAATGTTTCCACCTCTGACTCAGAGAGGATGTCATTCAGTCACTAAGGTGTTTTACTGGAAGCTTCAATTCGACAGTGATTCTGGGGATAGAAATTATAACATTTTATCTTGGACCGATATTGTATATAATAAAGACCTACTCAGTGCTAGATTAAGAAATAAACAGAGAATTCTGGTGGCAAACCCCCCTTCAAATGCGCACAGTGGCTACAGTAATGTCCCTCACAGATTGGGCCTCCTTAACTGGAGAGCTCTTATTTTCTATCACCCCAGCTGTAAAATTTCACTTGGCAGGAGGACGATCAACCGAATTGGCAGCTCTGCTCACACTGCATAAATATGTGGAATCAAAACAGTGATTGCAGTGAAGAGATTGTATAATGTTTCATAGAAAATATAGGCCAAATAAGAGAGAAACTAGTGAAGAATCTTTTTTTTAAAAAAGACCAATGAATCTTTCTCTTTCTGACTGAATTTGCTTTTATTCGTGATGAAGACTCTGTGGTGAAGCCGTAATTAAACATGAAATATTTTGACATCTCAACATTCCCATTTGGGTTTGATTGAAAGGAAGAGGAGTGTTTGATTTTCCATCTCTTGAAGAAAAGACTCCCTTCCCTTTGCCTTTTTCAACAATAGCATTGTTTTCTTATGAATCTGTTTTGTTCCCCCCCACATTAAATATAAACTGTGTCTGTACTTTTGTTGGCACAAAACAAATAGGCTTTTGGTAGGGATAACTAAGTAAGCTTGTCAGGACCACTGTAAGACGTTTCGTTGGCCAAGTCAGAGCAGAGAAAGCACCCTTCATCATCCAGGTAATGGCTTACAGGACCCAAAGTCAGCAAAGTTGCACTGACATATGAGGTGAAAAAATCTGCAGTAGAATCTCCCCGTCTTTGGCAGTTGAAGTAGCACAGTAACAAAGCAAATAAATTAACAGCTTTCCACCCTTTCGTGATAAAGGGAATATGCTGCTTGAGACAGCTACCCCACTCTGCCTCATCCTTATGGAAGGACCATCCTTACTGTCTGTCCTTCATACCAGCCTGTGAGAGTTTTGTCGCAATGACACTGCTTGCCCCATGCATAATATTGGGATGTGTGTGGAGATCTTGGTGCCAGGGATACTGCACATAGCACCCTGTTTTTATGACAGGCATTCATATACAAAAACACCAGGCCTGGCTCCTAGAAGGGAAAACGGGTGGCTGTTTATGAAGATGTCAGAGGAGGAGGAAGAGGAGGAAGAGGAGGAGGAGGAGGCAGCACAAACTAGGGAGGCAAGGGGGGCAGTGAGACGGGGCAGGCAGGTAGCAGAGAAATTGGTGTGTGTGTGTTAATTTCTTCACCCTGGCAATGAACTTTTTTTAAAAAAAAGAAGATTCATGGTTTATTTTTTAAAAAGTTCAGAAAGTTCGTAGTTTCTGGGTAGCCACAAACCATCGTACTCCACAATTGTTCTGGTTCGTGCCCATCTCTGCTCACTTTTATTTATTTATTTATTTATTTATTTACCCACCACCCATCTGGGAGCAGGGCCATTCTGGGCAGTTTACATGCTCAGTATTTTGTTGATTTCGTAACTCTTAATTTCCCAGCATAGGGGTTTTTACAATAGCCGGTTGCAACTGTTGCTTCTCCTGTTGTGTTATAATTGTGCATATATATGCTAATGTGTAGTGTGTATCTGTACACATGGCTAAAAACTCTGAAATTGCTTTTACTGTTGTTTTATTTTTTTAATGTTTGTTACCATTTGGTATTCTACAGTGCACAGGAGGAAAGGATTAATGGAATTACAGGGAAATATTTAGCTGAATATATGATTTTGTGAAATAGGGTATAAGAATATAAAATGCATACAAAGCAAGCTTATGGACAAGTGCATTTTAAAAAGATCAGTCGTTTAGCAAGAACAGTTTAAAGTGCACTGTTCGCTTTACCCTTACTCTGTGAGTAAGTTCAACAGAAAATAATGGCATTTGCTTCTAAGTAAGCATGAAAGGGGAGTGCTCTGTGACCAGCAGGCACCTTCAGGATGTAAGACTGCTGCTGTATCATGCCCCCAAGGTCAATCACATTAGGAATCTCTTGCCATACATGGGTCCTTTTCTTCCCCTTTGTCATTTCAGAGTGTTTCAGAATTAATTAAATCTCTGGATATACTTGGACAGCTTGCAGAGTAAATGTTAACATATTAAAGACACTGAACTTGTTCATTTGATTTCATCTCTGTAACCTTTCCAATTTAATGCTGTATTTTCTATCCTCTGAGAGATTAATTACTGCTCCAGTTAGTAAGTCAGTCTGTTTCTATCTCGAGTGTGGAATATTCATCAGTAGAAATGTAATTCAGGTATTATGCTAGTTTCATGTACAAGTAGCAGTGGGAAAACACCCTCTCGGTGGAACTGAACATGGAAACACATTTTGAGGAGAAGTTTATGAGATTTCTTTCCCTGTAATGAAATACTTATTTGAATGGGTTTTAAAGAGTAGGCTCCTTCCCTGGGTGAAATATACCTTATTAATTTGCTTGCTTTAAGCACTTGAAAGCCACCTTTTCAGGCAAACGCCTCCCAAGCGGATGTAGAGTAATATAAAGCACAAAATGGAACCCATGGAACCTTAAAACCTTTAAAAATCTATGAAACTAGAAAGAGAAGTAGCAATATTTTAATACATTAAGTAGCCAGGAAAAAATGCCTTCCACAAACCACAGCAATATAACAGTAAATTTGAAGCACATCCAGTTACTGGTAACTTGCATTACTTTAACTTGAATAGGTCTTAAATGTTCTGGGCTGTATATTGTCCCTCATTATTGTAAATCACCATGGGTCCTGTTCCCAAGGAGAAACGTGGGGTAAAATATTCAAAACAAACAAACAAACAAACAAACAAACAAACAAAGAAACAAATAAAATGAATTAACGAATGAATTAACGAATGAATGAATGAATGAATGAAGTTGCCTATCTTTTTCCCCCAGCAGGAAAACCAGGTAATTTTCTTTTGCAGGTGTAGTATAGTGTAGGTTGAAATCCAGAAGTAAATTGCAATTAGAGTAGGCCCATTGAATCAGTGGAACTGTGAAGAAGTCCACTCACCAAATCTCCACTGTTTCAATGGGCTATGCCATTTGAAAATTACTACTGGATTCCAGCCTTTATATGCTAGGGTATTGTGTATAGTAGTAGAGTAATTTGGTACTTGAAAAAAATCTAATGAGCGATTTGAGTTTTTAATGTACCTCTTATACGTCTGATAATTAAGACATTGTGAAGTGTTTTGCTAATACCATGACCCTTAACAGTAACAACAACTCAGTAATCTAGGATTTTCAAGGACCTGATGACACTGTGTTTACCATTATAGTGCCATCGCTTGGGGAGAAACCATATCATTTAGGACTTTCCCTTTTATGCAAGTGTTTGGAAATACAAGCCCTTTCAACATTTGGTGCTGGCAAGGCTGCCTGCACCTGAAGCCAATCCAATTTGGACAGCTAATTAAGGCTGCAGTCCTGTTCACTGACACACAAGCTTGCGAGGGTTGTTGCTGAACCATGCAACATTATGCACATTTTATGGCCAGGGACTATGAGATTAATTCCATGCCAACATCCTAACTATCAAAAAATTAGATTATGCTTGAGAAATTCTGCAAAGTGATTACAGCATCTCACTCATCTCATCATGCAGAAGGCATTGATGAATAAATACAGAGAAGGTAAAGCTAAATACTGTACATTTGACCTATATGAATGAGAAAAGGTTGCATTCAGACCTGGTGGTGTCAGGATGAAATTAATACAAGAGCAACATGAGTTGCTGTAAACAATATGACTCCCGAGGATGTGTTTCAGCTGGTTGAAGATGTGATCCTTTTGAGGACAAGAAGCCTTAGACACAAAAAAGTCCTTCAGAGGAGATCCCACGGGAATGAATGGGACTTCCTCATCTTACAGTTATGCGGGTCATTTCTCCCGTGAGAAATTCCGCCACCCTCAATCAACTGGTTCTGTAGCATGTTCAGTCCAATTGAGCTGATGCTTAAAGGCCAGCAGTTTGTTAGTTCTAGCCCTGTTGTGACAAGACAGCTCGATTGAGTGGGGAGAGGGGAAGCTGTTTGCTTTGTTACATGCTGGCAAGTTGCAGTGATGGTGCAAAAAGTGACTCATGTTACACACAGTCCTGCTTGTTGTGTCTCCATCTTAGATCCATCAATGTTTGGATTTTTGTCTTGATTTTTGAGGAGAGAATTTTTGTTCCTAATTTCTTTGGATTATGTCTACTGCTGCCAGGAAGCCTGCCTTGACAGTAATCTCTTTTGGGATTACCTTTGGTCCCTGCCCCAGTTTCTTTCAGGATGGCCCTTTTTCAGTCATTTCCTTCCTTGGATTATTTTGCCACTGCTTTCTGGACTGAGAGAAGGAAAGAGAAGGTGCCAATTTTTTTGGGGGGGGGAAGCAGGGAGGAAATCTCCCCATATTCTTGTAATTTTGGCTTGCGGGAGCTTTGGTGTTATTTTGTGGCATTATTTGATTGCTTGCTTTCCTTGGCTTTTGGGATAACGGGTTGTGTTTGTTTTGCTTTTGTTATTCTGCCCCCTCTTGGTGTGTGTTCTAGGCACATTCTGCCCCTCTGATGCATGTGTACCCTGTTTCCCCGAAAATAAGACATCCCCTGAAAATAAGACCTACTTACAGTTTTGCCTCTCACTGAAATATAAGGCATTCCTCCGAAAATAAGGCCTCCCTGATAATAAGATAACAATAAATGTGTATCATATTCTTCTTCATAGAAAAATAAGACATTCCCTGAAAATAAGACCTAGCACATCTTTGGGAGCAAAAATTAATATAAGACACTGTCTTATTTTTGGGGAAACACGGTATGTTTTTGAGGGGCACTTCAATTGTGTATGGGCTTGAAGAAGGGTGGTGTGTTGCTGAGGACAGCAGTATGGCTGAGAGCGATAGTGGGGCAGCGGCAACCATTACTGGAAGATGCCAAGACAACAACACCCACAGTTACAGTACAGTGGACACTTGTATAACAAATGGTTGGTATGACATAAAATCTGTACAACATAAAAATTTCTGGAGATAGGGGAAATTTGCTTAACAGAATTGCCTATGGGGTGAATCCATACAACATAAAAATGGTCGCGATTAGGGATTACTCTGTTTTCAATGCTTTCTATGGGAAATTTATATAAAGGAAAAATTGCTTAACATAATTTCATTTGGAACGAATTAATTCCTTTATACAAGGTACCACTGTATTTCCTCCTTCCTGAGGATCCTCAGCCAACAGCCAAACTTTCTGGCCCACACTCTTGTCCTTTTGAAAGGATTGTTCTGTTCAACACCAGTCCTTGGTCTTCTCTTATTCCAAGAACTCAAATAAGTAAACATGCGTGACTTTAAAAAAAACAACCACTGCCGCCACACACAAAAAAGCTCTAGTTAGCACCCCTTTTTAAGGTGCTGTTTTCTAGAAATGAGGCCAGGCAACAAACCATGATGGCAATGAAATCGTTAAAAACATGTAAATGCTTACAGCGTGTAGGCCTGGGAGATTATAGTTTCATTAGAGAAAAGGCTATAAAGTTAGACCTAGGTAATTACCTTTCCCATTAATGCTGGAAAATTCGTTGCTCCGCTGAGAAGTGATTGGGGTGCATCGTGCCTTCTGTGCTTTTACATGCAGGCGGCAGGGGCCCTTATTTCATCAGCACAAAACGGCAAGGAAACAGCAGCCGCTTTCCAGGTGGACTTTGCAAATTGGGGTTTAAATGTGGAAGGCATCAAATTAAAATTCAATATTAATTATTTTGTCTTGCTAGGAGCTGGAGTAGTTTAAAGCAGCAAGGGTAATTGTCTAATTCATTGTATGTGCCTACAGTGAACTTAATCATTATGTCAGCTTCCTAATAAAAGGTTATTATAGAAGCAAAGATTCCCCCTTTTACATATGGTAGGCAAGGGAGACTTCGAAGAGCTAGTCTCCAAGGTAGATTTGAGGTTCTTGACAAATGATGTCCATGCTGTGATCAGATACTTAACAAGGAATCTCGTTATTAACTAGGCCTGTACAGATAATTAGCACTTGAGCTTCAGATTTTAAATCTGGCTTGAGATGTATAATTTATCAAATGCCCTCAGCTTGCTGTCAGCGCCCTGTAATAAGGCAGCGTTATTGATGAATTGAGATTAAGAGCAGATTGAAAAAAGAAAATTAGGCCGCTAGTTAGCACGAAAAGTCTGATTTCAATATTTACACTACTAATTTGGCATTATTTTGGCAAATGAAGGCAGTCCCCCAAGTGTGGCACAATATAAAAGGGAATCAACTATGCATCATTATACTCTTAACAGAAAACAGCATTGTTTATTGGAAGCTGGATTTTTGCAGCATTAGCAGTCTGGTTAATAAGATGCTTTATGGGATAAGTGTACCTGTTTTTTATAGCGAGCATTTATTATAACGCGTTCAGAAGACAGCACTTTTAGGCAGAGGAAGAAA